>OV788323.1:15645531-16245531 GCA_928718305.1 Tetramorium bicarinatum | reverse complement strand
ATTCGAAAAAATAGCTTTCGTAGTGTCTATTATGTAATTTAGCACCAAAAAAGAATCAGCTGAAAAATTTAACGTCCTTCATAGGGAGAGGAAAATCTCGAAAGACATTTGCCGCGACTCGCGATTTTTATCTCGACGACGAATTTCGACACTCTCGGCCTACTTACTTAGCAGCGACATTGATTAATGATTATTGTTTCGCCGACGAAAAGGATACAAAGTAATATATTTACCTAGGGAGAAGCACCAACGAGTCGTGAACGTACAGCTCTCAGCTGAATTGTATCTTTCTTACTTTCTCTCTCTCTCTCTTTCTCTATCTCTCTCTTTGCTCTTTTTCTCCGTTTTTCCTAAAGTCGATGCAGCAGATTTGAAGTTCCGCGACGTTAAAATCGCGTCGCAGATTCGTCCATTGATCGATGACTAAACTTACACTTTTATATCGTCTACTGGTAGTAGCGGTTCATTTATATTAGTTGTACCTAATGCATAATGCTTAATACCTAATATATTCTAATATAATCTAAATATATAATATATATTGTGTACGTAATATATATATATATTTATAACGCGTAACACTAGTAAACGTACAATATTTACTGTATAGAGTATACTCACAATATTTTCTATATAATATCATATATATATATATATATATATATATCTATATATATATATATATATATTTATATATAGCGCTGCTAGCGACTGCTTTTTCGTATTCACCTCTGTGTTACTTTAATTACATGTACAACAATATAATGTATATCTTTCTTTCATATTTATTTATATATATCTATATATATATGTAATATATTTAGATTTTTTGCACAGTGCGTCCTTTGGGAAGAACATACGCTATTAATGTTTGATATACTTCCGCAGCGCAAATTGAAAATGTTAGATTTTATCCTTCTAGTGAAATTTCGAATTCACTCATTATTTTTCATTGAACTCGTTTCACTCGCAACAAAAAAAAATATATAATTCCTCCTATTTTGTTTAAACGTGGCTGTTTGCGTCTAATCATAAATGAGCTAATGTGTCTTACATTCGAGGTAAAACAGAATTTTAGAAACAGACAGCCATATTTAGAGCACGTGATGGTCCTATTGAGTTCAATCTCATATTGAAAGAAGGAAAAAAAAGAGAAGAAAAATTAATCTCCACAATTATTTCACTAATTCACACTTTTGTGGAGACGCCAGCAAGAAATAATGTACTAATAGCGCAGTTATCAGTTTTAAAAGGGGCGCATTGTGCAGCGATAGCGTGCGCCTTAGAGCACTATGAGGTTACTTTTTTTATAGACGACAGAGATCGTTGTACGCACGGCGTTGTACGTCGGCGAGTCCTTAACTCTTCATCGTCCTTTTCCCGTCTTGCCCTCCACCCGCACTCACCGCCGTGTCCTTACAAATATGCAGTTATGCCATTATAGCAACTGCGGCGCGTTCTAGGATTGATTTGCGAGATGGCCGCAATTAAAATCTAAGTTTACCAGACCATTGTGTGTCTTACATCTTAAAAATTGACTTGGATACCGCCGATCGCGGAATCGAAAAGGCTTTGAAAGCAGGGATCGAAAATAATAATTAAAAAATACGGTTATATTTTTTCAATTTTATATAGTAACTAAGATATAAAAACCAATTGATATAATTATTAGTATAATATAATACAATACCGATAATATATAATTTTTCGATATTATAATGGTATTTAGTATTACTATCATATTATTCAAGGTATTAATACATGAAATTAAAGCTTTTACTTTTCTCTTTCATAATATAAAGATACTATAATAAAAAACAAAGAGAAAATCTAAAGTTCTTTCTATAAATTAATTATAAATATTATTTCATATATTATTCAACGTTATTGAATAGTAAAATTATCAGATTTTTGTAGTGTATTTATAATGCATATTTTATTTAAAAAAAACTACGGGAATCAAATAAATTACATTAATATAGAATTTTCGATTAATTATCCTCTTATTATATACATTATTTTTTCTGTAAACTTTTTTATAAAATATCAGTATTCTAATTACTAAATTTACAAAGAAATTAATCTACAAATGTAATTGATTTGATATCGGCATTCGATATTATAATAGTAATACAGATATAATATCGTCATTTCCAAAAAATTATATATACATCAGTATTATAATAATTTCGGTTACATCGATGTTACATATTTGATGTTCAATATTAATTATTAAAGATTTTTGGCATGTGATTGTGTAAGATGATAAAAAAAGATGTATACAATACCGATGTATAATTATTAGTAACATTATTTCGATATTCAGTCCCTGCTTCCAAGGACTTTGAAAGAATCGTGTGAAAAAAGTCACACAAAATTGTTGAAACGACGCTTTTAGCGAAGTCTACCCCAAGCTCTAAGCGCGCTTAACTTATTCGTCTTGGCGGTCGAGTCCTCGATTTCGAAGGTTGCAGATCCTTCATGAATCGGGATACCCGCGAGATTACGGCTCTGGGGATTTTTCAATTTAATAATCAATGATGATTTGATGATGCGTTTGCACATCATCAATATAATCATGTAATCATTATTAACAGGAAATATCTATTGCAACATGGATATGAATTGGCAGAATTTCTTTGAGCAATATATTATTGGATATTTTGAATATTTTATTATTATATAAAGATAATATATTACGCAGAGCAATGTGTTAATTATCGAAAATAATCGAGCACAAATTAATCCTTAAATTCCGAATTATACTATGTAAATCTATAAATATTTTATATTAAAATAAAAGAAAATATTTTCCGTCTAAACATTATATATTAAAATAAATTATTTAAATAAAAAAATATATATTTAAACATAACATCAAACTCATATTCCACGATTATTAGTTAAAAATAAAAACCTAATAATCTCTAATAAATTATATTGATTTTCTTGATATCATTGCATCCGAAATTTAAGGGTTAATTATCAAAATAATTTTTACAACGAAAATGAAAAAAATAAAATATGATTAATCTAGAACAAGTTGATATTCTACAAAAAAAGTTCCCTATCATTTTTTTCTGTGAAAAAACTAACGAAAGAAATAATATTTTACATTTTACTAAAATTTGATTTTATTCATATCATACGTTACGAAAATTTTCTTAAGTCCGTGAGAGCTCGTAACCTCGTAATTGTCGCCAGCATCTCCGGCCCATTTTGAGCAACGGCTCATTGTTAAAGAAGCTGAAGACGTTTGATGAAGCGATGATGAAGCCCTCGCCGACGTTGATCGCGCTCGCGGCGATAAATTCCCGCACTACAATTGCACTAGCGTAAATTGGCATTTTTGAAGTACGTATTTCGTCGTAATCTGGCATCATTATATCTATATCTTATCACAAATCGTCGGTTCACCCTTTCATCCTCGGTATGCCGAACATCTGCAACAGAAAGAAAACAAGCCACTTCATTACAGATTGAATTTTATATAAAGTCACAATTTTTTTTATATAATATATTAAAGAAATATGTTTGCTATGTATGTATTTAAAATTATCAGTACTTTTTATTAATACTTTTTTACTCAGGTTAAACAAGTGTCTCTCTCTCTTTCTCTTTCTCTCTCTCTCTCTCTCTCTCTCTCTCTCTCTCAATCCGAAATATACAGTAAATATAAAAATATTCTTTATAACATTAATTGTATAAAATATATTTATTAGGTAAATATATAGGTGAAATATATTTAAAAAATTAGCCACTTTTGCTAACAAATTTAGCGACATGTAGTTTTTGTCTACGTTTTTTGTAACAAGCTACGATGACTTATAATTAGGCATAATAACTTTGCCCGGATAAAAACCCTGACTTCGTAACACTTGAATAAATACAGATTTCCAAACGTATCGGCAAATATACGGCAAGAAAGTTAAAATTATCAAGCGATGATTATATTTTAACGGAAATATCATAAAACTCCATACAGATATTTTTTATGAAAAGATAACAGAAAGTTATTATCAATCGCCATGCAACTGAAAAAAAATAAAATCTATTGTAATAGATAGCATAACGTTTTGATACAAAATAATCATTCAATATTTTATTCATTTCAATCCAATATACTTAATTACATTTTACATTAGTTTCGGTAGATATCTTTTAATTAAAAAACAGTATCTTAATAAAAAAGCAAATGAGTATTAACATTAAAATTAAGACAAAATTAATTTTAGAATCTGACACAAAAACATGTGTAGTTAATATTATATAACTTTTAAACTAATAAAGAAGTATATTTAAATTATAAAAGACACTCCAGAATCATCAATCTTAATTCCACCGACAGATATTTTTGTCAGTTTTAGAATTTTAAATATAATATTTTAAAATACAGAGTTTTTTGGAACAAGTTAAAACTAAATCCTATTGGATTTAGCGTTTAAGTAATTAGCGTTTAACAAGAAAATTCGATAACGGGCACTCGATTAATGCGCTAGCGAATAAATTCAATCAGCAAAGGCTGTCTCAACGCGATCTCTTGGAAAACGGAAACTTCCAAGACTGTTCAGCTGCTAAAGAGCCGTTTCGGCTATTTTCCACGCGCTTGATCCATTGCCCTAAATTGGTCCAGCTACGCGACGAACGAGTCCAACCCCGAAGAAGTCGACCGTGGCATCAACTTTTTCATTCCTGATATTGAAAAGTTTCGTCCGCGAGAGCCAGAGAGATCAAAATTCCTCTCTTCCGTTGGGATCTCTCGACGTCCGTCGGAATAGTCGACGACGGGAGCGACCGGAAGCGATAGTTCTGCAGATTGGTTAAAGAGCGAAGGGGGAAGGATCGTGAATCGCGACGGGAAAAATGGGGAAGGGTGATTTGAGCAAGAGATAGAGCTATTGGGAAGAGAAGCAAGGAGTTAGGTGGAGATGACGTAATGCTGTCGTTATATTAGGTTGTTACAAAAATCGCGTCGATTTCTGCGAGAGTGACTCTCCGTACAAAAGCGTGCGAAACTTCCGTAACACAATTTCCAACGAGATTCCGACATGAAGTTAGATGATGAGCAATGAAGCGCAAATATGTGTAACGGAATAGAAGTGAGCGGTTGATAACTGTAATGATGCGAGTCTATGCATGTCTATTAGTGATCGGAACTATAATTAAGAACAGAGATGTTTGATAAAGAGAAATATATATAAGAAATAGAGAAAATTAGAACGTAATAAATAATAGATATACATATATGATAAAAGTCAAGAAGATTTTAAAAAGAGAAAAATAAAAAATAATAGAAAAAAATGAAAACAGTGAAAAGGATTATCAAAAAAAAGAAACGAACCTTGAAAAGGTAAGGATTATGCAAATAGATAATAAATACAAGGAATGACAAGAAATAAAGGCGAAAAAAGTCATGATCGTTCCCTTCAAAGCAAGAGAAGAACAAGGACGATGGAACAGGATTAAGATAAAGAGCAAATAAAGAAGAATAATGCGGAAGGATTCATACACTGCGAGAGAGACAGAGTTCAAAGCAATGAGGGCATGATGAGATAATAAATATCGAGAAAGATGGGGGAAGTAAGGGCAAAAAGACGATTGTACAGAGAAAGATTGTGTTAAGAGAGCAAGAACGATGTGGCGAGATAATAAATATCAGGAGAGACAGGAAAACAAGGAGAGGGGAACTTCTTTCGATTCGAAGAATGCAAAGGAGCGAGGATAGCAGGATCAAGATCGAAGCCGAAGTAAAAATAATGTATAAGCGAGCGGCGCTAACAAGGTCGACGATGCAGGATCAAGATAGGAATTCAAGAAAGAAGAACACGAGGTGAAGTTAGGGGACAAGGACAACAACCTGAAGTAATAGATACTCCAATCAAGAAACACAAAGAAAGAAGAACAAGACAAAGAAGTAGAAGCGAGGGGACGAAGCAAGGGTGGACCAGGTACGGATATCAGGTTAGAAGTCGAGGAGAAAAAGAACTAAAGAAGAAAGAAGAGAAACTAGGGGACGATAATGCGGGAGCAAGAGAAAGAGAGAGCTCGTAGCTCACATTCGCGATCGAAGCATTGTTTAGCGAGAAGTCGATAGTTGATATCGGTGGAGCGAGTCGATGCACGCAACCTACACGACGCGAAGGGAGAAGAAGAGAGAGACAAGGATTTAGGGGGACGAGAGCAGGATTCTCGTCGTCGCCATCGTCGTCGTCGTCGTCGTCGTCGTCGTCGTAGTCGACGTCGTCGAAGTGATTTACATGCACGCCGAGGTGGCTTTTACCGTTCGTGAACGTGTTCGTAACACGTACAACGATCAACGTAGCTCATTCGTGTGTATGTATTGCATGTTTGTGAATGTTTGTGTGTGGAGCTATGCGTGTGCATACATCCACTGTGTCGGCTAGCTAACGCCGAAATCCGGGAATTGGGTTTCGCGTTGGCGGGCGCGTCATTACTTTGTTTATGTGAACGAGAACACGCTGAGACAGCGAAGAAAAAGTGTCCCGTACGGGTAGATCCGGACGGGCTAATATTTACCGGACGAGTGGTAGCGGAGCGGTAGCGCGCGAGCATAGCGTTTCACCATTTTTTCCCCAGTTTTATGCATGCGGCTGATCCACTTTGTGAACGACGACCAATCGCCACCCGCCCCCGCTGCCTGCATTGGCAGCATACCAATACCAAACCGATTTCCGTTTGTTCGTTCGACCGATGTACTTCGCTTGCTACGAGGTATTTCTTCTCTCTTGTCACTTCCGTTTCGCTCTGTCTTTCTATTAGAGAGAAAAATTCGCGCGAGAGAGAAATACAAAGATAGTGATGGAAGATTTCAAGATGAAATACAGAAAAAAAGATTAATATGTAAAATATAAAGGAGACTCAGATATAAGAAATAGTAAAATATTGAAAAAATATTAAGCATATTAGAAAATTATTTAATTAAAATGAACTTTTATATTATAAAATTCCAACAATTGTCAGATTTAAATAAATAATTAGCATTCAATAATTCGTACCTTATCGAATTATTATTTGATCTGCTTAAATAAGTAAAATGCAAGGTAAAATTATCCTGCAGAAATATTACATTTTGTAACTAATTTAGAAAATGGTTTTGACTTATTCATTCTTTCTAAAAGCAACAACCTGATCATTGTGATTTGTTAAATGTTGAATTACATTAATTTCAAGATTAGATGCAACATTGATAATTTACAATGTTCTCTGTGTTTATTAAATATTAAATTTTTAAGTTTGTAAGTAATTATCTTTAATTTTTAAGTTGGTCACATCACTAGCCTTCTTGTGTTTTCTCATTTCAACGATTTCATCATATCTCTCCTGCAAATTCTTGACGATTATTCGATATTTGCCTGTGATCTTGAGCAAAACGTCGTCGGAGACGAGGACATTTCGATTCGAGTAAAGAGATGAAAAATGTAGAGCGATTAAGTACGAAGGAAAAGCGGCGAAAGAGCAAACAGAAAGAAAGAAAGTGAAAGGAAGAAACTGCAACTTCTCGAATACATGTTTTATGTCGAAAAATGTAAATCCACAAGTGAATTTACCGAAGTTTTAACGATCACGATGCGTATACTATTGTGCACATTATTACGAAGTGAAATGCATTGCGTGTAATTGCGAGTCGCCAATGGGCGCCCATTATCAGCCGTTAATATTTTCCAAGAACATTGATGTCGAATCGATCGTAATTAACTCATTTAAAACATACAGTGATAAAAAGGTAGATTCTGCAATGGTCGAGATATAAATTTTAATTGAATATTCGAAAAATTAGATATATATGTAGAATTGTATTTCCACCATATAGAGGCAACGTATCTTTTTATTTGGATCAAGTCTGGGAATGATATGAACCTAAGCTAAAATTCTTCAGACAACGCGATCGCTCGAAGACGCGACGATTTTCTTGACACGTGTCTTGCGTGGAAATTCGGTATCGGCAGATTCAGATAGCAATGGAGAGGATAAAACGGTAGAGGAAAGAGTAGTAGCTGAGCGTTCATTCATTCGCACAAGTACAAAAGCTCTCTCGGCGGGATGAAAGATCGGGCGTCGATGCTAAAACGCGGCTCCCCGCCTGGACCTGCTAATGGATTCTGCACTCCGAATGTCATCTTCCTCTTTTTTCACCAACTCCGGCTCGAATTCATATACTTTCCGCTTCCTGCGCCTCAATTCCAGGTGCTCGCGTTTCGCGTTTTCGCATGGTGTAATGTATAATTGGATGAAATTAGAATCGGGATACATTCACTCACTCTCACCCATACGATGAAAAGAAAAGTTCGGATATTTTGCGATTGCATTAATTATTACGTTAGATACCGGAAATCAACGTTACGCCCAAGTAGGATTTAAGTACTTAATGGATAGCGCTTAAATACTTAAGGGGGAAAAAGAAAGATCAAATAATCGACACAGATCCTCGGAGAAATGGAAAAGAAGTTTTATCTTCCGAGTTCACGTCCCGATTATGATTCGCGATTTGAGTTAACAGCAATTTCGAAGAGAGTGTCTTATTGCTCGCGATTTTATTTTCGAGTCTTACGAGTCCACCGAACGTTTATTCCTTCTTCCTTTTGATTGCGTAATCGCAGTAATTCAACGAGCATCGTTGGCTGTATTCGCGGTAAAAAGAGTACAATTAATCGAGGCTATATCGATGTTCTTAACGATACGAAAGTAGCGGCATTTCCGTCCCAATGAAATCAGTCGACTTTCCTTCTAGGCGGTAATTAACTGTCGCCTTGCAAACGGCCGATTGCGAATTTCCGGATTCCATTTCGCGAAGCGTTTCATTGTGCAAGATCTTAGTAGATTACCAATTACTGGTGAATCGTTTTCTACGCCGTATAACTCGTAACGAATGTTTCAATGTTGATCCGCGCGAAAAAGATTTTTTGACATAAAAAGTAGTTTGACACGAAAATTATTTTGTGACGCTAAAACACTTTCGCGATTGTTTATTATAATGTTCATGCATTTTCAGGTAGTTAAACGTTACTAAATAATAGTGTTAATAGCGTATCTGAAATTCTATGGTTCGCAAAGAGAGAGATTTTGCTCATTTTACAAAATATTATACGTCTAACTTGCGAATGAAGTAAATATTTACGCGAACAATACAATGCATACGTACCTGTATGCTAGTATTCACGTTTCATTCTAGGTCAAACGCTGTTAATTACGAATTAAGTACACATATAGAACGTATATAATTACACTAATAGCGACATTAATTATAATGCTACTGATATTACAAAGCAAACAGTACTACTGAATATTCGGTTTTACATGCAGCTCAATGTAAGAAATTTATAATTGTTTCTTTTTTTTCTTTAAACAATTATTAACAAATATTCGCGTTTTTATAAAAAAAAAAAGATACGTTATACCAAAATACGAAGTTACAATTAAAATTTTTCTACAATTTACAACGAATTCTTGCAATATCATGCAAATATTTTTTTACCTATATAACGCATATATGATTATTTTCTTTTAAATCTGAATACAAAAAGAAAGAGAGAACGTCGAGTACTGTTACATTTTTAACAATATATTTATTCAGTACAGAACGATATGTGTGTGGCATG
This sequence comes from Tetramorium bicarinatum, assembly GCA_928718305.1. Classification (NCBI taxonomy): domain Eukaryota; kingdom Metazoa; phylum Arthropoda; class Insecta; order Hymenoptera; family Formicidae; genus Tetramorium; species Tetramorium bicarinatum. The sequence continues at coordinate 16,235,914 of OV788323.1, read as the reverse complement.
CCATTCACCGAACATATAAATTTAACTTTAATATCGCGCAATAATTTTGATTCCAGCATATTTATTAAAAAGAGAGAATATCGCTTTTTTTAGCCGTGTACGAAGTACGTATTAGGAAACTCCGAAAATATGGATGCTGCCTTCTTGAGTATTTAAAGGTTAATTACGATAGTATTAATAATACCTGTAGCTTGTATCAATTGCACAATTACACATGGAATCAACCTTCCATTTCGGTCATCCATTACTGCGACTCCGAACGCGTTCAATATACGAAGAGCAGTTCGGCCCGATTCAATTTGAAAAAATAGGTTGCGTTAGCTTTGCATAGAGCACAGTTTTTTATATTTTTAATTTCCATCCCGGCAGCGCCATTTCTATCTGTCACTGACACACGGGGCGGGGGTTGGGATAGTGGTGGCGTACCATGCCAATGTATGATCTGTCTGCTGATATATGGCAGTAACGTGAGCAAAAATGCGGGGCCGATTGAATTACATTGAGTTACGTGTCGTTACGCAATGTATCTACGAACGGGCATGGAGAATGTAGAGGGGGCTAGTGGGAAGAGCGGAGTGGAGTGGAATTTATAGCACGACCTTTTGGTTACGTTTGATTTTGAAAAATCGTCACCGCCAAAAATTACGAGCCCACCCACGCGCGTACGTTTTGGCACGTGCGCGTTGACCATATTTATTTGCCCCACGTGTTCTCCGTTTCGTTTTGCGTCTCCCTTTCCTTCCTCTTTATCCGTATCGCTCTCGCTCTCATGATTTTGAACCCGCTCTGCCGCCGCTTGCCCGAAGAAATATAAGGTCGGAGGAAACGACGCCGTATAATACTCGCGCGACGTTTATCGTTATGCATGTTGAAATTACGAATTAAGAACGGCATTCTTAAATAGCGGAGATACCAGCGAAGAAGCGAGGCACTTTTCGCATTTAGCGGTAAACGTGCCTACTTGATTTATTTTTCTACCTTTTGCCTCTTTTAGAATACTAAATGCGTATTACATATTAACCGTTTGAGTGCTAGCGATCATTGCAAAAATCTTATCTTGAATAGTGCCACGCGTGATTTAATACGATTTCGAAAAGTGCTGAGCGGCGCGATCGCGCTTGTTTCATTTTACAATGAAAATTATCAATCGGGATAATCGTATGATTTTTTTTGTAAATAACGCGATCGCGTGGCACTCAAAGAGTTGGCAGTTAAAGAATTCAGTGACATCCATTTTACTCTAAATTGTCTTAGACAAAGAGCTATTGATAATTAGTGTGATGCGATATAATATTTCTACAGTTTTTTTTACAAGAATATGGACACATTTATTACTTTTCCAATTACAGCACTTAACCATACAACTACATAAAAGTAACCAAGCGTTATCTAATAGATAACTATTTCTAGATAAATTTTTATACATTCTTCGTTTCAAAGACAGAATCGTGAATTTTACAAAAACCACGATATCGCGGTAGCACGCAACATTTGACCAGCGGTCATTATCGAAAGCTTATACCAAGCATCCCACCGCTTACGGGGATTGTACTTGCTCTTTGAGATATGCGACAATTCGAATAGAGAGATGGTGCCGGTCGACCACTGAAGAAAGGGGATAAGGGGATGAGACAGCGCAGAGGAAGAGGGTGCGGAAAGAGGGAAAAGAAGAACGTGGAGGGTTAGCCTGTCGAGTGGCGCAGAGGGGAAACGGCGGGCTCGTTGGTGCAAGGGAGCGAAAGACGCGTGTCGGTGCGCCGAAGGAGGGTACGTGGCAAGATAGCGGCGGGTGGGAGGGTTGGCCACGTGGCGCCGCGGCGCGCCGTTCCGGCGCCGTTGTCCCGCACCCCGTGTACGGCTCAGTTCCACTTCAACCCCCAGCACAACGGCCCAACCGGCTGGCTGGCTGGCTGGCTGACTGACTGGCTGGCTGGCTGGCTGGCTGGCTGGCTGGCTGGCTGACTAGCTGGCTGGCTGGCTGGCTGGCTGGCTGGCTCTCTTCGTCTTCTGCGAGACGAACGGGACTACTCGATCGCGCCGTTACCGGGAAATGCAGTTCGAACCGATCATATCGGGTGATCCAAAAATATATTGTCTTTGGTTAAAGATTAAGATGTAGGAAATTGATCTATATTAATAAAAAATAATTTTTTATTGATGAGTGGAAGATTTTTTTAATTGTCGAAATTGTCATCATATATTCCAATTTTCATACTAGGATTTAAATAAAAATTCTGTTAGAATCTTCTGTAAAGTAAAAATGATTTCGATTGGAGTTGACATATACAATTTATTAATCAATTTATTTAAAATGAGATAAAAATAAGATTATTCAATTATACCTTAAACTTTAAGTTAAATTTAATATTTGATTTGATAAATTCCTTTATTTTTCTATTGATATATGTAATAACTGATATTAAATATCGATACTCCAACTGTGAAATATTCTTCTTAATGTTATATTAGCTATTTAAGATAATGGAAGAAAATGCGCAATTGGTAATACACCTAGTATATCGACCTTGCTCAGTCGAGACAGCGACGTTTAACTCGTTTCACATGACCTTCGACCTATGCCCATGATTCGGCGATAGTTAAAGTTTATATCCACTGATGTCGGATCGCCTTTGTATCGTAAAATTAAATTAGGCACTCTGAAAGTATTGCTGCGACCTCAACGCGCTTGTTCGCGATGAACGGCACTGTTTCACGCCGATTATCGATTTCAGCATGGCCGGAGAGAGATTTCAGCTCCTTGCAAGTACGAGTCTCAAAGATAGAAGAAATAGCACAGAAAATTGCATACAAAAGGCACTATCAAGCTTAGATATGTGATTCTAAAATAGATTTCCTTCTTTCGCAACAATATCTTTTAATAAAAATAGAACTTACAGGACAAATTAATTGTTTTTATTTATTCACAAGTAGTGAATACTTTTCAATTATTTTCAAAGAATCTTCTAAGAAATTGAAAGATTAAAACTTGATTAGCAGACTATCTTATCATAAAATAATAAAGATTAATAACTTTTAATTATATCTTTTCTATGAAAAATCAATATTCTAAGCTTCTTGAGAAAAAACGCAGAGAATCTATAAAAGGACGCTCTATGAAAGATATTGGCCATCAGATAATGGCCATCAGATATTTCCACGTCACTAGAAATCTGAAAATGCCGCTCGAGTATACGCAATTCTTCTTTGCCGTTAGGAAAAATAGTTTTAACCGCACATTTTTAAATTGAGATTCGCGTGCTATGCAAAACTTATACATATGCACTAAATAGCATATTATTAAAAAAGTACAATTTTACTTTAGTTTCATACAATCATATTAGATATGATTGTATCGTTTATCGCATAAGCTGTATATTTACTACCATAACTATCTTTAATTCTTTCGATTTCTTTAATTTATTAATAAAAGTCTGCTAGACGCGTCGAATATTTTGTATCATAAATATCTGAGCGTATTATTTTACATAACTTAATTACTTTTCGTCTTGTTTTACTGAATCTTGGCATTTAATTATCTTTATTACGGTAACTGAATTTACGACATAATTTGGCATCAAAGCGATGCATTTGCTACACATTTAAACTTCTGATTCGTCGACGTATTATTGTCGACATATTCGGGGACACTTACTCTTAATTAATCCATGAATATTTTATCTGAGACAGTCCAAATTAGTTTGTAGAAAATTGATTAGCCATAACGTCATTAGCATGACATGCTCTTTCATGCTCCATTCGATTATCGCAAAACTGCACAACTCTTTGGAACGTATATAAATACAGTATTACATTAAGCTTAACAATCAAATGAAAATAGTATTTCTTAAAAGTTCTTTTTAAAATCATTTCATAATAAATAATGTATATAAATTAAGATAACCTATTAAGATAAATGTTGAGTTTGTGTAAAACCTATCGTTATTTTAACGCCTATAAAAAATTGATCAACTCTGCTTTTTACAATATGAGCTCCTCCAAGTCAATGATTCAACTTCTGTTCACGCAATAAAATACAAAAAAATCACGGTATGACCGTAAGGGTAACGTAGCGCAGCTTGCATTCGCGAAGTAGAACGAGTCAATCGCGAGTCAGGCAGATCGCAACGCTTTTCGATTCGAGTCGACTCGATGGCTTCGAGTTTCCCCCTTGTCCGCCCCGCGGTTCTATATACGTTACGTCAGCATGTTTCAGCGGCTGCCGGTGCCCGAAAGTTTTCGCCCGGCGACAAGATATTTCAAGTGGTCGCTCGGTCGCTCAGTCGCGCGATCGTCCCGCGCTGAAATATTGGACGGCTCTTTCTTGCAGCCGCATATTCTTCCTCCACCTCCGGGCACACCCCAGTACCGCCGCCACTTTCCACCCCTCGCTACTCGCCCCGCTCGTCCCTGTCATCCACCATCTCTCGCGACCTTCTTTTTCTCCCCCTGGCTTCCTTCTTTTCCGCTCCCGACCTCTTCCTTCGCTGTCTAACCTCCTTCCACCCTCTTCCTTCTTCTTTTCCTCCGTCCTGACGTCTTCTTTTCGGTGGCCGGGCGCCTGCCTTCGCGCAAGAACTTCACGACTTATGACTCGCGTATTAAGTCCGGCGAAGCCCCGGCTATCCGCCGTTAACTACCCATGAATGAGTTACGCTCGGCCGACGCTAATTTCCCAGATTGTCCGAAAGGGACGTAAAGTGTCTATTAATCCGCGTAACGAGGACGAAGCTGCTCCGGTCTCAGTCGCAAGGGTGTCCCCGGAGGAAGAGCTACGAGCTCTTTTCCGGTCCTCGGCGAAGGACGACGAGAAAGAAGACGGGAAAAACGTTGTCGTGAAGAATCGTGGAAGAGACGCGAACGCGCATTTTCGGTAAACTTAGTCACGTACAGTCGGGAATACATAATTTTCGTGAATTTTAGGGAATTGAGTGGCAGAATTGACGCGATGAAATGTGGATGATGCGTGTGAAACAACAGGTTAAATTTGGCAAAAGCACATATTTTATTATAATGTTATCGACGACAATGTTAGAGAGATGAACTTATTTTTTACAGAAATTTACTAAGATTCTTCGTTTTCATATATGGGTGATTTTATCAAACTGAAAATATCAGAGGAGAAAGAGATACTTTTAAATAATAGGACACACGCGAACAATTGCACATCTTATGCTACAAAATTACAAAAATATTTTTTTCAAAAAATAAAAGGTTAAAAATTTTCTATTTTGATGCACAATTTCTAAATGTTTTAGTATTTAAATTTACCTTGTATATCTAAATAATATTTTTTAATAAAATTGAATAAATACAAAAATTTTATTAGTTAGTAAATAAATTTAAAAAATTCTGATTAATTACTTGTTAGTACTGCATACATTCGATAATTCTAATAAATATTTTTCTAAATTTCTATCTTATATAATAATATATATAATTAATATTTTAATACTATTATATTTAATAAATTTTATTATATTGACAACTAATAATAAAATAATTCACACATGGAAGATTCTTATGGAGAGACTAGACATCAATTAAATAATGTTACTTATATAAAGTATAGGTATAATTAACATATATTTTTTAAATAAGTCACTTAAGTCGTATATTCTGACTTACAATGAATTCAGAGATGCAAATACGAGAGTTAATGTTATGTAATTTATTTCGGTAAAATCTCTAAAATTTGATGTATGTCACTTTTCGAGTAAACTGCCCAATTAATGTCATTTCGTGGTTTGGAAGCAGAATAGAGGATTTCCTATATTTGTACGTATGATATCTCATTTCCTTTGGAGAATAAATGACATAAAATGACGTTGATTGCCCTATTTTCCGGAAATCAACATAAATTGCACAAATTAAAAGTCTACGTTTTTTCATATAATTATTAAATTAAATTCTAAAAGATTCAAGATTTTATGATTTTTTTATATTCTATAAAAAAAGAAAAAAATTGATATTATATAAAACATACATATTTTTTATATTAAAAAACTATTCTTGTTAAAAGTTTATAAAAATATATTTGATTTGATTTCATTGATGCATAAAATATGTCACGTTGTGCGACAGTAACAAATTACGAGAAAACATTAGAGAGCCTCCCAAATTCCAGTACAAAGTTCTAAGACTAACAATAAGAAGCATGATGATCAAGCCGTTAATACTCTATCTCCGGGATTACGCAAGAGACATCAACATTAAGGGGTGGTTCGATACTACATGTCGTTACAAGAGATAGCATGAGTCGGAACTGAGCGGGAGAACGATGAGGATAGGAAGAAGGGAACCTCCTTCCTTCGTGGCTCCGCGTCCTTCTTAAAGGATAACGACGGAAAACGCTGGGCGGAACAAAGTAGTTGGCGCCGATTAAACAAATCGCATTATAAGTTAGCCTCTGCTGGCTGGTAGTACCAAACTTACCAACTCGCTTTATATTAAGACGAACCGCCCTCCAGGACATCCCCCGGGCCGCGCGCCACGCTTGATCTGAGACCGGCTATAAACTTCAGAAATGGTTCTCCCCCTTTCTTCCTTCGACCTCGCCCTCCTCGCTCGAACACAGTCAGGGAGAGGATATAATTGTTTAATTGAATTTATTAGGACGTCGCTCGTAGATTTGTCAAGGCTGACAGTTTTAGTCCTCGCGCCGTCGACGCGCCGCCACCGACCCACTCCTAACGTCCTCACCCCAATCGCGGGCCTACGTGTTACAGGACCGAGTCAAGATCCTTTATTTCTCCCGAATCTCCGATCCAATCTCCGGGTCCAACCCCCTGATCCTAACTAGCGCTCTATTACTCATAATTAGCGCGTCCCAACACAGGCTCGTTTGCGAGCGTCTGCGCTTTTCCGCGATTTCTCTGAACTTTAACCTCATGACCCGCCGAGAGCGAGCGTCTTAAGGAGTGACCGCGTTTCTTTATCTCAGCAGATGAATGTTTCATACTCGCGGCATGACGTTCGTAGGATTGGCTGGAATTTTAATGTCACGCGAGAAGTAACGACTAGACGATTAGTTTTCTATAGCTAGATTTGACGTGCAAAAAATATCAGTCAAAAGCCATTGCCCGATGTCATCAGGCGGATAATTAAGCGACTGATGAAAATTTCACGTCGGTTCCTTCTGCGAAACGAAAAAGCGTAGGTTACATTTTTAATGGACAGTTATCATTCCAAAGTGAGTAATTATCATTCCATGCTTTAACAATACCGCACAAAATTATTCCTCAAGAATATTTGAAATGCGTAAATTGAACTTTGTTAAGAAGGCACAAAATTTAATTTCGATTCTTACGCAGAGATCCATTTATATAGCATATCCATGAAATAAAAATGTGTTTTCCTCGACTTTAGTTCTCAAATTGTTAACGACTTTATTTTTCTATTACGGTAAAAAAACAATTTTTATACGATTAATAATAATCAATATCGCGTAGTCTAAATATACGGTTAAAAGAACTGCCGATTGATTTTAGATAAGACTGACGAATATATATACATATATAATAGAAAGAGGGATAGAGGAAGAATTATAATAGATTGAAATTCGCTCTAAAATTTAAACACATCAATATTAGACTGCCGTAAAAGTTGCTTTACGACGGTGAAACCATCAAAACTATCGAGCGGCCTGATTGCATTTTCGTTCCGTTTTACAATCCTCATGAACGACGCCGGCGAAGTGCACAAGCATTATCGTTTTCAACTCGATTATCGTGATTCCACGATGATCGACTGCAGAGCCGAACGCATACTGCGCAACGACATTTATCTAGAAACTTTTTCCCCAAACACGACGTGTCCTATCTGCCCGACATAAATCCAACAAAAACGAATGAACCGATAGATCCAGTGTACTACGGTTTAATAACTGCTCGAAAGAGCTTAAGTGTTATAAAACTATTATGATGAGTAAAATTAAAGAAAAATCACCAAGAATTTTGTTACATAAAATTGAGATATTTATTTGACTTTCGAAAGATTACTTAATTAATGTATTAAATTAACAGTAAGTTTCAATCAGCGCTCCTTAAATCATCTGAGATAAAAGAAAAAGATCTTCTACGCACACCTACGCCCGAATATAATAATAAAATATAATATTAAAATATAGCTAAAAGTTTCGTCTGTGATTGTATAGAAATAATTTAAAATAGCGGGCTTCTAGTATATTGAACAAATTTTATTAAAATAATATTATACGCATGATCGAATACTTGCAGTGTGCATGGCAAGGTCATGCGATTAATTTTGAAGCAAGGTCTTATAAATCGAACGAATCAGTCGCTTATTCATCCGTTTCAGACGGATTCATCGGCTATGTCATCCTTAGTCACTCTTGCGCCATCGCTCATATCTCAGTGAAGAAACGTGAATTTTACGAGTAAAAAGAAATTTCAGTCGAAGGGTGCATCGTCCGCGAATTCTTTTGTAAGAATGTTCTATCGGTGATGTTAGTGCAACGTACGTGATTTCTCGCAATCGCGGTAACTCGATATCGGATTCATAAATTTACATTACGTTGGTAGAGATACGATTGCACCCTCGGAACGCATTTCAGCGATGTTAAGAATGATAGTGCAACTGAAATCGTATCCCGCTAATGGACGTGGAAAATTACGCAATTGAGAGATCTTTTTGCAAAAATTACCATTGTCCGAAAAGAAATAACTCGATATTTTACCGATTAATTTAATCAAGAGCACTATCCTGCTGTGCTGAAACCAAATGTCAGGTCGACCAATAAGTTGATGCGTATTTATATTATGGAGGTATATTTGTCATGATACTTTTTTGATAAAGATGAAATATAATAAGATTATCAGTAAAATAAGAAAATAAAACGTAAAGAAAATAATATAGTAAATTTTGAAAGATAAATAAAAGAGAGCTTATTTTTTTAGTATAATTATTTAATTATACTAAAAAAAATAAGCTCTCTTTTATTTATCTCTCAAAATTTTCTAAAAAATATATATATCATTTATAAATTTCATCCGATATAATATTATAATATTATTATTTCGCTGATTAATTCAGTTTTATATTAATATCGAGAATAAAATCAATATTAAGCAAGTGAGATTTAATTAATTTTACAGTCACTTAATATAAAATAGCAAAGTCTACTTATATATATATATATGTACATGTAACAAAATAAAGAGAAATCCAGTATTCTCGCAATGACATACTTGCATTATTTCTGAAATACGCACTTTCGCCTAACGAACGATACTAATCTGGAGTACTCTCAGAAATCGGACGAAGCACTTTAATTTCCTGGCAGGTGGGTGGGTGAGTAGGAAGGAGAAACGAATGGAAACGAGACAGAGTGGCCGGAAAATGTGCGAGAAAGGGGATGAGAGGAGGCGTGGATAGGCAGGCGGATGGATCGTTGTTGCCATGACAGTCCTCTCTCGGACGAGGGTGAGCGGATATATCATTTCTCTCGCGGTTCTCGATTTCTAAGATTCCGTATATTTTCATTGCCTAGAGCAAGAATTATATTCAGATTTACGTTATATATGTTATGTTATTATTAAAAAATAATAATGTAACATAATTTAATTTTGCCTCGTGTTAAAAAGACCGAATTAATGATATGTCAAAAATATTATCAAAATTTTATTAAATTTAGAATAAGCACTTGCAGTATCGTAGTTATCATATATAGTTGTAGTTGTGTTATTATTTTTAATATCATCGTCGTATCCGAATTTATTATTCATGTTATTCATTAAAAATATATATCATATAACTTTACATACATACATATTATATTTATATATTATTAAAATGTATGTATTAAATGTAATTTATACATACAGCAAAGAATTTTGTAGCAATTTTTCAGATAACTTTGATGATTTTGAAACACACTTTAAGTACGATAATATCAAGAAATTAAAATAATACAATTTACTGCAGCAACAGAAAATTGTTATATAAAATCATATAAAATAAAGTTTACGGGAAACAAAAATCGGAATATCTAACAGCATTATGAGTTTAGAGAACTTTTTCGACTTCTAGTTGCTCTTTAGTTGCTCTATCGTAATGAAAGAAATATGCAATGTAAAATTAGAGAAGTGACAGAGAGTCAATGACGTTATAGGCAAACGCATTTTCTTGCAATGCAGATGCTTTAAGGAGCTATGAGCTTGAATACCGTTTGAAAAGCTTTAAAAGTGAGAGAGTGAGCGAGTGAATAGGTAAACAAACGCCGGGGTTGTTTACCCTTCTGAGAATGTAGACTAGAGCAGGTTGTCCAAGAAGCCGGAGGCATCCGTTGCATACTTTTCTCTGCCATGACCTATCCTATTTCATTGTGTCCCCCAATGTTATTTCGATCTCTCTTGACTCTCTTTCTCGTAAAAATTGTGCCTCTCTCGGGATATTAAAGTATCTGAGGCAGTGGACGTTCATTGACAATTCATTGGCCAATTAAGTGCTTTCATATTCGATCGCAACTGTCAATAAACGATTAATCGGGCAATAAATAAGCGTCAATCGACTTTATTTTTCTCTCGTTATCTCCTCTGATTATTTTGGAATATATTATCTATCGACATATACGTATACATAAATTTAAAAATTTGTTTCGAGTAAAAAAAATTAATACAAGGAAAATTTTTTCAAATAAAAAAGGTAAACGCAATAAAATATATTTCAAAGATATTAATGCAGTTAATTAGAGCTGTTTTTATCATAATTTATTCATATACATTCTTGGCACGTTTTACGATAGTTTAAATAATTTTGCGGTATTTTTTTATCAAAAAATTAAGTTCTTGAAATATTTCGTCTCCTTTATATCGAATCTTACGTGTCAGAAGTCAATCCCGATGTTCGAAATCACACGCGCGCCTCCGTCTTTCCGGCGGTATCAAAGGGAAACCTCGCGTTACCTCCATCGAGAGGGCATTCCAGATGACGTCGCAAAACGCGTCATTAAGGGAACAAGAGCAAGTGTCGCTTAGGAGCGGCGACGACGGGGGAGCCGATGTAATTATTTCAAGGCCACTGAACGCGCGATCGAGCGAGCGCGCCTCGCATCGGATCATGCTGCTCCAGTGATCCTGAGGCGCCGCTAATCTCCGATCCTTCCCGCGAGGACATATGTCCTCGTGGTCCATCCGTCCGTCCTTCCTTCCTTCCTTCCTTCCTTCCTTCCTTCCTTTCTACATGCTGCCTCCGATAATGGTCGCAGACGTTACCCGTCGTTGATTTACCTAGATGACGAGGGAGTCGCAGTGCGGAAGTTCACTCGGCGCGACAGTCGGAGGGAGGGAATTAACGCCTGGGGAGATTCGTCGCCGTCGTGACTTTATCGCGCGCGATCACTTAATCGATCGGGCGCGGGTGCGCGAAGGCGCAACTTGATAAGGCCATAACGTGTCGTACATTTTATCAGGATTAAGTGATTTCATGCGTTGCTCTTGAAACTCCGGAGGCGTCTAAACGAGGCGTTATATGTTACGTGTAGAATACGTTAGCAATAAACTTGACAGACTTCTTCAAATCCCTCTGTTTTTAAACACTCTCCAATTTGTCAAACGTTAATATATATTTTTACAATTTTTTCCATTTTGAAATCTTACATATTTTTAAGTATCCGAATTTCTGGAGTTTCCAACTTTTCAGATTTTAAATCTGCAAAATCATTTTTTCTCAGAAGTTTCCCTAATTTTTAAATCTTATACGATTTAAATAAACGCGTGAAGTAATCGATAGCGTATAACTATCTCTATAAGATCATATTTTTGTAATAAGTTCGCAAGCTCTCGAAAACAATCTCGAATATCCACTCATTCTACTATAATCTGATTAAGAAGATTGAAAGATGAATGAGAGTTTCTATTTATACGTACGTCCACAAATGGTACTATTGTAATCATCATTGGCGCAGAATGCTTTTAGTTACACCAGACGGTTCTTATACGGTTGTCATAAAAAAGAATATCAATTATATAGTTATAAGTGATATTTCGGCAGATTTGACGAGCGACTCGTGATAATAAAATAGTAGAAATTGCAAATGAGAAATAGTAGAAAATTATATCAATATGTATTATTATCATTACTTGATCATTAAATCTTTATTAATTGCATATTCAGTTATTTTTTCTATATCTTATCATAATAATAATTATAAATTATAATAATAGAAATATATTAAAACTGTTTATACTATTGTGAATATATTTATGCTATGTGAATAACTTGTAGAAATACAATTCTTAACTGTAAATTAAGAATACTAATATGAAAATTGAGTTGAGCAAGTCGATTAACGCAGTTCGATTTGCGCATATCCACCACTATTTCAGACGTGCTTAGGGAGGTTCGTTAACTGAGGTGAGGTGAGATATAATAAGGCAAAAGGTGTGCTCGAAGTTTGCTATTAAGCGTGCGACTACGCGCGCGCGCGAGTGCGATAAATTTCTCGAAGACATCGAGCGTACTTAAGTTATAAGTTATAAATTACAAGTCTTCACACGCTCGGTTAAGTTTCCAGGCGACCGTAATTAAAGGGTAAGATTTCTGTGAGGCTGTGTTTCGTCGCAAGAGATAATTATACGTTTGACCTACTTTCGGTGCTGCTTTATGTCAACATCCCCTTTCAAGATCGGGATAATTTATAAAGTATATCTGCGTATGATGGACAATTTTTAAACAATATTATCCGATATCTATTCGGATGTTTCAAACATAACTCTATATTCTTTATTACAAAATATACACAAACTATTTTTAACTTTGCTGGCAATTAAACATTTTTCCAAATAACAGTATGAGAGCAATGCGAAATATGATTCAAAACAGATGAAATACTCCAGGAGTATGTTAAAAATAATTTAATTTCTTTAATTGAAAATATTATTTCATAATATATTTAGCCTTTAACTTATTAAATATGAATTTTATTTTAGAAGTTATTCAAAACTAATAATGAAGAGAATAAAAATGAGACCACCAGTGAATGAACTGAGCACGAATTAAAAAACATAACCATACTCTAACTTGTAGTTATATAATAATAAACTGATATTATTATGCTTTTTCAATTTAAAAAAATATATATTAAGAAAAAATATGATTTTTCGTAATTCTACTTGTTCAAATCAAATTTTCCTTATTACTGGATATTTAAGTATAAAAAAACTATTGTTTAATCAAATTTAAAATAAAAATAAAAATTGTATGTTAGACATTAACTATGTAAGAATGAGGTGTGCGCGAATTCTTGTCAATTCGCATGTTTCATAGCATCACTGTATCAGTGATCATCCCTTGGATGAAAGACAGAGATGCAGACGAGAAGAGGTAGAGGGGAGGGCTGACCGTCATTGATACCTGCCAATCACTGGGAACGGCGCGCTTCGATTGTTCGCGGTGCAATTACAAGGGTAGATGGAAAAAAAAGGGGATTAGAAGAGAGAGTGAAAGAGAGAGAAAGAGCTGTCACGCGTCGTGGCTACGGCGGGGTGTCAAACAAATGACTCCCCTCAATTTGGCACATTCAGCTTGTAGCTTGTTGCGTGCCCATTCATCCCGCAATACTTCATCTCGCGGCATCAAGTCATCTTTTTTTCCTTCTTCCTCTAACGCATGTCTCTCTATGCGTGTAAAAAAAGTGCCAGGGTGATAGACTTTTGTATACTGGAGATATAATTTTGTGAAAAAATTAAATGCAATGATACTATCTTCAATCATCTCTTTCTTAATACAAGTTTATATTCTTTTTCACATAATGTCACAAATAACAGCATCGATAAAACTATTATCCGTTTACAGATCCGCTCCAATATGTTGTTTTATGTTTTTATTTTGTTCGTTGATACATATAAAAAGTATTATCCACCTGTTTAATGGCAAGTATGATGAAACGCGAAATTTCCAATATACATGAGAATTTTCGGAAAATACAAAGAGCATGCTATCGTATATTACAAACGTAGGTAATCGGTATCATATGTTTCGATGAAATACATCATTTAAATCTCAATTGCATAAATCAAGTTACAAAGACAAATTACATATCAGACTATTTCAGCCTTTTGTGTAAATTGTGTAAATTAATATAATTCTTACATTATTCGCACTTTCATAATAGGATAGGATATAACAAAAGGGTGATTTCACGTAACATGGATAATAGAACGCTGCTAACAATCACATCTTATTGTCAACGATGAAAAAATTAGAACTAATAAAACAAAATTTTCCAAAAATTAGAATAAAGAAAAAATAAAAGTGATAAAGCAAAAGATGAAATCTAATACATAAAAAAATATTTATATAAATGTATATTAAATATACTAATAAAAAATTTATATGTAAAAACAATATATACGTTATAAAATGAATTTTCCAAACGTCATAATAAGATCGACACGAAATTCTTCAAGATATTCTCCGACCGAAGGGAAATACGATAGTCGTAGATAGGACATCGGGCGTACACACGCACAAAAGACACAAACATACCGGCTACACACTAAAAGCATTGCCGAGACGGAACGTGGTCGTCGTCGTAACGGTGTTGTGTACACTTATTTAGCGTGTAAACACTCACAGGGTTTGCCAGAAGAGCAACAAGTGCCCACTGATACCACTGCCGAGAGTAGCTGGCTTTACACCTCGCCCGTACACAGAGTACATACCAGGAAAGTCGGAGGCGCACCCGCACTCAAGCCGAATATCTCGAGTCTGTGGCGGAATAAGAAGCCACCACGACCGGTATTCTCATCGTGGTTTAACGCCATCCTTAGCACTCAGTACGTCAACGTGACTCTAAGATTTAGTTGAAAAGAAATTATCGCGTTTTAATTGAATAATTTAATTAATTTAAAGTGCGGATCAGCCAGCCATATAATTCGAAATTATTTTTTTATTATATTGCGGATATTATTTTCCCTGAAATGTTAAATCTAAATTTTGATATGCTTATCGTCTTGAACATAAAATGTCCAAAAATATTACAGAATATTGATCGTCATTATATGCGAAGCCTCGTAAAATATGAATATTGCGCCTGTTTTTTCTAAATAGAAAAAGCTCGTTTTTCCGTAAACAGGAATTTGTCTGGACAAATTAAATGCTGGATAAATTGAGCGATTTCGCATATTATATATGGCAAATATGTTTTGAAGTTATGTGAAGACGCTATAACGAACGCAAAGAGTACGTTCTTCTGACCGTGCGAGATTATTGCGGAAAGAATTTTCCCCCAAGAAAGAATTTTGGCAAGAAGCCGCCGTCGGTTTCGCGGGGCGAGAACAGGAGTGGACGGTGGACCGACCGTGCATAGACGTCGCTGCCAACAGGCTACTTTCCCGCACCGGAAATACAGCGGACGGTCCCGGCGATGGACACCCGGCGATTCGAGCTTCCTATTGCTGTCGCGATCATTCCGTGGAGCGTTATAAATCGGCGCTTGTATACGGCTTGTAAAGTTTGAATTCATAGCATGAGATATCGGAAGGATGCGCTTCACGATTCCTTCTTATTCAAGCCGGTTCGCGATGATACATACAGACGATAGGCAAAAATTTTGTGATATTTATTGACATTGTAGATTCATGATAATATAACAATCTACTATACAAACTATTTACGATAAAATATAAAAAAATAAGTATTTTCTTTAAATGAAAAAAAAAGACATCAAAATAGTTTATTAAAATTTAAAGTACAACGAAGAAAATATTCGTGAGCTATATAAAAGAAATTATTTTTATTATTATAACGGAAGAAACTGAAAATATACGTTACCAAATTTTCATATAGATTTGTAGATAAAATCGATCGTGAACGATAACGATTCAAGTATATTACATTGTGAATATATCGTTATCAATAAAAGCAAAATAGTGTAGCTAAATGATAGATTAGAGCGATTCAAACGTAGTTAATAGTTAATTTTGCATATAGTCATAATATGAGAGGAATTAAACGTTAATGCTAAACAAAACGAGCAAATTAAATAAATTTTGGTGTCGAGTGTTAAAACTGTTTTAATCGTGATTATATATTTAAGTAAGAAATAACACTAGTGAAATAACTCGTGAGAAATTCTGTGAGAAAGATGTGATATGCTGTTCTTTCGCGTCAACGTGACTACGTTTCGGCTATTATTTTCCACGATGGACCTCTTCTGCATAAATGTAATGTTAATTAGCACGTATACCAAGCGCGACGTCATAACTCTGTGCGGATTTCACATCGGGGTCGAGTGAGTATAATTTTGCGAGTGTACCCCCACGAAATACGGGGTTTAACTCGCATTTTGTTCGTGAATAGTATTTAATGTGATATTAATTTAAATTGTTCGTACCAAATCAAAATAGCTAAAAACGTTATAACGCTGAGCAGATTAAAATGATCTCCTAAATGAGAGAACAGTACTTTGCGAAATTTTCAGTAAATTAGCGCAAATATAGCGGAAATATCGTGATTTGCCGTAGATTTTGCATCGCGGCCAAAAGGTATAGTCGAGTCGTGAGCATTCCATAAAGCACAAAGTACGCGGCTTTTATTTTCGGAGCTAAACAGTACGAAACGAGAGCGCTTGCTTGAGTACATTTAAATTACTCCTTTCCTCCATTTGATCCCTGCAACGACCGACCGCTATCTTCACATTAATTGGCTTAATTTCTGCACTGATTATGCCGGTTATTCGCAGCCCCACTTCAAACACCATGAAAACTGAGTGTCAGTGTTTTCTCAAATGGCTCGACTATATGCTATGCGGGAAAGTGCTAAATATTCTCGCGTGTAATTGTGGTCTGGAGCTTATCCAGTTTCGTTTCGTTGTTGCAGCTAAGATCGAATAGAACGGTATATTGCAATTTGTACAATAATAAATATTTCGCAATAATTCCGTTGAAAGTATATTTTACTTAATTATAACTTATAATTATTATATGTACTTCTGATTTCTTATAGTCGGATTTGATTCTACATAAAATAAATAAACATTAAGGTAAAATTGTAAATAAAAATATAATATATTATATGTATAGTATATGAAAATATTTAAAAGATTTTAATCAACTAATTGAAAATTAAATTTTAATTAATTAACTTTAAAAAAATTCAAATCACTATTTAAATTTAAAATTCCTGTAACTTTTTACTTAATCCGTTTATAATTGTTAATTAAATCTTATACATAATAGAAATCAGAAATATATTTTTAAAATAATTATAAATTGCTTGACAAAGCAATTACTGAAATAAAATTTATGATCTTATATTATTATAGTATGAAATAAATTCTTAGTATTGTCACATTTGTCCAATATAAAGATTAGACGATCGCGAAACGCAGAAACCGCCGCTTCAAGATGAGGTCATTTTTGCCCTTCGCGCGGAGAATTCTGGCCCGACAAACTTTAAATTACATTCGAAGGACCCGTCCTCCGGCTGTCAGTGCTGCGAAAAACGAGCTCGTCCTCGCGCGCGGTAGCCCCGTCATCGGTTTCCCTTAATTTATATAGACGGAGACGCTTATTCGCACCGCTTTCTTCGGACCTCCTTCTCCTCGAGAAGAAGGCGAAGAGGAAGAAGAAAGGACGAAAAGAAGGAGAAGCGAACCAGCAGCCATATCCCCGGAAGTTAACTTTCTCCCTGATTGACGTTCGGTTATTGTTGGCATTTGCATAACTCGTCCTGCTCACTCCAGCTGCGCTCCTTTTGCGAGACGAACCTCGAGGTAACGGAAAGACAAGGCCGAGGAGAAAGATGCGAAAAAAGAAAAGGAAGGTGACGATGGAGAGAAGGGAGGAGAGACGATGAAGAGAGGTCGTAGGAGAACAGAAGAAGAATGCGGGAACGGCCCGCGTGTCAAATCGAATTTGCCTCATTTGCCCTGAGCGGCGACTCCGCCAGCCAGCCAGCAAGAGAATCTATTAGAATAATTTTTATGAATCTAATTTTAAATTCCGGCGAACGAAGTTACTTTACTGTCACGCTGTCAGCGGCTCTTTATTAAGTGGTCCTCCTTGGCGGCGACGGCGCCGCCGCCGCGCTCACCCCTCGCCCCATCACTTTCACGACCCCGCGCCGCCACCACCGACGACCTGTCACCCATTGGAAAGGAATAATTTAAATAATTTCCCACCTAATTCCTCTCTGTCCGACGAAGGGAGAGAGACGTGAGCGATCCCATCCCCAAAGCCAGATTTTGCAACGACGATTGCCGAAAGTCTTTCCGTCTATGTTATTTAAATTTCACATTACCTATAAACGACTACTTGCGTTCATCTAATGTTGCAATCTAAATATCATCTTTAATCGCAAGCAGAACTTAAAAATTTATATTTTTCCTACGAAAAATAATCTCATAAGCTCCGATTATTTACATATACATATAATAAATTTTCAAGTTTAAAATTTTTTTGACTAATCATAACTCTTTTAAATTTTTAAATTAATAAAAATCCAATTCATATTAATTAAGCTAAAAGTAAATTTAATTTTTTGGATATACACATAACAAAATAATAAATTCAACATAAAAGAACGTAAAATACGTCATATGATAGCTACATGAGACTACTGTGAAAATTCTCAAGTCGTTAGCTATACGAATTGTATGTTTGGTTGGATCATTAAGATTATCTGTCAGCACACCACATGCACACTTTGTACATAAGCCACTTGGAAAAATATTGATAATCTAATATAAAAGTTTTACCTCCCGCAAAGAGGGGCTTGGTCCTCCGTATCTGCTTGATCAATTAATTGCGAAATTAGCTTAATTCATCATATACGTCATCTCATACACATATAGATTACGTACAGGTATGCGTGTCCAACATTAATTCATCCGTGTACATGCTCTCGCATACATACGACCGAATTCGAAGCGACCTTGAGAGATACGTCGCACGCGTCTTACAACTCTTACGTCGCGATACACGATTGGATATAATATACACTTTCGAACGCCACACATTTGTCACATAATCACTTCTTATAAAATGATAAATAGGCTATTGAACGATATAGTGGTATAAATCAATAATCAATCGTAGACAGATTTTAAGACGCATATTTTAAGATTTAAGATTAGAATCTGCAAGGGAGAAATACTTGGTATTTGAAACTTTTATCTTAATATCAACTATGGAATGTATTGCGCACATTATGAACAGCGATGAGAAAGATTAAAAATGATACTTTATATAAAAATGTAAAAACGTAAAGCAATTTTTCCGTACACGTATATTTGGAATGATACGAGCTTGGAATACATATGATATGTAAATCTTTAAAAGATTTGCGTTATACAAATGATATTTGATTATCATTTAATCATTCTTTAATGAAAAGTTATGAGATGCGAAAAGAGATCTTCTTATATTAAAAAAATAGTTTCTCCTTACGATTTTCTATTTCACACACCATTTTCTCATCAAATTGCAAATTGTTCTCTCATGCGAAAAGTTAAAAGGAGGAGTCCCTTTCTTCCTTGATAAGGCAGGCAGGTATGATAAACGGTGCGTGGAGTTCCAACGGGCAGATGGAGCGCCTCGACGGCCTATATTCGCGGCTTATTTTAGAACTTTACCGAGTGGAGCCAAGCGTGCTTGCACGCACGCATACGCGTGAGAAAGTGTGGACGCATGCACCGATTGCAACTCGCTGGACATCATGCGTGCGTGCGTGCGTGCGTGCGTGCGTGCTCGCTCACCGTGTGCTATAAGTAGAATATACGATCCATTCTGTGGTCGCGCCGCCGCGCCGTGTCGCGTTATCGAGTCTATCGATATCTACGAGGAAATGAGAAGCGCAAGTAAAACCCAAAAGCTCTGTTCCCCATTTAAATGACAGATTTAATATTCCAACTATTTGTAAACATAAAAAATTATTTCAGCGTATTAATTATCGTTCGTTACGTATGAAGTTTCTTTTAAAAAATGTATCATTGCCATGCAAAAATTTAAGCCTATGGAATCTAATGGAGAAAAATAGGTTGAATAAGTTTCTAAACTAACAATTCGCTGTCCTTTGTGTGCTTAAAAAAAGTTATTTAACTCTTCTAGTTTTCTATCTCATTAGATTATTCTCTCTCGGAAAGAGATGCACGTATTATTAACCTTACGCGAACTTTATTTCTATATTTACTTGTATTATCTTGAAATCTGACACAACGTTATTTAAATTTTATATTAATTTAATATTATTAATAATATAACCGATTAATCGAATCTTTTCTCTTAGAACGATAAATGTGCTACATGATGCAAGTAACAGAATTTCTTGCTGATGGGAAAGTTCTCGCTTCTCGTGTGCAGACACTCAACCAACGACTGACCGAATATACGCGAGAGGGGTGACTCGAAAAATATCATCGGTCACGCGTATTGCGCGCACGCGAACTGGCCTACTTTTTCGTCGTCGAGAACTCGATCTCGGTTATCGAGAAATTCCAGGCATATCATCCGCATATGCGTGAGTTAGCCTTTAAGCGTCAGTTGGTCAGCAAAAGACATTGATTCTCTTTTAGACTATTCTCTTATTATAAGAATATAAAAAATAGCAATAACTATTAATCACCGCTATCAAACCGAAATTTTGAAAAAAATTCACTAGTATTATTATTTATTTACAAAGCCGAGAATATTAATTATTTAAGAGGAAACTCGACGCCAATGATGACGTTGTGTGTGAGTGTTATATGATGCTGTTAAACCGAATTAACAAAAAATGTGCCTTTGTGTTGAAAACATTTTTTTTTCAATCATTCAACCGTTTAACTTTTTAATCATTTATTTTATTTAACTAATTAATCAATTCTTATTTAAATTATATATGTTTAAAGCAACGTAATTAAAATTTTAAACAAGTTAAAATAGATATGTCGATCTGCTTTCTTAGCTTCGAATTGTTCTAATTTGTTTTGAGCTACATTTTCTTGATAAAACTTAACCACTTAGCCATTCGTTTCAGATTCCATTCGTACATCGGTTCATTAACCAGCGAATACTTTCTCCACCACTTGTAAAGTTATCAAAGGACGAATGCAAATCGCGAAAATATTGTTGTGTGCCACAATATGGGACGGTTATAACCAAGCATACGATATCAGTCGACAGTGCTTGGAAAAAAAGTTTCCGGCTCATAGATTTCGGAATTTCGCGGCGATCGTTAAACAGGTCGCAAATACAATTCATATCCATTACGAAACCACGGTACGGCGAGTTTTATACGTACATATGTACATACATCGTGTGTGTAAAGTTATGATCTGTAAAATATAAAATTGTAAGTCTAGAATGATATCAATCTTTCAATAAAAAGCAATAAAATCTGTTTGCCAATATTTTAAAAAAATTCATGAATCAAATCAGAATATCTTTTGAGGATAGATCTGGCTAAATGTCGAATATAATTTTGCATAATCTTGCAGGTGCTTCGTGTCGAAGCAATCCTATTAGAATGCATTCTATAATATCGTATAAAATATTAGGATATTTCTTTATATAGCTAAGATCTAATAAAAGTAAAATACATCGTTAATAAAAATATTCACAAATTAATTGACGAATAATCAAAAGTATATCAAATCACTCGAAAAGTTAACAGAGAGATATAATCATTCAAATATAGAAAATAATTTTTACAGAATAAAAAATTATTTATAATTGGATAAAAAACATATGTATTGTAAAATTAAATAATGTATGAAAAATTTTTTCTCTTCACAAAGTCATAATTTCCTATAAATAAGTTAGTTTAATTTTTTATTCGTAGCTATATAATTTATAACATTACAAGAATAATATCTTTTGTTCTATATTATATTATATTATTGTACTAAAATGCTGTTCAAAATTAATTTACAATAATTGCGAGGATACAAGACAAAGTGATAAGGTTCACAATGATACGCGAAAAGCAAAATTTTGTTCTTGAAACGCAGCCACTAAGAAAACGAGACTTGCACTCTCAGTGCCATGGTCAGCTATGACTAGTTAATGAGATGACTTGTGCATTTTACTCGCGTGCATCACTACGTGCGTAGCAAGTGCAACTGCACTGACAACTTGTGAGTAATCGCCGAATGTCAGTCTAATCTGCTGCGCATTCGAGCCACATACGCGCACAGGTACGTTCGTACTTATTCTGACTGGCATTTATCACAATGAAACGATAGGGACATCGAACCATTGAGACGTATCATGCACTTATCTCTTACAAGCTCGACTTGTCAGTAGTATAGTCAGTAGTAGTAATAATCGCTAGTAGTCAGCAATTACCTCGTAGTGCAAACTACTTTATAAAATTCGTATTCTATAATAAAATTCTTTTTATGTTTTCCCTAGATTCATGAAATTTACAAAAATAATATTCATTTAATTTTATATAAAAATAAATGGAATTTAACTTGCGAAAGTAACGTTGGAGCATCTATACGTACGGTCAATTTATTGTAATATGTATATTAAATGAGAAACGTTGTAATACATGCAAGATCGTATCTATGTAATGAAAATTTTCTTGCAATACAAGATATTATATAGTTGATATATATTATCATAAAATTTTTAAGTATTTCAATTAGATCTCTCAAGTTAAAAAGTTTAAGAGAGGCTTATTAGAGAGATTCTTAATTTTAAATCGTCACGCGAAAAAAAGGGGCAAGATACTTTGTATGTACATGGGTATGAAGATTACAAGGCGGATATAAAAGCACAAACTAAATATTATGAAGGTATATTATAACGCGGAACGCGAACGCGGAAACGGACGCGTAAAAATACGCCGGCGGATATATTTACCCTAAAATTTTAATCAACCGTTCAGCCCGACAATAGCGAGAGCGTACCAGTCACAAATATTTACGCACGTCAAGTGTAGACACATTCAGAACGCACGCGGCCGGCTGGATATCAAAAATAAATAAAATATCGGGTCCGGGAACATTTTTATTAAAACGCCGCGGCGCTTTATCGCTCGAAATTATCGTCGCCGACATCTCTCTATTCCCGCTGTTGGAGAGCCGAGAGCTAGCTCGGCCAAAAGCTCCGATAACGAAGGCGCATTTTAAGTCAGTCGCGTCTCTTGTGAAATCAACTGTACATACTATACATGCTATACATAGGACATTCTTGTGTAACCGTGCACACACGGAAAAATCCACATACGTACAAAAATTTGTACGCATATATTTGGATTTGCGCTTATAAACGACACACAGTATGTGATTACGTAGCGCGCGCACGCACACACGTGCGCATATAACCATACGGAATTACCGCACATATTCTTTTGGACTAAGTTCGCCTTGGCTGAGGAAGAGCCTAATACCGCGTCGCGAGCATTACGCAAGCAAAGTGCGTAGGCCAAGGCGCCAAGCATGATATCTAGCGGGTGTCCGCTTACGAGCTAACGAACCATCGATTGACGAGAGTCGTTTAGTCAAGAAGAGACACATTATCATACTAATTACACAGTCGTGAGTTTCGCTTCGCACGTTCGATACCCTCGTAGTACGAACGTACAATTACCGAGTTACGGGATAAAGTCCGCGCAGTTTGTCGGATATCGCTTGTTAGTTGGAAACACCATAAACAGAGCGAGAATGTCTAATTATCAAACGTAAACTGAAGCGCCACTTATGTAAGAATCTCAGAAACCGTTCAGTTGCCGAAACGAGTAGTTTATGTAACAATCCAGTTGTTCAGAGATTTTCAGAGCGGGAAAAGGCAAAGATAAAAGGCTGAAAGATGTAAATCATTGGATTGAACTCTTATACGAAAGAAACATTTCGCCGTGATATTGCGTAGAAAAGAAATCTGTATAAAAAGAAAACGCTCATGGATGGCTCCAATAATTGAAAGTTTGAATCAGAAATGATTCCAATTTCGAAATTATAGCTTCACGAAAAAAAAAAGAAATCTCCAACTTAATTCTGATTTGTTTCACTTTTTTTCAATATTTATTTTTTTAAATTGTTTCTATTAAATTATAATAAAGAAACGTAAAAAATATAAATAGAAAATGATAGCGATTTAAAATTCAGGTGTTTTTTTCACGGAGTTCTCTTTTATGGAATATACAGAGCAGGCAGATTGTTTTCGTTATAACATGTGATATTTCACGTTTTCTTCGATCGGAAATTTATTTAACTCAATACTTTTTAAGTAGATAATTATAACTTGGTCTCTTTTTGAACTTAGGTTTAAATTACAGTTTGGAAATCTGAAAAATGGGTTGTCATAGTGGGGGGGATTAATTCCGGCGCAGTTTTCAATATCGATTTAATTCCTGCTCGCGACCCACATACGCGAAATTATGTAATGAAAGGCGTAAGACCTGGAGTGTATTAAAAAGCAGCCGGGCGGTTATCGATGCGTGACACCGAGAACCTATCACGGTCTACTTAGCGACGTCGGTCGTTGTAAAATCAATTAAACCACTCTTAACCGTGATTTTTCCTTATTTCCTCCCGTTTTACCCGTCCGTCCCGCTGTGTGATCATCGGGCAGCCGCGTTCAATTGCTCTTGCCGCGTTATAGAATCAATTTTTCATCAAGTCAGGTCATCATAAATATAGCCATCGGCTATGAAATTTTCTTCATGTTTAAAAAATCGGAGGAAAAAAATGATTGAAGAATTTATTTCATATATTGAAATATTAATTTACGCATTTTGTCAATACACGTAAAATAAAAGATAGTAGAATAAAAAAACAACAAGTAAATATATTATGTAATAATATTAACACATACGTAAGAATTAATGTACAGGATGTTCCATAATCGTATCTCTCTAATCGCGAGAGAGTAAACCAAGAAAACGATCATTTTTACGGAGTAGGTATTCATAATGACGAAATTATTCAATGCTGAAAATTTTAATGATATTACGAGAGGAAGGGAAAAAGGAGAGGCTGAGACCTACACCACGCGATTTATGGATCGTGCGCGCAATTACGACTGAAACGCAACAGACAGGTTTATTGCAAACGACTGGTCGACCAATCGGAGCACGCGTATGAGAGGCGTGTGTGAACGTCGTGGTTCGATTAGAATTTCTAATGGGGCATGCTGTAGTATGTGCACCTACAACGCGTCAGAAACCCAAACCGTTTTGCTTGATCGTGTCAGATATAAATATTGCTTGCGAATTCCGCAAGTTCTTTTCTGCAACGTTTCCGCGGGTATCGTGCACCGAGTACTCACTTTCACATTATTAAAAAACATGCAAATGATTGGTTTCTAATTTAAATATTTTTAATTACTGTTTGACGAAGAAGATGGAGTTATAATCCATATTATAACTTCAATATATAAAAAACTTATATCTATTATTAAATTAAATACTGATTTGTCAAAAATCTTATTGGTGCTAAAACAAAATTTATATATTTATATCTACTTTATTTTTCCGAGTATATTTATTTTTGTTTACATATTGAAATAATAGAATTTTTATATTGTATATATATAATAAATCTCATGTATAATATATCTTTTACCTTCTTTTAATACAGTCTCTTCAATCACATTTGATTGCTTTAAACTTTTCTTGGAGAAATCTGAGAAAGCATCTCTGATTTAAAATCTCTGCTAACCTTGCTCATTGTGATATTTTCTTCATTTATATTGTATAAAATTTATAAATTATCTATTTCAACGATTTTACAACATATTAATTTTAAGTTAAACTATAAACTCGGTTCAAAATATTCGAAAGGGGACGAAAATTTCCCAGGAGAATATATTATCTCGAAATCTTGAAAGGGTTACTGTGAGAATTTCCATGAGCTAGAAGGACGCAGGGTATGAAATAGGAAGGGCGTCTTAATGACGCGTTCGTACGAAACATAAGACAGGCAAGCCGCATAATGAGAATAAACGCCTGACGGCTAAGGACGACCAGCTCAGAAACTAATGTTCGATCCTGAATAATTCATCGGAAACGCACGCTCGATTAGGCAAGACCGCAAGCCCGGTCACCCCCCGCTTAGAAGCGTTGGTTCGCGCTCTTCTTCGTATTTCAACCCCCCTAGATCGGCCGACGTTATTGCGACGTTATAGTTACGTCATTATACTTACGAAGGGCTGAAAACTAGGGAAATTTAGATTGTCGTCAGGCATCATTTCTTAATGCGTGAAATCAAATGGAAAAGAATTATAATTTCGAGATCAAGATTTGTTACATTTGAAAAGT
This sequence comes from Tetramorium bicarinatum, assembly GCA_928718305.1. Taxonomy (NCBI): domain Eukaryota; kingdom Metazoa; phylum Arthropoda; class Insecta; order Hymenoptera; family Formicidae; genus Tetramorium; species Tetramorium bicarinatum. Next base: position 16,209,709 of record OV788323.1, on the reverse strand, counting down.
CAGGAAAAAGTTTTGTCTCATCAAAAATACTAGAACATGATCATTAATTTTTGGAATTTTCTGATTTTTCTTAATTTTAATACATTATCATTTTTCGAACATTAGTAAATAATTTAATTAATAGCAATTTTCGAAATCAACTCTTACAAGAGTAAAAAGTGAAGAATATGTCTTGTTAATCCTGAATTTTCCACAAATGATGTAATAGCGGCAACGAGATAACTAGCCACGGAAAGAAAATTTTGATTGTCGGAGACACGCAATATTAAATTTCGTGTCAATCGTACAGGAAAAAAGATCGATTTAAAAAAGGGTTGAAAATTTTATGTAAAAATATATTTATGAAAACATAATACCGCAATATATTTTTTAAGCGTGCGTGTCAAGTAATAATTAGACTCACGTTTGCCAACGCATGCTGCGAGAAAATATGCCATATTATGCGTATGGATATTTTTTATGAATTTCTTTCAGTATTTCCATAATCCAGGCGCTAAAAATTAAAAATTAAATTTTACATAGTTCATCTCTTATTATTTTATATAATTTATACAGACTTATTTATAAAATAGATATATATTTTTTATACTTTTTAACTTTCATCTATCATTTATCGGTTTTTATTGTTCAACGGCGATAATTATTTTACGTAGAAATTTCTGCGAATAACGTTTTCTTTCCTTATAGAAATTTTAGGTAAAACATTTTTCTTCTATAAGAAGGAAAGACTTTGAGAGCATCAATCCACTTAACTTTCCCACATGAAATACTTTTGCATCAAAATGTCACGACACAAATCAATGAGGGATAATTAAGATTTACGTCGGATTATCAACATTGTGATAGTCATCGTGAAACAAGGTTAGTAAGTAGCGAGATCTTGAAGAGTAAAACGCAATTATATTCCTCCCGTGTCTCCCCGCGAACATTATTCCTAATTAAGGGCAGAAGCTGAACGTCGAGATGCCCGCAGCTCGTTCTTAATTTCCTGCGGGTCGGAATGCCGTTATTGACCGGCGTATGCCGTTACAACAGTCGCGCACGTGTCCGCGACGTGCGCACGAAGGAAGCTGCGGATTCTATTTATGCAATCCCTACGTCCCGCCCCTCTGGCGATTCTTTCGGTTCCTCGCCGTCCGCCCCTTTCCTGTGCCGCGGCATCGCGACATTTCTACTTGAAGGAATGCACACCCGGTGACATTCCTTATTGGCATTAACGGAGGAAACATCGAGGCCGCCTAGTTCGAGTACCACTCCTATGGGCGCTTGGGGGGCAAGTACGGAAGTTGCCATGATATGACCAGAACGGGTATCGCGATGTTAAACGGAGGAGAGAGTGGAACCCGCGAAACGGACATCGCGGCGTCGCGTCGGTCAAATACGCTCGAATTTACATATTTTGGATTTATTTTGGAATTGGCGCATATCGGTCGAAGTTTCGCGTTCTTCGAGTTTCTGTCAAATTGAATGAGCTGTTGGCTGAAATGTGTAAAAATACATCACGTATAATTACGGTGACCATATTTCTTTGAGAAAAATAAAGGACACCGCCACCTACCCTTCTTCCACAAACAAGTACAATGTAAATTATTGTCGATAATATTTTTTTCCTGAATATATATATTTATATGAAAAATAGTAAAATTTTGTAAACCAAAACAATTATATATGTATAAAAACACATCTTTATTTAAACATTATACAAAATATACAAAGGTGATAAAGACTGAAATATAGGACATTTTATAGAATTTTTCAGAAATAAAGGAGAAAAGTGAGTTTTCAAGAAAAAAATAAATTTAAAGGACACAGACCTAAAATAAAGGACTGTCCTCTGTAATATAGGACGGATGGTCACCGTACGTATAATCCTAACAGCTAATCCTGTGACTCGGCATATAATCAAAACTCTTTTAAGAAAGATCGTCTAAACAAAAAGTTTGTAAAAAGTATTGTTACGATTCTGCGGTAACCGTGGTAACATGAAACGCGACGTATCGCAGTTTTCTAGAATAAGAACCGGATCGAACGTTTGATCGATGGATCGGGAGCGATGCTCGCGTCGAACTGCAGGTTCCGTAGAAAAGTGGGTTAAGAAGTCTCGAGAAGCGTTAGGCCTCTTTTATGCATACGTTTTTTGCAATGTCGTCGTTACAGCACAGTAGTCATCGCGTAGTCTGAAGACAAGACATATGGATCGATTTATACACACTCGAATGACAAGTGTTATAGTACCTACTGCCTATCCACTTTCTTAACATAAAGAAATTTTAATACATTATAACGACGCGAGTATAAATTGTAAGAAAAAAATTATAAGTTACTCACAAGTACAAGAGTCTTGAAAATTTGAATCTAATGTATGAGACATATAATGTTATAATGAATGAGACCCAGCATATCAGAGTAATCTCATATCTAAAAGAAATTTCTCATCACATAGTTTTCTCTTTAAAATACGTTAAAGGAATCTTTTATTTATAATCTTTTTTTTTTCAACTCGAAGTTATTCTAAGTTTCGTTTGATCAACTTGTTTAACTTTATGCGACCGTAACTCAACCTAAATACTTCAACAGAGGCGCTATCCAATTGCATTCAAAACTACATTTGTCCTTCCGAGAAAACGAATAAACGAAACTTTCCAAAAGTGGAACGCCGGCCAAGAACGTACCGATTCATCTTAAATTTCGCAGTCGACGAGACGTATCGTCGCTGCTTTTATATTCATCCCTACACTAGCGGTGACACTAACAGCGATCTTGCGCGCGGCCTACAACCGTGTCACCCCTGCCGGTTTTCCCGGTAACATTGGCGATTCTAAACGTATAGTTCAATTCCTTTCTGGGTCAGGGGAGATTAATTGGCCGTAACCGAGAGTATTGTTATATTATGTTAGTAATGTATCCCTTTGTCAGCTTATATTAATAATCATTGAGGAAGACCGATTAATCGAGTGTAGTCATTTAAGTATTCATTTAAGAAAACTACGCCTAAAATCAATGATAGTCCGTGTATCTCGAAGTATATATATTATTCTGAAAAAAATTAGTATAGAAGAAAGAAAGAAAAAAGAGTTAAGACTGTTTACATTATAATACTTAAAGAAAATACACGTGTAATTCTATATTGTTCGATAATATGCGAAAAAAAAAGAGTTTCATGAATATTTTATTTAGATAAGATTATAGCGAGTCAAAGTTCTGACAGAAAATAAATAATCACACGATATGCCTCTTCCGTTAACCATTTTTAAGACACATTCTCTGGGGCTGCAAATAGTACAAAAGGGTTGAGCCTTGACCCAGAAAAAAGCTTGAGCCCTTTTCATCGAGTGACGTCGACTCGTACGTTTTACTGAGGGAATACACGTGGATGCACGTATAACTTTTTTCAATATAAAATACTGAGGTCAAGCAAATTATAAACACCAGTTTAGGATTTAGAACCTTTTGAAGTCATCGCGCGCATTTATATAGACGAAAAATCAATTAAAAAGTGAAAAATTTTAAATTATACTATCATATAAATGCAACATTGTAGTTTAATTAAAATTTCCAAAGATGTCAAGTATCATTTTAGTTAAATTAAAAATTGTTTAAATATTATAATAATTAATAACCCTTAATTTTAGTTTTTCTACTTTATGAAATAATAACTTATTTTTAATAAAAATGTAATAAAATGACCTTGAAAACGAGATAGCAACGAGCAAAACGCGAGGATTAAATGACTCGCGAGCTCTTTTGCTTACTAATATAAGATTGGCGATGATCCAGCAGTACTCGAAGCTTTAATAAACCAACCGTTCGGCATCCAATTACGTCAGTCATCGTCTGCAGAATGTAATTAAATTTTGACACGTGTGGCACGTCTTACTTGTCGTAATCGATTCATCAAGATCGCAACAATGTCGCTAACCATTAAACGAGGTCTAAGCATTTTGTTTTCTACTTATTTCTAAGTCTATAGTATATATTAAATTGAGTTATCTATGTTAAATTATTTTTAACATAATTATTTTACATTATTTTAATTATTGAACTATTAAATTATTTAACAGCTCCAATTACAACTTTTCTGTATTTTAATAACTTTATATATTATTAGATCGACGAATTTAAACTGTCGATATGAAAAATATTAACGGATAAAATCTGATCACTTTTAAAATACGATTTCTCATGTTGTCTGATATTACATTTTTTTATTATCTTTTTAATTATTATCTTCTCAACTATTAAATATGAAAAAAATGCATATTGCAATAGAGAAAACGTTTATATTATCTTTTCGTAATACGATAAGTATCTCATTTTAGTGATGAAAAGCTTAAACAATTCATAAAGTTTAATATTCATCAGTTCCGGATTCCTCTAAGATGAAAATTTCTCTCATTCACATGTAAAAAGAGCAATTTTTCGTCACATATGCGAACGACTAAACCTTGACCTACAAGCCTCTTTCTAATAGAAAGCTTTGACGTATTTGTCGCCCTAAACCGCCCTATGGCCTCTCTCTTTCTCTTCGCGGTCGACAGAAAATCGAGTATTTTATCAGCCTTGGTCGTCGATAGGCGCGTTCCCGGGTATAGAGGAAGAAGGTATGCGCTCACAGACGCTCAAGTGGGGCAAAAGGGAACCACTTAGTCGAAACTGCAGGAGTCTGGGAGTCAGCAGCTATTCGGCAGACGTCACTGGCGCCAGCGGACTACCTTAAACCCCAGCCACCCCCTAGCCGCCTTCGTCCGCCTCTGCCGCCGACAATCTCATTCCCCAAAAGCGTCGCAAGAATTATAAAGTTGGTGGAGGAGAGAAGAGAAAGAGACGGGGTAGGGGACGGGAGAAAGAAAGGAGTTCTCTTCTCTTGCCACCCAACCTTGTCAAGCGAGCGACCGTCCTTCCTCATTCCGCAACCTACATGCTCTCTACCTCGATCTATCGCTGCATCCCTTGGTCTTGCTCCTATCTGCCCACTTTGTTCCTATTCTTCGCCTTCTCCTTCTGCCTGCCTTCTCCTCCTCGCGCGTCACTGTCTCCCCCCCCCCTCTCTCTCTCTCTCTCCTTCGGTGCTTTTTTGCCTCAGCTGGGAAGTTTTCGCGAAGGAACTGATCGGGAGCGAGCTTCGAGCGAGTTTCGAGTTTCGACCGCGAGTTTACGAGCGGCACGGATCCGAAAATCTGTTCTCCATTAGCGCGACGCCGACCGGAAGTCGTTCAATTAGAGTCATGTACCGTGTGATCTCGAAATAATCTGGCGCTCGAGAGACTCCATTGTTATTTCGGACGACAAAAGTTTCGCCGAGCGCGCTCTCATTTAATGAGGGACGCTTCTCGTAGTTTCGCAGTTTCCGCTCCGTGGCCGAGACTACTCTCGCGAGTAGTTTTACAGGACGATGGCGGGATAAGGCCGGACTTCTCCTCATTCCTTTATCGTCGCGCTCGATAAAACGGAGCGATTCTCGGATTATCACGTTATCAACCTCTTCTCGTTATCCGCTTGCTTGAGAAAAAATGGCATTTCATCATTGTGTTAGATACAGAAAATAGAATGAACATTTTCACTTATTCTGATTTGCAATTAATGATATTAACTGATTATATGTATATAAAGCAAATGCGTTCTAGGATAAAGTGCCAATTATCACAGATCGAATCTCAGACTCCAAGCTCAATAAATTTAATTCCGCTACTGCCTTGGGGCAAATTTTAGCCCGTAAAAATGATTGAAAATATTTTCTCAAACGGTAGGAGAAATTTTTCCATGCTGCGCGAAGAATTACTGCGGAATTTTTCCTGTCACCGTCACGGCAGTACCGCCGCCGCGTTGAAACGTCCGTGCCTCGGAGCGCGTTTCTTACGCGTCGCGTTGCGCTTCGCTCACTGCGGCGGTATCGGTTTTATCCAAACCCTCGAATTTATGCCCTTTCCGCCAGACGGTAAATGGATATACAGTCGGACGAAAAAAAAATGAGAGAAAGCGAGAGAAAGAGAGAGAGGGGGTGCGAGAGAAAGAGGGCGAGGAAAGAAGAGAGAGAGGAAACAAAAAGACATCGATTTCCCTCGGAACTAACGGAGATCGGTGTGCATACCGGTTTCATACGCACAACAAACTACTGGAACAGCCGGAGGCGTTAATATACCGGGGCGTAAGCCCGGGGGCGGTATTTTTTCGTCGCTCGTGCGCGTTCGCCGCTCTGAAAAATATTTTTCTGAAAGCTAATATCTCTCTCGAGCCGATATTCCACCGTGTAAATAATATCCGCGCCCGTAGGGACAACAAAGTAGGCTGTCATGTGAGTGCAATCGCCAAAAGAGGTTGTTCGGGGGGAAGGGGAAAAAAATGAGCCGCTCGCGTGGCCAAACGCTCGCGTCATTTTTTCTCGCTGTCTGCTTGCCTGCTCGCCTGCTTTGCACTCTGCTGCCGCTCGACGATGATGCGCGAGATCGAGAAAAATCGACGGGCGACGAAAACGAGATCAGCATTAGTTGACGATCGCACGAATGAATGGCTGCAAATTCAGCAGAAATGCTGCATTTGCAAAAATCGTAAAAATCGTGAATCTGGTACATGCTCTTAATCTTGGCTAAATCTAAAAGCAGCCGATGAAAATGTGAGTCTAAGCAAGTACGCTCGCATTCAATATGAATATTAATTTTATTAATTTTACATTTTTTTATCTTATTGTTAAGGAGATGGATGTAATGCTGTGGCGATTTGTGAACTATTACAAGTGTGTGAAGAAATCATGAGTGATTACGCTTCATTCTCAACATTTCCTTTTGTAATACTCGAAAAAAACGTTATTGCGTCGATCACGCAATTCCGCGGATTGCACAGAGAAAGCCAGCATCCAGCCAGTTGACCACTGGGAAGCACACGCTAGAACGCGATTACTAGCGTACGATTAATATCGTCGAACGTTTATCCGTGCATTCGTACGACATTTTTATCCCCATTAATGTTACAGCGACAATCACGACGAGGAAAACGGCAAAATGGTAGAATAAAATCTATAATTATATCGCACTTTTGTGCGTGTATTAAAAATTAAGAGGCACGGATAGCAAAGTTATTTTAGTTGCTTTATTACGATGTACTAATAGCAAAAACGATTTTCTCTGAGGAATCACGTTACATTTCTACTTTGTTATCCTTCTCCTCCGTTATTGAAAGAGAGAGAGAGCGAAAAAAAAGGAATCGACGATTTTTAATTTTTATCGCAAGCTTTATGTGCGTCGAACACGCCGTTGCAAAAAGAGACAAATCGCATTATCTGGACGCGATTGCCAGTGTAATTTCGTGTAAATTGTCCAAGATCGCTGCAAAGCGACGTGAATATTTGAGCAGGCTGTAAACGAATACTCTGGTGGAAATGATGTAGAAGGAATTATTGTCTCGTAAGCACGCGAACAGTTGAGCCAGTTGTGAAACGTACTTGACTTTTAAAACAATTTTATCTTCTAATGTGTGAGTTGTATTAAAAAACACAGGTACATTCTTGATATTTTCCATTTTCTAATTTTATTTCCAAAAACCAGTTCTCTGATTACATTTCTATACAATTCTTCGTAACATATGACTCGTAACTCTCTTCTAAACACTAAGAATTAAGCTACTCCTCTCGAAAGTATTGTCTATATTAACTATTATCAATACGCTGTTCGGGCCATAGGCATCAGTGCACGTTGATGTGGTACCATCAATTACATGCTTTCTTATCTACTAAAAAAATTTACATTCGGACGCAAGTACGTCATGGAAAGGTCGCGTTTATCGCTAAATCGTCGTGGTGACGTAAGAACTCGCGGTCCTCGCGAGAAAATCGTGGCCCCGCACGATTGTTTATCATTTTTTCGCGAACGCATAATTGCTCGCTGCTTCGCTTCTTCGTCAAACAAAATGCGAATGTTTTCGTATGATCACGATCAGCAATATTGTGTTAAGGCTTTCCATAAAATTCGCGGCCCGCGGCGATGTAATTGTTATCGCGTCCAAGTCAATAGCGATTTCGCACAAAACACCACCGGAACACGGGTTGCCGCTATATGAATGTGTCGGCACGTACGAAATGGCGGAAGGCGGGGGTACGGGGGACCGAGAGGATCGGGGGGGGGGGGACGGAGGTACAAAACGTCGAAGCGATTTATTAAATACCATACGGCTGAGCACTGTTATGACACGAGTATGCAAATATTATTTTGCGTGCACGAGGGGGCAATCAATGACCCGCTCCCTCTGCCCTCCATTTCCTCTTGCATCCGCCGGATATCTTCCTCCCTTCATGATCGAAAACGCGACGTGAGAGAAAGTTCGCGAAAGATCTTGAGCGAACTTCCGGATGATTAATCAGCCACGCGAGAATGATATATCGATTCGCGGACTTTAACATCTAACAGATGGATGACATAGATTTACGTCTTTCCTTTATTTCACGATTACATTATGCATTTAAGTGAAGCTATTACGTAGAAATTAGTCGAATCGTTCTTTTGTTTATGACATTCGACGAAATAGAATAAATTATGGAATTATTCATCACTCATTTTTAGCATGAAAAGATTATTATATGTCACATGATATTGTAATGTGTCGTAGCGATTTTTTTTCATCATTAGTCTCAACTAATTAATGATAAATATAAATATAAAAAAGTAAGCGAAATCTTTTTAGAAAATCATATTAGATGATCTTATGTAAAATCGCTATAAATTTCTGCTTAAATCTATTATCACCGAATTACAGTTAAAGTCCATAATTCTTCCATAATTTTTCCCTAAGAATTAAACATCTTATCTCGAATGAAAATTTGAGTGTAATCTAACGCTTGAGCGGTTTAATCAATCAGTTTTTGTCTCGATGAATAATTATGAATACAAACGATAATTTGAAAAATCAAGAAATTTAAACTCAAGAAACTCACCGATGAGCTGCCCTTCGGTCGTCCCGCAGAAGTTATCCAGCGATCCGTCGGACAACAGCGGCATCGGCAAGGACGACGGGGGTGTCGAGGGCAGGGGGGTTAACTGCTAGTGAACCCACGAGGGGGTCGCGGCGGGAGTTGCCGCATTCGTGCTTACGTAGACGCCCGGCGCGTTGCCGGTCGTCGTGCCGATGACGACGCCCGTGTTCTGAGAGACGACGCCACCATTCTGGCCAACGACATTGCCGTCGCTGACCTGCACCGTGCCCATCACTCCTTGCTGGAAGTTAAAGTCCAGCGTGCCACCCATAGACAGCTCATGCCTAATTACCTGCAATTTACGTATCAAATCGCGCCTTTATACGTATATCTTGCAAAGCAACGTTCCTTCTTGTAGCAATTTTTATCCTTGTTCGGAATTTACATCAATTTCTTGAACCCTTTGCAGAATTTAATTATTTTTGAAAATTATTATCTAACAATGTCTGCGAAATTTTTCTTCCTTATTAAAATCAATATATTTTTATTTATACAGTACCCACTTATAACATACTTGTGCATATGAACCTTTCTTCTGAGATAATTTCTTAAAAATTAATAATATTTCTACTATAGATTTGCTAAATGCATGTAAAGTATAATAAATTCTTCGAATAAGAAGTAATACTTTGACGGGATAGATAGATTTTGAATAGTTAAGAAACAGTTAATCAACTAAGAAACGCATTTATATTTTGTTTATAAAAAATTGCTTTTGATTTAATTTAGGAAACCTCAGAATACTCGCGCGGTTGAGAAATAGGTTTTCCTTAATTTAAAAATTGTGCAAGTTTCTTGATAGTGACGGCAGTAGTAAGCCATGGCAATATCACAGTAGTAACGGACGGAGCATGATCAGACTTACTTCCTCAACATTGCAATCAAAGCCGCCGTGCATTGCCTCGATGTTGATGTTAAGATCATCGAGGGCGGAATGATTGAGCGCACCCATCAGCTGACCCATCATAGTGCTAGCTGTGGCAGGACAGGGTGTCGGCGTGTTGGGCGGGCTAGGACCAGCTGGTCCAGTTTGTGCCGGCTGATGCTGCGGCTGATGTGGTGGTTGTTGCTGTTGCTGTTGTTGCTGCTGCTGCTGTTGACGCTGTTGCGTCTGAATCATGTATTGCAGCGTTTGCTGTTGATTGCTGCCCAATGTCGTAGGACTGGGCTCGCTCTGTTGATACGACGGCGACATGCCAGATGGTGACATGCCGGGGCTCAGGTTCTAATTTTCGAATTTGTAAAAAAAAACTGCGATAAAGACAAAAGCGTAATCGCAACAATTTATATTTGTATGTAATTTCTTATAACATGTTTATTATGTACAAATATCAATATTATTGATTAATAATGATTTACAAACAAAATATAAATATATTTCTATGGCTGTTCGTTGTGGAATATAGTACTATTCATATTTCTTTGAACAAATATCAGTTTTCTATATTTGCTTAATCTTTATATCTCTTTGTCATAATTTATAAGAAATGGAACGAATTTCGGAAAATTAAAAATTCCAGTTTTTCATCTATTCTACGATAAATATATGTTTGTTGAAAAAGATTTGCATATATCATGTGACAATAAAATAATTAAGTATAATTAATATAAATAAAAATAAGTAAACTTTAGCATAACGTAATCTTGGTAAATTCAATCTCGTAAAAATTTATCAATTAGGCAGATTGTTCTGAGTTTGGTACGAATGTGTTTACATTTGTATCGTTAGCGAAAATACGTTCCAATACAATTCCATAAGCGTATGATGCTTTTTTAAGCCAGTTTCAATAATAAAATGTAAATAAGCTTCCGTCGCACCGTCGCAAATCTTTTCACACAAGACAACAAAAATATTGTTATAAAAATATCGAAAAATAATTCCAATAATATCAATTTCCATAAAGAAAAGATTCCTCTTTCGATAATAATTTTTCGATTAGGTCACATTTATAATTAATCTTAAGAAACAATTTATTTTGAAAAGTGCTTATTTTATTAATCATTTTGGCCATCGTCGCGGTTAACGTTGTCTTTTTTCTCTAAACCATATAGAAGCATAGATATTTCATGTATACGTGTATGTGTCTGTGTGTGTATGTGTATTTGTGTAAAACATATATCACGATCCTTATTGATTTTGCAACATTGCCAGGCCGAACATGCGCAACATAAAAACGCTGACGTCCTTCTTTGTAGAGAGTTGTGATACTCTCGCGCGAAAAATCCGCCAAAAATTTTGGACTCACCATTTGACAGGCGCACGGCTGCAGACCATGAATTGGACATCTTTGCTGATTGGCCGACTGCGGAGTAGGTGGAAGACCATAGGATGCGGATGACGAGGTGCGTAGGCCGTTGTTCCTCTGGTACTGCGCTTCGTAATAAGGCGGCGGCGGGCCCGTTTGCTGCTGGTGACTGGCCGGCGGTGATGTCTGGTATATTTGGTAGGGTTCCAGTTTCATCGTCTCGGCCAGGTTGCCTGCTAGCATCGTATCTGCTGTCGGACACGATGCACCACGTATTAATCGTGTTATCAGATACGTGAATAGAACGGCAAAATATTTATTTTATTTCTAATTTCATTTAGGATTGATATTGCCATTAATCATATTTATATATAATACATAATTTAAATAAATATACATGTAACGCTATTTAATTAAATGACTAAAAGATACAATTTTATAATATATGACGAAGACAACTTCTATAAATATCAAAATATGTAAGAAAAGAAGGGAGGGAAAAAGGAATAGGAGAAAGTAAAAGTATCGTTAAATATGTACCTAATTGCTGTTCCGGGCTGTAAGAAGAGCCATAGGTGGGTGTCCAATCTGGTTCTCCAAGAACTGCTGGGATAGGACTCAATCGACCACACGAAGAAGCGTTACTCGAAGCACGAGGACTTGAATAATAAAAATTTCGTCTTAAAGCTTCTTCTTGAAATTTACAACAAACACTTTTCTAACTTTGCATACATGTAATACAGATCTCGTCAATAATAGAAATATGCTCCACATGTGCGTATATATAATGTATTATAATAACTCTACTAGTCGCTCGATCGTACATTGCGCCAAGTTATTAAAACCATTATTCTACTTTTGCAACTATAATACTTGCAAATATCAAATTCTCTGGAAATTAAAAAAAAAAGATTGATTTAATCACTTTCAATATTATTCGATTTACGTCAACTGATACGACAATCCATTAAGAAGGGATACGTAATTCACAATAGCTTATCGACTATAAATCTTCGTGTTTTGCAAATTTCATATTTTACTTTTAAACGAAAATATTAAATCTCTTGTACCGGAAGTCAGAGGAGAGCTGAAATCCGCTGGTAGGCGGCAAGGGACTGTCCGGGAACAAGTCTAGACCCTCTCCAACGCTGCTACTGGGACTAGACGTGGGCTCAGCTAGCAGACTGCCATTTCTCAGCGCCTCAGCGATCTTCTTCGAACGACCGCGCCGTTTTTCTAAACTTCCGGTGCTCTCCATAGTAGTAGCTCTGCACAATAAACATGATACACACAGTGCTCTTAACAGTTTGCTGTTAAAAGAAACAGAAAAACGGAGAGAGGCAAATTGTCGACAAATTCGGACTTACCTGCGACGGGCGGATTTGCCCGGCTTGGCGTCGCGATTGATCATCCACCAGGAACTCTTGCCAGTTCCTTCATTCTGCACCCGCATGAACCTGCTGTGCAGCGACAAGTTGTGACGTATAGAATTCTGTAAACAGAAAGAATAACATAATTCATATAATAAAATAGCAGCATGAAAAAGAGAAAGTTTTTAAGTCGCGCATTATAGAATCTTGTTAAATCTTATTAAATAATTGATTTCATTATCTTAAGTCATTTTACAAATAAAATTTAGAAAATAATATAATTATCAAAGTGTTGCAGAATAATAGAGGAGAAACTTTTTAGTGCTAAATTTTGTATTTGACAGTATTAGAGTAATAATACATCTGTAAATTAGGATCGTTTGAAGTTTTTTCCTAAATAGATCTGCAGACCTAAACGCTCTTCCGCATAAATTATTCTATGAGAAAACTGCCTTGTCCGATATATACGGCAGGCTCTGTATTTCGCATAGTATAATATATAGGATTTCATTTATATTATTTTATTACTCGTATGTATGTAAGAGAGTAAGAGAATACTGTACATGAAAAAATCAATTCGTAAAGAGTCAATCATGGAAGCCGTGCTTTATAGTTTCTCGTCGTCTCTCCTGCTTTCTTCATTAGGCAAATTGAATCGGCTACGGGTACAGTAGCTGGATCTTCCGAAAAATTTCGGAAAGCTTCTACCCTAATACGAGAGTATCCATGTCGCGAAGCGATAACAATTTCCTTTCGTCTTCGTCTCCCGATGCGCGAGTCGGCGAGACGGGCGCGCGCCGAAGGATGCTTTCAGACAAAATACATACACGCAAAAGACGGCGTGATAAATAAAAATGGCTTCTTTAAAACGGCCGTTATATCGCGAACGGGACAGGCGGAAGTTGACGCGAAGTACTTCCAAGAACTTTCTCAAACTCGCGCCACGGTATTTTATCGTTTCGTTAAGTCACCCTTCTAAAACAGAGTCGCAGATTGTTAGCCTTTAAATGGGCAGAAATAATCATAAAAATCCATTTTCTCTGACGATATTATTATGGAGTCATCGAACACAAAGATCTTTACCTACATCGCGAATATATTATCTAGAAATCTTCTAGAAAAAAAGGATAGATGTTTTGTATACCTGTCTGTACATATATTTAAATCTATTTATGCAATCGTTTTTTTTTTTTATAACATTTTATGACATTTTGGCAAGTCATAAAATTGCGAGATATTTATCATCCAGCTGCTACGTTCAATTTACTTGGACATCTGACATGTGCACCGGACGCTTTAACATCCAAAAATTTATAACGTGGAAATGTAAGCGATGTATTCTTTACTGCCAGAAAGAAATGGCTCGCCTTCATGACGCATATCGCGTTCGTTGCTTCCACCCACAACATGTCCCTTTCAATATCAATCCGCGAAAAAAGAGACCCACATCCATCGGATAGTATATAGCATACAAGTTTCGCTTGTGTTGTTGATGCGACGTAATACTGCAGTCCAAATGACCGTATAACAGACGAAATAAAGCTTAACAGACCGGCACGAATCCTCCCCTTTGTTTCCACCGCGCTGGTTTCCGGCTTAGATAAGCTCGTCGAATTAGTTGGTCACAAATGAATTCCGCAATATAAATCTGAGCTCCTCGTTATTTTTATCGCGGCTTAGTGCTCGCCCGCCTTTACTGCCCCGACACTCTTTTCAAAACTTGACCGATCGTCTCGCCGGACTTCTAAATATCCGGAAAGACGAAAGTATTTATCGACAAGTTCGAGAAGCTGTCGGGGGTATCGCGCCGACGGGATGCTTTTACGATCGCCAGCGCCAGACTCCTTTCGCCTTTAACCCTCCCCCGCATGAAAGACTCGCGCTCAGGGGACTACTCCTTCGATGGGACGATCAGCCATTTCAGTCGTGCAGTCGCGGACTATACGGCGGGACTTTATAACCCTATCATCTACCCGCCTTTATCGGTGCTATGTTTCGAAGATGAAGACATTTTCGGCGCCACCGTTCTGATTTTTCCATCCAGTCGAGTTTTTGCAAGAGATTATCCCGGTAGATTTGTAAAATTGCAACTCGTTACGATAGAAGCAACGATTTAAATCACAGTATCTAAAAAAAAAACTATATTGACCATTTGTGAAATAATCTTTCTATAATGTTTTATTTTTAAATCTCTAACAGAAATCTTTAGAAAAGTCTCTTGTATTAAATAAAATTAAAAACTTGTAATTCTAATTTACTAAAACCCGAAAGGTTTCAAGATTCTGATAAAGACTAAAAGAGCCGAAAATCAGAAAAAATACTGAACTCATCGAGAAACACCATCCTCCTGGTATTAATTAGAATTATGCAAAGTACAAGTAAAGCTTTTCAATGTCGATTAGCGTTTAATTAAATTTACCATCTGTACTCATAACTAGAGAGTCCTTTAGAGAAGGAGATGTTCTATCGAGATTGCTTGACTGAGTTTTAAGATAGAGATCACTTTGTCGATCTTACGCGAGGCAAGAGAGCGCAGAACGAGGTCTCTTTCACTCTCTTCGGGTTCCGACTGCGATTTTCCGTCATCGATAAAGCCCGGCACTTTCGTCCAAAATCTCTATAAACCGCGTGGAAACAGCCTTCGTCGTCTAGAAAGAGGAAAAGAACGCGACGAAGATGACCGTGCGTCGTCGTCTAGATGAGGGCAAGAGAAGAGTGGTTATCTCGCGTCCAAATGGACTGTATAACGCGCAATATATGGAGCGTATATATTCGTCCTTTTCGTACTTGATACTACAATATTCGCTAGCGCATCGTGGATGAGAATACGCATGATAAGGAACGCCAAAATCGGCGGAAAGACGAGATGTCGGCGAGCGCGATTACTCGTAAAGTCTTCATTTCAAGGTCGCTAGGGCGTTTAGGCAAAACACGGCAGCAATCAAGGACCAGTATTAAACGCGAATTTTATCTTCGAAATTTATCGTTAGAGTAGCTTATCTTTTACAGGGGTATTAGGTTACGATTTAATAAATAACCAGTCGTCAAAATTTTATTAACATTTAATTTTATTCATGCAAAAATGTAATTCGTAAATAAACGATGCGTATACGCAAGTATATGTATTTGTTATCTACTCTAAATCTGTTATCTCAAAAAGAAATGATTTTAACAGAAAAACGTGGCTGAAATATACATCAATAATGTATGTCGATCGCGCATTTATGTTACATTAATGTTTTATTTTATTAACACTACTAAGATTCGTATAATTTATTATATGATAAAGAGCTCTAAACTTGCCACTGATAAAAGGAACTCTTATCGCATTTTGATTTGTGTGTATATGTGCGCATAATATTGCGACGCGTACAATGTGCTCGTGGAGAACGAGGACGGCATTCTTGAGGGCGATCAATTACATCTCGGTTTCGACAGATTGCAAATGGCCTTTCCGATACGGGGAACGCGGAAACGAGCGGGCGATCGCTCGTCACAGGGAATTTGCGATGATGATTGGCGGCGGTGGTCAAGGAAAGGGACAGTTTGAATAATAAATCACGATCGTTAGGTAACTACAAGCACGGAAGCTTTAATTCTTGATGCGCGCGTGGAAAGAAAGGAATCAAGTCCGGCCTGAACGAACAATTTGTCTCGATCGCCGAGCTTCGAGAATGCGCTCGCTCAATGATTCGACATGAACTCGCATTTCGCGATCTGCATGCGTCATTTCGTACCATCGGGCACGTGGAAAGAAATGGGAAATCTGCGAAGGAAATTATACAGGAGTCGTAGAAAGCTATTTTAGAAATAAATTTTTTTCTAACGTATTCCTATTAGACAAAAATTTCGCTTTAAGAAAATACAAGAGCGCAAATTAGAATGTAATGAAGTTTTTAATCCGTATATGACGGGAAATAATTATAGATAACGAACATTTATAGATAGTCGTATAATCGCGGAAGGAAACAAAACCCCTACATCAATTTTTACGGACGTGGTTTTTATCTTGTCATGGGGTATCTTACGCTTCTGAAAGTCTTTCTTATCGGAAGGACGTGGCTACCAAAGTTGTGGTTTGCGGACAGGCCAAGACTGCGCGTGTATCTTGTACAATGATCGCACAATAAAGAAACCTCGTAATCAGACTCGAAATAATAATAATACATTCTAACTTTACCGGAGAATATACATGAAATAGAAATTGTCGTTTGACTATTCCGACTTTAAATGATTAATCTTAAAAGCAGGATTCCGTTCAATTCAATTTGATCTGAGAAAATAATTTAACAAGATATTTAAGATTTAGATATTTAACAATAAATCATAATGCTTCTTACATTTAATTTTATATACATCATCAAATATTGATTAATTTAATTACACATATTTTAACCTTTTTCTTGCAAATAAACAAAATAAATTTTATTGAATGGAGGTACTTCATAAGACTAGACAAAAGCATTTCTTTAGCAAATGCAATAGAGATTTCCCTTTGATCTCGGTTCTTAGTACAGCGAACTCAAGTTCTGAACTTGCCTCAACATAATTTAATAAACGAATTGCAATGGAAATTTGAAATCTGCCCCTTCTTTATTAAGATGATCATAATATGATGTTTAATTTAAATTAAATAATTAATTAGTTTAATTTCAATCTTGGAAATTAATAATATCAAATAAATTTTAGTTTAAAATTTTGCAAAGTTTAGATCTTTCCATCTTTAAAATTTACAATAGTTAATTAAAGAGCGACTTAATCATTTTTTTCAAAACTTGAATATTAATTTTAAAATTAACATTTTTTTACGAAAATTGATTTTTAGATAAATTTTTAGTTAAAAGATTTATTTAAATTGCTATTTCTTAGAATTTTGAAATTTTATCAGAAATTTGGCTGAATTTACTTCGACTTGATTTAACAGAAAATTCTTTAATGGAATAATCATATCTATGTTTACGAATAAAAGCTGTCAATGCCAATGGAAAGTTTGGCAGCAAATGTAAGCATAAAAGAGAAATGCGGTTAGCGAAAGAAGCGGTATCGTTTTACATCGATGACGACGTTTGTGCTCTCAGGTGATTAGATGGTGACCGAGAGCCGATCACATCCAAGAAGACTGCCAACAAGACCATCCCACCAATCCGCGCGTGTAATTCTCTCTCTCTCTCTCTCTCTCTCTCTTCTCTTGGTATACATTAATTCAATTCCATTGACGAGTCCAATTTCGTAAAAAGCATTTGCCGAACGATCGAAGAAGGATCGAGTGTGCACTTGCTTATAGCCACACATATGTACACACATATACACCCACGCACCTGTATGCACTTTAGCCAGGACACTCGTTTCGTGCTGACGTAAAGGTGATCCGTTACAAGTTTTAGCGCAGCAAGACTTTGCTTTTACATCAAAAGGATCTTTCATTTTTCTACTTTGTAATTATTCTTGAATCTCAAATAATGTCAATCTTTTTCTCTACGCGTGTGTACATTTATAAAATCTCGTACATTAATTAAGTGGGAGAAAATGTTATTTGTCTTCTGTATTTCCTTTGATCATGATCCCTTTCCATTTTAATTACATATTTCCAAAATAATATACTATGCGCATGTTTAATTATCGAAAGTATAATAATAGTTATTGCAATTACTACACATGCAAATGTTGATAATCATTTTCGATTACATCGAAAATTTGTATTCATGTCCTCAAATAATTTCTCTTTGCTGTGAAAGAACGGATAGTGTTAACGTGATAATATCTTCTCGTCAGTATCGAAGAAGGAAAAACGAATTGCGAACGCGTGAATTAGTGCGACAACGAGGGGAGGGTCCGATTAATTCGTAGAGACCAGCAGTCACGAAACGTGCGAATGGCGTAAAGCGGATTCTACCGTCCGAAAATTGCAAGCACTCAAATCAGAAATCCAGACTACCGGCCAAATGCAAGATCGAACGGCGTACGAGCGCTCAATTTGGTCGGTGGTGAGTCGGAAGAGAGCTGGAGAGGGAGAAAACGAAGAAGATATCGAGATAGAGCAGCAAAGATCGGGTAAGCGAAACGATGGTTTCTGAAGTAAGGACGACGAGAAAGAGGAAGGCAAAGAGAGAGAGAGAGAGAGAGAGAGAGAGAGAGAGAGAGAGAGAGAGAGAGAGAGAGGGAGGCGCGCGGAAAGCACTATCTCCCATAGGGAGATATAAGGGAGAAACAGTGAGCCAATTCACTAATCCCGATTTCCGATCGCGTACATCCATTCGCGTATTTACGTTAACAGCTCCAATCAGTTTCCTCTCCATTTCCTTGCTGCGAGATAGAAGGAGGAAAGGCCGTCTCGCCTCGCCGACTCGCAGCGGACGATTCGCGATTCGGAGCCCTCGAGGTCTTCTTTTGGGAAACTCATATTCGCATGAGTTGTACGGCTGCGATCGTACGAATCGAAAAGTATATCGCTTTCACCAAGTGCGTTTCTTTTAAACCAAATGTTAATACGATATTTCTCGGCAATCAGTAAGGAGATTGGGACTTCCATAAATGGATTAAAATAAAAGAAGAAGCTGTTCTTAAACAAGTATCTTGTCTGGATCGTTATTTTCAAACATTTTCAATTTCAAAATTTGATCAGAATTCGTGTTACAACTATAGGAGCCATCTAAGTATGATGGAAATGTTTATTAATAAAATCTTTCAGCTTTTCGATAGACATTTATAAATGAAAACGTTTATTTAAAAAAGATTTAAAGAAACTAATTTATATTTTTTGCCATTCTAATCTTTTGTAACGTAAGTTAAATCCTTACATAAAATAATAAAATGGCTTTTTCGAGTAAAATATTAGGAATAAAATTGCAATATTTAGAAATTCTGTTGAAGCATGCAATTTCTATACTCTCCACATCTCTTCTCACTGCGATATCGACTTTCTCGGAACGAGGAAGACAGTCGTCTCGGGACGAGCTCTCGTAGGATTTAATCCGAAATACTCGCGGCCGTTCGTCTCTTCCGTCACTGTATATCATAAATTCAATTTCGTGATTCCGCGATGGGCACTATCGAAAAAAGGCGGTCAATATTAACGTTCGCTGTGTTCCGGCGATGCGCTACCAATAAAGTCCGAGAAAAAGTACCAATCTCCAGCGGAAACAAACGGCAGAGGGGTCCAACCCCTCTTCTGATATTCGCGGCATCTCCGTGTAGATAAAGAAACGCTATATTGTAATAGCCGAGAAAGCTGAAAAATTCTCAGAGATTCCACAGAGTCGGTGGCACATCTTCGGACTCTCTTTTCCTCTCTTCTCTTCTTCTTTCGACGGTAATAGATTCCTTTATCGACTCGGCCAGTCTAGACCATGTTCCGATCTCTTTATCGCGGCTGAAATATCATCAAATAGAAAAACGGGGTGGATACCCCGATTTGGAAAGTTCGAAAGTTCTCTGCAACATAGGTGTAGATAATTGATCGCTGCTTATTCTCCGAAGTTTTCCTTATAGACAATTTGCGAAAATCTGAATGCGCATTGAGCTTTTATTCATGAAATTTTATCATAAAAGACGTTTCGGATTTTAAATGTAATGAAATAATTTTATTGTTTATATAAATAATTTGTTTCAATATACTTATACTTACGGTACATAAATGAAAATAAAAATTGTCTATATTTAAAAAATTTATATTAAAATCCATGAAAGTATGAAAAGAAGAAGTATAAAATAAATTAAAATAAATACGTAGATTAAAATTACTTAGTTAAGATTAAGATACGACGGGAGAGATCCGCTCCGGAGTAATTTCGTAATCTTCCCTGGCAGTAATAGAAGGGTTAAAAATGTACCTAGAGACTCGTCTGTTGGATACGTATACGATATAAGGAAAGGGACGACGCGGTCACAGAGGAACGGAAAAGGCTTTCGCTCAAATTAGATCCGGGAGATTCCCGGACTTGTCGGCGCGCGCGCCGATTTCGCCGCAATTTATACGTGGCAGTATTTTTGCGCAATTTGTGCCGGTTATGAGGACGTGGAAGCACGAGATGGTTCCACCGTGAAAAATATAGCGCGAATTTATCGCGGGAGAGACCTCCGTCTCCCACCGCTCTATATCTCTCTTTCTCTCTTCTTTCTCTCGTCGACAGAATATCCATTATTCGTCACTGTCGGCGTGACTGACCCGGGCTAAAGTTACGAGTCATTCTTTTGGAAATTATTCTTAGCTTATAAGCACAGAGAGAAGGGAGGGAGGGATAAATAAAAAAAAAGAGGAAGAATAGAAAGAAAGAGAGAAAAGTGTGTGTCACACGTTTCTTTCAAATACAAAAACAAATTTAAATATAAATATAAATTAAAAGAAGTATCAATCAATCAATTAATTTTATGATAAAATATTCTTAAACCTGTACAGCTTTTATGCGATTGATTTTAAATGTGAGTTATACGACTGAACATTGAATCTAATCATTGCACAACTTTTCTACGATTATAAGAGACGCGGAATTTACTCGATGATTCGCTCCTCAATTATTCGATTGATTCGCGCCTAAATTTCACTCTTCCGAGGTCAGGAATTATCGGTTTCTCTGTTTAACCCGACATACACACATATACGCGCACATATGACGAACAAGGAGCAGAAAAGTGGAAGTGGGATAAAAGAAAACTCGTAAGAAGCGAAAGAGGAACGAGGAGAGGAAGACTGCTCGTCGTCATTTGCAAGACAACTACTCGTGGGATCGAGTTTGAACAGCCTCTTTCCTTCTCTGGCTTCTTCGTTCCTTTAGTCTCGTCCCGCTTTCCATCCAACTGCCACCTCCTTCTTCGGAAATCTCTTAGGTTGGGTTGGAAGCAGCGGTGGTAATTCACGCGCTGGGCATGATGGATGCCCCCGACGCCCACGCGGCGTCGCGACGCCCGGCTCGTCGACGTCGAATCCTCCTAACTGTTACGAACGAGTAGCCGCTTGGGCAAGCCGATTTCGAGAGTGCCTCCCGCTCGCTAGGACGATTATTGCTTTTTTTTTTAGAAAGAGAAAGAATAAAGGCAGGACTAATCGGCTGACAGCACGATCGACGAATTTCGTATCTGTAGAAACTGGTACCATAGCTTTTCGCATTAAATAATGAAGGTCGATAAGAAAATAATTGGATACATATTTAAAAAACTTTTAGTGCACGTAATAAAATAAAAGAATGAATTTAATTGTTAAATGCAGGAAGCTGTAGATATACATAACTTGGCGTAAGAAAAAATACAATGAATTTAACACCCTAGTGAGATCGCTTTTCTAAAATTTAGATATTGATACTTCTGACAGAATATTATAAATTATGTTATTCTATTTTATACATAATTTGTGTACATGTGATGTGATTGAATATTTTATAATTATGTAATGTTTTAATGTTCAGAAGGTATTAATTAATGCTTTAGCTAATTTGTAAATTTCATACGAATATAAATGTCTAGAATTCCATTGTGAACTTTTGAAGGATTTAACATTTCATTAAAAGTAATATAATTTAATTGATTAATCTCATTCCGTTTCCAATCGATGGAATTCATTTTCTAGTGTAAGCCAGGGACGTATTCAATAACCAGTTACATAACAAAAGCACGCACCTTAGACTCGCATTTTCATTAGATAAACGTATTATCGGTCGAGATAATCCATCAAAGCGAGCAGGTGCGCTTATACATGTCGCGTTGCATGCTAGGAAATATAGTAAAAATATGTTTCAGCCAAAATTGCCGCAAGTATGTAGCAAGAGATAACAGTTTGTAAAATATATTTTTAGACAGCTAGAAATGAAAACAACATGTATAAATCGTCTATATACATGGTTGCAGCACTACAAATTATGTATATTGCTCGTAATATAAATTTATTAATCTCTAGTAAGTTCGCGCGTACAGCATAATAAACAATTCCCGATTTCAGTTTCGATTCTATTGTATTCTTTAAATTTATTATAGAAAGCACAATAAAATTTTCATAATATTCTTTGGGAAACGACATGCGTCTCGTTTATTTAACAATTTTTGGATTACGCTCATTCTAACATCTTGTAAGAAAATTTATTAAAAAAAGTATAATGTTATTAGTGAACATAAAATGAGTCTTAATAGCAAAAATAAAAGAACAAGATTTTAAATTGATAAAAATGTATGTATGCGAAAAACGTGTATTGTGCACTTGACTCTTGCGTGCCACCAAAAATACAGCATTTTGTTTTCATTTCTCATTATGTGTCGTTTCATATCTTACTTAACACAACGAGAATCTTAGCAACAATTCAAAGATTGTACATGTGCAATCATATCGACGATGCGCCTGCTTATCGATGCCGATGTAATCGGCTGCAGTGGCAACGAGGCTTATCAACTTCGTTCTTTGATCGGATGCGATTTTTACCGTGTCACATAACAGCGATAACAATTAACGGCCACTGAAACAATAGATTGTGGGGGAGCAGAGACCGACCGACCGACCCATCATCACCACAATCACGCAGTCGACTTTAAGTCCAAGTAAGCACAATCGAATAGTTCTCTCTCTTTCTCTCTCAATCGGATACTCGGATAGCTGTGCGATAAAACGAACCAACGGGACCCTGACACCATTGATAACGATTCCGTTGCTCGTCTTAATCTTTTTCCCCCGACGTTGACGTCGTCGTCGTTGTCGTCGTCGTCGTTGTTGACGACGTTGACGACATCTCGAGATCTTACTCTACTTTTCTCTCTCTTCTCCTTTGCTCAGCCGTCAAAGGAAACTTCGTTCCATGACGCGCATCAGTAAAAAAAAGCACAAATGTCCCCAACTGAATGAGACTCTAAAATTTTGTAATTCTTACGTATTTTCGTAAACTACGTGTGCGTTCGTTATCGGCTGCGAATGTAATTTCGTTATTACATATGGACTTGCAAAATATAACTACACTCTCCACTTGTATCGCGATAATTATTACAAACTGCGTAGTTGCGCGTCAAGCAATTGCATACTTTCTTCTTCGTATAGTAGGCGAATGTATCATCTTCGTACTAACGTTGTGATCGACGAGATAAACACCCCTAACATACTTGACAAAATTGTGCGCTTTTATTTATATCTTTATTTTTTATTGGAGTTTGTGAATTTTCTTATTTTACATAATTATGGCCCATTGCAGAGATTTCAAAGAAAATAGTACAATTATTAATTTAGGCTGGGTTAAAATATAGAACGTCGTCAAACTAATTCTAAGAAATGTCATACGATTACAATTCCTCGCGAGAGAGAGATTCGATGCCATTGAATTCGTATCAAATAGCACGTTCCATGTTTATCAGAGTATTTGATGACTTCCTGATTGCGTTGCAATTTCGTCGCTTAACGACAAAAATGATTATTAATATCGTCTGAAAAAAATTCCATTATATTAACTGTATTTCATCCTTTTACTCAAAATGTGCATGAGAAAATTCTTAAACAATTTTTGAATATTTTACTCAAAAAGCTTGGCATAAAAGATGTTTTACTTGAAAACTTAAAAAATTACACGTTTATCATAGGTTAAATTAACGCAATAATCGTTTCAGTTATTATCTCTATATTTGATAAAGCTTTAAAGCTGATAGGGTTGTCGAAAATCAATTAATATCATTAATTTTATCTGATCAGAGCACAAAGTTAAATATCGAGAAAACGATGTTATCGAAAGATCACCATGTTATTACCAGGTTCTAGATATTGATAATCGTAAGACAAAGTTTTTCGCAGTCTCGCAAAAAATATGTCGCTAATTATACATATTGCTAGTGTCGTGGAGAATTTACGTTGGCATTGGGTTGAAATATATCCACTCCTGAGATTTTTTACTCTCGAGTAAGTATGTCCCGCGTGTAATAGGTAATTAGGACGTGACATTCCTCGCTCGCTCGTGGAGTTCCCGGTGAGAAAGCGATTAATTCTCTTAAACAGTAATATTCCACTAATCCGAGATGATAAACACACTACGGTTATCTTCGAGCTGATAGGTTATCATCAGTCAGCGCCCGATGCGATTTGATTGCAGGAAAAACTACTTTTCTTCATCAATACTTGAAATCGTTTAAAAAAAACAGACCATACTTATTATTTCAAAGATTCAAGTCCAAGTGCAATCAGGTTTCCGCGAATATCAATTTAGCATGATGATGATGAAATCTCTCAAAATACCGCAGAAAACTATGTTTCTGTTTGCAACACAGTCAAAGAATTAAGTTTTATTTTTCTTTTTAATTCTTTTTTATAATCGAGTAAAAAAACTAGATCTTCAAACTTGTACAACTTTTTACATAATTGTTCAGTTTATCTTAATATATCTTCAATGTATGTGACATCATTTCCTTACTAAAATTTATGTTTATTACTGTAAAATTTATTTTATTGAACTTTTGAATCCTTTTTCTATCGCGATTCATACACTGATCTTGTCGATACGAATGGTTATTTTTGTATTTTGAATATATTCATCTATTCTACTAGCATTAATTTTATCCTCCCCTCCCTGCAAATTTTCTTCAGCTACGGTCCTGACGTGAATCTGCAGGACGACTGCAATGTCGGTTGCATCTCCGGTTGGGAGCCGGCAAGTGGGTTAGCTGGCGAATTCCGTGTCGTAACCTTCTTTTCCGCCCGGTAGCCCAAAAACAGCCGAAAAACCGCGGACGTATCCGTTTTCGAGACGCGACGATCGGCTTCTCATGAAACCGGAGCTTTCCTCGTATATGTGCGCCGTACGCAGGCTTGAATCAGCTTAAATCAGACAGAAAGCAGTCTCGCAATTATTATGCTAATACGCGAGAATAAAGATCCGAGGTATCGTTCTTTCCAACAGACTTCCCGCTTTCTTACTCATCATTCCTTATTTCGCAAAATAGAATACATTATCGCAAAATAAAACCGGACAGACGTAAATCATTTCTATTTATAATTGACATTTTACTTTTGTAAGCTTTATTGATTGTTAAAAGAATTTTTAACATTCTTGAAGATTCTTTGAATTTTAAATTTTCAAAAGCACTTTAAGTGTAAATTTCCGAAATCTTTTTTTTTTTAATTTATTCTTCAAAGGTATCTTGTATCTTGTAATGAGTGCTGTTGAGCATAACAACGACTAATATTTAAAAAAATGTTATAATTTTGATGCGTGACAGAAAAAGAAGATTAATTCACAAAAAGAAATTATATTTATTGTTATTTACCTAATAATGGATAGATATTTAAACATTTTCTCTTATATATTTTCAAGTTTCTAAAAATATTGTATATCCAGCTAAAATAATGAACTTTTTGACATAAGTTTCACATTTCCAGACTGCTGTGCGTCGCCAAGTCTCGTTCGTATGGTCACTCGTTATTGAATGGAATCTCAAGGCTGGTAGTGCGCGCTCGATATTTATGTGATTGAATTGTGGGTGGTGGCAGTGTGGTGGTGTGGTGACCTATCGGGAAACCGAGCGATGCGAATCTGTGATTTGCGACCACGGGCTCCGGCTTTCGTTCGCCCTAACTCGAGTTAGGGTTGCCCGGATCCTTAATCGTTCCGCAATATCGGCGTGACTGTCGGCGACGCTTTGGCGTTTCTTGCATCGATAAAGACAGTCGTAATTGCGTAACGTGTGCAATATATACGATGCGTAAATTATGTTTATCGTAGTAACTTCTCGTTTCACAAAAAAGCACGATAAGCATTTTTTTTTCCTATCTCGGACATTTTCAAAATGACTTTCTGAATTCATGCAATATTCATGATTAACCGCGCGTGCCTGTAGTAAGATTCGCCACGTGTACGTCCTTCTGTCATGAATTATTCTCAAGGTGAATTTATCATAAAGCTAAACGCGTAAATGTTGAAGTTAACTGAGGTTTCATTTTCCGCTTTCCAAGAGTATTAAAATTTTAACTAACGTTTACGACAACAGATCATAGATAATACGATAACAATGTGTCTTCCGCATGTAATCTTTTTACACGAGATCTATAACGTGAAATTTCTCAAACCAATTCGAAATAAACATCAAGGTGTTATCCAATTTCAATCGCTTAACCCTTAACATCTCATAAACGAAGCTTTTTTGGGGATTAAAGAGAGAAAACGGGTCATCACAGGGGAAAGGAGGTCGTACGTCCTTGCCACTTCTCCGATACCTCCAGGAAAAAGGACCTCGTGTCGATCTCCAGTCTTTCTCGAACTTTGTTTGATTGATTGCAGTATCCCTTTTCCTCTCCTCTCGTTCTCTCATCGTCTTTCGATTCAAGAGGTTCTTTACTTTTTTTTTTATTAGCCCTTATCCTTCCCTTGTCACTTTGCTTTTTTACCCCCTTTCGTAAACTAGGCACCACTTACATCGAATTTTTTGCAACGAAGAAACGTGTCATCTGTGACACCTCCAGATTCGATATGTCGGAGATTGCTGATCAATTCCGCAGATTATGCCATCGAGTAGTACGATTAGTAATCCAAATGAGTAATCGAGATATAAATCATTCGTTTTTTAAGTTATTTTTTTACTGAATTTTTCATATTAAAAAATGATCGATCAGAAATTAATATTAGCAAACATACATAAATATTAATCGTAATTAGAGTATGAAAATCTGAAAATTATAGAATATACGAGAGAGAGAGAGAGAGAGAGAGAGAGAGAGCAATTTGTAATTTCTTAAATAAACTAATCATGATATTGTATTACATATATAGATAACACAGTTTATTAAATGTGTAGAACATATGTATCTTTTTAGAGCGTAGAGTGACGATATAATACCTTGATAGCCGATTTGTAAGAACAAAATTAAATAAACGACTATTGATTCCAGAAGATGGCACGCAAAATAGCGCGCCGTAGGTCTCTTTTATATCCCGTCCGCATTTCCGGCTCCTCGTGCGGATCAGTAGGCAGGAGCGCTTGTTCGCGCTCCTCGTCCTCTCATTGCACCCTTTATGTGCCGTGCTCAAATCCCAGCCGGAGCTTTTTCATCGTTTTTCGCGACGCGCGCGCTCGCGCTCCTCCTCGTCACGCGAAACCCTATTCCCTTTATTGCACACAACTAGTCCGTAAACTCGTCCCTATCGCCAGGCCACGGATAAAGGTCTCCCCTTTGTCGACGACGATCTATTTTTACCGGTCGTCCGATCTTAGCTCGTCGCGAAAAAGCGCTAAATCGCCTCACTCTCCCTTCGTTCGAACGATCAATTAGCGTTCTCCACCCTGGTCAGTCATTTCACCCTTCGCCAATTAACGACTTGGAACTTGTCAAGTCGGGAATCAAGCGATGTGGCATCGAGAACGAGATTTTCCCCTTTCGTCGGCGACATTATCAGATAAACGCTCTTTCAAAGGGTATTACCTCGGTTGGGATATCAGACAATAAAGATAGTATGTGTTCTTATTGCTCATTTGTACTCTCTCTATCTTTTCTTCTCTATCTCGAATAGAATCATTATCTGTCTTGCTACTCTTTTTTTTTTCGTTTTACGTTCGCTAGTAGAGCTTATATTTTATAGACAGCATTTTGTGGTAAAAAAATTATACGCGTTTTAGTTTTGAATAAATAAATAATTTTTAAAAATATTTTTGCGCATGCTGTGCTCGACTACGTTATCGGTTTCTAGAAATATGTTTGTATCTTCTTTTCCAAAAAAGTTTATATAACTTTCTTAAGAAATTCCAATTTAATGAAAAATATCGGTGACGAATATCTAATAATATCGAACAAAGATTTAACGGGTTAATTCCGAGGCAAAAGACGAAGAATCACAAATGTCATAGATCCTTAAATTCACCGCCACTCGTAGTTCTCTTCTGCATTTTCCTCGCTGCGCGCTTGTTTGATGGCTCCAGTTTCGCCCATAGTTCTTCTGCCGGCTGTAGTTCTTTTTGTGTTTCTTCGCGACGGCCGTTTCGCTCGCTTGCTCGTGGCTGGAAATACTCGGCATTGTTATATATAATGCTGTATGCGCGCCGTATTCGCGTTCGTCCGTTAGGAATATCTCCGCATTAAAAGCGCCGACGACGGTCGACGCGCACGGCAGAAGATTAATTCTATCAATGTGCACGATTTTTCAGACCGCGTCGCGGTGTCCTCCATCGCGACGGCTGTTATATCCGCGCGGAAAAATAGCGCGACTTCTTTATGCTCCTCGAAATTGTATGAAAAAGTGTCGAATTTTTGTTAAATTGGACAACTTAAGACCCCTCGCACCAACAAATCTGAATTTGTCCATCGTAAACTGCTAGAATTAATTTGACACTCACTATTTAATTCCATTGATATAGTTACAGATATTTGAAAAATTTTTTAATAAAAGTTAAATTGAATATTAGATCAAATGAGTTTCAGATAGAGTAACTTCGAAATTCTGATGGCTTTTCGACAGTATTTAAATTCAGTTCAATTGATATTTACGAGTTAAGAGATTGACAGTAAAGAGTTAAAATATTGCCTACTCAATAATTTTCATTTTCTTCTACATTTTCCGAGCGATTAAAATCGATATTATATACAAAATTTATGTTCACTTTAAACGTCAAACTACATATTTAAAACAGGCTTTACAAATTATGAATTTGATCTATAAACAGTCTCTTCACTTCACTCCTCATTTTAAACGTTTTATTAATTAGCCTACATTATGCTTTTGCTTGAAATACCGAGCGTATTTAAGATTCATTTAATCATACTTCTGAAGCTTAGTTTCGATAATTCTTTAATTAACGGTTTCTCGCAACTCGATGGTTATCGATACGTTGTCAGTCAAATTTTTTCGGATTTCCATTGCGCAAGTTGTTCTCTTTGCCATCCGCTCGAGGTCTCCCGTCGCCATTCATATTCGGGGACAGCGATGACGAGTGCGCCGGGTACAGAGAGGATTTCTTTGTCCTTCCTTTACACAATCCTAGACACGCATCCGTATTCGCGGAAAATGCGAACATGCTGCCGGCGCAACGGAAATTCGCGATTTGTAAGCCACTTGGACTTTCGAGCATCCGAAACGATACCTCATCCGCTCTTGGTCTTGTCTGCATCCCTCTCCCGCTTGTCCCGTCCCATCCCTCAACACTCTGTTCCTTCTGCTTCTTACGAGCCGACCGAGCAACTCCGGCGGGGATTTACTCAGGAAATTTCCCCGGCGACGACAAGATGTGGTAATGTTCACGAAATAAGAGCCACTTGGGCTGCACTTTCCTAGACGCAATGCACCGAGAACACGAATTAAGATATTCAAAGTGGAAAAATTTTCGGACTGAACGCAAGACATATATTCCCGTTACGATCTATGCGATATCTTAAAAGATTACTCAGTAATTTCGAATTTTATTCTATGACGTATTGTTTACTTGTCATAGTAGGTAGAAATAGTTGAGATTGCAAGCTGTTTAATTCAGTAACTTTAGTCGGCTCGTTTATCATTACTTTGCTGAGTTGATCCTGGAAACTTGCTAACCGATAGGCGTTAATCGAAGTTAACACATCAAGCTAAATTCGGCGATTCTTTCTCAAGCCGGCGTTAATGGAAAGAGCTTACCGAGCAGAACGAGCGTAGGACATACGAGCCGCTTGTTTTTGATGGTGGCATTTGTTTGTTTTGAAAGAGTCCAATTTCGAAACACCTTGAACTTAAATATGATATGCGAGTCCATTCCAATGGCGCGTGCCATTTAAAGAAGATTTCAAGATTTGGCTGGCGTTACATTCTTAATAGCCAACTCGTGTCGTTTGCTCAATTTAATGGGTTAGTATTCAACACGTGCATAAATCAGAACCAATTTGCATAAAAGAACTTGCGGCTGATTATTTATAAACAAGCTCATTCTGTGAATCAGAACACTTGATCATCCCTTATCTTTCAATTAATATTATAATATCAAAGAACGTCTCATGATTAAAAAAATCTAATCATAAAAAATTCTTCAAACTTAAAAGATTCATGAAAGACTAAATTGAATTCTATTGTATACGTGCAGCAATTTATTATTTATATTTTAATATTTTATCTTGCTATCAACTCACTAATGACGCGTGTCATGAGATCGCAAAGATCTGTCGTGGCTTCAGTTCGAATTAGGGGAAGAATGTCATAAATGGCGAGGAATATTCCTGTAAAGAGAATGTTATTAGATATTACTCCGTTCTCTAATCGAATTCGACGTGGAGAGCCCCGTTTGTCCTGGCGACGACGACGAAGCCCGACTGACGCGACGGAAACGAAGCATCGAAAGATATCGATTGCATGCAGGATGCGAGTTGGCGATCGACGGGACGAAAGAGAGACGATCTTCTTTTGCGGCGAATGCTTCAATTGCATAACGATGCAGGGAGTCGCACCGGGGATGCAACGCGTATCAGCGTGTAGAAGGAAGAGAAGAAAAGACCGAAGAGAAATCGTCTCAACGAAGACGAAGGGAGAGAGAGAGAGAGGGGGGGGAGGGGGGAAAGAGAGAGAGAGAGAAAGAGAAAAATCGAGTTCGCAGCTTTGCGAAGCGGAACGCCGCGACGACGAGGACGAGGAGGAAGAGAAAAGGAGAGATAACGCGAGGGAGAGAGAGAGGGAGACCTAATTGAGATCAATTGCAAGCAAGCCAGGGTCAACTCACTCCGACTACTACTCGGGACTATTGCGACGGCACGAGGCTGCGCGCTTCTGCTGCCTCAGTGAAGTATATTCACGCGAACGCGCGCGGAATGCCGTTGCGTAGGTTGCATAGCAAGTGGCAGGAAAATTGGGGATCAATTGGTAGCGCCGGCCCACCTCTCGACATCGTGAGAATGTCGAAGCATCGGTACCTCGATTCCTACCTGATAGCGCGAACGCTGCAGACTGATCGATCGCTCATTGTCAGACGGATGACGAGGTCCGAAATCGCGACTGCTGCGCGTGATCGATCGCATGTCTAAAGTCCCTGTCGACGAACAATACACTGTTCTGAACTTTAGAGTGAAAATTAGAATTTTTGAAAAGAAGAATATTAGTCAAGAATTGGTGGAGAATTTCAGGAGAGAGATTTAAGAATTTCGCAATTTCATGAAATTATTTGAATATTAAATATATTGATACATTAAATGGAATAGTTATTATGTATTAATAAATATACTTTTTAAATATAACTCTATTACTATCATTTTTTGTTTAAAGGAAATCTGCGGAAATTACAAAACAGAAAACTCAACTATTCTGACGCCAATCATATATATGGCCATTTTATTAAATGTCAGATAAATTTAATTAAACTTTAACTGACTTTTTACCCATTTCATGTTCGAGAAGGGAATAGAGAATTAATAAGTCTTATTAATATAAATATTATGGAAGCTGTTCGTAGTGAAACTTCATGATCCCCCCGTTACTATTACATGTAATACAATTACATCGACTCTCTAATTGTCTTTTGAGTACAATTACATGAAATATGATGCATAAGAGATTGAGATCTCTTTTTACCGTTTTCGAGATATCCTCTTTGCTCAATCTGCGGCGAACCGCGTTCAAGGATTTGCAAAATTTATGATTTGGCGCGGTATCGCCAAGGAGGAAACGGAAGGCAGTGAATGATGAATAGAGTCGTGCGATTTAACAGCACCGCCTTAAAGTTTAAGATCGCAGAACAAGCAAGGAAATAAGAAAATACGAACAATGAAACACTGAACTCTTCGAGATGTAGAATCGTGCCTGACATAAAAAAATCGAAATATTGTCACAACAATTTTACTGTATGTAGAAAATAAGACAAAAATAAGAGATATAATTAATGAGGGCGAAAGAATGAATAATTTCAATGTTTCTTTTTCTTATACATACTACTGTATTTTAGTTCAATTTGATGCAAATTTTTATTTGCTACAAGTTAAATTAATCTTATGGAATAAAAACAAATTTTTATTTTAAAATCAATTAATTTTATTCAGACGACAAATCTTAAGAAATTTTGGAATGATTCTGTTTTTGAAAACGTTTCTAAGTAACGGAACAAACTCTCTATGAAAAACCTAGAATATTTGACAGAAAAATTAAAGTTTAAGCTGGCTGAGTTAATCCATATTTCTCGTGATCATGAGGCGAGTAACAGTTGACCCAGATCCCTTTGTCCCTACGCTTCAAGGCCGCTTGTTGTACTTTGTCCGGGCAGACGGGCAAAGTCTCTTAATTAACGAGTCGCTGTGCTCCCATTAAACGTTGGTCTGTTCCAAAATTGCCATTGCAGTGTAACTACTCCCCAGCAGCAAATAGTTGTGCCATTTAAATACAATATATAGTTAGCCGTTAGACGTTTAGTTCATATAGTTAGCAAGGTGTTTCTATTTATGTCCAACAACATATTTTAACACGTATCGATCGATTAAAATGAATAGATTCCTGAAAAATAACATCCTTCCGTAATAATTTTCCCGTTACATTTTCTCGTGGTTAGACCTTCGTGATTAAACATACGTACATCGATATCGTATCTGCGATTTTATTTATCGGATCGGATCGGAACTGAAATTCTGATAAGAAGATAATACAAGTTTTCAGAGCGTCTCAAAGATCTACGCGTGTATGCTGCTTCTCATCAAACTACTTTATGATACACATCTTCGTTTCTTTCATCTAATTTTTTTAATCCGAGGCATTTAGCAATTCCTCCTTCTATAAGATTATTATTATTTATACATGTACATATATATATTTTATTGCATGTCTTCATTCTTTACGTATTTTTTTCTATAATGATTATATACATAAATACATGTGTTCTTAAACAGGTTTTGTTTTACAAAGATATATCCTCTATTTAATTCGAATCCATATTCGAATCTAAATATCTGAAATGTCTTTCAGAATATTTATTTAGTCGAGAAGATTATGCAAGAGTGTTTATATAAATTTTTCTTGTATTTCGTGTCTAAAACTGTATATAAATTCATATATTTTATATAGATTTATGAAAAAATGAATATTATATGAAATATGTAAAATACTTGTATTAAATGCATCTTATATCGGTATCAAAATTTATGACTTGCTTAGTTGATTAACACTCATCACGCGTATTCTTGCCTTTCTGAATTCTCACTTTTTGTCGAGGATGAACGCCTGTCCATCGGCGCGTCGAAGCAGTTTCGAGCTTCTCGCGCGAGCTTTATTTCATTTCCTGCCTTTAGTCGGTCTCCTATCCTTCTCTCTCTTTCTCTCGCAAGCTCGACTCGGAGTCGTGGAATCGAGGGAGAGAACGCCGTGGCGTGGTGGCTGTTATGAATGCATCGTGGGGTAATGGCGTGCCACTAATAGTTCAACGAGTCGTTCCTTCCCTCCGTCTTTCTCGCCCCTTTTTCTCGTTCATGCTGCTCTTTTCTGCGGCTTCGTTTCGCGTCTCTCTTTCTCTTTTTCTCTCTCTCTCTTTCTCTTTCTCTCCCTCCCTTCGTCTTTCGCTTCAGCGCCGCCGGCAAGTCCGTACTGAGTTTAAGATGCACGGTTATGCTTCCTTTATTTTAAATTACGAGCTGGAGCGTTTATGGCCGGGCGAGAGCAGCGTCACCGAAAGAGAGAGGGAAAGAGAAAAAACGGTGATTCGCCTCTCCCTCGTCGAACTCGTCCGGGAACTTGGAAAAAGTCGATGAGAGTGAAACTTTTGATATCTCTGACACTGATTGCATGCTCGGCTGGTTGAGCATCGGCGTTTTTATCCTACTTCTTCTCTGAACGTCTTCTACGTCCCCGACCGATCTTCGACATTAATGCTTTGCGGCTTGATCGTAGTTCCTGTCAAACGACCCGCTGGAAAATTATGCTGACCACTATGGGGATGTCGGTCTGGCAATTCGCGGAAAATCAAGTTATCATTACAAAAAATAATAATAGAATCTAGAAAGAAATGTTTATTAAAATTTATTAAATCAACCGATTTTTGAAAATAATTATCGCCAATTGATAAATACAAAAAACGAATTTTCAAAGTAAATATTATTTTTAAACGGAAAATTCTGAAACCACCGAAAATTCGAAGTCAAACTTTCAGTTTACAATTTTATTATCGCGTGATCGATACGATTCAAGAGTCTCGTCTCTGTTGCAGTAGTTACCCTCGGGTAGAAGCACAAGTCTGACATCCAACACTACCAATCGACATCGACTCCCGACTCTTTAATCACTGGCACGGGGTAGCCGCGTCAAATTTGGGATTCAGATGCGGTCGCCGGTCGTCTTTCGTCTCGACACCTCGACATGCCCGCGTTTCGACCCGCTTCTTCTCTCTCCCCTCCTTGTCTCTCTCTCTCTCTCTCTCTCTCTCTCTCTCTCTCTCTCTCTCTCTCTTTGATCCATTTCTTCAGTCTGCTCTTCGCCATCCTCTTCCATTTGCTCGATTTCGCGAGAAGAGACCACCTCTTCGCGTCGCTCGCGTGTGGGAACACGCGCACTCACGCACTCTCATCTCGCATATACGTGTCGAAAGGAGAGTTAGAAGAGGCAGGAGGAGATAGGGGTGCGAGAGCATGAGTCGGGGTGCGCGCCGCCGAAACCACCACCGCACACGGCCGACGCCGCCGACGCCGACGCCGCCGCCACTGCCGCCGCCGCCACGACGCCCGGCGCCGCCAGACTTTGGGTTTCAGATTAATGGATCATTTTTCTTCCCTCGACTCGAGACTCCACGCTCACCTACCCCAGTCGTCGGCGAGATACGACCCCTACGACGACGACCACCTTCCTGCACCTTCGAAACTTCCATCTTCCGCTCCTTCCGTGCGTTCCTCCTTTTCTCCCTTCCCATTCCCCTGCAACGGCGAATGCACTTCTCCCCCCTTCCCCCCGCGGCTCCCTTTCCCAGATTTTGAATGCATCCATCCAGCCCCTTCTTTCCTCCGTACATCCGAGATGCGCTTCGCGGAGAATTGCGTGTGCGAGATTCCGCGAACCAGTTCCGCGAACTTTCCTCGACATCAGGGAAAGGGTAAAACTTAAAGATGCTCGATGGATGGACGCTGAATCCTGATATATCTCTCGGAACGATGGTCGTGTGCAAAGTGGTGCAGGATCGAAAGCTTATACGTAAAAGCCGGACAAGTCTGCTTTTTTTATAGGAGAACGGAGAAAAATTCATATCAGATACTTTGAAACTTCTTGAAATACTTATATTTAATTTTATAATATTTCATAAAATAGCTCGTAGCGCTGCGATGAAATAACATTAAAGATGTTTAAACATTCTAAATTCACAATAGAGCTTAATTGAGAAATTTAGAATCGTATATAACAGATTTTCTGCTTTCCGCCAGAATAGATTAACTTATCACGAATATTTTTTATCAATCTATCATTAATTTCAAATTATACTAACTTTTAATTCTTTCTTGTTAATATATCATGCAGAAATGACGTAATTCTGTAAAATTCTGTCTCTGTGCTTTCAAAAATGTCAAGGATATATAATTTTCTACACTTTAACATACATTGTGTCGAAGAGATCGCACCTATAAATTATACTCCCCGAATGTGTGAAATCAAATGGAAATACGAAATTTCTGAACTTCGAGATTTTCACATTGCTCGTCCCATAAATTTCGGAAGCGCAACGTCAATTTTGGATACATAATGCCGGCCAGTAGAGACATAAACGCGGAGAAATATGTTTCCTGACAAAAGTTCAAGAGAGTAGAACAAGAAACGGCATTTCCGATAGAACTAGTTTTGTAACAGTCCCTGATTTTGTTGGCTCCGCTGAAATTGCTTATAATGATGTAGTACTGAAGCCCTGTACTGTCGAGCGCGTGGAAACAGTAGTTCGTCATTCTGTCGGTTACGC
Source organism: Tetramorium bicarinatum (assembly GCA_928718305.1). Taxonomy (NCBI): domain Eukaryota; kingdom Metazoa; phylum Arthropoda; class Insecta; order Hymenoptera; family Formicidae; genus Tetramorium; species Tetramorium bicarinatum. Next base: position 16,173,338 of record OV788323.1, on the reverse strand, counting down.
TCCAAATCGTTAAATCCACAAGAATCGCGCAAAAAGATATCGTCCTTTAGCGCGATTGGCAGAAAAAAGCCAAACTGCGAGAAAAATGATTCTACTACTGTGCTTACGATATTTCTTCATTTGTGATAAACCTTTTAGGATAAATCAATAATCAATGGGCAAAAATAATACGACTAATTAACTAATTATATTTAAAATAAATTTCGGCACTTTCGAATTATTCTTTCATTATCTCAACACGTTCAGTTATTTTAATATTATTTCTTGACTGATGTCAAAACAAAAAAAAAGAATTGAATAGCAGTAATTCTGAAGCTATTTTAAATTTCATAATTGTTGCACATTCAATATTGCGCATGATATCGTGAATAGACTGTTCATTAAGACGATTGAAAGTTAATGATTTCATGAAAAGTAAACTATTCTGCTTTGTCATCCACTTGGACAATCGCCCTATTTCTCATATTGATTAACCCACTCTTGCCCGATAGCATTCTTTTGCCCAATTTCATTTCTTCATCCCTTCTTCCTTTCTCATCTTTATATCCAATCAGATTTCCGTACAATATATGTATATATCGAATATTATACGAAACTAAAATATATTGAGCTATTAGTCGTGACATTTGTCGACGGAGGACAAGATTCAGAAATGGATAGATATGAAATGTTCCTTTTTTCATCTCAACACTATTGATATGATGATCATTTTTAATCATTTATAGTGCTTATAAAGATTTTAAAGAATATATAAATATCATAATAAAATATAATAATTCATAAATATATGCAGGATAATGTCACTATGCATGTGTATACATAATACTTTAACATATCTGCAGATTAATTAGAAATCAATCTATAATCTAGTTACAATTTTATTTATCCTTCAAATTTGTACATTCCAAAAAATTAAAAAATCATACAGTTTTAATAAATCAAGAAAATCTACCACATTTTCTGCAGCAATTTAATATCCTTGTCTTGATTAATAATAATAAAATGTATTAAAATTTCTCTTCTCTCGGGATATAAAAGTTTGGGAAAAGAATAATAATAAAGAATAACAATAATGAGTATCAACTTGCATAAATTTTCGACCAAAATTAATTAAATTTTATTCAACAATAAATGTTATGATTTAATGAGATATGATAATGCAGCCTCTATTCGTCGAAATTATTTTGCGAAATGCAAAGAACGAAATATTTGGTGTACAGTTATTTAGAAATAACGTTAAATATTTTGTGATAGCATGATCGATTGGCATACGACCTTGATGTTTGTTTTAATAACTGCATGCTTTGAGAATTGGCGTACGCAAGGCTGCCTCGTACATGTTATCATTCGCAAGCTGAGACTTGAGCGGGTAGATAACGATGCAAGACGTTCCACGTGTCGTCGTATTGTGAGACGTGATTGCGACTAATATCGAAAAATCATTTCCAAACGCGATAGTTTCGTATAAATTAAACCGTATGAATTATCATAACGATAAATTCTTACGATTAATTTATGACTTTCATAAATATGTATCACGATGATTACTTATTAATACTTTGCGTGATTTGTTTTCACTTAAGACAAAGAAAAAAGATTATAAGTTATAATTTCGTAATGTTTGCGGATAATAATTATTTCTTAAAGGATACTCGATTTCGAATATATTTCGCATCACAGTTTGAAATTTTCGTCAATTTAGGTTTACCCGAATTTTAATTTGCTTTTTATTTTTGGATTGAACGCCACGTTTAATACGAATTAACCCAAATTGCGGAATCGCAAATAATTGAAATAACAGAAAGCCATGATACAACGAGCTTTGTCAATAATATATGAATTTCGGGATTTATACGTTCTGTAACGTTCTACATATGTATAGTATGTGTACAATACTGAATTTTGATCGTACTTTTATGATTTATTGCATCTTAATTAGCTGTTATTTCGGTTTTATTAATTGTATCGTCTATTATTATTTTTAAAATAATTCAACACTATTATATTTTTTTCGCTTATTGTTCCACACTAGGTAGAATAAACTGAACGTCGCGTGCGATTAACATCGGGACTGTCGTGCAATATGCCGCGCGATTCAAGTGCGATTCTAATGATTAATACGCCCACAATGGTAATTAACTGTTCTCGAGTGAGTGTCAGGAAAGAAAATAAAAAACGAGAGAGAGAGAAAGAGAGAGAAAAGACCCAGGGAGACATCAAGTGACGACGAAGCAATCATAGAATGAGTAACTTCTTATTTATTTATTATTTGTTTGTTGTAACGTCAATCGTTTTCAATCAATTTATGCGCGCCACAATTATTTTTTGAAACGTTAATTATTTTGAGCATGACTATAATATCTAGATATTATTGTGTTTTATAAAACAACATGGCATTACAATTGTGCTGTTGCGTAGAGTAGATAGATGTGAATAATTTTCAATTACCTTTATACTGTCTATTTAAGATTCATTATTAAAATTAAAAAATTGAAATAACTATGACATCTTTATATTAAATTTATTTTTAAAAATATAAGAATAGTAGAATAGTATTTCTCTGCGAGCTTGTGTATTATTATATATAAAATTAAATAATCTACATGTATAACAATTTAAATTAATAATCAACATATCAATATTAACTGATAATGTTCGTATTACACATACATAAGAAACCAAAAGACAAAATCAGCTAAGCAATAAAATTTAATATCATTTGAATTGTGAAAATCAATAACAGATAACAGTTTGGCACATGTTCGAACGCAATTATGGAATTAAGCGCGAACTCTGCGTGTGATATTCATTCGTCAATTTTGATTGCTTATAACTCGAAAATAATTGATGTTTTCGTAGTAGAATTTCGTATTAAGTCAACTCTAATTAAGCTCCAAAATGTGTTATTAAAACATTTAAGCATGACGTTTATATCGAATATCTTACATAGTAATGTAATGTAATATTACATGCGATATACTTATTGCAATTATACGATACAAATATAAAAAAATTAATGAAATATAAAAAGATCCAAAATAAAATTATTTGCTAATTCTGCAAAATTGTAAATCATTATGCAAGGCAGTCGTAGACACAGTCGTGCAATCTGATCGCACTAATCGATGGAAACGATTTCGCGCGTTAATCTAAGCGCCCTATTCCGTGGCATCGATGCGGAAACCGTCACGAAAAGTAATAAAGGTTTATCGTTTCCTCGCACCGCGTATACTTCCTCCCTCTCGCTATTGGTTATCCGACGTTGTGAGACCGAAAGTTCGCCGATTTAATTTTTATAGTCGTCAGTGTAATATCCGTTATTCTGGGACAATAGCACTCGCTGGCGAGTCTCGTTCATTGCTCGTTCGAAAAGCATTATCCGGGAATTCCGATTCGTCCTCTTCTCTCTATACGTGTTCTTCATGTTACATTTACTCGTTTTCTTCTCTCTCTCTCTCTCCCTCTCTTTCTCTCTCTCTCTCTCTTCCCTCGCTTGTGCTTATTAATTTATGGAATCTTCATAGATCATTTCTTATAATTCATTTCTAATAATAATCATGTTTGATAAAATATTTTTCTATTAAGAATATTTTTTGAAACTTTCCAAATAAAATTTTGAGCAAAATTGAGATGTTTTTAAACGCAAATGTACAATATTTCATTTATTATTTCACGAAAATATTTTTCTTTAACAAAAATATTTAGAAAGTAGTTACATGAAAAAAAAACAATTTGCTAAAGTAATTAAAAATTTAAATACAAATCCGATATACATATGTACATAAATGTGAAAATTATTTTGTTGCATCATCAAAATAATTGTAGAGGAATGTTCACGTATGATAACAATGCTGCAAAAAATTTTGATATTCTAGCTACTAATTTAAATGTCTCATATAAAAATGTTTCAATAACCTAATAAAATTATTTCTTTATATTTCTAGTGAAATTTTTTAAATACTTTAGTCATTCTATCCGTATAGAATTCTTAAATCTGTCAAGTTCAAGTTTTTTTCTCACTTGAGTCAATTATTAGATTAAGCGCTTATCGAGTTAAATGCGAAATAGTACAATTTGTGTGCTAGAACGAGAAAGGGGAAGGCAGATGCATGAAAGTGCACTCTTCGCTTTTGTGGAAGAGTGTAAATGAGAATCGAATTCCCTCGGGTTAGCGAACGGGCCGGGCGGTGAGGAATAAAGAGGGTAGCGCTAAGGGTGGGTGGATAGGTAGGTAGGTAGGTAGGTAAGTAGGTAGGTAGGTAATTCAGTCGGGGCCGAGAAAGCTGAAGTGACGCGGTTAGGACCCTCCTAAGCCTACCTCGCACTACCCACCTGTTGAATTATGTGTAGCGAACCTTGGGTTAAGCGTAGTTAGCGGCGGCTCACCTGCGTGCGACCCGTCCCTAAATCACGATTAACGTCATCGCTAATTGCCCGATTAAAACTGTAGCGTTAACCTCGTTAACTCATCCCTCACCGTTAACCTGTCGGTTAGGAGACCTCTGAATAAAACATACCGTCGCGCGACGCTCGCCTCGTAACGGCGGTAACGATTGATCGTCATTAATTATGCCGGATCTCATGGTTTTATAACAAAGCTCCGACGATTAGCGTACGGATGGCATGGCAGACCACGCGTCAAATAATTCACCGAAATGCTATCGACATGAATTCGCGCCGACATTAATTATCTTAGTTTCTCATGTCTGATTATATTCGACAAATATTAATGCAACAGATATTAATTCTTAACGTATGATATATCGATCTATCGACACCTATTCTTCTATCTTTTTTTCTCTCATTTCTTTCGCGTTAATTATGAGCACTTATGTAATTTTGCAAAATAACTTTAATAATTTTTCACAAAATATCTTCAGGATCAGTCTAGTTTTTATGTTTCCCACTTAATGGTATTGCGTTTTTCGGCAAATTAATCAGGCGTGAATCAAGAACTGATGTGAGAAATAAATTTTGATTTTAAATAAGTAATATAAAAATATTAATATAATATATTCCGGGAATATTTACTTCTCACTTTTTATTTTACCAAAAAATAATTTGACGTTCGTAAATATACCACTGATATTTATTTGGAATATTTCGATACAAGTATCGAATGAAATTGAGTATATATTTTCACGAAGAGTTGCGGTGTTTCCAGCCATGATTACCACGTCTGAAAGTTTGCGTGGTCGAGTATGGGTAAAAAGCGAGAAAGAAGAAGAAAAAAAGAGAAGAGAGAGAAATGCACAACGCCGCTGGTAATAATATGATTCACAGTGAAATTTTGCGGGGACGAACCGCGGTAGCGGTGGCGATGGAAGACGATTTGTTTTCATTAAGCGAATATAAGCGCTGCGCAATCCGTAACCTCCCGTTATCGGCGATATCACGTTCGGGAGTCAGCTCGGCGTATTCAATTACGCGGCGAAAAAGGAACCGACGTGCTTGTGCACGCGTGTTTAAGGCGCGATCGCACGTTGGTAGCTGCTTACGCGCTACGGATAAATACCTAGACCCTTGGCATACCGTTTCATTCGGCGAAGTAAGGACTATCGGATTCCCCGGAATGACATTATAAAAGTGAGCGCACTGAAAAAATATTATGCATTCGCATTGTATGACTGGACCGGAACCCGACAAAACAACGAATCTATTATCACTAGGGTCCTTGTGTTCTCATGTTGTTGACCCTTAGCTGTACCTTGGAGCTGATGCGAATTTTCCAAATCTGTCGTTTAAGAAACGCTATAATTTCTAAGTGTAAAACAACTTAAAATAATATACAATAATAAGAATTTGAGCAGTTCTACTATGTGAAATTATTTAAGTGTAATTTATTATTTTAAATAAATTACCTGAATACAAAAATTGGAAAACTTGTACACTTTACAGTCTTTTAGAGCTGTATGGAGTTTTTTTATGACTACGATATCAGCAACGTGATTAAACCATCGTTAACCGAGGGGTCGACCAAGATCGAAAACAAGCGAGGTAAGAATGTCGACCGTCATGACGCTCGACGAGTACGAGGAAGAAAGAGGAGAAGGCGAAGATTAAATTCGTGAAAAATTATCTCGGGCGGAAATTCGTCAGAGGTAAAAAGAAGAGGGGGTGAGCAAGACGGCACGAAACAATTCAATGAAGCTGAACTCTGATTAATCGTCGTTTTCGGCTGTCGGAAAATTAACGGGTCGCTAACGGGCTCCTTGGGCTCATTACGTTGGGATCGTTGGGATTTTTCAAGGATAAAGGGATAAGCCACCGCGAGGTTCGAAACAAGAGGGAGACGTTGCTTCGGCAGGTGAAGTGCTCACAACACAATCATTATTCAAATTTTGCAGCCATTAAGACGGCTGCTCTGGCTTTGAAAGCGCAGAAATTAATTTCCCACCGCGAAAGGAAATTCGCTCTCGTAAATTACCCTCTCGATTCTAGCTCGATAATCAATAGCCCCTAATTTAACTTCTTAAATTTTTCGTTATTAATTAATAAAAAATACATACGCTGCCGCATTAGTTTATTGTCATTTATACTAGAAATATCTTTACTCCATATATGTCAAAAACTTATTATAACGATCGTATCTCCGTATAATAAACGCGTGAATTCACGCACGTGTTCGACATCGTCTAAATCTAATTTTCAAGTCACCCCGTCTTCCTCACAGTCACAGATACATCTACGTTTATCTACTAATACGTTCAGAGATGCCCTAAACAAATCCATAATTATCCGCTTATCGGTCGGCACGATCGCTATCGTTTTGCGCCGCTTTTCTAACTCTAGATTGACAAGTGCAATTGCAGAGGTAGAAAATGGAGGGCTGATCAATTTACGGATAGCAGCTGCGGCGCGCGCACTTCGCGTGACACGCCACAGTTAGAGAGATGCATCGGTGCAAGTACTGTCACCGATACGACAGATAGCTACCTACAATACATGCTGCTGTCGTTGTCTCTCTCTCTCTCTTTCTCTCTTTCCTCCCTCTCTCTATCCCTTCAAACCCCTCTTTCCCTTCTCTCTCGGGCGGTTTGCGATTAATTTAATATGCGCCGATCAACGCGAGAGAGAGAGAGAGAGATGCAATGTGCACGTCGTCCTGGTATATGCGGATATATCCGCGTATCTCGGCATCGAATTGACCGATTCGACATGTTTTAGTCGATTATCGACGGCGCTGCGGAAGAGCCCAGGCAGTAATTAAGCCCGATTAAATTTCCTGCGCGCCTTGCGCCCGTAGTAATTTGCGCCCCGGTTCGCGTTCGCTCGTTCGCTCGCTCGCTCGCTCTCTCCATCGTGTGCTGCGCCGCGTCGCGCCGCGCCGAGCGCGACGAGCCAAATGAAATTCATTAGCCGCCGATACCAGAGCTCTCGTCTGCGAATATGCCGCGTTCGCCTACGACATATTCACGCGCGTAGTAATGTATTAAATGCTCGAAACCCCGGCGGATCTACCGGTGAATTACAACTACGCGCCGCCGAAGGACTCCGTAATCGCTCTGCGAGGTCTTTCTCGGTAATAGGTATGCAGTTGATCGAAATATAGATGATAGATATCATGCCAGATTATGAAAGTGGCTTGCTCATAAATTTGAAAGCTGAATCAATCACGTATGTACCGTAAGCAGGATACAATATAAGAATGATGCAGCATTCTTCTTTTTCATTTTAGTACATGCATTTATTTTAGTACATGCATCGCTAGAAGATGCAATTTCATTCATATCGTAATGATTGAAAAATCATTTGCCAAATAATTATTTGCATCACTAAATCAAAAATATGCTGTATTTATATACTAGCTTCTTTATCACTATTTAGTTAACAAATCTTAGCATTTTTTCTCACGAAAAAGATTAATGTGGAAACATTACATAATTTAAGTGAATTCCAAAAATATATTTTCTAAATTATCAAAAAGATAATTTTTTTAATATACATACAATTGAAAGTCACAATAAAGATACCATCAAATACGATATCAAAAATAAAATCTGACAAGTGATCTAATTTTCATAATCACAGGCACAATCATGAATTATTATATTTGTGTAGGTCATGTCATTGTTAATATCTTGTTATTATTATATCTTGTCATATCAATATCAATCTTTAAAATCAAATAATCGGAGATAAATAAAAATATCAAAATTGTAAAATATAAATTTACTTCACAAAAGTAATGTAACTTACTATAATTTTGTAAAAATATTGTAAAAATTAACATAAAATACGAAATGTCCATTCACATTTGTAATTTAATGTATTTCGTGCCGGGATTAAACTTTCCACTTAGAATAAGCGATTTCGATCATTATTAACAAACTCAAATTCAATATTCCGTTCTGAACTTTAATGAACCGCCCAAAACCGCATCGGAGCACCTTCGGATCATAATCGAATTTAGCGAATTCATTAGGGGACGCGTGGTTCTTTTCGGGGAATTGCGGTTGCATAAATCGCGTCCGCGCAAACACATACATACACTAAAACGCAGCCAACGAGGGCGAGCATGTTTTCGTCTATAAAGACTGGTATACCAACACAACGCGACCGAGGGGTTTCAGGAAGGAGCAACAAGTGTGACATCCCTTACCCTCTACCTTTTACCTTCCCCCCTCGACCACCACGATGGTACTCTTCGGGTGCGACCTACCTACCCTCGAGGGGCGACCTTTCTTCACCTACACAGACCAACCCTTACACGTGGCAAAGAGAATAATATCCGTATAGCGCGCGAGACAAGAGATGCGACCTGAATCGCAAAAACTTTCACATACTCGGTGACACACCACAAAAATCCATAATCTGTGAGTAACTGCAGTAAAATTAAGGTAAATGTTAATTTATAGATATACAAGTATGTATAATTTATAGATATAAACTTGTTTCTCTTTTAGACGAATATAATGTTTTTAATTAATTTGCATATGTCTGATTACCAGATTATTGTAATAAAAGAAAAAGAAAGATTAATATATGGTAATTAAAAGATATAGTTATTATAAAATATATTATATTGATATAATCATTCTTGCAGAATAACATTGGAGAAAAAAAATATAAAAGATATATATATATATAAACAAATATAATTATAAACATGTAAAATGAAAGATTTTTTGTGTTATTTATTAAAATAATTTAATAAATTAATCCGATATTTAAAAATATTTCCTCATTAATGACTTTAAAAAACTTTTACCTTACAATCAGACTAACTATATATATACGTAGAAATAAATAAATAAAACTTTATTTTAAATAAATTATTTATATTATTGTTAAAACATTAAAATAAAAATTTAAGTATATAATATAAAAAACCTAAATATAATCAATAAATTAGGTTAAAAATGAATACAAGAAATATAATGTAGAATATGCAAAAATAATTCTTAATAGCATTCTTAATGGAGTTTATTAATCGAAATTTTTCGATATTGCAAAATACTACTGCATGCTTATATTATAATTTAATAGTGCTATCATATAATAATGTTAATATAAATATCTGAGAAGCTCTCGTCTCGCTGATATCGTCGGCGATCGATCGTACTTTCGGGTCTGAATATTTTACTCTCGCATCTCGGAATTTTGACGAGTTTCGATGATAATGCGTATTAATCGGAAGAATTATGAATTCGGATTCCCATTGTACGAGGGAAACATACAATTTTCGTGCGCGAGCTCATAGCCCGCTCCAATCAGCGAAGCACGTAAAATCCATCAAATATGTTCCAATCAACTTTGCCATCTCCATTACACAAAACGTTATTGCATTCCTGCGGCGGATATGATTCATCCATACTTAATTATGATTACAAGTGTAGCATCAATCGTTATTAATCTCTGTCGAATGCGCGGCCATGTTCGCCGGGATCCATTTTAATTACTTTTAATTCGCGCGTTTTATCTAATTATTGAAATGAACATACGCAGCGCAAAACATGTGCGCACGTCGAAAAATATTGAATCAGTACGGTGAAAAGTACGGGAAAGTAAATACCGACGGAAAAAAATCGGCATCGGATAACGTAATGGATGAACTGCGTAATGGATGAACTTACTTCGAATGCTTTGAACTTTTCGAATACTCCATTGACAGCACGCAGAAAATTGTATATTACATCAAGTTAATAAAAGAAAGGAAAAATGTTTAAACGACAACGAATTACCGGAGAACAAACGATTACCAACTTGATTAATCAATTGTTTCAATTATTAAACTAATTTTTTTTATATCTTTGGGAACTCTGTTCTTATATTGATTTATGAGAAATACGATTCGATTATATTGTCTAAATTTGATTTATAATATAATCATATTTAAAACAACCATGTAGAGAATATATCAGAAACAAGAATAAATTCAAGTTATTCACTAGTATAATGATGTAAAAGTGTCAGATACTTCAATCACATGTTAATAAACCTATATTATGTCTAATGGATTACGTATCAATCATTTTACTATAGATATCATTTAAATCGTTAATAAGAGTATCGTTTATCCTATCCGAGAATTCGCGTCGTTTACGCATAAAGAGGAAAGGTGCATCGTGAATTCGCGGGTGCGTCGTTCGCTTTCGTGGAAATGGAAACGGTGACATCGGGACTGCAGAGCAAGGGGATGAACGGCAGCCAGAAGAGGGTTGCAATGGGATGGAAGGGCAGAGAGAGAGAGAGAGAGAGAGAGAGAGAGAGAGAGAAGGGAGAGGGGAAAAAGGTTGCGAGGACACCAGTTGCTAGGCAGCGCCTCTCAATCAGCGTTTCACCTCACGTTCTCGAAGCTTTCGCATACACCGGGTGCATTCTCGTAACATCACGTTCTTTATCATGTCGATTCATGCACTCGTACAATCACAGCGAACGTTCACACTGGATATACAAGGTGTTACGAAAATATTTTGACAAGATATTTTGGAAATTCAGTATCTGATCTTTCCCTGCTGGCAATATTTTTTAAAATGTGTCATCATTGATACATAACTGAATAAATCAGCACTTTACGTTAAAGTTTTCTAGAAAATAAATAAGAGATGAAATTTTGCTTACTCGGACACAACAAATATAAAGATTTATACCTTCATTATTTATTATACAACAGTATAATATATTTTACTATTTATATTTCTGTCGCAAATCAATCATGTAATCAATCAATTCTATATAATTAATATCGTTCGTATCGTATCAATTGTACTATGAGGACAGGAGGAAGCATACAATTAAACACTTAAAAATTATTATTATCTTTTAGTTATTATTAGTATCTTAATATATATTCATATATATTTTCGATATATCTAAAAATGTATTTTCTTGTCAAAATTTTTCTCGTATCGTTCGTTTTTAATTTGAAGAATTACTGCTTCATAATATATAAAGGTTGCGCGAGGTTTTCTTGGTATCGGAAGTGTAGAAAGGAAATCCCAGAATCGCGTCGTCGCGTTCAAGTAGGTTGATGACGAGACGATGAAAGCTATCCTTACTTCTTCCGCGCAAGTAGAAATGAAGACAGGCAGTTGGTCGCAACTAGAGAGAGAGAGAGCCATAAAGGTCTGAAAGGAGCGAGGGATGGGTAGTGTAAACCTCGCGTAATACGCAGCAAATTAGCATCGGTCTCTCGCGGTGACGCCAACTCCCCTTCGTATCCCCCGTCGCTTCCATTCGGGCTTTTTCCCCTAGTTGCATCCTTCTTCGAGTGCATCGCCGGATCGTGATATCCTACCTGTTTTCTCGTCTAGGTAGCCACTGAGCTTTCCTCCACCTTTTCGCCTCCGACAGCAATGAGAAACGAGAAAAAGGTTGTAAAGGAGCGGTAGGAAGTATTAGACGAGGACGGAAATTAGCGGCACGGCGTTCTCTTTTGCAACTCTCCCCTGGGGGTAGTCAACCAATTAAAATGTTTCCACTCGCGCGGACACGCGCATAAAGCACGGATTTTATATTAGTGTTAATATAATTAGTGGCCTGGAGGGAACGGGGCTGTTAAAGAGTGCCTATCCGTTAACTCACACCACGCTGTATCGATAAATTTGCTTTGGAAATAATATTTCAAGATTAGAGTGAATGCTAATTGTGTTGCGCATATCCAATTCAAATCAATCTCTCGATACTCGTGATTCGATACTTTTAAAATCTTGTTTTTAAAGGCCACTTAAAATTTTATAACAACCGATGTTTCATTATCTATTTTTTCAAGTGCCTTGAAACATTTTCGCCGATTGAAATTGACTTGAAAATTTGCGCGAATTGATTAATGCCCGCGTATCTGCTTGATGTCAATCGCAGAATATCTTATACATTAAATACGTATAATATAATTATAAAAATATAGAAAAGCTTAGCGAGAGGGAAATGTTATATCATAATAATATCCCGTGCCGAATGGGCACTGTAACGGATACGCGGAAAAAAGGGCAGGAGATATAGTCGTCGAAAAAGGAATAAGGGAAGAGAGAGTGCTCTTCGACGTGGGTTAATTGCATAATAGACTCTCATCCCCGATGTTTAACGAACTACTACTCGATATGGTACAAGGTAGCTCTGTTGTAGCGCGGTCAACGGCCATAATCGGTCAGCTCGTACATAATGAAGCATTCTTAATCGTAATGGCGTTAGCTGAAGCTTCGCTGACCACTCTCCTAATCTTCTTAACTCTACTCTGCCGTGCCGAACTCGCCTATACCTCATCGTCTCCGCTTTTGCTGCAACGTGATAGTCTAACGAGTCTGCCGTGCACAACCAAAATAGACGTCTCCCCGAGTCTACCGGTGTAAAAAATGTGAAGTAACCGACATTAGGGTACTTTGCAAAACATACAATACTTTGTAAAACAACATGATACATGTAATAATATGTAATTAATATTTTAATTAATAGTAATTATAATAACAATATAATTATTAATGCATTAATAATAGTAAAACGAGAAATATTCAATATATATTATTTAAAACATATTTTTCATTATAAAATTATATTACGGAAGTCTTTCATTTTATAATTTTTCGATTTTAATTTTTTTAAAGAATTGCATAACTTTTTTGACTAAAAAATTTTTATTTTAGAAATTAAATTCTTTAGAGCTGAAAATAATAAATTATCTACTTTCTCGTTTAACAGTAATATGTTTAAATTAATATTTAAATTTAAATTATTATTATAATTCAAGATTTAGTTATCAATACGTTTAATTATGTAGCTTTAAAAATCACAAAAGATTTAATTAAAATTCAATTTTTTTAGCAAAATTGACATATATATTATAGTTATATACTTTTAATAAATGTTAGGCGACAACCATCCAGTTATTGGCATGTGTTGCAAAAAAATTCGCAAAGGATTCGCTGCAGATTAGAATATTGTCTACAACATACGGCATTGCCAAATGATGACATTTTATGCATCCCGAAATTGCATTTGACTCATATTAGCCACTAGCATTCGAAAAGAACAGCGAATGCGCCAATGTGTTTTATCCTCGCGTTTTCAATGCAGTTTTGTGGCAGGAACTTCGTTTGCGCATATGTGCATGTGTATGAAGAGTGGCCAGACGGGCCATAAAATTTTTGATTATGACGCAAGAAAAGGAGCATAGTAAGGAACTCAAAACTGGGCGTGCATAAAGACTTCGCATTTGCATAAAGGCTCCCTGCGGGTGGAGAGACGTTTCTTCGACAAAGCGTGCCAAAAGAAGCAGGAAAAGAGAAGGAGGAAGAAGAAGATGATGAAGAACAAAGGAGCGAATGAAGTAAACGGTGGGAACACCGTGCGTGGGAAGTGTGCGATTCGCAAGCGTGTGTGTTATAGGATGCTAATAAAGCGGTCGACGATCTTCGGGGGAAGCACTTCTTCGAAAGAGCCACCACTCTTCCGTTCTTTAGAAACTTCGTAAATCTAAGCCCAATAATTGTCAAGATTGGGTGTATTAATTCCGTCACGTGCAGCTCAACTCAATTCTGTCTTGATCGTATTTTCTTTATTTTTACTGTCCTGTAAAGCACCATAGAATTAAGAAAATTAGCATCGCCACGGACCGCTACTTCTCTCGAATGGTGAAGTATAAGGATTCCTGTTATCTTAATAAGAAGATAGCAAGGAAGAAAGGTCCATGTAGAGTGTTTTTTTTGGAAAGGTAACGTTTTCGCGGAAGTCTTAATTTCTTCACAATTGAAAAGTAAGCTCGACTTTTGCGGAAAATGCCAGAAAGTAAATTGGTTACACGAGTTTCCAAGTGTTAGTGATTATTTCACATTCCAGAATTATAGGCAGAAGAATAGAAAAGAAAACTTGTTCCTCCTTCTTTTCCTCCGATTTCTATTTGCGGCCCTATTTTGATCTGTATGTATGGTTTCGCACGCTTTGTCCCGCATATATGCATCGAAGACGGAAAAATCCCGAGCGATATTTATCGCGATAAAATAATGTACTACGCTTGGCGCGACGCTTGGTACATGTGCGTGCCGCGATATAACCGATCGAATTATCTGCAAGCACAAAGCCGGGAAACGGCGAGAACGAAAAGAAGGGTGCGTGGAGGATCGATTGCCAAGCAGCGATTACCATAAGCTCTCTTAATCCTGAAGTGGTAAGAATAGCCTTGACAGCTTCATCTCGCGCAGCGCGATTATGTCTTCCAAATGTTTGAGGAAACATTTGGACAATGCGAGAACGGAAAATGACTCGAAATTTATTCATACGCACGGCGCTATCTATTGCTTTTAGAATCATATCTATGCAAGTCTAAGTCATTTAAGGACTAAATAATAAGAATATTTATGATATATTTATAACGATGAATATATAATATTGAGGCTCATCCTAGCAATAATTTATTCGAAAATGATTTGGATATAAAGCGAATGAATTTTGCGCCGTTAAATATTTTATTTCTAGATTTTCGCAATGTATCGTGGAGCTGGGTATCGTTACAACATCACAGAAATATCCGCCGCTGTCGCGCAATATGCATAAAATATGAATATTACAATATTAACCTTCGAATCGTCGCTATACAACACAACGGTACAGCGCTTCGTCGCTCTGTATGTGCGTCGCGTATTAAAACGCGATATTAATATCCCGAAAATTCGAACGCGATGCAGGATTGTATTCTCTCATTTACAACGAATTAATTGGTGTCTTTGCGGTCGCGTTCGCGATCGAGTCTCCTCTGCTCGGCGCTGTAAAATCTGTCGCAATGTCATTAACCCTCTTGCCAACCCCATTAAACGACCATGTTTTTCCGTCTATAATTTTATAGTCACTCGCTGTTCGCTCGTATAATTGCTCACTTCTTCGTAGGAAATGCTAGGTTTTTTTTTCTACACGATATAGTTATACAATGTAGTTTATTATATGTATATACTATTTTCATAATTTATCAATTTTACTAACATTTTATTTTCTCTTTCTACCAACTATTTTTAATGTACATATTACATCATTATTTTTAATGCAATTTCATTGCTGCTCACAAAATTTTACCATAAATTTATAGTATATTACTTTATTTGTACAGATTTTCTAAACATTTTTGCGATATGTATTAAAAAAGAAAAAAATTATATTTCTAAAAAAATCCGATTTTTTCCGTAAATAAAGTCTTTGGCGCTAAAAGAGTTAACGCGAACTATGCCGCACGATATTGTGCATGATAAATATGGCGAGTCAATTATCTCATCAATAATGCAACGGCGCTAGCGTACACGATGCAGGAAAAATTACTAGGAGCTGGGCAAGATCGGGACGGCCGATGATCGGCTAGATCTTCCGATTTAAAACATTAGCCATCGCAAGAGATGGTCGTTTAATGACAAATGGAGAGAATTGCTTTTCGCGTTAATGCACGTACTATATCGGTCCACTATTTTTTTTTTCTTTCCCTTCGCTTTCTCCTTCTCTCTTTCGCTGATTTCGTTTGGAAACGGAATAAACTATGCAAACTCGCGCTTTGTGCACTTCACCGATAACACCGCGCTGCGACAAATTGCACGCTGCGCGGTTTCGTAGTAGGTCATAAGGTCTCGAACGCGCAATGCAGCGCGCCTTCGAGAAATTATTTCCACCCCCCTCGGATTAATTTTTCAAAATTCTATCTCACGACAGAATAATTTTTCACTGGTCAGCTTCAGTTTTGAAAAGAGCAAAAGATTTAGTAGGAATAAAAAAATACGGAAACAGACTTCTGAAGAAAATATTTATCTCAACGACGCCAAAAAAAATGCGATAATTTGAGACGGGCAGACAGAAGATGGTAGACACGTTTCTCTCATCTAATTATTAATTCCTCACGATTAAAATTCCAAAAGCATGTTCTTAAAAGAAAAAGAACCGAAAAGATTGAGACTCCCGAGTGACGAAAGTTCGTACGAGTGGCACGTACCGCGATACCTTACGATTCATGCTATCAAAATTATAATTGTCTTATCACTCGCTGCCTGCATCTCCGCGATACAGATAAGAGCGTTCGTGCCAATAAATTTCGCGACATTCAAATTTGTTTGTCGAGAGATTCATCGAGAACTTGGGTGCTCGTCATGATGCGATATAGAAACGCGGCTTCACGAACTCATCTCTCTCTCTCTCTCTCTCTCCCCTCGCGACTAGCGCGGAGTAAATGCAGCGGGTAAATACACGCAGATTTAGCGCCGCGTGACACGATCATGCGAGGCGTAAACGTCGATATTAACCAGTCCGAGGTGAACAAAAAGTGATGATGATCGAGCACTTATGGCAGTGAATATTATACGAGCGCATGCGCGATTATTATGGTTGATGCAATTTTATCATTTGTATACTATCATGTGGGTTTGCGCAAACCATTCTCGCGTATCACTCGCTCGCCGTTGTATCACCCATTGTATTTGCATATAAACGAACTATTTCGAGGTTATACGGCGCAAGCTATGCCTGTTACTCGGCCGCTAAATTTTAATAGGGACACACGCCGGCAACCTCGATAAAGTATGGCAAAACCGAACCGGTTCAATTTGCGCGAATATTATTGTACATACGTTTCGTCGCTCGACTAGATAATAATCGCGATAGAAACGTTGAAAAGAGCATGAACCTCGATTGCGGCTCTCTATATTAATTCGTTGATTCCAATTCTTGTCCATTTAGACAAATTATTATAATGTCGACAAAAACTTTACAAAAATCGTTATTTTATTCGTCGCGAAAATAAAGTGCGTTATAATGGTATGTACTTGGAATATACGCTGAAACAAAATTCTGGCTAAAAACGGACGAGTCGGAAAATCTTGCAGGATTGATCAAATATTCTGGTTATTATAATACGAATTCTGGCTATTATAACAGAACTCAATACTTTACAACTATAATAACCAGAATTCCTATTATAATAACCAGAACATTTGATCAATCCTACAAGATTTTCCGATTCGTCCGTTTTTAATCAGAATTTTTTTTTTTCTAATGTGCAATTAATTTCTGCGCGCGTATTTATCAAGGGGTTCGCGCATCGAACGCAAGTAATCGTAGAAGAAATGTCGCGACGCGAGATTTATAAGATAATCTGCTGAAAATGTACAGTCGTCATTCATTCGGCCCTTCTCGGTGCTCCACGTTGCGTGACTCGCGTATTTCGAACGAGATGGCCGATTGTCATCGCCGAGGCGAAAGATGATCGGTCGTCCCGATTTCTCCCACGCTCAACGGAACGTGAGAGTGCGGCTGTTCGGATTAATTCTGAAACTGACGTACTCGTAGTGCAGCGCCCTGCACCACCGGGCCGTGCGCGTCCTTTATGCAAAAATCCCGGCCATTCATCGCGCGGCCGAACCCCCGAAGCGTGCTCCGCGGTCGCACGGCAGAAACGTTTCCGCAGGAAAGGCAGAGAAAGGGCTGGTCGCCGCGTGAAAGCGGCCACGAGAAAAACGCGTATACACGGTGGCGCGGCCCGAGATTATCTCCAACAGCGTTCTTTCAGTACGTCAATCGTGACGCATTAAAGAATTTTGAAAGATCTCTATGTTAAAAATTTTTAACCTGAGATTGCGAATATCTTTTGCCTTTAAATAAATTCAAAGATCCAAATATATTCCTTTAATGAAGTCAATCGAACGAAATCCATGAAGAGGAAATAAATCTTCTAAATTGTTTACCATTTTTACATTTGAAAATGTCACAATTTACGGGAAGTTATATGGAAAATAATACGCTCTTCTCTCATTGCATTCAATTATATAAATTATTATTCGAAGACATATTATTCCAGAGACATACAACTTCTATTCTAGTCCGCGTCTTGGGATCTTACAGTACAGAATCACCCGGTATATACATCATTCCAGCCTCCGCGCTTAATCGATGCGTCTCGACCCCGACATCTGTCGACTTTGCGCTTCTTCCTGATATGCAACCCTCACAGTAACCCTTTCCCGAATGCATTTTCCAAAATTCGTATAAAACCGCTATCCAGAGGCGGCCAGCTGCCCTCCGGGATTTGCCTGGTGGGCCGTCAACGGGGTGAAAGCGGGGGTGGCGGCTGTTTAATAAAGGCGGGGGAGTGTGCGGGGCGAGCCAAATGCGTGCGAAACGCCCGGTTGCGTTCGGTCTGTCATCATATCGCGGGATAAGACGCAAGGCGCGTGTCGTAATCGACAGGCAGATGCGGTGCGGCACAATGCATACCGCGACAATGGATATCGATAGCGCGGCAACGGCGGCTGCGTCATAACGCACTATCGTCGGGTGACGATTTCGTCAGGGTGCGGGCTATCCGAACTCTCCTCCCCCCGCGCCGAACCCCCGCGCGTGACGATGGAAAGAATCGTACGTCAATGCCTTCCGCATAACCGCACGTTCGTACGGCCGCGGCACGTCCCCGCCGAGATAAATAGTATTAAATGCCTGCTCTCGGTCCACGTGTACATTCCATGAGGAATGCGCGCTACGCAGAAGCGGATTGATAGTGACCGTAATAACAACGATGCGACGCCTTGGGTGGTGCATGGATGCTAGTTGTCGCTGAAACGAAGCTGAGTAAGGCATTCCATTGCTTTCGAGACTTCCTGCTGTCGGGAGCGATTACGCTATTCGGCGTACATCATAGAGAAAAATGTCTTAATTCGAAATATAAAATAAGAAAGGAAGAAATCCGAAAAAATTAAATATATATTGCACTGAAAAAAAATTCTGATTAAAAACAGACGAATCAGAAAATCTTGTAGGATTAATCAAATATTCTGATTATTATAATAGGAATTTTTATTATTATAAGTTATTAAATTATAAGTTATAAAGTATTGAGTTCTATTATAATAAGACCAGATTTTCTATTATAATAAAACCAGAATTTCTATTATAATAACCAGAATATTTGATCAATCCTACAAGACTTTCTCATTCATCCGTTTTTAACCAGTATTTTTTCAGTGTGTATATTAATATTAACAAATACAACTTGACTTCATTAATTCGTCAGTTTTAATATTAGCAGTTGATTCAAAGTCGACTTGTCAAAACGTACACATACATATATTTAATTAATAATATGCAGTAATGTGCTTAAACAAGTTTTTTTTAACTTTTTTTTTAAACTTCGTAACATCGTACCTCGTAGAATAAATTATACATGACAGAAAAAGCGTGTAGTTAAGAAGATAATATTTATACAGCAATGTGTAAGCAAAATAGCGAAAATAAATAAAAAAATCATAATTAATCAAGCCATTTAGTAGAATAATTAAATCATTTCGAGCAAAGGTGTAATTCTACTAAATACAACGAGTTTCTAAGAAATGGAATTCTGTAGAGAGATTGTAGAACGCAACGGGACAGTAAAACGATAACTCTTCGGATATGACAGAGCGAAACGCGCATCAAATTATGCGCGCAGCGTAGAAATTTATCGAAGCAAATCGATTCAGCGAAACGCATCGCTGATGTGCCTACCAAAGTGCATCGCATATTTGATTTCTGATAAGCGGCCTTTTTTTTCGTGTATTTTCCGCGAAAAATAAAAACGGATAAAATTCAAATAAAATTGCGGCAATACTACTTTATTTATTTATTTATTTATTTATTAATAAATAACGCTTACACGCAACATTCTTATTCCGGATGTTTTTTCATTCACGGTAGGGAATAAACACCGCGGATGTTCGATATCGGGCGTGTAAAATACCGCGGAAATACCGTCCGAAAAAAAAAGAACGGAATTAACAGATATAATAGGAACACCGAAAGGAATGCGAAAACGCATGCAAACTCGAGACAGGCTCGGATCTGACACGAAGCACGTCGAGAACATTTCCGGGCAATCAAAGATAATATTAAATTTTTTTAATATCTCAAAACAGAAAGTCGACGAAAGAAATTTCATTCTAGAGATATAATTATGAAAATGATTGTTATTTTACTCTAAATTTATTCTCGATTGAAATTTCTTGTAACAATTTGCATTATGAATTGTGTAATTTAAAATAAATACAAGTTAATTAAATCAGTATTACTTTGCGACAATAAATAAAAATAATACAATTACAAGTAAATAAAGAGCACAATTTGTCATTATATTTTCCAAACATAAAATGTATACGTAATTATAAATACTCGTAGAACACGGAAGATAATTCACAGTCAAGATAATCTCGTGCGCAATAATTTCAATATAAATAATGATATTGAAATTTTCGTCATTTTGTCGCGCGTTTATTTTTCCGGCTATTTTTACTTTCGTCGATCTCGATCTCGTCTCGGGGAGAAAAAATCCCGACCGAAAGATCGCGCGCGATAAAGATGCCGAGAATTTTTCCCCACATTGCGTCGGGAAACGACGCACTTCCGCGTCCATGGAAACTGAGCACCTGTTGTAGAGATGCTCATCTTTACATATATACCTCGGTGCTCCGCTTTTATGGCACGCGGGCACATACCTGGCGTAAGAGGCATAGGTAACGGTAGATGTTTCCACCTATACTAAAAGGAGATTCAAAGTGAAAGGAGCCGGGGACACGCCGTGATCCAGTGCTTCTCAATTCACGACAGACATTTAAAAGCACAAATTTTACCATGTCGTATTTGCGAGCCATTCATATTTAATGGGATCTCAATGAAAAATTTTTTTTAGAGCGAGCTTTCTTAAAAATACTTTTCAAATTAAAAAGCGTGAAACTTTGTGTAGATTTTATACTCAACGAAAATATCATTAAAAATTAATATCCAAGTTGTAACTTTTATTTCATTGTATAATTCTGCAAACATAATATTATATAAATGCATAGAAAACAAATATATTTTACAAGTAAATTTAAATATATTTTATTCACTTTTCTGAAAATATTTAAAAACATTTTTAATCGCAAAACTAAAAATAATTATCATGTGATAAATTGAAAAATTTTCTGTATTATTTATCCTATATTTCTGAGAAAAAAATTAATTTTTCATATCTGTTAGGAAATAATTTTTTTTATATTATTCATAATATTTATTGCCATTTATAACTTTTCCCGTTAAATGACGTTAAGGATTTTTTGAGAAACGCTGTCGTCAGTAGCGCCAGTATCGATAGTAACGAGCGAGCATGAAACGCAGAAATTGTCGGGTATTACGTTACGCATTTACAACCATACATACAGTTACATAAAAGGTGTCTCAAACTTCACGCGTTTTTGCATTTCGAATTCTGTTTTCGATCAATTTCTTCTCCTATTTAACTGCTAATATAAAATTAATTCTCTTTAATTTAAAATCAAGTAAAATTAAATTAGATTTAAAATTCTATTGAGGTTTTTTGGAATCGATTTGAAATAAAATGAAATAAAATTTTTATTATTTACGCTCTTTTCTTTAGCTTTTAATCAGACATGAATCAAAACGACTAGTGGACAAAATCTGAGTGCAAATTTTCAGCGTTATTCTCAATTTGGTATTTAATATTATACTCCTACGGTCCAGAAAAAAATACGTCATACCGAGAACATTATACACACGTACGATGCACACGTACGGGCACCTACATATGGCTGCACCGTGTCATGTATATGCATGTACACGCATTACGTAAACGCACTTGAGCGGTGTGACTACGCATAAGGGTGGCTTTATAAAAAATTCCATAAAGATCGATGATGCCGTTGCCATGGATATTGCGATCGCTATACGTTTAAATGCAAGTATTTATTATATTATGGCAGGCAACGTGTTCGATCAATTTGGACGAGCGTGATTCATTACGCAAACGCACATCTTACCGATTCTCGCCGATAAATGTATACGCGAGTATTTAATTTTATTAAATAAAACAGCTAAGCGAAACAATTAAATAGAACGAGCAAAAGTGAATAACATTTTGTTATAATTATGAATAATATTAAATTGAATATTAAATACTTATGAGCTGTGTACGAATGATATCTATATATATTCATAACCATATATTTTTATATTTATGACTGTGACATAAAAAGAACAACGCATCTCTACTAATCTCATAAATTCAAGCATACTTTGTCTTTTTTTTTGTTAGCAATAGCGAATTGTTACTTTAATGCATTTTCAATTTAAACACAGTATCACGTCGTAGTAATCACGAGTTGGTCTTTATCGCTGATGTTACTTCCGTTTCAGACCTTCCTCAAATAATTGGTTGGAGAACTCACGCGAGATTCATTAGGCGATGTAATCTATAGCTTATGCTGAAGATGAGCCGGAGCTCGTCGTTAGATATTTCTTTTCAGAGGATTCTACTTGACTATTATTTAAATGGCACGCAACACACTTGGCTTATCTAGAATTTATATCTGTAATTTTGGCGAAGATGATTGTTGCGTTGCCGCGAGAATTTTCGCGGGAAAAAGTTTAAAATAATTAGATCCGCGCAGTTCTGAAAAACTCATCTGGAATACCTGTTTAATTTGATCTCGATTATTTTCACGTAAACGACTTGCAGACACGTTAGATACAGCAAAATATTAGATGTTAGATAATTGTAAAAATAAATATCGAAATTAATGTCAAAGTAGGGACAAAAAGGAACAGAGACAATTATGCTTTTAATTTTATTTTAATTACATGAATTACATAATTACGCAAATAATATTTCACATCTTTTAAATACAAATGGGATTGGCAGTCAAACTTTCTTTTCATAAAATTATGAAATTGAAAGACATTAGAAATAATAGATATCAACTTTCGACAAAAATATTCGTGTAATTGTCTATGGTAATATCAGATTCTCGACTGATTATGTAATGATCGAAGGCAAGGGTACGATCGCGCGCACAAAAAAAGACGACTATTCAATGCAAACTGTTAACCTTCCGGCGCTTTTTTTGCACCTCGTAGAGTGATCACATCGGATACATATCGATGTATTATTAAGATACACGACTTAATTTCTCATATAAAGACAAGACTTGAATTAAAGAGAGAATATATCGGTGTCTGTAGATATAACATTAAAATGCAAAAAATCCTTACATATTTATCAAATAATTTAATCATAGATAAATTAATTATGAATATTTTAAAAAAATACGTACAACAGTCCACATGACGATATTTTTAAACGAAGATTTCAATACGAAAATGAGGAAGCCCATAATTTATAAAATTCATTTTATTAAATGTCATTGACATTTAATTTCGCAAGTTACGAGAAGTATTCATTTTAGATGCCATTTAATGATAAATTTCATAATTTGTCAAGTCTATGTTAAGTTTAGCACGGATTCTTTTTAAAAACTAAATTTAGTCCACAGTCACGCCGAAGATCGTCCAATTCTGCAAATGTATTTCTTTTTCAGAATGGATAATGTACGGTATACTTTGTGCATATACACGAATATATGTATGCGACAGAAAATTAAAGATTGTTCTTTCACGAGGCATTATATATATATATATATATATATATATATATATATATATTTATTTATATAAATATATATATATATATA
Source organism: Tetramorium bicarinatum (assembly GCA_928718305.1). Lineage (NCBI taxonomy): Eukaryota > Metazoa > Arthropoda > Insecta > Hymenoptera > Formicidae > Tetramorium > Tetramorium bicarinatum. Next base: position 16,149,390 of record OV788323.1, on the reverse strand, counting down.
TTTATTTATATAAATATAAACTTATATACACATATTTGTATGTATATGTGTATCATATCGCCGTTAAACAACGAGCTAGATCGCACGACCAATCGATCGTGCGATCGTGCAAGTGAGCGAGCGAGCGAGCGATTGCGTAACTTACACTTGCGTTACAAAAGCCGCAATCTCGATAACGACCTTTGCGCGACAGTGACGACGGCCTCACACGTGCGTTCCCAAGGAATCCGTGCAGCCTGGCGTGAAACCCACGCGTGCACGCATCTAGGCGTGCATATGCACATGACACGTATCTGCGTACGCAGGTATGTACGCGCGATCGGAAAATTATGCGTGAACGGAGCTCACGCGGGCGCGAGTGAAAGAGCGAGCAGCGTGTCTAGGACCGGTTATGCCGACCGACGTCAATCATAGCCGCCGTTAACCTTTCGATTCCTCAAGCGAAGACTTATCCCGCGCGATACATATATTTATGTATATTTCAAATGTATCTCACAATCAGACTTTAAAATTGAAATTTTTTTTTCCAATTTAAACCCATTAGATTCTGAATTATTGATCATTACTGTTGAAATTCCGTGTGAGGATACTAATTATATGTATTATTCATATCAATTAGCTTAGAATAATGTTGTAGCTCTCTATGAATCACGTTTAGAAGGCTGTTTAATAGATGTAAAATTAAAATTATGAATATGAAAATTAAATATCTTCAAGGCACAATTTACAAAAACTTCTTTGCACTGAATTACTTATTTAATATACTTTTCTCTACGAATTGTTTCTTTTATTGTTTTGAACCTCTCCATCTATCATAATAAAAAAAAAATTAATTAAAGAAAGAAAGACCTAATCTCTCTCGCTGTTAGATTTTTCCACTTTTCTTATTCGACACTTATTTCTTATCCAACACGTTTTTATAATACTGACGCGATTATTAAAATAGCTATGGTCATGATGCAATTTAAAATTAAAATATCATTTTTATAAATGTGAATTGAAATATTATATTAAGCGTCTTCCGTGACTTGGAAGTGAAATGATTAATGTCTTACTTGTACTTACTGAAAGAAAAATTACAAGTCACTCTATGATGTATATTAACATAATTAATAATATAATAAAATAGTTAATATATATAATAGCAGTTTTATAATCTAAAGCTCAAATAAACGATGTGCATCTAAATTAATACAACCAGTAGCATTTCAATTTGGACTTGAGGTAATCAATACTGTTCTTATATCGCAATAATTCATATCATGACTTAGAATAATTAGAACTAGAAAATTGCAATGTTATTCCAAAAAGCAAAAGTTAAAAGTTTCTATTCAATTAATCACAATTTAAAAACTATTAACAGACCTCAATATTTTTGTTAAGAAGATATCATTTGAGTTTCCGATAAAAAAAATATCACGTTACAAGCACCAAATTTGCCTTTTTCTTATCAAGATGTATCAAATTATCGATATTTCGTTCCGGAAATAGAGAAAACCGCCCTTCAATTCTTCTACTCTTCTTTTCGATTGCTCTTTACCAATTTCAAGAGTGAGATATTATCCGCGAGGGAAACTTGAGCGAGTTGCAACTTGAATTTCGCACTGATGCACGCACGAAAATGCACCTAGTCTAACCAGCGCTTAATTAACTGGTAACCAGCCACGGCGCCGCCGCCACCGTCGATGACTCTCTTCCCGCGAGCACGAGCGAGCGAGCGAGCGAGCTTTCGCATTCCCTCAACATCGCTCAAGGCCGCGTCATTCTCGCGACGTAGAACGAATAATGTCGAGCTCCGCCTCTCCCCTCTGCGTTTGCTATCTGCAATTTTATCGGCGAGGTCCGACTGCATGCGCGAAGAGAGACACGTTGACCAGACTAAGGACCGGAGGAAAGAGAGCACGATGAGGCCAGCCGTGCGGATATTTTCGCCTTCTCTCTCCGAGAACAATCGTGCAAGGTCTTGATCCTAGCGAGATCACCACTGTTTACGTGCGTAAGAGGTCACGGGAAAAGTTGATTCCGAATCACCGAGGAAAGAAAGCAGCAGCGGGACCTTCGGTCGGGCTCTCGATGCACCCGTACGTAAATTTTACGTATTTGCAAAACGCAAGATTGAATTATAGCTAGTTAAACTATCATCTGGATGAATCAGTTAGTTTATTAATTGCAATGCAGGAATTAAATGAAATTAATTAAATAATACTTATTAATCTAAAAGTTGCATTTCTTGAGTATACTTTTTATCTTGCATGTTTTTAAGGAAAAAATTATACTATTCATTCTTATTGGAGCAAGTTATATTTTATCTTCAAGCTTTCAAATACAGCTTTCTTCAGATTCCCTTCTACTAATTTTTACTATCTTTTCTTTACATTTTTTAAGCCATCTCAAAGAAAACTTAATAGATCTAAATTTTTACATACTTGTAACTACCATAACAATGAATTAAAAACCTTTACAATTTCGAAAATATAATTTTCTCAAAAACGTTTGTTTTATCATCCGGTTATCTTGGTTTCAAGTACCTTTTCCTTGTATATATCCACGTAATTAAGGATACAACGTGAGATGGTTGATGCTTCTAGATGAGCAACGGACATCCAAATCTGACGATGACGATCGAAAATGATCCAAAATAAACTGGATCTCTGACTTGGCGTCTGTATGATGGCGCCTTAGTAGATACTATTTTTATATTTTCCTGCTATCTCGAATTTATTTCAATTTAATTTATTAATGTAATACACAACATAATATACACCATAATAAAACAAATCTAATAACTTAAAAAAAGAACGATTTAAAGACCCTGCAGATTTATTTAAATTTTTCCTATTTTCTCAATGTACTGCAGATTAATATATTTCGTCATAGCAGTAATTTAAAAAGATACGTATATGAAAAAGTATCTCAATAATTAAATATGTACAAGATTTTGTAGATTAGTTAAATTAATTGAGATTTGATTAACGTATACATTTATATAGTATAGAAAGAGTTCATAAAAATTCAGATCAATTAAAAATCTATCGGATAATAATTTAAATAAAAATCCACCTCATAAAATGCACGCTTATCCAAGAATGCGTCAAGCTGTCGTTAAAACTAGTCGCGATAAGACAAATATATGCAAACCTGGTAGGCACTCTGCCGAGCTCATTAACCTAATGGGGCTAGGAGAAAAGGAAAGGGAAGGGGCATTCCTCTTCAGTATACAGCAGGTGCTACCGTTCACCACCTTGCCCTAGCAATAAAAACAGCCGGATCGTCGGCTGATACGAAACGAAGCGAGGTTTGATTCACGCGCGCGTCACGTGTGCTGCGCAATCGCACGAGCTATAATGAGGAGAGGGAACAAGAAGAAGAAGAAGAAGAAGAAGAAGAAGAAGAAAATGTTGAAGAAGAATAAGAAGAAGAGAAGAAGAAGAAGCAAAAGGAGAACAAGACAGAACAGGTCAGACGACGGTGGCTAGGTTAGATGTCTGCCTCGTGTCGCGGATGTAAACGCCAAGTGGTCATATTAGAAGGTGGCGGAGAAGCCGCTGAGCCGTGGAACGTGGAACAGACGCTCTACCGAGGAAGATAGTGATGCGGGGGGCGAGGGGGCTCGAGGAAGAGGACCAATGACGTCACCGGCAACCTTGAGCACCGACCTCGGACAACGAGTTGCCCGTTTTATCTATATGCACGTGGGAGAGCGAGAAGGCGCCTTCCTTTTCACGCGTGCGCGTGAACGAGCGAGCGAGCGAGCGAGCAAGCACGCGTGCTGAAAATTTTCACCCGTTACAATACCGTCCATTCACAATAGTTGTCTTTAAAGATCCACGCTAAAATGCGTGAGTTTTTTTTTAGATCAATGATCACTATTAGATGACCAGATAAAATCAGATAAATTGTAACGTTGACTATAATTTTAGCTCTTAATTAATAACCTCTTAACTTTAATTAGTTGCCAAGAATGTATAGATCTAATCTAATATATTCCTTTTCTCTGACAATCTTATTTGTAAAATATTCTGAATAGAATTGATTTTGATACGTACAGAGTGTTCCATGGCAAGTTGCTGAAACTAATCAGCTGTCATTTCCTGTTTTCAACGCAGTTTTCGTTTTTTCAACAACTGAATATATTTGCAAATGATAGCTGATTAGTTTCAGCAACTTCTCATGGAACACCCTGCATATAATTATGGTAGTTTTATAAAATTTTCAACATAGAGAGAAACTTACACAAATTTAATTTTTTTGCTTTGAAATCTTTTTGAAACCATTTGATAATAATAATAATTATTATTATATAGTAGGATACAAGAAATGTGTCGTCTCGTTGTGAACGAATCTTAATCGAATCCCAGACGATCCAGTCGATGAGACGGCTAGCTTGGCGCATTTTTAATAGTGCAATAAACACGCCGATCGTGGATGACATCGCATCAGTGGCACGCCGCAAGTTTTAACCGTTAACTTTGCTATCCCAAATTAATGCCCGATCAATCTTATTACGAGACACTCGCATCGAGTTATCCTGTCTTTGAAAATCCTGTTCTGTCCATTCCGCGCCGATTATATCCTCCGAATACAATTATAACACGGGCCTCGAAATAGCGCCATTAGAAATGACATGATCTCATTAACAAAGTCTTCACCGAGTCGATTAATTAAATTAGCGAAGAATTAACGCAGACAATGAAACGAAAATACAGGGAAATTTTAACGGCGCGATTAAAATCCTCACAGGCGCGCATTTTTATATGAAAGAATGATTTCCGTCTGGTGTTCGATGAATCGATGATACGCGTTTCATTTACGGTAAATTGGCTGGGCAAAAATAAAGTCGGTCGCATAACGAATTATATCGATTCCCGACGTCTGCATTACTTCTCGCCAGCAGCGATGGCATTTGGGAATGTAATTTTGGAGTCGTATCCCTGACGGTCTGACGTGTCATAAATATAGTCCGCGCGCCATCAAAATTTTAACGAGTCCATTAGTGCTTCTGGATAAATGAAGGAGATCCAAATCCGACCATAATGACGGAAAATGAGCCGAAATAAACTAAAAAGACCCGCCGTCTCTTGCCGAATACTATTCTTATATTGCTTCTTATTTCATAAATTAATGCACGAAATTGCAACGTTTTGGAATAAAGTCAAACTTAATATGTCGAAAGGTGAGCATTATAGAATCTAATGGATTTTTAAATACATTTTCCTACAATGTTATTTTAATAAAATATGTTACAAGTCCGTGAGATTATCCTCATTTTTATACTTTTATTGTATTGAAATCTCTGTGTTTCCGAAAGTATTAACGTATAATGTTATCATATCATATCTTGCTGTTATCTTATAAAGTCACGAGATTAATTAAGATCGCACCGGTTTAACGAGCGCAATATTATATTACATAATTATAAAGTATAATTACGAATATATATCGATTACGGCATGATGTTTTAATTTTTAATTCAACAGTTGTTTGATTTAAGGTCGCATTGATTCGCCAAAAAAATTTAAAGATTAAGGCAGTCCCTGCAATGTGGTAAAATGAAAATCACGCGACTGTATTGTATTTTGTTCTCCATTAATTTCGATCGCGCGATCGTCAGGCCGAATAGTTACCGCATAAAAATCGCAAAACGCCATGTCATACCGGTAAAAAGAATCCATTCTGGTACGTAAATGCGAGCGTCTCGCCGACGTACGCATACCCACATAAAACGCCTTCGCAAAAAAAAGCGTCTATTTACCGAGTCACTAGCTTCTTTCTCTCACGGCTGCAAATGCTGTCTGGCGCGGCAGCGTTTTACACGTCGGGCAGTTCTCACCTTCGCGAATTCGAAGGTTGGCGTAGGTCATGCGCCCGGACATAATCGCGATTATACACCCGCGACGGTGACGACGGCGGCGGCCACACCATGTTCAGCTGACTTTCACGATTCGATTATCTATCCGGCAGGAAAGAGAATCGATACTTAGTCGCGCTATACTTTGCCGTACCGCAAACGATTATTATACGTGATTCTCGAGAGTGACACGGCAAAGGAAAACGTTCAGCGTCGACGTGATTTTCCACCGATTTTCCATCTCTTATTACGTTTGATAAAGCACGATTTGCGCCGTTTTAACCTTAACTCGTCTATAATTTGTCTACCAAGATCCGCTGCATATATCGCCTCGAAATCTTATATAACTAGCGTGCTATTTATAATCAATCAAGGCATGATCATTTTCGATTATCCAACAAGATTAATAAATCGATAAATTATCATGTCTTGCAGATGAAAACCTCTTGTGCTTCACTCCTTTATTAAATGTATTTAAATAAATTTTTATATGCACGTTTTAAGAAGTAAGGTTGTTCATAATCTTATTTTTCCTAATCATCTATGAAATTAATTTGAATGAGAGAGAAAGAGAGAGATATTTCATATTACAAATTATATTTGAAATTACATTGACGCAGATATCAAGAGACTTGCGACGATGACCTATTACGGCAAAAATTACAACTTTCCACAGTTTATGAGTAAATAATATTCAAATATTTAAGCAAAAAATAAGAGGTTTTGTTGAATACAAGCCGTCGAATAATATTCTTAAAAATTCTTTAGAAATCATCGAATCGATGGCTCTTTTGACGGGTCCCTTGACATGTAGGTTCCTTATAGAAAAATTTAAACGCAGACATCGGCTTACGTGGATTTTGATGTAAAACTAATTCGGCCGACAGCGGCAACGTGTTCGGGACTTTAATTACGCGGCATGAATATGCAAGAAGGCGAGACTATAATTCGCACATTGTGCGAAAATATTGGCGCGCCGCCAGATAATTACGTCGATTTAAAAAGCGATGCAACACGCGGTCCAATACACGCGAAGAAAAAGTCGATCACCGGTGAATATTGATAAAAAGGAAAAAAAGAAACAAAAAAAAACCGTCCTAGTTTTTAAACGAGTCGCATACACGCGCCGATGCGCGGACGCGTTCGCGAGTTCTGGGCGATGGGATCTCCGGGGAAATTAACGCATCTAGAAATCAAGGTACTCATTTTGCGCATGCATATAATGACCTTTCTTTTTTATCCAGCTGCGCGCCGCGCTCGCGGAAAATAGACTCGATAAATATCGCAACAATGATGGCGAAAAATATGTCATTAATCAGGCAGATCTATGAAATATTATAATTAAAGCTATTGAACGTGTCTTCAGGCGTTTTCAATATAGTTTTGATAAATTTGCTGTTATCATTTCAGATAAATTTCTCTTAAACCTTAACTTGATTGATTAATTATAATAAGCACAAGACTGGTCTCGATTAAAAGTGTTCTGAACAGAACTCTTACCAAAAATATGTATGTCTTTCTAGTATTATTTTTACAAGTTTTAAAGATTATTTAAATTGCTGAAATAAATAAACGGAAAAGATAAAATTGGAACAGAATTTTATCTAAAATTTCTCTGTTGCTTCTGAATTGAATTTTACTAACCAATAAAATATTTAAATACGATGGATTAAAAATATTATTAAGATGAAAATATGAAATAAGAGAGCATTCATCTTTTAGAGCAAATTCTGGAAATGTTATTTTTAAAAACATTTCCATTTTGAACATTATTACTAATATTACTAATACGTTATAATGCAATATGTATTAAAATACCGCATATATAACATATATACGTATATATACATATATATAATGTCCAATAAATCAGGATTAACTTGAGAAAATGAAGAAATACATTTTCTATGATTGTTCTCTCTCTTGCATATATTATAACGGTACTAATATCGCTTATATATTATTACAATATTAATGCAAAAATGTCGATCAGATAAATCCTTGGCAACGTAATAAATTCAGGGTACACGAATCAAAGTCTACGTTGAGTCATTTTCCGATTCCACTGGAACCTTGGGTACGCAAGCTAGTACTCTTTTCTTCGTTAATAATGATTTCTTTTATTGTCGCCTTCGTATAATGACAGTGTAAAATGCATCATCAAAGATACTCGTTGACGCAACTCAAGCGAATCAAAGTGCAAGTTTATTCACGCAGACTGCGACCCTATGTGTGAAGGTGCACAATATATTACAGGAAGTTATGTCACTATACGTTACAAAGAAGAACATCTTTTAAACATCTTTTAAAAAATTCTGACCTTAATCGACATTAATAATCATATAATAGTATATAATTGTGCAATCGTTTCAAAAGTATCTGTTGAAGCAGATGTCGCGCGAAATAATTTCTTCATTAAGTTAATGACAGCTTGTCGTTAATTTCATTTACTAAATTTATGACGAATTTAGGTTAAATTAATATACGCTATGTATAAATCTTTTCTATTTAATTATTTAATAAATATATAAAATTATTTTTCTGACGACAACATAACAATAAAAGTTGATTATTGTTATTTTCGTTTTCCTTCGTCTCACATAAAATTTTTCTATGTATCATTTTAATATTTTAACAACATAATTTAGAACGTACTTAATAAACTCAGCTCTCATCTCGCACTTTATTACTTTCTACTTTTAACTTGTTATGTCGAACTCTCAAAGTTTCAGTTCTCTTTCTCTTTCGATTCTCAACTCCCAACTCTCAACTCTCATCGCGTAGATTGGCCTTCTGCCACTATTGACGAGTGTCGGTTGTCATCGAAAATATGATTGTTCTATCCACACGATATGACGCGATATGACGCGATAAAAAACGACTTGCCGGTCATTTCATTCGCATCTTCAAACCGCATTCCATCGAAACAGAAACGCAAAATTGCGAAGCGCAAAACGGGGAAAAATGCACGCGCCTGCACACGTTTACGATCTATGCAACATTTATATCCTTAAACAATACGTCGACGGAGGACACGGGCATCACATCTTTAAAAAGAACACTGTCGCGTTCCGAGCCAGACGGAATATTAACAAGTCCAAGTCGCAGTCTCGCTGACTGGCTGGCTAGCCGGCCGACTCTTCATTCACATTCCGTCTTTGAGAATTCGAGGCTAACGGGTGGGCATTAAAGTCGCGAGATCAAAGGCGTCAAACGGGTTCCCTGAAAACGGGAAGACTTTAAAGCTGCAGCGGGTAGCTGAAGCGAAAGCACGTTCGCAAAAACCTCAAATGATGGCATTAATCAGTTTAACATAAAGTAACGCGACTCGTCCCAACCGCAATGCGATCAGTTCGTGCGCAATAAAGACCAATTTTTTACGACTCGCGTTTAATTACAAAACGTATTCGTTGCGTGTGCGTCAAGAGCGTTTGCTAAGCATTTTAATTCGGAATTCAACTCGGATGCAAATGCGTTCCGATTGAAACGTGACCTCGTGCAAAATTGGCCTTAACTACAGTTATCACTCAGCGATCCAGATCATGTGAATCAAAAATGCTGTTAAATCGAGGACATCGCGTATTATCAGACACTTCACCGGGGACAACTCGAACTGCGTTCGTAATGCTTCGCAAACGCACTTGTGAGAAAATGAGACGGGCTTTTTATTATTCTTTTTTTTTATTACTTTTTTTATTACCTTTAAGATAATGAAATTATAATTATACAACAGACATGATCTAATATTCCAGGAATTTAAGCATTTATAAGACTTTAAATATTCATGATTGATGAAGCTGTCTATAGACCATCATCTATATTTATTCGAAGATTTCGAGGTTCTGAGGATCTGTTTATTTGAGAATCTAAAATTTAAACACTCAAATTTTTCGAAAATTTGTACTTTCGGAGATTTAACATTCCCAAAAGATCTAATAATTTAACATTGAGATTTAGGGATCGAGGGATCGATGAATCAGTCAGACACGATCACGGACACGATCACGAGATGACGGCACGTCATTGGCGCGGCCGCAGCTGCGACATCGAATAACTAATAAGCTGAAACTCGCATTTATAACTCAACATAATGCACATATGCGCCGATAAAATCGCGATCGCGCGAGATTCGAGATTTATTAAAATATATGCATCGCGACTTCCAGTCGCGCGGTACACGCACGCTGCGCCGTAATGCCAGCGTCGTGACCGTACGCCGCTTCCGCGGAAGAACAAATGATCTCGTGTCATATGAGATGAATTAATTATCACCCGTTATTAGCATAAGACCCTCGTGCGCGCTGGCGTTTAAATAACGAGTACCGCGCACGGCTGCTACGCGCTTCTCTAGAAACGATCCATCGAGTGTCTCGGAGTAAGCGAGGCGCGCGCGCAGGAGACGTCCTCGAAATTCTGCGGACGCAACGTTACAAAGGTATGCGAGCATGCAAACCATCCGCGCGCGGGAAAATTCCCGTGAGCTTTGACGCTGCAAACGACTCATGCTGCTATTTTCGAGATTACTTTCCGGATTTCTGCAAATGGTGTTTATTTAGATTTAGCATCGAGAATTTCATTTCTTTTCTCCCCCCTCGATATTCACTGAAAAACAAACCTCTTAGGCTTTCAGTCGCTTAATTATCTATTTCAATATATTCTAAAGCTAGTTTTTCTGCAGCTCAATGCAGAAAAAAAATTGTCACAACACTGATAACTTTTTTTTGGCATGTTAAACTTTACTTGGGAGAGTCGTCACACGTCGTCAGCCTCGACATTTCCGCCGTGAAAAAAATCTTCCCTTCGAAATTGCAAGCAAGAATATCTCCGTTAAAAAATAACGCGGTTGCGAAGCGGGACGCCCCGTACATACGCGTTCACAATTATCACAGCAAATTGAACCAATGACGTAAACAATGCGGGACTCGCGTAATACCGCGTGTTTACTCGATTAAAACACGCGTAATAGCGCTGCCCCGTCTAACGACTCGCATAAACCCATTCCGTACATTTTCTGAGCATTCCTACCGTCATCGGCGCACGGGGATATCAACAAAACGGAGAACCACTGTGCAGCCTCCAATCGCCCGCGATGGTGACGTCAACCTCTTCTGCGTCTACATCGCGCTCGAGAGCGTATCGTTGCACTTGCAGCACGGTTGCACATGCGCCCCCGGATGCGGCGGAGGCGAGCGGGTGCGCGTGTATGTACACGCGTCGTTCGTCGCAGAAGAGAAATCCGATCTTGATACATTTGGGCATTTGACACGTTGGACGCGAACTCCACATACGGGCGATTAGAGAAAACTCATGTTGAACGGATATTAGATGAAATTTATTAAATTGCTCGATAAAACCAAAGTATTAATTTTATTTCCACCTCTTGTACATTTTTATAAGTATTATACACAAAAAAATTTTTGAATATTTCTTGATATATTAGTAAAAAAAAACTTTTATTCGATTCGTCACCTCTCGGTGAAATACGACAATGATTGCGAGAGTATTTTGCTATGAACACCTTCTCTATTATAAAAGTGCAAAAAGCAGCAGTCTTGCTCTTAGACATTTATATCTATGTCATTGGCATAAACTATTACATTTGGGAGCGCGGTTAAATCAATTCATAAACAACTCTAAGAACTGCATCATCTAAGGGGAAATCAATGCACTATCTTTCCCAAGAATATCTTTTCTCAGATGGGCACTACTTTAATGAGCCGTTTAAAAGAAAATTGTGATCCTCAAACATGACGCACACGGTGAGGAATTATTAATAAACTAATATATCAATTTTTGTAATTAGAGAATCACATTTGCGATTATTATGCACATTCACGAATAATTCAAAAACTTTAAATTTTATTGCAAAAAGATTGCGTTATTTTTTTCAGTAAATTATTGTTAAGTTGTGAAAAAATTATTTTCTTACGAATATGATAAATTATCTGATAATGACGGCAATATTATGTGAGCAAAATACAAGACTTCCTTTCAATTATGCTGCATAAATTGTTGTTGTTTGTATACTACAAAAGTTTTTTTTATTTTGAATAAAAAAATATGAGTAAATAAGTTAAGTATTACTACTTACTGCTAATGCAAGTAACTCTTGGTAAACATTGCAAAATCGCGAACAACGTAGATTATTGATGACGCACGTGTCTGCATCTTATCAAGGAATAACATCTTACGATTGGTGATATCCATTTATGACACTAAATAACTATCGTATCATTGTAACAAATCGACATTTAATAATAATTGAAACGCCGTTGCTTACGATATCGTTGAATACTTTAATTGTAGGAGGTATAATATTATTGAACCATGATTACGGTCTGTATCTTACGAATTATTATACAAACGACATTGTAATTGCAATCACTTTTATAACATTACTTTCTTGTCGATATTTTGCTCGTAATGATTTTTGTGCAATTAACATACATTTCCATTTCATGAATAAAATTATTTAAGAATCATTTAATTGTAACATGTGCGTCATCAAAGATATTATGCATCATATCTTTCTGATAAAGAGAAGATTCAATATAGATTAATCTATAGTTAGAAAAATCAATATAGTATATCCAAGTTCAATACAGCAATAATCTAAATTGCTTCTCTAAGAGCATGAAAAAAAATCTAATCTAAATTAGATTTCTCAACACTTTAAGATTATACTATATATATATATATATATATATATATATATATATATATATATATATATATGTACAATTTTTTTTCTGTTTTTAAACAGATTTATTAGACTAATGTTACATTGAACCGTTCAGTTTCTTGCAAACGACGTGTCGTCATATTTTCAACGACTGAACTGTTAAAAATACGGAACATATCGTTTATAAATAATTGAAAGTCGTATTTCAATAAATTTATGTATCAATTTATTACGATCACGCGAGTCCAAATGTCAAAAGGAAACGAACACCTCGTAGGTCTGAGCACGCAATTCTGGCAACCGTGATACCGTGGCAAGCGCGTGTGTGTGTACCGACATACATGCTACCGACTATTAATACGTAGCGAGATAATATATTTAGACGTTTCCTCGGCGACGTCTCGCGGGGCACAACCTTCTTCAAGGCAGAAGAGACCGACGGCCGCTGGCTGTCGGCGCGCGCCAGGTGGGGATCAAGTATTTTACGCAGTTAACCTGCGCGTCTTCGCAGGCAATATCGTTACGAGACTTCGCCGAAGAAGAAGTAATTACACTCGCGGGCGAGAAACCGTTTTCGCTATTCGACAAAGTATTAATTCGCTCTACGAATCGACGAGGTGATGAAATTAACCGAAAAATTTCATCGTGTAAATCGAATGTGGCGTTTAAATTTTTAATGAGAAATTTCAATTATTATACATGTACATCTTTTGCAAAATTTAAATCCGTATATTCCGCGATATTTTCACGAATATTACGATCGTAATTTACATTCTGTTTGTATAATTGAAATGAACACACTGCGAGATATAAGGCCCATACCGAGAGTCAACACTCCCGTGAAGAAGGTAAATTTCGCTAATAGGGAATTGTAAAACCAAATATCTTAATCGGAATGCAAATTACTCTACACTCGTGCAAGCCGTCGCGAAACAGTCGCTCCTACGAATCCACCGAGTGTATAAATCAATGATACTCTCCGAACGACGCGAATTTCATTAATCGAAAATTGTGAGAAGATCGAGGCCGCGCCGGCCGGCCAGCCCGACCGGAATGCAAATCGCGTTACAGCGCCGTAAGTAACGTCTATTAAGTCGCAATCGTCGTCATTTTCAGGCAAGAAACGTTCGACGCGTCGCAAGTGAAATATGGCAAACGGCCGAACACCTTTCTTCGAACGCGTGATTAATCCCGCGCGTGCTTCTTTCCGGCGCGCTTTCAAGCTCCAAAAGCCTGGCGCCGATTTCTATCCTGTGAAATAATACCTGCGACTCGTATGCAGTTTATCTAGTGGCTCTCTCACTCTCTCTCTCTCTCTTTCCCCCTGTTAATACATAAATTCGAGAGCCTTGCGCCTCTATTCGGTTTGATGAGGTTTACGTGTAACGCGCGATAACCGGCGATCGTTAGGAGAATTCCCGTAGCATATAAGAGCACAAACGCACGAGAATCGAAACGCCTCTCCGCCACCTATTTTTCTCTCTTTTCTGGAACGCAGGTCCGGTTACCTGCCGCACAGTGTTGCACTGGAAAGGATATCGGATGCCCGGCAGCCTCGCGGAGAGCGACGAGGCTACGTCGCGGTAGATTATTCGGTGCGTTAACTCGATGAAAATTTTCGATCGTGAAATTTCTCGACTCGACTTTCAATCTCTCAGCTTTCAATCCTCGACTCTTTACCTTCAGCGTTAAGCTCAGTCCAGCATGTACCAAATCTTTCTCTCAATTCTGGACTCTCGTTGCAGACGCACGTTTATCAGAGATAATCTCGACAAGTGCTCTCCGATACTTTGCCGAAATGTAATTTTCGGAAAAAGTAAACCGTCCGACAAACTACTCGTGAATTAACCAAGAAAACTGAAAAATATCGTGGCATTCCGCAGCTTCACGAGCGAAAACGCAGCTGCTCGCAGATATTATCTTGACACTCTTGGGAAAGCTTGCGTAATGTACCGAAAAAATACACACTTTATGTGTGATTAATGATTCGTCAATGTTAATCGCGTAGATATCTGGATGACGTTCGTCTAATCGTTTTTCATGGGATCGAACTTAATATCGATGCTAATTTGTTTCTTGTACATTGCCGACGCCGCTGTATTAGCCTGCGAAACGCGACTGCGTTACATTGTACAGCCCGATCGACCACGCTCGCAATTTCTCTTCATTTGACACTGTCCGGGAGGACTCGCTGCGCCAATTCAATTAAAGGAAGCGAAATACGGACGAAGAAAAGCGTCCTCCCTATCGTCTACAGGGTGTTCCGAAAGTTGAGTAGCCTTCTCTCAAATTTTCTGATGTTCTTCTTGGCGATAATTCAATACTGAGATCATTTTCGTTGCGCAACTTTCGAATTTGCGACGTCAAGTGTGCAAAAATAAGTAATGAGCTGTTTCAGAGAAATCTAATTCAAATAAAAAGTACCAAGCTTAAATGTATTCAAGGAAACTCGGCTAGCTATTCATACGTTTATTGTTCAATTCGCTCGCATCATCTTTAATATAATCAATGTCTAATAAATTAAAAGAGGGATAACAGCGATCTTTTTCTGATACATCTATAGAGCGAATTCTGGTGCACATATATGTATGTATTTTCTATATTAGTCTCTATTATATTATATTCTGTCTCCAAGACGATTCACTTATTGATAAAGCTTTACTTACCAACGAAATAACCATCTTATCGTATCGCGATTATGAATATCGATAACAATGATCTTTTTCCTCGTTGTGATATTGAAAAATTCCATCAACATCGGCGGATAATGCGAACTTACCTGAAACAAAAAAAAAAAGAAAATGATTATAGTTATTAAATAAACTGCCCAATTAGTAAAAACGATGTTTGCGTTCGTATTATAAATTTTTCAAACGAAAAACGGCACGAATGCCCGATATCCTTATCGCGCAACGACAAATTTTATTGCGATTCATTAGCTAATTATAAATATTTTACAAATATGGAGGGTCGAGAATGCGTGCGCGCTCGCGCACACACATTTATCGCAGCCAACGGGAGAGAGATACGGAATTCGGCGGCAGTTATTAAATTTATCGGTTAAAAGTGCACGCATATAAAAACATGTATCGATAATTTATCTTTATTACAAGTATTTATTCAATATCATTTATTCAATGTCCATCGCACGTATATAGTGTATTATTTACGTAAATAACATCCCGCACTTGGGTATAATTTACGTAAATATTCCAGTATTATGTTTATATTAAATAAACAATATTTTTATGTTAAATGGAATATGCTTATGTTAAATGGAATAGCTTGTATTTTTACGATTCCTGAAATTGCTGATTTTGAAAAATGAAAGAGAATTTTAACATTAGAGGAAAATAATTTTTGTTCATGTAACATTTCAAGAAACGTACGCTGATGCTAAGCCCACGTATTCAAGAGAAGAGAACAGTTGAACGAGTTGTGCTTTTCCTCAAACGAGCAATCATTTTTCTTTCCGCATGAAATTTAGTTTTCGGATTCAATTACACTTAAATGAACACAAGAGATACGACACTCCTTGTTCTGCTGACCGTGTTTCGCGATGAATCACATTTTACTGCTTATTATATGACCAGGAGGCGAGAAGTAACAGGGCGAACACGATTTCGGGAGTTTTGCCAGTGGTCCGGACACGGATCGCCTCTCATTTCTCCATTCTGCGAGTTTAAACAAAAGCCAAGAGACGAAAAAGAAAAAGGAAGGAAAAAAAAAGACGGCGTCGATGAGCCTAGGGGGGAAAATCTCGCTCCCACACTCTTTCACGCAGCTGCCGGTCGGGGGTACTTACGAGGGGATGTAATCGCGTAGTAATTTCCTCATGAGCTTCCTTACCACCTCCCTCCCCCCATCCTCGCGCGGACGGAGAACGCACTTGGACCGGGCCCAGTTGGCCCGAATTCTTCGATTCTCGCCTTTGCCAACAAATGGCATAAGGCGCGACGAAGGCGATGCCGGCACTTTCTTCTGATAAAGGCGTAAGAAACTTTGTAGATCTCGATCCGGTTACTATCCGTCCCGTGGCAGAGCAGTGGCGAGTTCTAATTCAATAACGCTTCATCGCTACTCTTCCAGCCACGATCCCGACTCGACAAAAGGAGAACGATTAACTCTGAGCAGCCCTCGAACTATTTACTATTTATTTATATACATATAGGACAAATTTAGAGCCATCTCTATCTTTTAGAAATTCTAACAACAAGCACCGATAGATAAACGCAGTAAAAGGCGCAGGCAAGCTTAATCTACACGTATTACATTTCTCAATTTCATATCTTGTCATTTCATATTACGTAATAGTCAACATTATATCATATTTTTAAAAACGCTTAGTTTAATTGGAAGATAAGTAATGCTTAGATTTAAGCGTCATTCATATTTATATCCCCTTATTAAATTTGTCAAACCATATATCAACCGTGTTCGCACCTTATACGAATTCATTCATATCTACTTTGCGGTCCCTGTCTTTTTTTTTCTCCCTCTCTCACTCGATTACAACCGTGAGGCGTAACCCATCGTCAGAGATGTTGAGTGATGGATCTATCCTTAAATACACAACCGCGCCCTTCTCTGCATCTCGTCGCGATGCAACTCTGCTGCTTGCCCGGCTACACAACCGGTTCGAAAATGTAGAGGCTACCTCTGAAATCAGGGCAGTAGAAGCCCATCAAACGTCGGACGTCGTGACAACGCAACACATAGGTATTATTATGCAATACGCTTTTTTAATCTTGTCACGGCTACATTGTGTGCGTATTGGCAGCAAGGTTGCACGTGGGTATTTAAAGTTTCTACACTGTAGAGGTGTTTAAGCCCTGTATATACGTCGAGCTAAATCGGCGGCGACGCTTAAGGCGATAAAGGAAAGAATTGCGGAATGCACCGTTCGCACAATAAAGCGAAGCTGTAATGTTGGCGATACGGTGGCGATAAGTACTATAAATAGAACTCGATCGCGTTTGATTGTACGTTATTGCCATTCGTTTTCGCTCGGTCGACATGTGTCACGTTCATGCCTACGTCCATCGTAATAAACACGAAATTCGTGTCACGCACGTATCTCATTCTCATATTTATTTTTACCTTAATATGTCTGCGAAATTTTATTTTATTGCAAAAACATGAATTCGAATGTAGACTGCGTTATCTGGATATCGTTGTCATCGTTGTAGCGAGACTTACAAGTAATCGCCCAAAAAAAAAAAATAATAATTGATATACGTGGAATCCTCTAAGTCTTAGAGGATTTTACTCGTATATTGATCTCAAAAGGATTCCTCTGAAATCAAGAGAAAAGAAGTATAAACAACATATTTTTTATTTTATATGAAAGAGGAATATGTTTACTGTAAAACAGTAAGCTTAGAATATGAGATTATATGAAACATCACTTTGAATGCAAAATACTTTCTTTTGGGTGATACAACTAAATAAAACATTAACATTAATGAAAATTAAATAAAAATATATTGATGTATAAATAATCAAAAGGATAATTAAATCAGCTAAAAAAAATTTAATCTAAAAAGAGATAAATTCATCTAGTAGAACAAAGTATATAATTTCAGAATCTTCTTGTAACGCTATACTTTACAAAAACCGATATAGCATATCAGATTGTAGGGCCAAATTAATCCCTAATGGCTCGAATGAAAACAGCTTAAGCTCGACAAGTTTACATCAAAACTTCCGAAATGAGAGTTCCTCGTGAAACAGGTCGAGGTTTACCGGATCAGGCCGTCAGGGTCCAATGAATCTCGCTTCATTGTAGCAGACCTCCCCGATCTACCGCAAATAGCAATTAAGACATATATCGACCGATGATTGCTGCCTTTATGGCCGTTTTAACGACTACAACTAGTCCGTCTGTGAGCGGCGCGATGCAGACCGGCCACGCTCGCGCCACGTGCGTAATTTGTGCGAGCCGCGCGTTGTCCCATCGACACGCGCGTGAGCACTCGCAAATACCTGTCTAGGTCGCGAATCGGACGACGTAGCCGAGAACGGCCCTTTTTTCCTCTCGCTATCGCGCGTCGAGGAAACTTGCGGCGACGAGGTGGGACGTCGCCCGGTCGAGGTTTTACGAGCCATCGCACTTAATCGCTTGAGTCGGCTCTATCGCGACGTTTTATCGAGCATGTATCGAGTGTCCGGTTTTGTTAGATGACGCGGCCGTTGAATGTCGACGGGCGGGACGGCGAGGAATGTAGGAGCGCAGGGTAGCACCGAAAGTAGCGTCGGAGTAGCAAGATAAAGCGGAGGTGCGAATATTTCATTCGCTCCGCTCAGCGGAATCTGTGTTTTCTGATCAATACGCACAGTACCGATCCGATTTCCCATTGCGATATTCTATCACGACGTTTCGTTGTTTTTGTTCCCCCTCGCAAATGTATTTTGTACAAAGGATATACCTTGCACGGGGAGTCATTCTATTTTTATCCGAATTCCGCGAGACGTCTGAAAACAGCCGTTATAATTTATTTCGGTGCCTGTGCGTGCGCTGTAATGCACGTCTCTAATTAACAATTGCTATTTATTTGCATGTAAAATCGGAGTCTTGTCAAGCTCGGGTCAAATGAATCGTCGAATTTTAATTTATTCGGCTGAATTATTTTAATTATCAATGCGCACACCCTCCGCGGTTGCTGCGGCAGCACGGGAGAAATGACAAACCGCTATAAGGTTCATCGGTGTGTAGCATAATTTGCCACACGAGGAGCACAGAGTGGCGCGCGCGCTCGCGTGCGCGTGCGCGCAGTTATAATGCAAGTAATTAAATAAATAATCAACTGTAATAGCAAAAAGTTCCGCCCCACGACCGTAAACAATTAAAACAATTCGGCCGCGCAAATTAAAATTCGATATTTCGTTTACACAGACGGAGCTCGCTTGCGCTCACTGCTACATGAGGCGAAATCATCCAAATTCGCGGAAAAACACGCGATTGGGCCAATTTTATCGGTTTTTGCGTTGCGCGACCCTTTACCCCCGTTCTTATTTTTCCTCACGAATTAATACAGCAAAAATTGGTTTTCCTCTCGTTAATAATTGTCTTCTTATTTTCCTGCGCTGATTGAACACAGAAAAATATCGTGTTCTTCCAGTTTACAATTTTTTTTAAATAATTAAACGAGTTTTCCCATACCGAGTTTGTCCATGCGAAACATGGACAAGTTCCAGTAACGGGGTAATTAGCGAGAATGAACCTCGTTTTAGATCGCTTAAGTGGTTATAGTAATGTACTTAGCCACACTTAACTTGATCACGTTGCGTCGAAGGGCTTCGTCGGGAAAAAGAGTTAATTTACAAGACCAGCCGCAAGGCTTCGGCGTTACAGTTCGAAGAGCTTCCCCAATCTGCATGAAAATTCCGCACAACAGCTTGTTAACCGCAAAGTTTGCTGTAACGCGCGCTCCGTGCCGCGAAATAATTCCAAACATCGGGATCATTTTAATATCATTAATGTTGCTTAACGTAGAATAACGCCAGCAGAAGCGGTTCGCAAAAGCAATTATTGAAATAAATAAACTAATTAAAGGAAAAATTGTTTAATGATATTTCACATCCAGATCTCGCCCAGTGTACATACGCGCATTCCATAATTTTGCAACTAAAAATTCTAATTAACCTTTTCATTTAATTCTTGTCATATTCTGTCTGAGTAATTTTAAAACTACGAGATATCGCGTACGATGACTCGATCGGATGGGTAGGTAAGAAGCCCTCTCGTGGGGTTAGTGTCGAGAAGGACGGGAGATAAAGAGGGGAAGGAGGGGAGGAAGCGACGAATTCTCTGCACGGTGGAGAATTAATTTTTAAGGCGATCCACCATCTACCGAAAACATCCAACGTCCCGCCGGCGCTCCTCTCGCGAAGGAAGACACGCACAACCGGGAGCCTCTTGCAGTATATTATCGAGCCGTTCGTTCCCAGCCGAAATGCAACAAGTTGCCCATTCGGGCCAAGTGCCTCCCGCCTCCCCGCCGCCCGTCCCGCGGCACCCGTGACGGGCCTGCAAAGGTACCCGTACAGATGCACCCGCAAACACACAGATCCACACGGACACACACGCGTTTCACCTGGCGTGTAGCACCATACATCGACCCTCCTCGACAAGAACGTGTGGAGAGTGCACTTTAACGCTAATTCACAGGAGCCCCTTTTTCACCGCGTCGATACTTTCGACGATTCGTTACAGCGAGATACACCCGTCGCGACGGGGCGCTCTGATCCAGAGACTACTAAATTATGCCGAAATTTATATTGCCCGCACCACATCAGGTAATTAGCGGCATATAAATCATAGAAACTGTACGTAGCTCGAATGTGTGCGTAATGTCGATTTAGCTTCAAATACACAAATTATCTACGTATTTCAAGCAATAAAAAAGAAAATACAGTCGAGTAAAATGTAGTACACTGAAAAAATATTCTGGTTGAAAACGGACGAATCAGAAAATCTTGTAGATGTGATCAAATATTCTGATTATTATAAAGCATTGAGTTCTATTATAATAATCAGAATTTCTATTATAATGACCAGAATATTTAATCACGCCTACAAGATTTTCTGATTCGTCCGTTTTCAACCAGAATTCTTTTTCAGTACATTTAAAGAATGCAAAACGTAGAAGGGAGTAATTATTAAAATTATTAAAAATTTTACATATCTTCATTATCATTGCTTAAGATTAAAAAAAAAAGACTTGTACTACAAGTAAAAAATGTTACACTGATATAGCGTACATGTATATGCAACTGAGAAATTTGCTAATTTCTATTTAGAGATTACAAAAAGCAATAACAAACGCGTCGGAAATCTCCATCCAGTTATAAATCTAAATGATTTTATGTGTAATTGAATTATCCTAATTCTCTCCATACGAATACGAATAGAAGAATGTTGCGTGTCTCTATCTCTCTGCGTTTTTGAAACGTCGCACGGGATAACCGCATTCCGGAAATCTGCCAAGACCCTCTTGTGGTATGATAATAATTATCTTTTTTCCTTTTATCGATGTTTTCATGCAGGTAAAGCGGTTGTCTTCCGCAACCGCATCCTCATACTTCCCCATTTCCGAAATTTCCACGAAGAAAAAAGTAAAACGTAAAAACGAATACAGTTTTACAATTTAGAAAAGTAATATTTTGATTGTTCAGGAACAATTTTATAAAAATATAGTGTATTGATATTAGCAAGCAAATGGGAAACGAGATTTATAATTGTGATAATTAAGCATGATTTATTTAAATAATGTTTGATATGCCCAGGCAATTTTGTTAAGGACAGTCTCAAAGATAATTTAGTTAGATAATTCCTGAGAACAAATGTACTATGCACGATTGGAAACAATCGTGTTTATTGTTACGATTTATTGATGCGTTTATATCATTTTATGGTCCATTAGAACGTCGTTAATAAAATTTAAACGATAAACACGAATTCTCTGAAAGAAGCGCAAATAAATACCGAAATATCGCTCCCAAATTTCGCGAGACCGTGAATTATCAGTTTTCAAAAACGTAAAATCGTGCTAATTGTAAATTGTTAATGTCGAGGACGATAAACGCTGCACAGAATATGTTCCGATCGAGCAGCTTGCGTAGGAATCTACGCGTCGCCTCTCGTATAAAATACTTAGAATACATGGCGCCGAACATATCTACGTACTTATCATTTTTCATTCTACGTTTCCTCTTATCAGACGTTGCTTATGAATTATTAAAAGCACACATATCGGTCAACTGCTCGTGCTACAAAGGCACTCATTAAAAATCCGCGTGACGAATAATAAGAAACGCGTGAATTAACAAGTCCGTCGTGTCCACAGCGCAACTTTACTACACTGTACTCACGCTTATGTACAATTAGTCAAATGTTCCGTTAATTTTAACTATGGGTTAATTAAATTATATTGTTAAATATTATATCCTATTTAATTACCAAAATGAGCATTACTATTTCATATTACTAAAATTAGTTCACAATATATATTATATTACATTAATATATCGATTTGCAGTAATAAAACGGTATAGCATGAAATTCTTGAAAAAAAGAAACTTGCGTAACTATAATGAAATTTAATTTATTTAAAACTGTAACTTTATCTTAAGAATGAGAAATTATAATGATATATATGCATATAGCTACGTGAAATATCAATTGCAATGAAATCTGTCACGTGTCGCGCTTTACGTTCAACTGTATTTCAAGTGAAACTAGTTCTAGCAAAATATGCACGCAAGAGAGATAAAGAAATAGAAAAGAAAAAAAAAAGAGGAGGGAGTGCGCGAGTTCTCTCGAAGTTACTGGACGTGGCAACTGTGGTCAGTGCGATAACCCCTACGAAGTCTCGGCCGATAAAGAGCCGGTTATCTGCGAGCTGGTTATCGTCTTCTCTCTGTCTCCCTTTCCTTCTCTCGCTCGCTCCTGCTCTCGTTCTCTTTCTCCTTCCACGGGGTCGCACATCTCTCCCACCATGGGTGACACATCCGCCATACCTCGGCCATAATCCGCCTGCCAATCGGATACCGCTCGTCAAATTCGCCGATGGAATACATTTCTGCACTTATCGAGAGCGTTAACTCGTGCCGCGGACGGTCCGCTCTCGAATAAATTTCGGTCGCCGCGATAAATCTGCTTGCACGGCTGGTGTAAAAATTTTGAATCGTTATCGGCCACATTATTGCTACGGGTTATCCGAGTCCGCGACGCCGCATACTGGGTGTCCCATTGTTCTCAATGAAACCTATCGGAGTTTTCCTCAAATTTTTCTTAGGTTTTTATTCGAAACTTGATCGCGATTCAAAACAATATTGAGTTTTTTTCCTTAAATTTTATCGATTCGATCGACAAAACTTTAATTAATTCAAGATACTCTTCGTCTTCTTCTTCTTCTTCTTTATTATTAATTAAATAAAAATTTATCTTGTTTTGCCAAGAAGAAGTTATCTCGAGACTTCGTATGTTGCAACTGGCAAAACGCGGATGTGTGACTTTATTTTCGGAATAATAAACTCTCGCTACCAACTTGGTTATCTCTTCTGAATAATGATCCCATAGAACTACGCACTAATCGGTAATTGACCAGAATAAATTAATCAACAAAGAGAGGTAGTTGTAGTTAAACCTCCCTCAGAGGAAACACTCAATATCATTATTCAACATTGTTGAATAATGTGAGTGATAAAAGAGGCGCTCTCTACTAAGAGTAATATTTCTCACTCAAGAGAAATTGCACGCGCGCGCGCGGGTATCTAATTAATTCTTTGCAATACGCGCGCGTCGTTATTCTCCAAATACAATGTATTTATTAAAAAGAGAAAGAGAGAGGGACAGAGAATTTGCATTTGTAAGATTCTTATTAATTCCTTTCTTCTTCTCCATCGAACGATGCCAGGATCGGGATATTTTAACGATCCCCGTTTAACGATCGCGACGGACGTCAAGAAAGCGCTTCGAGGCAGGTGGCTATTATTCGCGATTAAGTGGCAATAATTATGCGCGTGTACAATATTCGCGCCACTCACGGCAGACGCGCTAGGTAGCCGTCTCTCAATGGAAAAACCACTTGGCGCGCGCAGTTCACTTACACGTGCCGGCGAAAATGCTAATCGGCCGTCGTTAATGGTGCAAAGAGCGTCATTTCGCGAAACCTGTTTTCCTATTTTCATCGGCGAGAACATTTTTGCATGCGCGTCAATGTAACGCGACGCAACACGTACTACGTTCCGCCCCCTGTAAAGCTTTGCGAAACAATGACCACACGTGCCGGAAGGAATGCACATAAAATTTCTAGCCTTTGGACATTTGGATGAGAGAGCAAATAGAGGGATGAGATGAGTGGAACAAAAAATATTTCAATGGCAGGAAAAAAGTTTTCGCTGTTTTGAATATTGCGCAATAACTTGAATTTTGAAATGTTTGATCGGATCATTCAGCGTTCTAGTAGTTTTATATAAAAGAATTATTTTATAAAGATATTAATTATAAATTATATTATAAGTAGATTTAAATAATTACTACGAATACATATTTGAACTTAAATTTATTTATTATTTATATAATGGTGCACTGTTTTGTTTAAAAATGGTAATTCTAGACAATTACATGACGAAATTAAAATATTTGTTCAAAAGAAAAATGCCCATTTGAGTTTTACGATTGAGACTTTTGTTATCAAAGCTAAGGTAGAAGCAAAGAGAGAATATAAAATAGCCGCTAGTGCTTTTTACATTTATTCCACAATGTTATTCCTAAACAACAGGTTTCTCATGAAACGAACCAGATGAATAATCATTCGGGAGAAAGTGAATGAGAAGAGGAGAGAAAGAGACGAGAGATCGAAGGATTCCTGCTTGTTGAAAATCGAAAATTAAAGTTGCGTCACACGATACCATATGCAAATTAGAATTCGGGATAACTGAGGCCGGGACTTACATCGCGCGCGCGATATAAATCTACGTCGATCGAATTTATTCGAGGCCCGACTAAAAGGGGTTTAATGGCGACAAGCGTGTAGCGAAGTCCCGATTCGTACCGCGATATTGCCACAAGTGTCCCGAAAATGTGCATTCGCGACTCACATGAGAAGATCCGCCGCGGTAATTTTAATTCAACATCGGAATTCGAACTCCCGGACGCGTTATCGAACTATCAATGCCGTTATCATCGTCGTCGGCGATTTTCGACTCACGGTTGAAATATTGCGATTCGTTAAGCTTGGCTACAAGGTATGAGAGGCGAATTAGAGGACATTAAAGTCCAAATGTGCATCCCGATATATGCAATATCGGTCATTAATTTGCGGGCGCTGACAGAAAAATAAATTCTCGATAAGAAAAATCGTTATACATATATCTTCGTGAAGAGACGAAGACCGCCTTCGAAATTAATAAGAATAATATTCAGTCGAGGTAAATTATTTTTTGTTTACACTGACAGCTATTTCTGTAGCGGATACACTGAATTATTGACGAACGAAAGAAACGATTCTTCTTCGCGAGACGTGGGCGCATTTCGGTGGCTCAATGTCAACGGTGGCGCGGTAACGGGAGAGGAAGACGCGCGCGAGCATTATCGCGAGGACGTTATCGGCCCGTTATCAGTGCGCTCTGTTTGACGTGGCTTACTGCTCCCGCGACGCAGATATAATGAGAGGCTCTCCCAGTGGGTTGCAGCCGGTTTATTAAAACGCGATAGGTATAGGGGAGGACGCTCTTTACCGCCCGCGCAATGCAATGCGAGCAAATATACGTTGAAATAAATACATCGCACATCACTTTATCTACGATAAAATGTGATACGGTGAGATCACCGAGATCGAGATTCTGCGGAGGAGCGATGAGCGGAAATGTACGAGAGAGCTCAATGGAAATTTCGTTAAAGTATGATTATCTTTGACATCGAGAACCCGATAGTTGCTAACTGACGATTAAACTCGTGTTGCTGCTATTTTCATGTGTGACAACATGGAGTTATTACATAATTTAAAAGCGATAAAGTACTCAACTTTAGATAACGCACTATCGTGAGGATATTTTATATCGCACATGTGGATAAATAGATCGTAGAAACGTTCATTCTAGAAGCATGAAGCAGAATAAACAGTGTCTTGAATGTAATGTGCGTGAGACAGGCATTTATCAAAGTATAATATCAAATTTAAATTCCGTAATGATCTGCGCGAAATTTCAATCCCGATATTTGTTCATATATATTTCAATTTCATGTTTAATTTTCAAATATAAATATAAATATAAATTATAAATTATATATTTCCGTGGTAACGCAAGCAATACGACGTGCGCCAAGCTGAGAATTTCGAAAATGCATAATTGTGCCGGTAATTCTGGGAAAATGTTATACAACTTCTCGAAAATTTCCGAGAGAACTCGCCGAGAAAAAAAGAACGCATAAACGAGAAGATCGAGTCCCGAAAGCTAAATTAATATCAGAATTTCTGTTTCTTGTCTTACGGACATATTTCGAGATACAATCGCAGCTTCGTTAGCGCAATCGATAAGATCAATAAGATTGGCGCCGAAAAAGAGAAATTCTTCAAGATACGAAAATAGAAACTCTCTCAATGTACTTTTGATGAATTCTGGGAAGAGAAGTTTTGTTCGTGCCTTTGCGTTTCTTCAACCGCTGCTCGAAAATACGTAAAAATCCCGACCAGTCCCAAACGCTGCGTGCCTCACGATCCGGCAAGGGCCATAAAATAGCAAGGCCCGCGCGTTCATCGTCTCTGGATCCTCGATCCCTCTCTCTTACCATTGCCGGATATATTCCGTTCGTCCGTTCGTTCGTTCGTTCGTTCGTTCGTTCGTTCGTTCGTCCGTCCGTCCGTTCGTCCGACCGTCCGGCCTTCGGTTACGAGACGAATGTAAATTGCACGAAGGGCCGGGAGAGGTCCAAGGACGCCATGCGCGCTCTCGGCCACGTGGTTCCCTCGAAGAGGCTTCACGAGCTTCTCACGACCGTGGACCTCGCCGTGGGCCCCTGGTCCCAGGTTCCGTGGTTCCGGACCCTGTTCGAACGAGGTCGCTGGCCCTGCGGAGGCACTTTTGGACCCCGACAGATACCGTGAGGCTCGCTCGTGCGCGCGCGCGTTTTCTTGCACAACGCCCTAATACATGCGCACACGCACGATTGTTGCGAAAAGTTCTCCGTGGCGCCATTTGCATCTCACTGCGGCACCGAAGTCGCCGTATTGCTTTTTGCATGCGGGAAAAACACGCATCCGCATGTACCTAATGTGTCGTCAAATTACGTAAAGCCGAGTATTCGCTTAACCCGAAGAAGCGCAAAACGCGGTCGCATACAATTATATTATTATTATTATTATTACAAGAAAGAGAGAGAATATATTCGAAATCACGCTTGATTGTTTGCACGTTTTTGCAATAGAATTGTCGACATTTACTATGAATCCTCTTTCGGACGTATTCTTCCTACTGAATGAAAAAAACGCTTCAAGATTCTTTGCTACCTTTGACAGAAGGTGCGAAAAAGCACGGAAAAAAATAGTTAAACACTGGATTCATTCTTTTATAAAGACAATATATTGTTAAGAATGACACAATACTGCCGAACAATGTAATGTACAATTATTTTTATTTGATTGGATTCTCTTCAATTGCGATTTTCAACAATCGTCGCAATTAAAATTCACATTGAACCCACGACAGAACGCCAAGACCGATTTCAATTATTGGCAGATGTTCTTTGTCGATTTAACGCGATGCTAATTTATTAAATGCCTTTTAGACTTAAAGCAATGTCAATACGCCGAGAGAGGATGGACGGCGATGATTGGACGATAGCATGTCAGGAGCATATAAAATGCTTCGCAATAATTACACTAAAATGTTTATCCGCGTATATGTACACCGTTATAAAGTTCGCCGACGTGCAATTTCCCTCGCATGCACGTGAAACATCGGATTACGCGAAAAAATGCGGCGAATATTTTCTGTTTATAATAACGAAGCCAATGCGCCAATCCCCACCCCTTCCCCCCTCGTATATGCGCGCTATACCCCGGCTGGTTATAGTTCGAAATAATTAAAGGGCTCGTATTTTTCGAAGCATTTGCCAATTAAACGTAGCGCGCAAGCATTTGCTTTCGTGACGTGCGTGCGAACGCGAAAGAATAATTCTTCGGAAAAATAATATTCGGCGGCGCTGCCGCGGCTGTGTGTCGGTTCGTTACCCGGCGGCGGCAGCCCTTTTTTTTAGTCCCTTCGTAGTACCTCCGATCAAAAAGACGCCTATATCGCGGGAATTTAGCACTGGCAACGGAGTAATTATTTCGTTATGGTTAGGAGCTACTATTGATACGAAATACATTACTTCCAATTAACCGGCGAAGAAAATAATGGCGCGGCTTGCTCGCCCCGTCTAATTTTAATAACGTATTCTTACTTTAATTAACACAACAGTATCAATGCAACAAAATGTGTACATGTGTCTGGGTGTGTGTATATGTATGTGCGTACATGTGCCATCATTTTTATAATAGTAAACATAGTCACTATTATTGTATCAAGTTAGTCAGTCAAGCAACATCATTTGGTATTAATATAATAAAATACCAATTGTCGCGGCTTTTTATTAGAAGCAGATTTCCAATTTTAAAAAAATTTTATGCTTGTCGCGCGTTTTATTGTCGGAATATGTCGTAAAACTTGTTGACATAGAGAAATGCAGCCTCAAAACCGCGGATTTTCGTCTCTTATTTTACGCTCGCGGTCACACAGAGTCGATAGATTATGTGACGCTTCGCTTTTCGGCGCAGCAGCCAGAACGGATGTCGGCGGTCTAGCGTAAGTACAGATCAGTATCTGCGATATGGACGCACGCGAGAGGAGGACATTGTTGAATGAGAAGAGCGTCGTAGAGAGCGCACGAGAAGACGAAGGTGTGAGAAAAGATAGAGAAAGAGAGAAGGAAGAGAAAAGAGACAGAGGAGAAGAAGCAGCAGAAGAAGAAGAAGAAGAAGAAGAAGAAGAAGAAGAAGAGAAGATAAGAGAAGAAGAGGAGAAAGAGACGTAAACGGAATAAAACGAGGAGATACGCATATACGGGGTGACGAGGGGTCAGATCAGTCACGATAATACGACTGTGGCTGTGCCACTGAACGTGCATGACCGAATGATAAATAAGCGCTATTGCGTACACGCTGCCACGACGACCGGCGCGCGCATTGACGACGACTTCTTCGTGATGAACATTGACTGCGCCGCACTGTTGCGCGTTATACCGGGTGTCCCGGCAGTGCGCGGATCTCACGCGCATTTTTCAGCTGTCAAGATTCAATTTCAGCGATCGTCCAATCATCTTCCGCATTCTCTCGGATTAACTTCCTGCAGTTTTAACCCGTTAAAAACTTGAAATTTCCCATGTAACTCTCTAGTAGGATTCAGTCGCAATTTATCAGAATCTGTCGATACATGTATATGTTTTAAAATAATTTAACGCAGAATCAACAATTGATAAAATGTCAATAATCTGTTACATTATAAAAGTCCTTGAGCTTTCCAAAACTTTGCTATTCTAATAAGTTATAATAAATAATTTGTATTTGTATGACATCCGTGTAGTATGTAAACACATTGTATATGAGACAGATCTTTGTCACGTGAAAATAGTAAACGTCTCTAGGCACGTCGCGGTGGAGTTTGAGATACCATCGGATTTTTAACAAAACATTTATTACGTATCGTTTGAAAGCGCCGGTCACGCGTGTCGACTATATGCCACGACACTGAAAGAGCACCCAAATGAGTCAGAAGATATATCGCACTTTGGTTAATTTTAGCGGCGGGAAGTTTTATTGCAGCTTTATCACGCAGCGCGGAGTAATGCGCTTCAATCTCTCGAAAGCGTGACAAAACTTGGAATTTTTTTACATTAGATCGTTAAGATTTTAATTTATTTTATGCCATTTATCGTGCTTTTCCGTTAAATGTCCCGTCAAAATAGCTCATCGAAATAATTATTATCACTACCATAATTTAATATTCATCCGCAAAATCTAATACTCATTTAATCGCAGATTATTGTCCCGTTATTTTCGCGAATTCCAATGTTTGGACGGATATATTTTTACGTTTTAGCTTTTATCATTTTGCGTCACGCTTCCGCTGCTTTATTCGTTTCGTTGAGTTTTATAACATACTTCAAAATCAGTATCATCCACTAAAAACCGGGCATACACGACAAACTCGCTTGCATACCTATTAGAATGCATTTATTTCGAACGCGCGAAAATGCGCAGGTTGCGTAGAGTTACATGTTACAAGTACGTGGCTTTGTAATAAAAATGTAAATGTACAATTTGCCCTGTGCATTTCCCGCATCGAAATATGTAAAAAGAATACGATCCGTGATTAATGCAACATGTTAATGCAGTCGATCAAAAGGATGACGTAATCGCCCGCGATTCAAAATACAGCAAAGAAAATACGATGCGCATGCTTGCCGCTATAGCTCTCTCTCGGCAACTTAGTTGAGAATTATATTCGTAATTAAAAAAGATTTTATTTCCATATCTCTGGCTATCAAAAATATTCTCTCTCTCAACAATTTAACGCAAAACATTTTTGGAATATTTACCTTTATCGTATATAAAATTTATTTTGGTATAATAAAATTAAAACAAATGCCTCATATGTGAACAACGATATAAAAACCAAGTGCACGGTTAACTTGGTTTTTTCCCGTATTTTTGACTTGAGTCGCATTTATAACTGCCAATTTGAAAGAGCATCAACGAATCGGCAGGATTCTGGCGGCCGCAAATAGCCGATAGCCGCGAAAGATTGCAACGTGCATAATCTCGGCGGAATGGGACTGGCTGATGGCCGCCGCCGTGGCAGAATGTAGAAGATATTTTAGGCAGTGAGAAACAGCGACTCTGCGCGCTCGCGACCACGCGGTAGACGCACTTCGCGAAAGAAGAATTCGAAGCCCGAGCGATTTGCGGCTTCGCGAAGTACGAACTTGTTTACGCCCTGCGACCATTTATTTTCGGTATCCACAGTGGCAATATTAGACGCGCACGCGACGCCATTCTTCTGTAATTAGACATTTTTAAGACGAAAGGAATCTTCGTCGAAGGCTCGCTACTTCGTCCGTAGGACGACGCGTGTAAACAAACTTCGGCGTGCCGATGACTTCGCGCTCGAGAGAGACTCTGCAGTCTCTCTTCAATCACATGTTCCTGAATCATTCATTCTTCGACGGTGATCGTTCTACCTTTCTTTAATTCCTTGGTCTTTCTTTACCAACGTTATTTCAGAAACACCGCTGAATCCTCTTTTCTTCCTCAACATTTTCCCAACTAACACACATGACAGTCCAACTCTTATTATTTTACATGTCAATGAAGAAATCTATAACTACACAAGTTCGAATAGCATTTTAACGTATCTTTAAAAGCAGATTTAATAATATGTAAATTAATGTAAAAAATGAAAACTTGAAGTAGACGTGAGTTATATTCTCAGTGTTTATGTATGTACAAGTTCCAAAAAAATGCAAATCGACACGAAATATATTCTGCAATTTAATTTCTACTGTTTCTCGTAAAATTCTTTACTTTGGAGTACTTTCAAGTATGCTCACGTAAAATATCTTTCACCCATACATATAGTACAATTAATTTTCTTTCGTGAGTGTCTCAACTGATGTTCATGTTTTGCTACCAAATTTTTCGAATGATGCTTGCAAATAAGCGATAAGATGATTAACAATGATACAAATTGATCGCAAATAGAGCATATTGTTATTACGAAAATTCGGTCGAGTTTTCAAGTGAAGTTTTTGTCATGAATAATTGCTCGGACACTGGAGAAGCGACTTGGAGCGAGTGGGCCCAGAAGTGAATCAAATTGAAGTCAAGAACTGTCGTCCTGGAGAAAATATAGCGACTGAGAATAAGAGTAACTGCTTCCTGGCGACCGGGTGAGTTAGTAGAGCAAGTGAAGTCAGTGGAAATGAGTCAGCGAGATTTCCACTTAAAGCCGATTCAATCCTATTTGTCCCATTCGTCATCGGCTACTAATTATCAATAATTACTGTGTTATTTCCTGATTTATAATATTACGGATACGAAACGAGAAATATACATAAATACAGGTTATTGGAAGAAGACTTAGCGTGGCGAATTATAAGATATAGAACTGTCGATTTCATATAAATGAATAAATCAATTTAACATCGGAATGTGACGAAAAGAGTTATAGGGCCTTTGAGTGACGGCAGAAATGGAATAAATCACGGCGCTGTGCCGAGAGAAGGACGTATTGCCTCAATTTCGAAACGGCAGCCGAGCAGTGCGCATGCTGTACATACGTTACATGTGTCGCGCAAGAAAACAGAGTCATTGCCGTGACATATGAGACGATATCGAATGCGGGAATGCCTAATAGAAATATAGTGCCGCTCTTCTTGTACGCCGCTCCGTGCGCGCGCCCGCAAAGAATGCGGCTCCACTGTATTTCAATATCGCGCATTCGCCTGTACACATATGTCTACACAGACATGTGTGTCTGCTACCGATAAAAATGCGCCATAGCGCTTTATTTGCATAGCTACCATTACCCGCGCTCGTAATAATAACGGTTATCACGTGGTAAAAATTGAGCGGAATGAGAGGCGTCCCGCGTCGATCTATTGGCATCCGCATGTGAGTGATCGAGAGAGAGAGAGAGAGAAAGAGAGTTGATTTTAGAGATCGTAGATTGCACAAAAAGCGCATGTCCATTCTGTCTCCATCAAAGATTCAACATCAAAAAGACTATAAATTACTACGTGATTCCTGTAAAATTTAATTTGCGTTTAAAAAAATGATTTATTTGTAAAAGGTTTTAGTTTTAATCTTCTTCATAAAATAGTATAGGCTTGCAAAAGAAAGCAATTAATCCGAGAAATTTTATTTAACGCTTGTAATTTTTGTTGTATCAAATATCTAGCAGATTATTTTAATAACAAGAATAATTTTAACTCAATTTTCTTTCCATGTAAATTTTAGTTTTGCGATGCTCTATATGCCAAAGTTAGAAAAATGAAGTCACGAGAACGCATTAGAGCGATGACGATGCATTGTCTCCGACTTGGCGTTAATGTTACGACCTTATGCATTCCGTTCGACGTCATCCACGCCTCCGGTTAGTCGGAGGCGGTCGACAAGACACGCGTGCGTGTTGGTAGTGATGGCGAACGATGTGAGCCACGTGTGAATTCACCTCGATTCGCCTCTGCTCGCGGGAAAGGAAGCGGAACGTCACTGACGGCGAGAGAAAGCTGCTGCTGCTGCTGCTGCACTCGCTCTGATCGCCGAACGATCAGAATCGGGCGAGTCGGTTTTAAACCCATAAAAGTCGTCGATAATCGAGAGCAGATAAATCTACAGCCACATCGTGGCAGCTTATCAGCGAATTTCACCAATCTTTATTTTCTCTCTCGGAGAAATTTCGCCTTCTTATCCTACCGCAAGTAAAAACGATTTTAACGGAGCAAAAAATTATAAGGCAGTATAGATCAATATAATATAGATAGAATTACTATAGTATAATATAAAATTTACGGTATAAAGCAATTGTTTTACGAAGACGCCCTGTCGTCGATAGATGGAATGGAATAGATGGGAGATTTTGATGAGCGAATGATAGCAATGAGAAATTAACGCTACCCATTAAATATCATACGAAAGACTCCCGATGTTATTCGTTTAGACGACTAAAGCTATTTATTAGTCTATTTATTAAATTGTTTTCCTGTTTCTAGTTATAGCATTGTCCCCATAAACATTAATTGAAGTTAACTGGTTAAACCTTTCTGGTACTATCTTTAGAAAGAGATAAGGAGAATCCGTTAATACAAGTTAATTAATGTTCTATTAAGAGTTTGTTGTTAATGTTATGAAAATGGCTGTTCTTGATTAAATTATTTTTAGGCAATTATCTAACACTGTAAGTTACAAATCAAAATTATTTATTTTAGTCAATTTTGTCGTATTTGTATTTTGTGGAAATCTTGCGTTCGTCTCATGTCTTTTTTTTTTTCATTTCAAATGATCTAGTTCGAATAAACCGTTCAAGAATGGACATATGGCTTTTAAGCAAATTATGATTCCGAAATTAGAAAAATGGGACAATACACCGAAAATTTATTATCTCAAGTTGCAAGAATACAGTCTACAAGTTATAATCACGCTGCTTCGACTGCTTAAAATATTTATAGAACAAAATCCCGAAATTAGAAAAGCGAAACAATGCACTAAAAGTATGCCGGATTTTATCGAGGATGTGCGTAAATACGTGTTCTCACGATAGGATTACGTGATCTGTCTTTTTTTTTTCTAAAAATATATAGAATTCTGCTGAATTAAAGACACGCAGCTTATAAAACAAAACAGTATTCTTCAATCGGATGTTCCGAGAATGCGTGTGGGAAAATATCTGCGTTGTAAGGGGAAGATCGCGATCTTCTTTCGCTGAACTTGGCGTCTCTGACGGCGAAACGCACGCGGCTCGATCGGTCTCTCGCGCTTCTGATTTCGCCTCGTGCCCACCTTGCGGGCCGAGCTATTTTCGACGACGCGAGTACACAAAAGTAAGGGGACCGAGTCCGAGAGGTCGAGCGCGATTCCTAAAATAAACGTCGAGCCCAACGGCCGGCGTCTTCTACCTCGCTTCGCGTGTGGGGGCGGCTCGGAAGGGGAGTAACAGGGTAGATGGCTTAAGGTCGAGCGTGCTCTCCAACGTTACGTGGCGCGAAATCTGCGTTACGCAGTCGACTATCCGGCCTCCCGAGATGTCGCCTACTTATCTCTCTGAGAAGAGAAACCGTTTATAGCTTTTTAATTCAATTACGAGTAGGTTTTCGGTTCACCGAATTAAGAATTTCTCACGAGTCGTTTTTTACGTGACGCTGTGGATAACAAAAACAAATTATTTTAACAAAAGCGAGTGTTAATTTATAATCTATTTTCATCGCTAAATGAGATGTACATACATCTTAATATATTTTTCTTTATCTTCTTCTTGCGGATTAATAAAAAATATAGACTTAAATTAAAAGATATTTTTAGTACTAATCTCAGCCGCTAAGCAAAATATTTTGTTTAACTTATGATTCTATCGATCATACTTAAATTTTTACGGTCCTGGCATATTTAAACATAAATGATGAAGTTATATATACGAAACTAATATAGCTAGATTCCTCATTGCTACGCGGAGGCGCGATAAATCCCTCGTATTCGCGAACATACGAATGTTGCGTAAATCGATGAAGCGATAATTCGCAATTACGCATGCACGATTGGCAGTCAGCCGGAGGAGAATCGCTATACTGCGATCACGGATCATAGGTTATCCTTTAATAATCTCGTTTTAAAGCGCGGTAGATGAACGTATGTCGCGGACTCATTCAATTCGCGTGTTCCAACTCATGTTTAACATCATCGGTCACATATAATACCGACTTTCCCCAAAAAATCTTTTTTTAAAAAAGTATACGTTTCAAATTTAATACTAAATCATACTAAGTAAATTTTTATATCATACATACATTAATTATTAGACTAAAAAAAGATTATTGTTTCGCTTCATTTTATTAACAATAATGTATCATTATCATTTTATTTATATCATTAAGATAAGAATAATTTTTATTTAAAAATTGATTATCAAGTTTATCAAGAGAGATAATCTTAGATATATTTTCTACAGCAATCTTTATTAAAGTAAAGTACGTTTATTAATTAACAAGAAAGTTACACGGATACATGAAAACATTTTGGTTTTAGATGTTGTGCAAATCGTCAACAGCGAAACTGTTGCCCGGTTCCGCTAACCGAGTAAATGAAGAATTTACCGTCCTGACAATGCGTGACAAGCAATCAGTGAAGTTGGCGCATTACTCACAACGTTGAAGGTGCGCTTTCTCACCCTACGCATTTAACATAAATTGTTACTGACCACCTCCAAGATTTATTAAGCTAATATATTTTACGACAGAAGACCTTAGACTTAGAATTGGACTGACCCGAATAAACATCCTAGGTCCTAAATGTGCAGCGAAAGTACAAGCCGAGAGAGACTTTCGAGATGTGGTCTGCGGTTGGACTTTGTATTTGGAACTAAATAAAAATTGTCACTTAAATCTGCGGTCGCGCGTCAATATAAATTACTATGTCATATAAAATACTATGTATATTTCGTGCAGCTAAAAATCTCGTTATATCTTTGTCGCTATCCAAGCGCAAAGTTGTAAAGTTTATTTTCAAATCGTTTCAAATCTAAATAACACATTTTCAAGAACATAAAATTAAAATCCGTGTGCGTGTGTGTGTATGCGTGGAATTTAGTGCATGTATACGTTGTATATATTTGATGGAAACCAACGTCCCCCACGTTCGGACGCTGAAGGTGACCGTCTGCTTCCAAGTATCACCGAGACGGGATGTCGTATACAACAACGGAACCTAGACGTGCAGTCTGGCTGCTAATACGTTATTAGTAAACGTCATTGTTTTGATTTGAACTTTATCGGGATCCAAATACCAAGAATGACGCGCCGCCTATTCAATGTAGATGAGAATATAGAGCATGAACACGTACGTCTTCTAGACGCATGCGACTGAGGCGGGGGGTCTACGGAGATCCCGGGGAACGGGATGGAAATTGCAAGCCACGTATCTTCATCATCGACCTGTTATCGAGTAATTCATTAAGGTATCACGTTTATCACGTGATAGGAAAACGTTACGCCACCTCCGCCGTCAAGTGACTGTTTTGCATTTGTTTTTTTTTGCAGTTGCGGCGCGACGATTTGCTGCGCGTAACAAATAATGAATAGATACAGATATAAGCGCGTTCGCATGTGCAAAACAACTCCCCAATGTCGCACATATTTGTAAATTAACAGCTCTACGGTGTCGATAATGAAATATTTATACCGTGCACGTGATACTTTCGTTTAAGTACAACTTCATAATTCTTGCGTCTTAAAATGCACGACGCGAAAAAAAAGCATCAATGTCACTTGGAACATTATGAAAATGATAGACAAACAGCAACAATTTATTAATTATTAATAGTTATTTAATTATATTCGAGTTTTAAGTGATTCAGAGGTTTATTTCCATTTATAAATATCGGAATCTGATTAATATCGTATGATAATTTTTAATTATTCAAGCTTTTTAAAACAATTGAGGTTTACATATGAAAACATTTCTTAATAATACCTATATAGAGGGTGACGTCAAACGTAACAGTCTGACTTCGTATTGAAGTCTGACTTCGTAATTTGATAGGAAATTTAATTCTCTACAAAAAATTTCCTATAAACATGGGTCCTAAAAAAATGCTTCTTTAAGAAGTTAGCAACAAAATATCTCTGAAATCAATTTTTTAAATATATTTTTACAAATATCTGAGAAAGTATGCGTTTTTTTTTAACAAAAGGTACCGAGACTGTAAAGAATTAAATTTTCTTTCAAGCGAGGCCAAAAAATATTTTTATTAGGTTTCACAATAATCAGTTTCTGTGTATGTTAAAAGTTCATTTAATTTACATTCATGCATTCCAAATACATTCAAGAAACAGATGTTAGCATTAAACAGATTTGAAAGGAGAAAGTTTAAGGAACAGTTAAAAAAAAGTTTAAAAAGATATAATTCCTTAGAAGAAATTTATTATAATGTAAAACAGACTGTGTGTAACTATCATTTAAATATTTTTCATTTATCATCAATCGAGATAAAAAAAACTCCTAAACTGTTGTAGAAAAAAAGACGGAAAATAAACGTCATCAAGATCCAACGAGCGACAATCGACAGAATCCAACAATGAGCGATCTCGTAATAATTATACACAAAGTTTTAGAAAAACTGCGGCTCAATCTCGATACTCATTAAAATTGAGGATATCGCAGTCACGTTTTTCATTGCGTTTCCGTCGTCTCAGCCAGCCAGCTAGCCAGCCAGTCAAGCCAGCCAGCCAACACGACGACAATGACGACGTCTTTACGTAACCGATCGAATTCGGAGGCGCGATAGCGGCTATCATGATGATATAGGCTCCGCCTATCTGCATCTGCATCTTTCTTATGACGCGGCTGTATTAAAAAGTACAGAGCGATTATGCAAGCCACACGGCGACGCGATCGCGGCTCTTATGAGCCGAGGCTAAGTTTAGAGCGCGACGATACGTGCCCGCGCGCGCCGCCGCCGTCGCCTTCCCTATCTCTCTCTCTCTCTCTCTCTCTCTCTCTCACAGCGCCCGACACTTGTTGGATAACGAAATCACGAGCGTGTGCGCGCGCGCGCGCGCGTTAGCTACTTCGAGGACGCGGGACCGATCCGATAGCGACGTAGCACTCTCCTCCTATCGCGCGCGTAATCACCATCGGAATGCCTCGAGACACCTTTCGATCTTTTGTGGTCTATAACGTTTACGGTTTTGTTTAAATTTTTTAATCTAGAACACCGTCGGAGTCTCAGATCATATGGTCGCAGGAGAATAATACAAATATTTTATTTAGTTTTATGTCAGTATTATAATGTCAATAGTATTTTAATTTGCTAATTGATTTTACTGATGGTACTGACTTTACGATATACCTATGGGATGACCAAAAATAAAGGACACCTACTCTACTTCCACAACTAAGTACAATGTAAATTTATTATCATTAATATTTTTTCCCTGATTGTATATTTGTGTGAAAAAAGTAAACTAAAACAATTATATATAAAAAAAGAAACATTATTTTTATTTAAACATTATACCAAAAAATATATATATATATTAGTGGGCAAGACTAGCAACTTACTATAAAAAAAAATACCAACTGCTCATAGTACTGATTACTCAGCCTTGCAAGAGGTATGATAAATAAAAAATGACAGGACACGGTCCTACGTAAAGAGGAAGAAGACAAAATGTATAAGAGGAAGAAGACAAAAGGATAAAGAAATCTGGAACAGTTTATAGGACTTTTCAGAAATAAAGGACAAGTTTTCAAGAAAAATAAATAAATCTAAAGGCCACAGACCTAAAATAAAGACCTGTCCTCTGTAATACTTATAAGACGGATGGTCTTATAAATAGGACGGATCATAGATATACTATTGGAGCATTGGATCTTCGACTTATTGTCAAAGAGAGAACGGAATTCGCGGGAGTTGGTGCAAAGTGACTTCGCCACGATGCCCATTCTATATTCGGAGAGTGACAAGAGAATGCGCGAACTCCGACTTTGGTGCGAACGGATGTGCGGTTCGACACCGGGGATCTGACCGAAAAAAGTCTTTCACGCCGCGTCGGACGTGCCTCTTTGCGTCGTCGTCGCGAAAGAACCCATCTTCGTCTCGGCGGCCTCCATGAACGAGATGGTGTCTGCGGTTGACTTTGACCCCGGGGAGACGTCGGGCGTGCCGACGTCACGAATTGGCGATACCGCGGGAGGAAGAGAGAAAGCGCGTGACGAGATAGAGAGGCAAACCAAGGCGAGCGCGTGAGCGCATGCTACGACGAAATTGCGACGCTCGAGAGAGCCAGCCGGTCGTGCCCCTCGCGTCGCACGCGACGATTGGTCCACCACTTCTTGTGTGTCCCTGCTGCCGTCGCCGTTGTTGCTGTTGCTGCTGCTGCTGCTGCTGCTAGTAGCATTCAGCATACTGCGCACCAACGTCGGGCACGTTGCGTACAGTCTTGGCAAATAGTTGGACTACTCGCGCGAGGTGTGCGCCAGCTCTCGTGACTACTACTAATTAAGGAGGATGCGTCTGTACCAAAGTGACGAAGAATTCGGACTTGATACTATTCGTTTCAAAGTTACGATCGACTTTCTAAAATTTCTTTATACGGTGATGGCAACGGAAAATAAAAATGAAATATTAAGTGAAATATAAGCGAGAAATGAGAAAGAGGAATAGAGAAAGGAAAACGGAGTATTGTATAACTCGAAAGAGACATTAATCCGAGACAAACGTTGAATAAATCCAAAGAATGCGGATATTATTATTACCGTACATGTATTTTCAAAGGGATAAATATATTGTACATTTATTATTTTTTGATTTTTAAAGTTTCACTTTTAAAGTCATCGACATCGTTAAAGATGGCATGTTTTACCAGCTGAATGAATAAGACGCGAGTCTCAGCTTTCCTCATTATAAATAAGAGTTTTATGCATATAAAATACAAAGAGTTACAAAGTTACAGAATAATCGGATTTATGGGCTGCACATCTGTAGCACTTAGGCGCTCATATGTGCGAACGCAGCGAGATAACGTGATTGCGCATCCTACAATACTCACGAGCGTTCCTCGCGCAAAAAGAAGTGTGCAACACGGAAATGCGCCTCCTGTGCCTTCCCCTGTCTGTCCCCTGCCCCCTCCCCTCTTCCCCCGCGGTGGCGTCTCATTGTTTACGCCTCCTCCGCGTCTTGAATTCATTTATTACCCGCGCGAATAACAAATCGCCGATATTTGTCGCGCGTAGATCCACGCGTATTTAATGCGCCGAGCGCGTGTCGAGGATAACGACGATTTACGTAGCCTAGATAAGTGTTTACTGTCTCATTATACACCTGTTCTTCGCCACGATTAACTTACTGCGTTCTCCTTTCCGACAAATTCGCACTTACCGATAAAGTGTCTCATTTTCTATATCTATCTTTCTTCTGGTGTCACACACACGTATATTTATATAAATAAATCTTATAAAGAGGAATAAATATACGTTTGAATAATTATTACAATAGTTATGTTCTATTCTAAGAAAAATTATTTCCCGACGCAATTGTCTATACGAATGAGGAAAACGGATACAGGCACTTTATATCGGCAATATATTCTCTGGCGATATGGATCGTGATAAACGACTCTTTCGATTGTGCTGGTGATTTTTTGATTTGATAAATGTTTCAAAAACTGTAGATTGTGAAATCTCAGATTTGATATTATTCAACGATATACTTATATGATAAAAAAGACTCACTACTACTTACCACTACAAAACATACGTTTATTATATATCATCCTACATTGCTATATTTAACTATTTCCAAGATATGACTTGAAGTCTTAGATAAGTAATATTATAATAATAATGGAAAAAATAATATATTTAATAATTTTTTCCTAAGAAACAGTACACGAATATTTCTCACATATGATCGATGAAATTATACCTTTCTTCCTCAATCTTCTATTAACGTATCAATTTCGTCAATTATATTTTGCTGACGTTAAATTGATATATT
This sequence comes from Tetramorium bicarinatum, assembly GCA_928718305.1. Lineage (NCBI taxonomy): Eukaryota > Metazoa > Arthropoda > Insecta > Hymenoptera > Formicidae > Tetramorium > Tetramorium bicarinatum. Next base: position 16,108,048 of record OV788323.1, on the reverse strand, counting down.
AATTTTCTGTCGCGTTTATTCGCGCTTGCGAAAGATTTTCAAAATCGCGAATATCACTCAGGTCAAAGAAATCTGTAACATTCGTTACAAGTGACATCTTTCAGAACACGGTAAAATCGCGCGATGCGATAAGCGTGCCGCAGACATCCCAAAATCAACATTTAACCATGTTTGTACAGTTGTACCTTGCACCGCAAAATCGCTTTTACACTGTATATATAGAATTGCTTTTTTCCATTCAAAAGTTGTTACATGGGAACGCGAGACTGCGAAGAAATTGAAACTTTTGAAACGTTGCTAGCAGTTAGTCACCAAGAAAAGGACAATAATTTGTTTACTTTGAAATCCTAATACATATCTGAAGATCTCATAAAGCTTTTTAGATTAGATAGATTCTGCTAGAATCAAAATAGAAATGAGAATATAGAAAGCAATTACAATGAGAGTCTAGCGCGATATCTTGAAAAGTTTCTAATTGCGATACGCAAATAATGATCTACTGATATGCAATTCAATAGATTGCAAAGCAATATTAATTTAATACTGCATGTACTGATAAGATTTTAATAGAACAATAAATTTATACACAACATTGTTAAAAGAAAGAGAAAAAGATATTCTATAATATATAATATTATTCATTAATTGTTATTGATAAAATAAAATAAAATATAATTCGTAACTCATGATATGGACAAGATTCCAATGGTCATTAAATTTCATAATTGCTTTTAGCAAATCGACTTGCCAATATTAAATAACGAAATCGTTAACTATTGCTATCATACAAGGTAGTATTATTGAGAATTATTGCACTAATGTATTGCAAATTATACTGGTTCTAACATTCGCCTGAAAGACAAAAACATAGTGTGAATGAGTTACGCGTACATACGTTTCAGCCAAAATAAAATTTACTTAAAAAATAAATAATTTATATGAAAATTTATATGAAAAGTATTATAATAAATGTGTCAAATAAAATTATATAATTGTTCTGTATGCTTAATTTTAATCATGCTGAAATTCAATTAAACTTCTCAGTCATTTTGGATATTTTCATCTCATTAGCCTTTCACCACAGACTCGCCTCAAAAATTTGAAAATTCATATTAGGATGGATATTTTATTATTGTACACTTTACTGCATACTCGCGAAATAAAATGACATTCGAGCGAAATCTTGTTTCTAAAGTTCACTTCGCTTTTCGAGATGATATCTCGATATTCTGAATATATGGATTTGCGACGGGACGATACTGTCAATAATTCTTTTGCCAAATTTCGGGCAAAATTCCTTATCAGAATCTTTCGTGAAGTTTTCTCTTCAATTGCAACGATATTGAGTTTCAGTATGGTTCAGAGATAAGCGGATCTTGCCACCGATGTTCATCCTTTTTGCGAAAACGAAAACGAATAAGTAAATGAAAATAAGACATTTACCATAATGCATTTTGGCAAGATATTTGATTTTAGTGATCAAAATACATTTGAGAAAAGTACATTATTTTCTTTATTATTAATAATTTGAAATACTAGAAATTTTGTTATTTTACAACTCATCGTCAATTTACAGGCAGCAATGTCTGTAATATGAAAATTTAATTTTTTCCAAGATTAAAACCAAGATTAAAAATTCATTAGAGCATTTCTTGAATGTAATTATATAATTAAGCGCTGAAGCGCATGTACTTTTGTTAATTATTAACTATGAAGTACAAATCACGCACCGATGACGACCTAAAATATGAAAAAATAATTATGAAGCTGTCAATCGTAAAGAAAACGTAAAGCTCAAAGGGTTAATTAATTTAATTAATTAATCCTTTGTACTTTTTAAAGTCCACCTATTCAAATAAATTGATAATAGCTTTGTCCATATTAACGTCACTGTCATTCGCTCGAAAAATCGCGTAGATACCACTCGCCTGCGTAGTGTATACGGGGGACGGGTGAAAAAGAAAAAAAAAGAAACGAACATATCTGGATATATCATTTTTTGAAACTGAAGATTCAACAGCACACGGTAACATCTGAATGAAAAAGGGGAGCATAAATGAAAGGATTCGACTGATATTCAGCTCTTTTCACGTCCATCACATCCATTCGTTATCAAGTCCCATACTACAATTAGTGTAAAAAGTAACAATTTTTCGTAATTATCGAACTATATTTGTTCCCGTTATATACCCCGTTTTATATTAGAAAATATATTTTTTTACTCTGCAAGCAACGCCAGATGTATTATATTTAATTACTTCGAAGCAGTATTGTGCTAATACCGTAAATATTATAAAAATATTATGCTCTGTGTCTGTGTGTGTGTGTGTGTGTGTGTGTGTGTGTGTGTGCTTAATATTTAATATTTAGATACGTTTGATTTTTATATTTCAATTTTTTTAGTTTTCGAGATTTAGATTTATTTATTATTAGAAATCTTCATTTACTCGTTCGTTTCAAAAGATGAAAGTGTTCTACGAAATATAAAGAAAAATATGTCTTCTCTTTTGTGCCAAGCGGGAAACACAAGGAAAGCTTTAATTAGAATGACGCGGAAAGTGCATGTGAACCCTACGGCTATAATACCTCTCTCGCGGAAATACGCAAAATAGCAAAGGTGATTTCGCGCGCGTTTGTACGTCATTATGTAAACTGCATTTATTCAAAATGTTACAGACTTCTCTCTGGGTGCTTAACTTTCTTTTTCTCGATTTGCTCTTAAATGTATGGCAGTACTTGGAAAAACGATGCGCGTCGACGTATCGCGCGATCCGTAACATTATACTCGTAATGAAATGACGCGTCGTAAAATTAATTAAGACACAATACGTTCGTGTGCGGTCTCGAAACGTGCGCGAGGGTCTCGAAGAATAAATCATGGAAATAGAAGTATCGGTTCTCGGATATCAATTCCTTGACATGTAATTCGAGCACGCGACACGTTTGTCTAGCTCCTATCTGACCACACGTGTCCGTGGATATAACGTCGCGCCAAGTAGACGACCCTTTATTAGTATAACAGAATAAGACACGCCCGTATCTTAGTGAAATGAGCTGCAACTTTCAAAATAGACGCATCATCGTTGATGACGGTTTCTGCATTAAGAGATGCTCCATTTGTTTTCTAATTTTCTAATTGCCCTAAACATTACATTTTCATGAGTGATCTATTTCATTGTCAATTATTACTTTAATGCGCCGAGGAAATTTACATTGGATAAAAAGATGTATATTTAATGCTTAAATAAAACATCTTTTGTATGTAGACTAATAACTGATACTCAGAGTTGCACTATTATCAGGGCAACTTACCATTTCATTCATAACAAAATTTTTCTATACATGTCAATGAATTTAAAAAAAATAATTATATATGGGTATATATGCAAATTAAGAAAGAATAATACGATTCACGATATCGTTTAATAAAAAAAAAAAGTTATTTTTACGAATGACAGCAAAAACATACAACGCTCGTACGCAAATAACAGAATATACAATAAATACTAAATAAAAATTTCGCGAGAATCAAAATAATCGTCTTTATATATTTTCATGAAAATAGTTAGAGTCTTTTACATCGAAAAAAAAATTCATATCTGCATATGTAGGAAATAACGTATGTAGATAACGCGGGTGTCAAACTCTGTTGCGTGTCGAGAGAAAAAGACAAGCACTGACGACATAACACGACGGATCGGATCAAAAAAATTAGGGTCGCGTCGCATGCAGGAACGACGAAGATGGTGATGCTGAACGTCGTCGCCGCGTGAGAAGGGAAGAGTTTGGAGGAGAAGGGCGATTAAATGGCACGAGAGGTCAGTGCCTCGAATCGGGGGCCAGGCCCCAATTGGTACAGATGCAAGTATGAAACACCATTGGGACGGGCCGTTTACGAACGCTCGAGTACGTTCCTTCGGCTTCGCGCTTTTCCTTACCTTCGTTTCGATAGCGATAAATGAAATTTTCAATTTAACAGAGATGAAGATTTATATGTGAAAATTATCAAACGAGAGACAGATTCTTGCGTTAGTGAGAACTCGTGAATTAAATCCTCTTGGTATAATGATGTTTATGAGAGAGAATTTACAGAGAGTGGCTTTCCTGCAGTTCTTCGATTTTGAAAAATATAAATAAATATAGAGCTATTTCTCGTGTTTCATTTTATAAAATAAAAAATACGTTTTTACTTGAAGATACACATAAGATACATATATTTTTGTAAATATGTTAGCATTGAAGGAAAAAGAGAGATCTTTTCACAATAATTAATCAAGAATCTATTTTCTTGCTACATATGATTATCATGCTCCAATTATAATTAATTATTTTTCGTCATGTACATATTTCGAAAAATTCCGTTATTCGTTATTATTAAATCTTAATTATATTTCCGTTATTATTAAAATTACATATCTAACTATGTTGAATTTAAAAGAAAATATGAGATAGAAATACGCTATATGAAATAAATAAACTTTAAAAGATGTCATCATTAAAACTTTAACTTTTGTTGCGTAACTCACTGCTCATTTGCTTTGCTCATTCTTTATTCGTCAATTACTTAACCGAGGAATTCTATTAACTCATTGTCGTTACGCACATTAAATCTCTTTTCCTGGTCAATATATCATCATAATTATTCATGCAGATGATTATAATTATCTCCGATTGAAAAAGATGTCGCGACGTAATAATTGCGATGAAATTAAATATCTTTTCCACGAACGACTTCGCATAATCGCGATCGCGATCGGCGTTCATTCTCCTACGTAAGCGATTATCAAAATGCCATGAAAGATTACTATCGTTCTCCTCGTGACAGCTGGCAAAACGATGCGATTGTGAGAAATCTCCGCCTTATGTAATTTTACATCACAGTTATTCTATTTTCGCTTGAGTTACGTGAACTCACGCAAGATGCCTTTTATAATTGTCGCAAAGAGTCACAAAAATACTCGTGAGTAACATATGTGTAAAGTCGACGGATCTCCGCCTTATTCGGAATATCGCGTTTGGTCGCACGATATTATTGACACACTTATCGTAAACTGCGACATATTTCTTCACAACTCGCATCGAGCATTTCATTGGTCGGGATGTTTATTCGCCGTGATTATCTAAAGTTTAACGCCATGACCTCTCGTGACCAGCCACCGATGACGTGACCCTCGGGGTTGATCTCGCGGGGGTTCCCCGTCACAGATTAAAATTATGCTATGCTACACTGATATTGCCTGGAATATCGTCTAAAACTTGAAACGTCATAAGCTCCGTTGCGTTTCAGAGGTACGGAAGGTAGCGCCGCTTAGCATAATAATCGGGTCTTAGCGTGGCAAGTACGCATATCGTAAGGATACTACCGGAAATAAGATGAAGAGATTAAGTCAAATGCGTGAAGGTATAACAAGATAGTTATAAAGTGATCAGTGCATGCTCTTTTACTTGCACACAAAGAACCATGCTAATTACGTTGCAAAATAGAACTCCATTTTGAATTTCCCTTCTCCAATTTTATGCTGAACACGCCTACTAAAAGGGTCTAGTGTTACTATACCGAGCCTTCCTTATGTCCTCCTGAATCTATCTTTGAACAACTCAAAGTAAACCTTTCCAATATTTTTTTAATAACTCATCTCGACGTGTCGTTCCAACGAGATAACGAGATAAGTGTAAAATTTTCTACTTGGACTACTCTAAAATCTTAGCTTGTAACGTCTCGTCATTTTTCTTATCTCGCACTGAGAGAAAGATATATTTACTTTTGGCCTCAACCATAATTTTATAATATTTCTAACACGAAATATGATTAACTTAACTATATGCATCATTACGTTAACCATAATTATCGTTAGAAATATTATAAAATTGTGGTTGAGGCCAAAAGTAACTAAATCTTTTTCTCAGTGCAACCTAAAGTATTTGATGATACTTGACTGATTGTGAGAGAGACAATCGGTGTACGTCGATGATCTCTACCGCAACGTCGAATCATGTAGGAGTTGCATGTGAATATTATTTGCCGCGTTCGCGCTAATTCGCGGCGCTGCCGGCTGCATCTCGCTCGTTCGCTCGCTCGCTCGCTCGCTCGCTCGTCCGCGAGCGTGTATATCCGTTCCGCGAAGCGCAACATACGTAACGAATGTGCGATACTCATTAGGAGAGTCAAGGGTACGTTACGTGAAGAGTGCGGTTACACTCCGCGCGTATGTCTGGCGCGCGTTACGTCACCGTGGAACGCGCCAGCGTCGATCAGCGCGCATGCAACACGCGACTACTCTCCGCGTCTCGCGCGCAGGAAGGAAAGAGCGTATGGAAGCGCCACCGGAAGACCGGAGCGCGAGAATAGCTCCGATCGCGACGACGACACGCAGGATGATCCGCAGTGGTTTCTCTATGAAATGTCGAGGACAGGTTTCATCATTTAAACTTGAGACGAAAATCCTTATTTAAGAATGTCATCGTTTCTAGCGACCTTTGAATATTCGACATTTAAATATCATAATGACGACGAAGATTTAAATTATAATCCCCTGAAGTACGGTTTTTTGTAATAATTTGGATTCAATTTTCCTGCCTCGTCGAAAATGTCAAAGTATCGGCATTACGAGCTATAAAAAAAATTAGAGAGAAACTTTGGAAATTATTATTTGAAATTTAAATTCAAACCCGTAAAAAAAGTAGCAAAAAATCATTTTTTTCGCTTAACTCTGAAATGAACTTTGACAAAACTTCTAAACGGAATTTTGGACATGTGTACGAAGGCATTTAAAATGTCGAAGAAAGTCAAGAGATAAGCTCTGAGCAAGTTTCATTTTTCTATACGTTTCACGCCTACCCGTTTTCGGATTATCCTCGTTTTGAATAGAGTTCCTTCAAATTAAGCTAGGTCAAAAAGGTTTTGTGTACAAGAACCTATGGGAGATTGGAAATTTGCAAGTGAAGATTCGTTACGTCGTTTGTCCGCCGTCGGACCAGGTACTTTTTCGCTGATTTCGGGTTTCAGGAGTCGGCCACGAACCGGCTCCGGTCGGTGGAATTCAAATTGTAAGAAGCCGACTTGCGCTTGAACGAAACGCTCACTGAGAGTCACCGAGAAAATCGCTCCGGGCGAGAAATTCTCGCCGGGAGAAAGGCGGACTCGGTGCGATGTCGTGCGCCGAGCTACAGAAGAGCGAATTGAGAAGCGCGGCTATAAAGCGCAGCCAGCATGATTCTGTCGCAATTTACAGCAAGGAAATCGCAGCCTTGCTCCAGGCAAGGTAAGTAGAGTGTTGACCACGAAGCCCCAGGGACTGACAGCTGACAGAGTGCATTTTAAAAGAGGAAGACAGATATACTTTCGATACGGCGAATCCTGCCAGTCTATAGGATACGTCACAAGTCGCACATAGTTTTCTCTCGATTGCAGATACACGCGAAATCTGAGCTATTTAAATAATTTAATAAATTTAATCGTATTTCAAATACGCTTTCTAGCAACTACTACTTTTTTAACTTATTAATAGATACATTCTTCCGCAAAAATTACAAGCATAGAAAGATTATTTATTAAAATACACTTTGCATTATTTCTTGCATACAAATCTTAATATTTTTTATGATATTATTTAAAGCATATCAATTATTGATACTTATTTTATGTTAGGATTCTAAATAGAAATTGAAATATTCCAGAAATTAAGTTTCTCAATATAGAAACATTTTTATTTTCTAATTGATTTAGTTTACTAAAATTTTAATTTGCCTGACTATAGAGATATTTCATTGCATATCATACAAGATTGTGGTAACGGTCTTAATTTTAGTTTTTTCTAAAATCTAAAGAAATTCCTTTGTAGGCGAGAGAAAGTGCGTGACTTTTGACACATCCTGTATAGCTACGAGACGCGCGGGCGTACTATACTCTTTCTTCGATTTAATTGCGTATAACATAAAATGAAGACCTGCCTTTAACCTTTCGAAATTGCTATCCTTTTACGATGACCTATTACTGCAATAACTGGGGGATTTATTTAACGCCTCTGACTTAGAATGGCATTATTCGAGCATTCTAAAATCATTCTATAGATTTTTTATGATTTTTTGCTTTACAAAGTATTGTGCGCAAATGAAATATTAACTAGTACCTATTATGTTGTCTACACTCAAGCTGCTTGATATATTACTTATTATGTAAACTTTCAATCCAATTCAAACTTGTGACGTCAATATTTGATACAGATACTTATTGTCAGATGTTTAAAATCATAGTTTACATAAATATCCATTTTATTTGTTGTCTTACATGTAGAAAGTGTTTGAGTAATTGGAATAATATTTCAAAATTTTCGATATAATTGAAACAGAATCTTGGTTTTTCCCATAAGAATTTAGATTTCTTGATATATTTTTTAAAAAGTCTAGATAATGAATTATTAAAAAATATACAGTGTCTTCTTCGGTTTCTCTATATAAAAATTCTTAAAAATCTGTAACAATCTTAATTTTTCTTATTTAAATTGAAATTGCAAGAGTTTTATCTTTCGATAAAATTCTTTCGAAATAAATCGTATAAAAGTTATACAGAATTATATGTCTCTTTTTCTTTCGGAAAAAGATTTTCCCAACGTATAATAAAGTCTGGTGCAGGAGAAAATTAATGCAAGTTTAACGACATCACAAAACGGTTCGAAAAATTGACGAATGGAGGAATTTCGATGGCAACTTTTACCGGTTTCGATCGCACCAGGTCCAAAAGTGGGCGGAGAAGCAGATGATCTCGAGATGACGATATTGGCAACGTGGTAACGTTGCAGGGCCGCACACGGAGGCTGAAGCGAAAAAGAAAAGAAAGATAGACAGATAGAACGAGAGGAAGAAAGATGAGAAATCGAGGCGAGAGTAGCTGGAAGAGAGAATGATTGGCGAAGGAAAGACGCGGCAACGACGCCGGTCGTTGCAGTTTCGTGCAAAAATAACGCGGAAAGCCTCCTTTAAACTCACCCAAGCACGTCTATAACTGAAAATACACATCGCGCATGGAGAATGCGACAAAGTAGAGGAAAGGAATTTTAAGATCACGATGGATGTTTAAAAATAAAACGGGAATACTCACAAAATGTGGATTCGTAAAAACTGTTGTTTCCGATCGAGAATCGAGAGCCTCAGAGATTTCCCAAGTAATGCAGAGTTGTAAGTGTTCTAAAGTATACAAATTTAGTTATCTTTAATTTTAATTTTTTAATAACGTACTTTTATAGAATTTAATTTATAACTTATAGCGAGAGAGCCGTTAAAATATTTGCTAAACCTGCGGAAGAAAGAAAGAAGAATCGATTGAATTGAATTTTTGCTGAATAAAAATCGAGTCTGACTTTTTCAAAATCTACGTTCGCAAATTTTGATCCTCTGATCCGGTTACATAGTGTACGACGCGGATGCAAGTCATTTTCGAAATATGTTGGACTGCCCGCCGGTGATTCACGCTAATTGCGCCGTTAACCCTTGCTTAATGACTGCGCGGTAAAACGCGCGCTTTTCCATGGAAAAACTCGGAGCTGCGAGCGAGTTTTTCGCTCCGCCGGTTATAGCACTTTGTGCTCGCTTGCGATTTTGCATGATTTACGCTTCTGCTAATTCATTCACGCGGGGGAGATTAGACGATACACGCATCCCGAATCAAACTAAATGTTTGACAATGAGTAATTTTATTCACTTTATGTCCGATCGACGTACGATTTATTCGAAAAAATAAAACCTTTTCAAGTTATGCAATAAGTTTGAGAATACTTATTTATTTCAGAATAATACTTTTTCAATATGTATCTTTCAACAAAGATATATTTTTTAATTTTACTTCTTATTTTATATCTCTTATCTTTTGTAGTTTATTTTCTAAAAACGAACGTTTCTTAATAACCGTTCTCTTGGATTCGAACTTTATATATTAATTAACGATAGCACAGAACTGCAATTAATTGGGTAATTATATTACCACTTAATTTTTTTATGCAATTTACTGTGGAAATATTATATTACTTTATGAGATTAAGTTTTTTTAAATTATCTTTTACATCAGATAATACACAAAGTCTAGTATGTGCTTCGTTCCGTAGGATGATTCGCAATCAATCCTACGAGTCGGCCCGACGGAAATATTAAGAAGCAGTGACTGCTTTTCATTAAGTCGATGATGTCTCGTTAAAAGTTTATATGGTCGATTACTGCCTTTATGCCTCGTTTTAATATACTCAATCCATATCGGCCGTTGTAACTATCGAATCAAACCGTAGAGTAGTAGAACTGGAGACTAAAGCGTCAGTCGTATCTATTTTACGTTGGCCAATACTATCAGTTCGTCCCATCACCGCTTACCATTAATTACCTTCGATGTAACGCAGGATCGATACATTTGATCCCGCCTATCACTCTGCGCAGAACTGTTTCGTTTTGTTAATGCAACGCGAACACAAATCTACAGATTTACGTACGTATTTGTAAAATGTATACGAGCTTAGACATTACGGTAGCGAAAAATTGTTCGGAAATTTCAAATCGACAACTGCCGTGAAATCTTCGCGACGAATAGATTTCTATCGCTTTCTGACAAGCAGATTCCTAGTTTATTTGAAGATCATAATCGCCTCTCTCTTTTATATTCGCACGATATATCACTGCGTTCCGTGTCGACGCGTGCTTATCGCGCTAATCGAAACAACGACGTCAGAATTACAAGGTAACTTTGCGTGAGATGGTGTCACGCAAATGCTGTTCAGAGAAATCAGAACACCATGAAGCTATCTAGGTGCATTTATAATTTTTCTGAGCTTATACTGATCGCTACGTAATTGGTCCTATTTAAAATATCAATTAACTTACGGGATTTCCTTGAAAATTCCTCATTATAACATAACGAATTTTTGGTGCCTATAATAACGGCATCGTAATTTCTCCACCAAAATTTCTACATGCTTAAAAATGTTTAAAAACGAAAAATAATGTATAAAAAATTGTTAGGCTTTTAACACACTTAATGACATTACCCTTTCACATAATATTCATATAGAAAGTGACATAATTATTTCGATAGCACAAACTGCTCCAGAAGCTCGTACCTTAAATTTAATGATTATGATAATTTTAATTAGCAATTAATCCGTCATTAGAGATAAAGTCGTGACTTCTGGGAGACACGTCGATTAATTCTCCTTTCCCCGAGAGACCAGAGATAATCCGGTGAATAACGATCTCACAGAAGGATCCAGTATTCATCGCGGCGTTCCGATTTCACTGACCGGTAGTGTTCCAGTATCTACCGTGCCGTAACAGCGCGGAGATAGATACCGCGAAGAGACGACCGGACATTTAGCCGAGTACTCTCTCTCGGTCATTAAAGAGGCGCGGACCGCCTCTAATCGCCATGGACGGATACCGACCAGCGCTGAAGAAGACGGTAGAAAGAGCTTTGTAATGACGGGCGCCAGCCCTCACGACGCTAAGTCTTAAAACCAGACGGATGAGTAACCTTTTGGCCGGTTTCACGGATCCTCTTCTCACGGACACCTCTTCTCTCTAGCGCGCTGCGCTAGAATTTCGAACCTAACGCCGCACGAGGAAGAAGGAGAATTGCCCGATCGTAGCCGGCGTGGCGCGACGGTTTAAGGGTAAAATTTCGCGTCTCTTTGCGGGAACGCGAATGCCTGTACTGAACAAAATTTTGGTTTAAAACGAACAAATAGAAAATCTTGTAGGCGTGATCAAATATTCTGGTTATTATAATAGGAATTCTGATTATCATAACACTGAGAAAAAAAATTTGTTGAAAAACGCAAAATATATTTCATCTAACTAAAATATTTAGTCCGATATGTTCAACTAAACATTATTACAATAATACGTAAAATATTATATGAATGAACTATACTTTTTTTTAGTACAACTAAAAAAACTAACTAAAAAAATTAAAATTGTTGAATCAACCATTGGGTTAAACTACTATACAAATTTAGTTCGTACAAACGATTTTTTTTTTTCTTAGAGAAGTTATAAAGTATTGAGTTATATTATAATAATCAGAAAATTTGATCACGCCTACAAGATTTTCTGATTCGTTTTTAACCAGAATTTTTTTTCAGTGTGCGCTATCATTACAGCATGCGGCGTTGTTCCTTACAGACTGTTCCTATAGAAAGGCAAATTGCACGCGATGAAATTCTTCGAAACGCTAAATTCGTTGCTCCGGCTCGCGCCTCGCTCGCGGATCTAACAGTAACTTGTAAAGTGAATCGGATTTAATGCCATCATTATGTCGAATCTCGCGAGCTGGTGGTCTGTTAAAACTGCAAGATACAGTCGTATTCGCCATACAGGATGTCTCAGACCTGACAAGCCGGTCTCCCTTCCATCTACGGAGGCTGACCGATTCACGCGTAAAGGATAATTCATAACGCGCCGACGAAACGCATCGCTGACGAAACGCATCGTCCACGTTATCGCGCGCGGTCTAATAAAATTCCTCGATGAGCAAGGCGCGATTGCACGCCGGAGGGAGCACCAATTATTGTGCTCGCAACGCGTTACTCAAATTGCAACCATATAATTGTTACCATAAATACTGTAACTCCTGCAATATAACTGACGATATAACAACCGCGTCTAACGTCGTGGGGAAGCCTCGATAAAAGGAAATAAGAAGTGCTCCCCAAGTGCACTGCGTATTCATAACTACATCGTTAATATCGATTAATGAGTCTCTCTCGTCCATAATAAAATTATCACTACAGTGTTTCGCGCCGCATTAAAAGGGTATTCAACTACAATAGCGAGCCCCGCGTTGCGGGCCTTGGCGATTTCCTCGCTTCCTCGCGTCACGATCCGCCGATGACCGATGGGACGGCGAGGGATTCTCGAGACCCGCTGAACGAAACGGGCCGTTAAAACGCGCACGCAGGAATCTCTCTTTCCTCCGCGAATTCTCAGAACGTATCCCTGAACTCTTGTCGGGCGCTTTCGCGTGTCAGCGCAATCCGCGCATAAATAATGCACGTCGCACGACGTTTGAGAGAGCGAAATGAGCGACGACGATTGTCCGTCCGGTGGCATCGATTTATGCGTGTACTTCGACCCGACGTGACGTCGACGATGATGGCCGCGACAGTCGGCTGCGACGGCGACGTACGGTGCGAACGGGCCTTAAACTCCCCGCGCTGCATTCTACGTCGGTATGCATTCCCGCGCGCTCGCGGGAAACACGCAGGAGAAGATACAGATATCTCTCTCTCCCTCGGCTCGACTGCGCCACGTGATTGCACGCCGCCGCTGCCGCTGCCGCCGCCGCCGCCGCCGCCGCCGTCGTCGTCGTCGTCGTCGTCACCGCCGTCACCAGCCACTCTGCGCGACTTGCATCCGCAAGTTCGCAGCTGCGGCTGCGGGCCCCCGCTTCCCGTGGATTTTTAGCGCGGATTCTTGCCGCGCGTTTGACGCGCCGGCTCGACACACGATAATTGAGTGGCTAAGTGCCGTAGGTGCCTAACCGGCAATTTCTAATATTTCATTTAAAGAACGGAGACGAGGGAAACATGGAAAGCACATTTGTCAACTGACACATTAAGCACTGAAGAGTTATGAAAAGCCTTTATTTATTTATACCTAGATTGTTAACCCTAGATACCTGAGAATCGCAATCGCTTTCTCCATAGCTCAACTGTGTACGTCAAAATAACTTTACTACCTTTTAACTGTTGCAATCGCGACATGTAGGCTCTTTGCGGTAGTATCGATCTTTTTCTTTCAACTATCACACCCAAGAATGTCTTTTCGAATACTTATAGGTAATAAACTAGGATTAGAAACAGTATAAGTGTCAAAGCAAGTTTAGAATGAAGAAAACGTAATATTTTTCTCCATTTATGGTGAATCTTTTCGCACTTTATATAAATTAAATAAACTTAAATAATAAAATTAATTTAAAGCGTTAATATATAATCAGTTAGAAGATGCGACAACTTTTTGGATTGGGAATTGAAAAACGAGCTAATCATCTATGACAGACAGCCAAGAAATAAGAAAGGATATTTAGGAAAAAATATACCAAATTAAAGAAACTTGAAACCTGGGAGAAATATTTTTCCATTTTACATGAATTTCTTTTTCCTTTACAATTTAAAGTGTTGCCTGAATAAAGTAGATTCATACGGCGGGCATAATTTATGGAAAAGAATATTAACAATTACACATTATTTGCAATTCGCAACTCCAAGCTTTTAAGATTGAATTACTTCAAATTTGACAGCCAATTAGCGACACATCGTAACGAAATACGTAAAACGATATATCTCCTCTATCGTATGCAACATGTAACGTCGAGCTTTGCCGAGCCAGAAGCTCGAGCTTTATAATTATAAACACTATAATGCATTATTAACGTTTTAATTATGCGCGTGCCATGCTAAATAGTTCAACATAAACATTCGCTTTGCAGTTCTAACATTTTGTTCGACTCATATTTGCGTTACATTCGTTTAATGTCATTAAAAGATCAACTGTCATTTTATATGAGTTATTTTATTATTAATTAATAATTAATAACTTATAGGGCCTACCGCTTGATTTATAATTCTCTTTCACGCGTTTAGCAATCAGTTGTGTCTTTCGTTTCATTATTTTTATAGTGATAATTATAGCTTTTATCTTCTGTGAGAGATTGTATCATAATGAAAATACAGTGTCGTAATTTTAAAGCTTATGATGTGCACACATAATCTATGTAAATAGATTCGGTGGCAAAAGAAAAAAGCGCAGTGGATGTATTATCTCTTTTATCGCCTTTTGATAAATTTGCTCTTATCGACGGTACAGAACATAGTACCTTTCCAAACTACTTGAGATATCAACCGTTTCCATTAATTGAAAAAAATATATAAAATAAGAGACTGTATTATTTTCAAATCGCAGATCAATCTAAAAATTTCCTCGTTCCAACGTATTACTACACACATTTCTCGTTACCACACACAAGTGAACCAACACTAACTTGAATTAAACTTGAAGTAAAATTAAACTAAATCCAGAAATGATTACAAGATGCGTTGGTTTTTTTTCCAAATCAGTTTTCTATATAGACTTGATAAAAATTAATACAAAGTTTTAATTGGCATAAACGAAGTCAATCGATAAAAGGATGACAATATATTTATAAATCGTTATATCTAATTATATTACGCACTAATTAGGAAATAGAAGCTCTGCTCAGGCTCTGTCTCTCTGAAACGTCCGTTGGTAATGTAATCGCGTAACGTGAATCATCAAAAATATCGTTACGTGCGCACAAATTCCAGCCGGATGAATTCTCGGCGTCTAACCTTCGCACTGTCGCGTGTCACAATTGTTTCCATACGAACGAAACGGAAGTCTTCATACCGCTGTAAACGTGACTCCGAGTGTGACTTCGGCTCGCATTCATGCCGTGCGTGTTACCTCGAACTCGGTTACCCGATTCTCGTCCCGTGATAAAAATCGCGCGATTCTTGCACTAAATGAAACTCTGACTGGCCACACTTTGAGAACGTGGACAGCGTTTGACGTTTCATCACATTTCACGTGAGTCATCGGTTTTAGGAAAATTGTTATACTGTATATATTGCGCAATTAAAGTAAAAAAAGAAGAGAAACGTCTTGGCAGAGGGCGAGGAAAAACTGCTCCGAGATATGAGATCATTAAAGTGGAATCAATGTCGACACGAGGTCCGTCGTTTCGTCACAGTCATCCGATATCGTTTCAACGATACATGTTTAGAACGCACGTGTGTAGAACGCGCGCTCCGCCCGTGCGTCTCGAGTCGCCTCTTGAGAGATTTAACGTTAAATAGATTCTCATTGCGGTTCACGTCCCTGATCTAAGACACGTTTCGGGAAAAGCATCTCAATGTTGTGACTTAAATTAGATCTTGGCAAAGCCGAGCCAGGCTTGCCTCGAAGGCAGGCGGTAAACTGGGGAGAGCGACGCGAAAACTCACTTACCTTCCAACCGGCGCTGCTGTTGTTGTCACCCTTGTCCTTGAAGTAGGACACGTTCTGGACCATCCACTCGTAGATCTGCGACAGGGTGAGCCGCTGATCGGGCGCGCTGGTGATGGCCTGGGTGATGAGGTCGGCATAGCTGAGGTTCCCCCAGGCGTTCCGTCTCGACGAGTTTTTCTTCACTGGCAGCAGACCCTGGGCGAGCTGCGCCTGATGAGGCGGCGTGCCACCCTCGGCACCTTCCTTCGTGGCCGGCGCGCTACCCTCCACGTACCCTTCCGGTCGTGGTAGCGGCCATGTGTTGGACCTCGCGCGGGTCTGCGGCTCGAATCCGGTCTCCAGATCCGGCGAGGTCGAAAACTCAAACGAGACTCCCTTCTTCTGCGCCTGCTGCTGCTGCTGCTGTTGCTGCTGCTGCTGCGACGAGGTCATCGACCCCGACGCCGTGACCGGCACCGAGTCCATCATGTTTGCCGGGCCGTCCTGCGAACTCGGGTGAAATTCGCGTTCGAGCGCGAGATCGTACGCGTGACTCCCCGACCCGAACGGTTCGCGCGCGTAGTTTCAGAGCTACGAGTCGTCTTGCGTTTGGGATTGCACTGTTCACTAGAGTCGCGCACGTGTGTATGTATATATATATGAGAGTGTGTCCATGCACGACGGCCTTTGTACGACGGGCTCGCAGCCGGCGTCGAGTCGTCGTCGTTGTTTCTTCGCCCTCTCCAGACACTGGGGTTCTTCAAGGCGTCGCCATCGAACCGATCGGGCGACGCGAGATCGGTACGTGAACGGCGAGGCACGAGTCGACGCTCACGCACGCCGGGAGGCAAGGCTCCGTGCCGAGCGACGTTCGACGGCGGGTTCGCGCGGCAAGCGAATCGGCTGCGATCGTGCTCGCGTGCGGCTGTCGACGGCGGTGAACCAACTGAGGATTCCGACGGGAGCCGTTCTGCGTGCCGAAAGAGCGCGCGCGAGCGAGAGAAACGTAGGAGAAGAGCAGCGGCGGGCGGGAGGAGGGGGAGGAGGCGAGAGCGCGCGAAGGAGTGAGACAGCCGGAATGCGAATCGCGGCGGAGCAAAGAGAGAGAAAGAGGAAAGAAGAGGGAAAGAGAGAGAGAGAGAGAGAGAGAAACAGCGATAGGCGCTCGGAGCAGCGGAGAGAGGGAGCAGACCACGTGGTCAAACTGTGTTTACAAGCCGTACCGTCCGGGGGTCACGTGGCCATGTTTTGATAGAAACTTGGCCCGCCGCACGAGCGGGTAGATCTACGCTCTACGTCGTCGCTGACGATGCCCGTCTGGTCGCGCGGCCGCGCCGCGTGTACGCTCCTTTCCTCCTGGCAGCGCGATTTTCGGTGGAGACCGCCGACGGCGTGATTGCGATGGCGGTGGTGACCTTTGGTGCCCTCGTTGCCCTTGGGAGACCGTTCCCCCGGCGATCTCTCATCGATACCTTCGGATCCTCCGCGCTGTCGCTCGGCGCGCGCGCGCGCGCGCGCTTGTGCGAGTTCTCCTCTCGCGATTCTCGGAGCTCACCGTCGATCGCGCGCGCTCCTCGACCTCGCGCGCACGTGAATGACGTGAGTTCTGCCCGTAAACGCTCGTCCCCGTTGTCTCTCGATCCGGCGCTGTCACGCCGCGGTTCCACGATCGGCGGAGAAGAGGAAGAGAGAGAGAGAGAAAGAGAGAGAGAGAGATCTGTGCGAACGCGAACGCTGGTCGCTCGCTTCGTGGCTCTCTGACTCGTGAGAAATGACGTACGACTCGTGCGTGTCGCGGTGAGGAAAAGAAAACCTATTCACTACGTATAGAACTTGCCGGCAAGGCAGCGCGGCGCATACTGGCGAATTTCTCCGGCCGGCGCTCGGAACCGACCGAGCGGAGCCGAAGTTGCGAGGAGCGAATTTGCGACGCCTGTCGCCGCACTCCGGCGCGCCGATCGTCCGACGGCGCGGCACGTGAGAAGGAGAGGAGGGAGAGCGAGAGAGAGAGAGAGAGAAAACTCGAGGGTGGGAGAAGAACGAGGAAGACAACCGTGAGAGTACTCACGGAGAGCGGGAGGGTACTCGAGAGTGGCGTAGCTGGTGGGTGTCTCGGCGGCCTCGCCGGTGGGGGTAAGAAAGCCGGAGTGGGAGTCGGGCGCGGGTGGGGGAAGTAGAGAGGGACGAATGGGGCCGAGAGAGACGGCTATAAATTGCAACTTTGTGCAACGTACGAGGGAGTGGGAGACGAGCGAGGGCGAGAGAGACGGCAGCCGCGGTGCAACTCGGCGGCGGGAGTGGGATGAGAGAACGCGCGATGGAAGAAGGGAGAGTGCAGCGTGCTCGTCTAACGGGTGGGCGGGAAAAGGGGTATACGCTGTGCCCCCAGGGTTAGGCATCGCACTGCGCGCAGAACCCGCGAGGAGGGAATTCGCACGCGGTGCCGCTCTTTCCTTTTTCTTTCCCTCCTTCCTCTCTCTCTCTCTCTCTTTCTCTCTCTTCTCCTTCGCCCCCCCCTCCCCCGCCTCTCTTCACTCTGTCCTATCTCTCTTCCCAACCCCGTTTCTCCTCCCGCCATTCCGCCGCGATCTTCCTACGTTCTCTCGGCTCGATTTTGCAGCAACCCTTCCGGTACTTTTTCGTATCGCTACTCTGCGACTTGTAGAATCCGAAGATTCCCAACGCCCGATCGAAATAACTCGGCCTGTTGTTTTCGGTCTGCGTGCCTATCGAATGGTACAGCGTCCTCCGAAAACCATGGAACATTCCTGAATACATTCGCGAACATTGTTGCATCGTGGCGGCCGGCGGCGAATTCTTCGCCGAAATATTTGCCGGAAAAAAAAATTAAAGTCTAGTCCATTTTTTTTTCACCCTTGTAATCGCGTAAAGTCCCGAATGATCGTTTTCATGGGCAAAGATATTTTTCTCACGTTCTTTTACGCTCGCAATTATACGCGTTAGAAAGAAGAAAAAGGGATTTTAGATGCGAGATCTTTTGCTTAAAGTCAAGAATATTATACAAGCAAACTGTCGCAAACTATTCTTGCGATCAATATTAATAATTCATCCGAATAAATCTGAATTTCAAAAGACTCCACAAAAAATTTAGAATATTCTCCAAGAGTTGTATTTGTCTGTGCGTATAACGTTTTAACGATTTTAAATTGCATTAGTCTCTCTTTTTAAGTCCCGATTCAGAAATAGATACAGAAGACGATTAAGGCGTACGTATCTCAAATAGGTGCCACTTTTTCCAACTTTGCAGCTATTTTCGACATGCCTGGAGACACACATCCCAAAGTATCCAGAGCTGTTTGCCCGCCCTCAGAGATGCCCACCGTCAATTAAATGCATTTTCTGTCACAACAGCGTCTTGGGTACTTTTTGCGCGCTCTTAATTATTCGCCGATGCTGGATGTTGTCGTGTCGACGAATTTCGAAACCCTCCACAACCGTCCTTCAATTCGGCCATTGTCCGAGGTCTGTTGACATAAATCCCACGCGTTCAAGATATCCCTCGTCCATAAAAAGAAGTCGGCAGTGCCGCTGAAAGGGCAGGTAAATCCGGCCATTGCAACCCGGTTGAAACAAGAAACGACGCGCGCTTGGTGGTGGCCAAACACGTACGTACACGCGCGTACTGCATATCCGTGTCGTCCTGTGCGGGCAGTCCCTGCTAACTTAAGGGGTACTGTCACCGGGTGTAATTATGCACTCTGAACCTTCGATTGTCCGGCGGATATCCCCCGATGCACCCATTGCTCAATGTTGTTTGCGCGTGAGCTAAAAACAGCACGCCGTAGCTCACCGCGTCCGTGTATGTACAACGGCGCGAACACGCCGCGTGGCTAAAAATAGAAGATGAATGGATTCTTAAGGACTACCTGATCGAGTAATTGTGCAAACAATTTCGACTACTACGCACACACAGCAAACTGTAGTATAATTGTAAATTATTGCATAATGAGCTGTATTAGTTTAAGGTTGATTTATGCCGACGGTAAATCACTGCTCTTGGGTTGTTGTCCTCATTAATCCGAGAAATGAGACTCCTAAAATAGTATATAATAGTATATAAAAACAATGTAGTTGGCAGTATACGAAAACCCAATGGAACAATTCGAGTAACACGGTTAAAAATTTTTAAAATTAAAAAACTGTAATGAGCCTAGTATAATAGCCTACTGTAATACAATAATAGTAGATAACAGTAGTCTTGATTTTAAGCGTCTTGTACAATAGCCTTGATTTTAAGCAAGAGATCCTGTATATAAAATCCCTTTTTTCTATTTTCTTCTTTTCTAATATACATAATCCCGAACGTGAGAGAACGTGAGAAAAATATCTTTGCCATAAAAACAATAATTTCACATTTCTTGTTCAATTTTCTTTCTTCAATTTCTTTCTTTGATACAATGCTTAAGCTTTAATTATTTGATGGCAATTAAAAATTTTTCCGAATAAGAATTGAAAAGATGTCGCGCAATAATGACGAAATGATTAAAAGTTACGAAACATACAAAGTTTTAAACGTTCCTAGATTTTTATTTTGACTGTACTTTCTCTCGTGGAACCCCTTGGATTCATGCCGATCCCTAAGCATGCATCTCCTTCGCGCAGAGCTGAGATACGCCCTGGATAATAAAGAACTAAAGAACACGATTTTAGCATCCTTAAGTAGTCTGCAACCTAATCATTTTCAAGTACCGTCCCGATTAAGCCTGTCCAAAAAGACACATAAGAAATGTACAAGCTGTTTACTTCGAGAACAGCATATAACTTGGACATTTAAACCTTTTTAAATCGCTGCAGCGTGGTATATGTAATCTTATCATCACTTTTAAATTCATTCGAATGAACACCAACCACAGGTAATTGATTCTGAGTTTCGTACATGGTGATCGATGAGTTTTAAGTAATGCCAAGGATATCGTCGCGGATTCCTATATTTTCAGATTCACATTCGCAAGACGTTTAATGTCGCGTTTAACATCCGTCTGGTTTTCATCTCAAGTATTAATGTTGAAACATCGCACGTAGGCCAATATACAAATTAAACTTAGAATTCTATCACCGAATAGGTATCCAGAGTGAATATAGAGTGTATCTTTTGAAAAGTAATTTAAATGCCTTTCAAAACATAAGATATAATACATAAATGTTATCTAAATTTATGATCAATCTATATTTTGATCGAATATCATCTGAGATACTCCATTTTCTTCCATAAAATTAGGGTTGTGTGGCATGTTTTACGGGCAATCGTTTTTCGGGCAGAAAGGTGGGTCTTTCGGAGCGAGGAGAGTCATTCCGAGGCCCTAAATGCGAGACTTTATCGTGTGAAATTGCACATACGGTGAAAATTAAGGCAAAGTGAAAGAAAGCGCCGGCTACCAGTAACCATCGGCCATTAGATTCTCCTAATGGGAGATAGAGAAAGAGGCAAGGATAAGTTCGGACTATCAATTACATCAACCCAATTCCGAAGCTTACTTTACGCCGAATCGAATCCGGCCAGCTTGCTAAATTTGTTACGCTAACGAGCGTTGCACTCGTCGAGCTACCGCCGCTGTGTGTAACTTTTTGTTTAGTTGGCTATGAAAATAAACGCGAATTACGACGTTCGTTAACTCGATCGGCGGCTATCACGGGTCGATAGTTCGCGTATGCAGCGCGCATCTCACGTTGCTAAGTTAGGATAGTGCAGTCGTCTATGAAGTTTCCATGAGAATGAACATGTAATTGGATCGTACATACGTGTGTGTATTTATTTGTATGTATTCTGTAATTAATATCAAATAATAATTAATATGTAAAAAAGCTACGTAGCTTTTTTCAATCATTTCATTTCTATAGGCACATTAAGCATCGCATATTACGACTATCGACGAGAAAATTCAATTCAATCTGAAACAGTACATCGCGAAGAATGTCACTTGGCCATTTAAGTTTTATAGTTTTCACTATATTGGAATTTTATATTATTAGTTTCCTGTGCGACATTATAGATGATAAATTTCACCGATAATGCGCGATATAGTTAATTGCTCACATTATTCATATATAATATAAACACATTTTAAAGTTTTCAGAAATATACATACATATAGGATGTATATAAATATTTTACATCAAATAGATGAGAAAAGTTATATACGCCTGTTTAATTAGATAATCATAATTTTAATGTTTAATATCTAACAAGATATTAATGTTACACATTATAAACAAAATAATTTTTTAAAATTTATATCTTCTAATTTTTTCTCATAAGAATAAGAATTATAATAGAAACTAGCTTAAAAATTCTTGGCATAAAGACGAGCTTTTAATTGTTTTATTTATTGTTTGTTTTAGATTTGTTTATCATTGATATAATTTATCTTTCACGCATTATCTACCACGGATGATAACATACGCTTGCGTCCGTTTCCTTTTCTCAAGCTGCAAATTGTAGAATGCGAAGTTCAAAGTTGTGTAGCTTCTGAAGGTTTCCTGATTTCTACATTATTCATTGTTGGTCAAACCAACACGATAAAATACACGTCTCACGCGAATTCTTTATATTAAAACTTTATCATTTCAACATTTTATGAATTTACATTATATTATTTTTTTAATATGAAAAATATTGTGTAACGGCAAAAGATACCATCACACAGCCATGTTGGTCGATAGATGGCGATGGCGACTTGTCCGACAATCAGGTAGCTGGGAAGGGCGCCTTTTACATGCTCGCTTGAATGGGAGAAGCAGCCGGCTGCTCGCCGACTGGTTGCCAGACCGGCCGGCACTTTGCGTACCATCGTCGTGGTGCGCGGTACATTCGCACTGATGTGCGCCATCGGGTGTTTCCCGCGTCGCTTGCCGATTCAACCCGTAAATCTCATCCCGTAAAAAAGTTCACGCGAACGAATCTCGTAAGTGGCGGTATTTTCAAAGAATCCACCGTAATGCCGTACGACTTTCGTACATACGACTTTCGAAATTCGAACGTCGGCTCGTGGCGCGCCGCGTCTCGATTCCTCGCGATATCCGGATAGGAGTGCAAAGTGAAAGTGTCGGGAGTATAAAAAGATAAAGAAAAGCGAGTCGCGGTGACGCGGATAGAAGGATACACGACGGTTCGAAGGATAGTGACGGGAAGAAGCCGGCGGCACAGCACGCAGCATGAGGTCGTGCCGACGGCACGAGGGGTCCGCGGAGTTGGGCCGATCTCGCGGATCGGCGTGCAGCGATGCGGTGCTCCGATGATGAGGAAGAACTGGCGCTGTGAAGTGTGTTATGCGCGAGTGCGGTCGATCGGGAATACGCTACCCAGCAGCAAGCCGCCGGCACCGCCGTCGTGATGCCGTTCGTGATGCGGAAAGTAGAGCCGCGGCACGTGTGCCGCGGCCATGTGCCGGCGGGCTCGCATCCGGGCTGGCCGGTGGGCGCCGAGCTCGAGGCGGTGGCGAACGGCGCTCTCACCAGCTCCCTCAAGCAACTGGCCTCCCTCCTGACCGTCGCGGAGGACATCTTCGCGGGCCTCACCGTCGAGCTGGCCCAGGTCGCCGAGAGAAGCGGGCACCTACGTCGCAAACTTGACAAGATCGAAGAGCGACTCAGCACCGTCGATCCCAAGAAGATTCCAGTCCGTGAGTATTCAGAATGAATTTGTATATTTTATTGGATTGATTCTCCGATTGATCTTATCAGCGTGATGTGCAATTACTACGGTGCTTCGGGAAATGGCTAAATTGGCGCTTGTTAGCTCCTTCGAGCGCCGACAGTGATTGTCGGAGTATATAAAGTTTAAACTCTCTGAGAATGCGAAAAGTGGGAAACGACTATTGCTTTGCTTATAGCGTGACCATGGAAACGCTGCTTCAAAGTACTGCCGTTGAATAAAGTTAGAAACTAAGTAAATTGCCTCCGGGGATAAGACGTTGTAACGCACACGCGAAGAAAACTAACGCGAGGCGTGCGCTCACGCTTAAATTGCCTCAATTTTGTAACACAGTTTTCGATACGATATTTTTCTACCTCGAGACAATCGAAATCGAGACAACTTCTCGAAATATTTGCGCTTTGCAACCACTTTGATCGCGATCGAGTTGTAGAAGATGACTTTGACGAATTTCTGTTTTTGTAAATTCCAATTCTTCCCACATTCTTGCTTTAGCAAAAATAATACTTGAAATTGAAATTGAAATTTTGAAGTTGAAATTGAAAGTATTATTTCTTTTTGCAAAGCTATATAAATTAGCTTTTCTCTTTTCTCTGTTATTTTCGATAATTCTTTCACCTACCGAAGCGGTGCAAAGAAACATCTTCGTTCAATTTCACGGTACATTGTAAAGGTGAAACGACGATAAACAAGAATAAAAAAAGAAAGGAATGCCGCAAAGAGGCTTGCTTATGAGGAAAACATTCTGAGTTACCTGGCCTGCACCGTGGGAAACGGATTGCGGATCCTAAAACTAAGTTTCGTCTGGGTAGGGTATATTAGCTCTTATTGATGGAGACATAAAATGTTCCTTATTCTCCGGTGTATCCTATAAATTCTAAACTTATCTCAAAGACAAGAAACAGAAGATTTGAAAACGATGTTACAAGGACCATTAATGAGTCGTTTCAAGATATTGGAGTTATCCACTTCAAGTCTCTCAAGATGTAATTAGACACAGATAATGTCTGATATGCCTAATAGTTTCAAAGAACCTGTGGAATGTCTGTGAAGTAAACAAATCTTTAATCGTTGCATCTAAAAATTAACAAAAAAAAAACGAATGTATGAATTGATTAGATCATCAAATTTTTTTCTACATTGAATAAACAGTCTTCTTATTTAAAAATTGTAGAATAAAAAGATAGTAAAATCTTAAAAGTTGGACAATCGAAATATAACATCGTTAGAGTCCTTTCGTCGAGAATTTAACATTTGAAAGGATTAGTTATAAATTCCGGTCACGCCTGAATGCGGCAGCGATTGAAGAGTGCAATTGAAAGGCCGGAGGAAAAAGTTCTCACCGACCGAAATTGCTTTAGCTCTAGTTTAAGTATCATCGGCGCCGCCCGCGGGAAATTAACGTCAGGTTTGACTTGGAGCCGCTTTTTACGACGCACGCGATCTCCGTTACTCCGAATAGTCGTAAAGCCAAGGAAACTACAATTTATCACTACGCGATTTTGCCGTGCAAAACAACAGTGAACATTTCTTCTTGAGATCAATTCTTTCTGAGATCAGTTTTTTTTAGATTAGTGTTGATTTCTCGAAAGCATATCTTTTAATGTTCCATGGATGCAGTTGTATCATTATAAATGATCAACTGTAAAATTAAAGAAGAAAGAAATACTTTCCAAGTTTTCTATTTATATGTTGTTTGTATTAAATCTGAAAATACACTCACACGTTTCCTACCATATTGTTATAAAATTAAATCTATTATATATATATATATATATATATATATATCATAATAAAAAATATTTTACGTTAATTCGTATAAATATATGACAAATCAGAAATTAGTGTGCAGCCATTATTGATATAAATTGCTTTGATTTGCAAATAATTAAATCGCTTCTAACTTCTGTCTAAGATCAGAAATCGCAATGTTGCGAAGAATATTGTTATCTATAGCAGAATGTCGCACAGTAAGGGTAAATGTTCATTCCACGGCTTCCATCGGCAAACAGCTGAGGCTTCTCTCTCCGCTCCTATCGAGGGAAGGAGCGTCTTCCACCCTTAGGGATAGTTCGTTCAGCCTCGTGAACGCCTATAAGAAAGAACCCGCGCTTTTTCCCAGCCTCCCGTACCGCCAGTCCCGAGTCCTGCAAAGACGCAGCTCGCTGAGACAGCTGACTCAGGTAATCGGCCGCACAAACGGCGCCGGGCCTCGGATTCTTCCCCGCGGGTCGGTGGGAATTTTAATTCCCAAGGGTGAAACAGGCTCCGTCGCCGCCGGGAAGAAGCAGATAAAATAACGTCTGCCGGGTGTAATTTAATGCCGATGCGCGCGTTTATACGTCTCGAATATATATTCGATTTGTGAGGGAGAGAGCGATATTTGCTTATCAAAAAATTTATTTTCCAAAATGTTTCTCTAAATTTCGATCTTTCGTTGTGCTTTGTTTAAACATGACTCGCTACGACAATCAAATCAATGCAGTATTTTTATTTGCGTTATTTATTCATTTATATATACTGGAATTACATATACTGAGACGCTTTGAATGATTATTAAGACATCGTTGCCGCACGATTTAATAATTTATTACGTCCGCTAGATAATATTCCTATGCCGCCGACATTTAACGTAACTTCTCCCGAAGCTACACGAGAGCCGCGAGCAGCGCGGTTGAAAGTATGGCTAGCCTTGAACCTTCAGGCTCAAGTATCTCGCCAGGGATATCACGGATCCTGGTGAAATCAGAATTTACGTTCTCGAGGGGACACCGAGGTCGAGACGAAGAGAGGAGAAAAAGAAAATGAAAAGGAGAAAATATTGACATAAACATATCATTTATATTACTAGCTAGCATTTTATGCAAATAAACAGTTTGGAAGATACTTAATTTTAGACTCGTTAAAAATATCTCCTAATTTATGTGCATTAATTGTATACATATGATCATAAGATTCTACTTGATTAAAAAAAAATGATCAGTAACGTTTTTGTTACATAAATAATATCATATACTTTTAAAAAATTCAAAGTTTAATAATTTAGTTAAATTAAAAAATAGCAGAAACAAAATATGCAAATTATTATCTTTTTTTTGAACATCTCAATAGATAAACAGATTGTTTATATGTCAAACAATGGGACTGATGAGAATAGTCTGTTAGGCAAACTATCCTATATAAATTTAGGATCATAATATTGACGTCGGAAATCTAATATTGTTAATTGCGGCTCTGTAATATCGCATCGAGAGCGTCGAGAAGATAGCAGTCGACCGGCTTCTGCGGAAATGGCCGTACGCAGGATGTGGTTCGACCTGGTCGAGCAGGTTCACCAGCACTCCGAACTATGGGTTAGTTTGATGGGGTTCCCATTGAGTGTTCGGCTCTGCGAAAACATTTTTCCTTCGATTTGCTAAATTGACAACAAAGCTGTTTCTTGCTTTTCTTGTAATTGGAGAAACTTTTTGTAACACGTAAAGAGACATTATGCTAGCGTGACACTTCAAGACAAAGGATCCTTTTCACACATTTACTAGAATTCTAGAAGAATACGCACATTCTTTCGAGTAGCTATATTAGCTTTCACTTTTTAATACTGCATTTAAAAATACGTTATTGTTTTTGAGGATACTTGACAAGAAACACGTTTGAATGAAATTTACTTTCATACATTATTAGCCAGGTTTTCATCTAATATTAAAAACGAAACTATGCAAAACTCCTTGTTTTTCTCGATGGGTACATACACTGATATTTCAAATTTACTGCTGCCCCTTTAGGCAAATATACGAGAGCCTTGTAATCGAACTTTTGCTACCTGCTTAAATAATCATATTTTAATGAAAACATTAATTCATAGGCACGTTCTGCAACGTTTCCTCTGTTAAATGATAAAACATGGAAATTTTATGTGGCTATAATATTCATGAAAGAACATGTACCTCATTTTTTAAATTATCCATAAGAGATTGATATAATTGATATAATGTAATAAGATGAGTGGTTAAGTACAATAGTTCCTAATGGTTCATAGATTTAAAAAGTTCTTTTCTTTCCGCTAAAAAAATGAGATGTATGCAGAATGAGGGATTTGGACCCTTCCATTTACTAATCCCTCACGTTAGCGCGAAGCCACGCGTTATCCCGACGTAATCTATTAAGTATAGTTAAATAAATTAGATTATTTAATAGGAATATTAAATTAGAGATATCAAGAACGAATCCAATAATTTTTAGAGTACTACTTTCTTTAAGAAATACAATATAACAAATTTTTATAAAGCAGTTTAAAAGCATTATAAACATATAAGCATTATAAACATGACTTACAAAATAAAGAAAGGATAACTTTAAATGCTAGTATTATTGTATAATATTATTAAAATTTTTATAAACTCATTTGGAAATTATAATTGTTATAATTTTCTTCTGGTTACGAAAAATTTTACACTGTTGCTATTGAGGATTAAAGAGTTTCCCGTGTCAGCTGTTTAGTTTGAATTTTCCCCCTTTCTACCTCGTGAACCCTGCTGTGGATATCAGGCAAGGACCCCCGTGTATGAATAATAACGACGCAGACGGAAATAAAAGTGGGCCGCATCGGGCGCAACGGTCCTCGGCCGCAGCGCCTCCGTCTCCGGTTTTTCATCGCCCCTCGTCGTGCTTCCTTTATTTCCTCGCCCGGCTTCTTACGCTTACTTCCGGTTGCCAGCTGGCATTGAGGAACAGGAGGGGTCTCATCGAGGGGTGATGCAAGCACGAGAGAGGTAGGCATCTACAGAGGGGGACTTTCCCGCTTAATTTTAGCTGGCTTGACATCGAGGCACGTGTTTCGAATAAAACTGCTCTTTACCGCATTAGAGTACGTTATGAAAAAAGTTCGTCCCTAGGCGATAAGGTTTGTCCACCCCTATCGATATCAGCGAAATGTAGAGACTTGTCTATGGTGAAGCATCATTCAAAAGCAAAAAGTTTGAAGATATTCTTTGAAAAAAAAAAACTACATAGAAATTAAATACGTTAAAGGATATTGTTAAATATTTAATTATATATTATTAATCAATGTATATCTAAATTGTTATTCTACGCAAATACTTGTTTAGTTCTCCATGAACATTACAAATAATTATTACATAAATATATATTTGATAACCATTAACGTTAATGAAAACAAATGAGGAAGATTCTAAGTGAATAATTGTAACGATTAAATTAATCACAATGTTTAACAAGTACTCAGAGTGATAATACTTTTACAACACACCTAAGATCGATGCGCAACCGATGACGTTTTATCGCGTTTATTTTTCTCACGGTGGTAACCGTAAAAAGACAAGAACTCTCGAAGAAATAATGAGCACAACTCACGATCGCAAGGAATTTCTGTTTCGGGCTTGTGTTATTCTTTTCTCTTTTTTTTTTTTCTTTTCGAAGATAGCGAGTATATTTCCTCGAGCAGCTACTTTAACCCTCCTCATCTTACACCACGTGCTCATAAGACGGGAACAGATGCCCCTTGATGATCGCAGAGTATTTTCGGTTGTCACGATTTCTGTCTTGAGAACGAGCGAGACTAAACGTAAAACAAGCGAGACACCTTGGGATTTTCTCGCAGCTGCTGATCTCTCCTCGCAATTTCAAGGTTTAGGAATATTAATAATTCCCAAAAGTGATAAATTTAAGAAATCCAAAGCGCAAACATTTAGCATTTAATAACAACTTTTATTACTTTCTTCCGAAGGTCAATATTCTAATTTATCACACGTGATTTCATAATATTTTCTGGAATTTTTCCATTTCGTTTCTATCGTTCATTCTATCCCCAGTTTCGTAACTCGAATACCGGTTTCGAACGACCTTTTGGCGCATTCAGGTATACCCATCGAACGACCCGATCCCCTACCAACGTTTTCGAGGAATTCGCGGAATGAGATTATCGACGTCGCAATCGTTATCGCTATTCTTCGACATTTCCGCGGTTTTACGCGTGTGTTAAACCCAAGTCTGCGTCTACGAACTGTGTAATCATCAATCAGTCGCGTAAGGAGCAAGGGAGTTGGTGGAAGAGTCACGAAGAGGCGAGTTAAACCTATCATTGGTTAATTAATCATTGCGATTCGCACACCTGCTCTTGCAAGTTACGAACCTATTATTAAGTACCATTACTCGCCTATATCTACCTGCCAAAGCCCTCTCGTGACCTTTGACTTCTCTTCTAAAGAAAAGATAGAAAGAGCAGAGGGAATTCTGATGTACAGTTAGTTAGTCCGCGCAAATTCCGGTTAATCGTCGATTTTATTTTCGCATTTCTGTCATGATTATGATATCAGTCTTAGAACTTTTGCAATTCGATATCTCATTGCAACTTAAATCATTAAAATATTAATAATTATAAACGAGATATTGCACATATAAATATAATTATACATAAAATAATCTTAGAGTAAGAAAAAATATTTCCATAAAATCTATCTAGAATTTTTAAGTCTCTGTAGAAATGTAAATAAATTTAAATTGTTTATGCAAATCATGCGAGTCGTCTTCTAACGGTTCCCTTTTATCCGTGTGTCGGCGTGATAAAAAGAAGAATTTCTAGTATCTATCGTCTGCATTTCGAAATGCCACTCCATAGACGTTATGTTATCGTACGATTATCCCGCGAGAGAGTAACGACCCCGTTACTCAAACGTTTCTGTTTACGATTCACGTACGCGTCGATGATAACGTTGCGTTTCACTGAAAGGCCAATGAGTGTATTTGCGTCAAGCTTTGCGTGACGAATGCATCGACAGGCTGTGAAACATGATTTCTGTACAAATCGTCATTTAATTCCAATAGGGAACGATATTCTAATCGTATTAGATCTTTTACAGTGGCTTCTCTGCGTTGAATTTTCCATGAGGAAACATTTCCGTCCCGGCACGTAGACTTTTGTGCGAGAATAATCCAAACTTTTTTCGAAAATTTATTCCTTATTTCTTATATTGAGTTACATAAATTCTTATATCCGTATACTTATTGTTTATCTGAAATTTGTTTTTTATTTTTAAATTCGGTCTAAGGCAAAAAATAATTAATTTTTCCGATTTACTGTAGCGGAAAAATTTGATTTATATTCTTATTTTTGTTATGACAGAGAAATGTTGCCAATGGATAACGTTTATTCTGCCGCAAGAAAACATCAAACGATTGAACGATGCAGTGATTATAAACGATCTAAATGAACGGAGAAGAATCTTTAGACGTCACTTGTCAGTGAATAGCATGAAGACGTCGATGTTAAGAACGTCAAAATGAATTAAACTCTTATTATGGATTATTTTATCGATTGTCAATTGCAATTAAGTGGTAATAAAAGTTTGCCCTTTTCAACTTATCGTTAAAAACATTTAGCATGGTAGTTTGAATCTTATATTATATATATTATTAATTCTATTGTTTTGACGCATCCTATTTAAATGCCTTTGCATCGAAAATTACATTGATTATTTATAATTGAGGCATCAGTTTGCAGGATATAAGCATTTATTACAATTAAGTTGTAGAATGCGAGTATGAGATGATAATAATGGCAGGCTAATCTTAGCAAAATTCAAATTGAAATTTCTTTTTCTCCATTAAAAGATTTGATGATTAAACATTACGAGAAGATCTTTAATTAAATGTATGAATTTCTAATTCGTAGAAAATTGCGTCTCCATAATCGTAAAACTCGTAAATCTTCTAAGCAAGAGTTGACAAATAAAATGCGTTTTAGCATACAGAGTCGATCTGCGGTGTCTCGCGAGTCTCGCACTTAAGTGATCATTAACGAGCAACGCGCGATTGTTAAGACACATCGCGTGATACGATACAATTATTGCTTACGCAACGCAGATGTGGGGCAAGCAGGGATTCCACCGGAAAACCTCTAGCGATGAGTGCGCCAGCTTCGTCCTTCGGAAACGGCGACATACCTCGGAGACACCGCGTCATCATGGAGAAGTGCCGATTACGTCAAGTGTTACGATCAACGCGGACACATGCGATCGTTCATACAAGATAATCACGACTACTCTCCTCGATCGTTCGCTCACTATCGCAATAATGCCTTTAAACCGCAGCGTGAAAATGAACTATGCGACACGACGTGTCTGCCGAAGAGAAATCAGATTGCATAGCCACCTTGTGCAATTGCGCGTCGTTATTGCACTAGTTTCGCAAACTGCGTTATTATAAAATTATAAAAAAAAGGGTTGATAACCTTGCGATATGCTCGACAGTATATGCATGTATTATGGTAGCCAAGCTATACAATACTGGTATTCATCGCTATCCTATCGCTTATTGTTATGTCGACTGCGGTTTTTCATGGCGCCTGTGTGCTTCAATTTTTTATTATTCCGCGATGCTACTTTCACACTGGATACTTCTGATTAAAATGCAAGAAGAAAACAATTCTATAGACATGCATTACGAAATAATATTAACTTGTAATCATTTCCGCTCAGAATAACAATAGAAATTGCAGTAAGAGTGAACGTGAATTCTACAATGTAAGCAGAAAGATTTATGGATCGTTGCTAAAAGATCGATGATCCATCGGCAAAAGGAAGAGTTGGAGCCATCGAGGGCACCTCGGTTGCCATTATCTGCACGGCGAAACAGAATATCTCGCCATTTATCCGACATCGTCGTGATCCAGGTTCTCATTTATCCCTCGCTTGTCCGGCTCCCCCGCCATATCGTCCAATTGCATCGCTGATCGATTTATTGCGTTTCATGGATTCACTCGCGACTGTAGGGCCGATACTGTACGATTTACAGTGTCGTTCGCGGTATCTGCCGCGAATCGCGATCTCGCGGCTCGCTCCTCGCAGCGATAATTGGCCGGCTTCTCACCTTGCCCCGGTGCTAAATTAAGTGCACTTAACGACCCTTCGGTCTCGATGCATCGCGCGATCATGATTAGCGAGTTGATCTCCCCGACGATCCGATTAACGTCATAAATCTTTCTCGTCTTTAATCGTAGGAGGCATATGTACAAAGATTAACGCTAAACGATGCGTGGCTTGCTTCTCCAAAAAAAAAAAAACCGCCGGCATTAACGTAATTTTTCTTCTTTGTAACGTAATTAAATGATATACCCAGTGGAACATATTTTGAAATAAATTTTGCAATTATGATTTTTATAATTATTATACTAATTAGTGAATAACTTGGATGGCACGAATGACATTTTCTCCTTATTTCTCTTCTTATTCTCCTTTTCTTCATTCTTTCAAAGGAAATGGAATTGGCCAGTTGCAAGCCGTATAGTTGCGCAGCCAACACTATTATCTAACGGATACACACACCTCGCGTAAGGAAAACATTCTGTTCCCCTCGAGGTGCACTTCCGCACGCCATTCGTTATGTTCTCAAGTGCTTGGTTGCTCGAACTCGGTTTAAAAGAGTCGGTTGGTCGGTCGGTCGGTCGCTCGGTCGATGAGTCGAAGTGTCGAGGCCATTGAGACACGATGTGAACAATACAGAATCTGGCTGGGCCACCACATCTCGAGTCCTTGGGCGCGGTGCTGACTGACGTTTCAAAGAGCGTGTCTCGCCGTATCTCCCCAAATAACTTCACGGTGCCGTTAAAAGGCCTCGCCTTTGTCTCCGCCGTGATGGCTCTGTTTCGAGAAGAGGAAAGTTCGCGAGCGAACCGTTTAACGCGGCCATGCTAACCGACTTATCGCGACTTAACTCTGAAACTATAACCGACGCCCGCATTGCGGAACGGCGGGATCTGTTACGGTAGATATCGTTTGGCGGCTTCGCTTTGTAACACGTTAATTAGAACGAGGCTTTATTGCGTTTACTTCTGGCAGTCGAGCGCAATTTTCTTCAGAACTAATTTGTGCAGATATTTCAATCTTGAGAATTTTCCTGATGATATATTGTTATGTTTAATTGCTATTCCCTGTTATTATATTTATCATTAATTGTTGGATATATATTATGATTTATTTTATTATTACCATTAACAAATAAAATAAAAGTAAATAAAAGACTTATTTTCAAGGCGTTTTTTCGAAATTTATATCTTTAAGAATTAAAGATAATTTATATTTTCACTCTTTTACAAAACTATAATATAATTTCAATTTTGCAAAAATATAAATTTAAAATAACATAAAATTTAAATTTGCTCTTGAAAATTTCATATTATGTTATTATTTAGAAAAATACCATTATAATATTGCTCATCGCAATTCATATCATCAATTTGGATTTTTCCATCATACATTTAGAAAACGATTTTTTTCAAAATTAATTAACCGCAAACTCAAATCCCATGGCCATATCATATTACCACGATCAATTACGTACAGTTACATCAAACGTGTGTGCATTTCTATCACCCCACGCTCGCCCACGCGGAAGCACATAACGTCAACTTAATTGCCAGACAATTACACAATTGTCATTGATCTTTCAGCAATTATCTCGTTATTACAGGTCTTTCCGCGCGAATATATGTATATATTTCCGTGTGCCTGAAACAGTGAATGGGGACTTGCGTCTGCATTCTGCACAACTACATTCGAACGTTTCTTTTTCTCTCGTTCTCTCTTTCTCGTTTCCCTTCTCTCTTCGATACTTTCCATTTCCGTATCGTCGAAGCATAGAATCGCAGTTTATTATGTACTCGTTTATAGCTATATCTATCCTCATCCTTATCCTTATCCGATTTTACTCGTAAGAGCAATTTCTCGTCGCGTATTTGCAACAGGCAATTAAGCGCCGTGAGAATGGTGACAGGAAATTTTCATTGCAAGAAGATTTTTCTAAATAGGCTTTTGTCTACGAAGATATGATGAGTTTTTTTCTAGGAAGAGATAAAATCGATCCGCAATGTAATTAAACGAATGCTATGATAAATGAGCTGTTACTTTCTTGAGGTAACAATGGATGTATCCAACGACTATAGATACGATTGTGATCGCAGTATAGGGTGGAGCAATTGATGAAGATGAGTAATCTTAATTTAGCTTCTTCTCCAGGTGCGCCACGCGATAGTGTATGAGAGATAACACTAATGTCAGAATTA
Organism: Tetramorium bicarinatum; assembly: GCA_928718305.1. NCBI lineage: Eukaryota > Metazoa > Arthropoda > Insecta > Hymenoptera > Formicidae > Tetramorium > Tetramorium bicarinatum. The sequence goes on along the minus strand of OV788323.1, from coordinate 16,073,324 downwards.
ACATTTGATTTCCATCTGAACATTCATAATTACGGTAAGCTATAAATTTAACTGTTTTATGGAGACATACATTTAATTGCCAGAAATACAGACTTTAAAGTGAAAATAATTGAAAATCTATAAAATATTAATGACATTAACAATACTGAAATAGAATATTCATGAAAAGAACATTTATTATGCATATTAATAAATCTGTGAGAGACATTTGTTATTTTCCTGTATTATTATTTAAATTTATTTGTAATAATTTTATTTCTATTTGATTTTATTATTATTTTGTAACGACAGATAAAATAATTATTGATACAAAAATCATCGAGTTTATAAAAATATGATTTATTGTATGGCGAGCAAACTTTCACAAGTTTTAATGTCTGCGTCAGAGAGAACGGCATTCTGCAACGTTTGCGGTAACTTTTTGTTTTCTATATCCTCTCTAAAAAGGCTGGCCTGCAGCGCGCCAGGTGCATCCGAAAATCACATATGTCTCTTCAGATTTCCTGTCATTTGTAATTTCCGTTATTATAAAAATCTTTTACTTTTAATTGTTCCAAAAGATTCGTAATAAGTTTTAAAAAATTTATAAAACTTTTTCAAGGATATTTATGACGATTGAGCTTTTTCAAATTTAGAGACCGTGGCGATTAGATTTCGGTATGTTTTTGACGCGTACACGTGTGCATTTCGCGCATTGCGCTGTGAAAAAATGATGAGAATGTATAAAATCTGTTGCGCGTTGAAAATCGATTGCAAAGAGAACGTTACAAGCAAACACGAAGCCGCAGGTGAGCTGTATCAGCAACGGGCGGGAACCGCACACGCAGATGCACGTATCTACGTGAGCACGAGTTATCAGGTGTTTCCCACAAGCAACGGACTAAATGCACCTGCTGCCAGGTAAACGCGAAACGAAGTCAACGTACGCCGAACACTCGCACTCGGATTTTGTCGACGGTGTTACGAAGCTGTTATGCAAAGTGGAACTAAGTGGTGTTTACCGCAAACTGGAGTAAAGACGGACGTAAAAACGTGAGATGTAGCAGAATTTGATTTATCTTCGCTGAATCTTTACGAGAAAGAATTTCGATAGAATTTGAGACAAGAGAAATAAGGAATATTTTTCGAGAATGAAAATAATTATTATTTCTGGCATAAAGTATAAAAGAAGTTAAATGTCTTCTTTCTAAGACAATTTTTTTTTAAATTCATCTGAAAAGATTTTAATTTAACTTTAAAGTTTTAATCGTAATGTCTATAACTAGCTAAATTAATTCAATCTATAATTCTTGGCTTTATAATTGGGTTATTTATGTCAATTGCAACAGTTGAATGGGCTTGTGTGCGTAACATTTATAATTAACATAATAAATGTAATTTAGCATTCCAAGGCTCGATAATACATGCTATCGATATACCCGGATTTGCTTATTCCAAGTGTAAAAAGGGCCAAAAAAAATGAAATATTATATCGGTAGTAACAACAACTAGGAAGCATTATAAAGAAAATCACTCTCGGTAATTTTCGTAATTTGGATTACAAAGTAAGCACATTCGGCGCAGAAGAATGACACGAGGCAATTTACGGGAAAAAGAGAGAAACAAAGATGAGTCCGACGCGTAATGCCGTGCGCATGCAGACTACCCAGCAAGATGTCAATAACCTTCGCCTTCGTCGTCGTCGTAGTCGTCGCGTGATCAAACCAGCCTTTCCCTGGTCCCCGCCGGTCCCCCTTTCGGCCCATCCAACTACCCTTCGGCCACCCTCGATTCGCGGTAACATTCGTTTATACGTGTACGGCAGAAGCTCGTCTGACCGCTCGTGCGATCGAACTGAAGAGAATTGTCTTAACGGAAACAGCAGGTCGCTGAATAATTCCGGAATAATTCAAGGAGATTAAAAGATTGATGTAAACTTTGCTAATATACATAATTGATTAATATACATTCTTCTCTAATATATTATCAATATTTCTTCAAAATATTTCTATACAATGCGACGGCGAATAAATGGAACTGAAAGAACCGAATTGTATTCTAAAAATAAAATTGATTAGAAATAAAGAACTCATTTTTCGACGAACGGGAGAGTCAATGGAGCGAGTTGAGCAAGAGTGAGTCAGGAGAAGCGAATCGATTCTCGACGTGAGAGAGCCTCAACGGAGAGTACAAACGGGGGCCCAAATGAGCCCAAGGTGTCACAGGGGAACAGCACATTGTTCGCGGACGATGAAGAACGATTGACCGCCACCGAAATGTGCTCCATCTCTTTCCCATGGGATCGAGGCTCTAATTCGGTGTAAATGAAGTGTCTTTAACCGCGACAATACGCTTACGGCGCGACCCATCTCGAATGCGTTCGTGGCGGTTCTCACTCGCCCCTTCGAATAGTCAGTCCCTCCCACTCTCCTCGTCCCCTCGATTGAAAGGGGCGCGTATAATACCTAGATGAACGCATAATTATGGCACGTGCCGACCCACATTCGCGACGTTCCACTTTCAGCGAGCAGTCAGTGAATTATGCATATACGCACGTGTCGCGCGTTGAGAATCGTTGAGAAATTTTGTGCAGGTGGAAACGTTGATACCATAACATCAGGTTGTTCATAAGAAACTTGATAGTTAAACACGTATGAAAGTTAAAAAATGATAAGAAGATAAACTAAATTTAATATATATGTAACGGATACTATTAATTTATTTTATTATTATATTTCATTATTATCATTTCATTATTTTGTTAATTATCAATAATTTATATAGCCATTGATGCTTTATTGGTTTTTATAATATTTTCTATTGCAATGCGAGTATTCATCGCGGATGAATTTTCACAAACAATTTTTCCTCCCCACGCATATATAACATACTTTCGTAAAGAGAGAGAAATTAAATTTACGTTAGAAGAAAAAATACTTCTCTTCGAATATGAAAACTACGCGGAACGGAATACAGCTGCGGCGAATCAAAATCATTTTTGGCATTGAATACGCAATCTTTGCGTCGCATGGTCGGATCGTAAATCTCGATCGACGACTATGGAATACCATATTCCGCCATTTCGCGAATATCGCTCCGGCAAGACATTCCTACGTGCCCGAAATTTCGTATCGCGAGCCTGCCGACCCCGCCCTCTTGGCTCGAGTTTCCCTGGGGGGGTCCTCCCTGTGACTCTTGTCGTAGAGTTCATCGAAGCATAACTCTTTACTTTTCAGAGCACATACAATATCGCGTCGACAAAGCATCGCGATTGTCATCGGCGATTGTCATGTGCGTTCGTTCACACAGTTCGCCGCACCTGATGCCCCTCGCTACAATTAATGCGAATCCGGATTCAGCGGATTCCGCAAATGACTATTGTTGCTATCGATTTAAAAGTAATTTAAAAGCCGTTGGCTTGAAAATACAAGGTATATTGTTAAAACAAAAACTATTTTACCTGAAACTTTCTAATTTTATCTTTGTAAGTTATTTCCAAAGTAATTTTTGACAATAGTTATATACCATAAACATGTATAAGGTCGACGTAATTTCTAATATTAGTATTAGATTGTTGCAGTTAGATTGTTTAGGTAATCAGACAATCAAACTAGTTTTATTAAATTTTTCTTACTTAAATAAAATACTAAAATTATGTAGGCTAGAGATCATTGAAAACTTATTATTAGATGTTCAATTTTTAACGCAAAATAATATCAGAAATAAGTTTCCGTTGAAAATTGCAATTTCCATTCTGTCAAGGAGTTTCTTCTAAAGTTTTATGCAAATCTCTTATAAAGTTCTTCGCACAAAAGCGTACGGCAACTTGTACATCCGTGCACCATGCGGCACACCACATGTCGCAGATCCATTTCAAGTGCAGCGCTATTGAACTCGTTTGTATCTATATGAACGGTTACTCTGTATTTTGATATCAATGCAATCACGTGGGATGCCACCGGCTGCATTATGTACTGCACGTGTATTCTCAGGGTTAGGATTAGGGTGGCCCGGGCTTGCCCTCGCATCCTTTTCAACGCATTCTGTCTGCATGAAATGCATTCTGTCTCGACCCTGAGGGTAGACATACCATATAGATTGAACGCACTGAAAACAGAACATTCACGAGTACATATTTCCCAGTCTGTTACCGAGGGTGCAATTTATTCGCATATGCTTAAAATTATAGCTATCCCATCGCGTATGATCCTCTGAAAAAGGTGACATTCAATTTAATGTGATAGCATCTTTCCGTTTTTATTTTCGCATAAAAACATGTTAATCTAAGAGAGAATCTCAATTACCCAAAATCAGTCTAGGAATTAGTCTAATTTACATAAATACTGTTCCATTGGTTTATATCAATTTGTAATAGATTTTTTAGAGTTTCAATTATTTTTCATTGAAAAAAGTTAACTTCTATAATAATTATAAATACTCGTACTTATGTATGTATACAGTGAGAAAAAATTCTGGTTAAAAATGGACGAATCAGAAAAATCTTGTGGGATTGATCAAATATTCGGGTTGCTATAATAATTATAAGAATTCTGGTTATTATAAGTTATAAAGTATCGAGTCGTATTATAATAACCAGAATTTCTATTATAATAATCAGAATATTTGATCAATCCTACAAAATTTTCTGACTCGTCCGTTTTTAACCAGAATTTTGTTTTCATTATAGTCCCAAGATATAATGATGATTTAATAGCAGAGTTATTATTGAGCAACAATAGCGAAAATCTGCGAAAATCGCGCTTACTGAAGTGTGGATACGTCAACGGTTGTTTTACGCACGTCCTGTAAAAAAGAAAAAGAGAAATTGCATTATCCGGACGTGCACCCCAAGAGAGATGGAACGCGCGCATTATGCGGGGTCGATATATACGTATCGCACTTGAGCATTATGCGCGCCTATTCACGTAGTAAAACACGGGCAGATGTTGAATGTAGTTCGTCTTTGAAATGTCGATGGCAGTCCGACTGTGGGCCGAAAGCGCACAGTTGCGGTTTCGGGGGCAAACGCGCGTTCGCATGAAAGGGCACCAAATTGCTGGTGAATGGACGTCGAATTATGTCTCGCCGTTTTTGTTTCCCTCCGTAACTGCAATCGCTCGAGAGAGACATTTGCTGGAAGAATTTAATTTGTCGTTTGCACATCAAGATTTTGCGTATTCTAGGTGTATTCCTGTCAAACATTTTTGCGCAAACGTTTGATATCAATGTAATAATGCGTTCATTTGACGTTTTCAAATAATTGGATCTAATTATAAGTAATAAAATAAACAGTTATGATAAAGTTACGTACATACTTAATAATAGCTCAATAAATTATCGTGTATGACGAGTATATGTAGATATATTTAAAAAATTAAATATATAATATACATAGAGTGATTTAGACTATCTGTGCCAGCTGTTTTTCTTAAAAAATGTGACGTCACAGGGAATTAAGGAAAAATTTTCATGGACACTCAATCGGCATTCAAATTAATCACTGACGACAATTTAATTTTTTTGATTTTTCATTGAATATGTGATTCTAATTTCTATTGACTCCTAGTATATAAATATACAAAACAAATATAAGTATTTATTTTAAAAAACGATAGTGATGTTCGTAATTGGAAAAAGTCATGAATAACAAATATTTTTTTATATGTGCTTTATTGCGAATCAAAAAATGCAAATTTCTCTTATTAAACTTTCATGTAACTTCAACCAGTTGTGAAATATTTGTTCGGACATTTATGGATGGATACTCTGTATACATTAGTGGAGTATAATATAAATGTTATATAATTATATTTGCTCGATTATGAATAAATTAATAACAACAACAAATAAACAAATTAATTTATCAATAGTCAACATGATATTTTAATTAATGGCGACCGAATGACGACTATTTAATAACTACTATTTAAACTTCACAACATTTCAATTAACTATACACAAGCAAAAGCGGGAATCATCTCTAATAGAGATTGCGAATTATTATAAATATTTATTTCTTTCATATCATCTGTGGATGACATTAGATAGACAAAGTGTCACTTGTTTTCAAAATGACCAGATTCTAAGATTCGATTTCTCAGATTATGGCATTTTATAATTAAACATCGAAAACGAATAGGAATAGAATCTTGAAGGTACAATTTTTTATACTTTCAAAAATTATGTTGATTCAAAGTTATAAATTGTTTAAGGATCATAAAATTATATACGTTTTGATAAGATTAAAATAAGGAGAATTAAAAGCAAAAGAGTAATGAACAAAAGAATAAATTGTTGAGAATTTCTTGCCATAAACCGCTAGTAATATTATTATATACAGAAAAGCAATTTTTTTCCATTATATGTGTGAGCAGCAGAATGCAAATCAGATTGAACAGAAAGCAAAAAAATAAATGGAGTAGCAAAGCATGCAAAGCTTAATCCATTGAAATTAATGCAACATGTAGCACGCAAAATATCGCATATCATTTTATCTGACAGCGAGTTGCCATAAAAGCAGATTCTCTGCACCTACAAAAAATTTGTATTTTATATCGCACGTTTTGATGTTAATTTTTATTTCAGATTCGCGTGTTTATCATTATATAATATCTTTATGAATAATTATTACACGATATCAAGAAATAACTTTGAAATTAATTATCAAAATAACAAATATAATAACGAATAACAAGAGATTTCTAAGATTAAATATAGAAATAAAATAAAATAAATTATTGTATGAAATATTTTCATACAAGTATTTGAGTCATGCATCGTAAATAATATACTCCATAAAATATAAAAGAAATTATCATTTCTGTATAATAATTAATACATAAATAATATTAATGATTATTACTGATTAGTAACACAAGAGTAAAAACTGACTTTTTAATGTAATAATATAATAATGTAATAAGTAATAATAGTATTAGAGTAAAAGGCATCCATCCAGTAAAGAGCAAAAGATTCTATGCGACCCTGCTTTTACGGCAAACACACATGACAGTGGATTTATAAATCAGGATTGTCGTGAGCGTAGATTAGGGAGTCTTAAGAGGATTAAGAAAGACCATCCTAATCGGACTACCGTGTTCGCATGTGGGAACATCCCTTCTTCTTCGACCTAAATGAAAGCCTTATCCGCACTTCTAACGTGCGCGTGAAAGTGATAACAGAATTAAGGATAATGGAATTCTTCCCTCTCGTAGTGCGCATCCATATACAAGAAAAATGGCATATCTCAGGAAAACATAGGAAATAATTTCCATATGTAACGAGATTATTTACATTTTTTTGTAATAATCAATAATATAATAAAAAATAACTATATTCAAATATCTTCTTCGAATTGAAAGTTGAGCGAGATTTGGAGATATACAAAGTTTGCGTTATGTAACAATTAATCTTAACAATTAAATTAAGATATTTCGGACGATACAACGCTAATGTTAGATTGTGGCCGAACTATGAATAGAGTAAATAGGAAGTAGTATTTGCAGAATAGGCCACTCGGTCTCATGCCTCCATCGAAATATCACCTGGACGGCATCCAGAATAGTTATGTTAGGAATAAAATGAAAATCATTTTGATCACGATAACATATCATGATAGTGTTTACCTCAACAAAAATTAAAATGTCCATTTCTGTCAATGCAGATTAATTTTAATTTCGGTTTAAATCTATTTACTTTTTATTTTGTTTCAATTCTTAAAACTAGAAAAAAGGTGAGAAGTAAATTGAACCGAGATTAAAGTTAATCTATATTGATGGAAATGGACAATTAATAAAATTTTTGCTCACATACAAATGACAAACATCCATAAAGGTTGCTGACATAAACGTGTGTATTCACTGTTATCATGGCGTTGCATGAAACATAAGTACATCAGTCAGAATGTTACGCACATACGTATTATGCCATGCTATCCGCGTTTACTAGCTCTGCGGATGGTAGCATCTTGCTTCTATAATATTCTCTAACTCGCAGACGAGACGTGACACTTAATACATGCAGCGTAATAGGCGCGCTTTACAGAGGCCGGCCCAGCTTATCGCCCGGCGTTTCTGCATGCAAATGTCGGTAAACATGGAAGTTATTCTGGAACGCGTACCAGATTAATTTCGTAGATACCGTGCTAATGGTGGTCACGTTGTGCGCGAGCTTCACTTCGCAATCTCTTGCTATCCATTACGCTACGTCGACCATCGCGCCGCGGATCATTAACGTCGTCCATCGCGGGACATGCAACTATCCAGAGAAAGTGCCGTCTTCGATTTCGCCCTCTGACTCTCTCTCTCTCTCTCTCTCTTTGACTCTCAGCCAAAATAATTTTGTATACATCAATATAATTATATAATTATATACTGCTTGCACAGTTTTTGATATTTAAGATTTTATTAATTACTGCGTTCATTAACAATATAAATTTTCTAAACGCCATATATTATATTTCATCATTACTTTAATTATAAGAAACTTAATATTTTATCCTTTTCTTGCTTCAATGAGCCACTCAGCGCTTATTAGCGTAACGGTTTATTTACCGGTCATCTAATTATCCGCATTGTATATTGTAACAAAAACTGCAGTTTTTTTTTATCAACGTCAATGATCGGGCTCATATTTCTGCCTAGCGGGAAGCTCTACGAGGGCTTCCCTTTCCGGGATCGAAGTGCATGTGTACCCACCTCTTCATTCCATTCCCATAATGCAGTAGTCTTCGATGTTCAAACAAAGACTCCAGAGCTGAGATCGTAAATAAATGATTACTTCTGCCGAGCGATATATCTCGATCTCGACACGTGAAACATTTTCTCCATTAGATACACAATATTGGCTTTGTTTAATTTTCATTCACATTGAGCACGCAATTTATTATTCTTAAAGCACACGCATTTAATATTTCAAAAAGTTTCATAATATACCGATGAATATTTCAGAAAAACTACGAATGTGATATACAATTAATTATGCCAATCAAAATGTTTTGATATATTACAGTGTCAAATTTATATTTACATGTTTGATTGTCAATAAGATTAAGAAACGTGATTATGCGATTCATCAGAAAATTAATTATTTATATTCGCGACATTTTCTCCATCGTGCATCTGGCAGCAGCTGTTACTGCGAATTCGCTATACTCTGAACAGCGACAAATGAAAATAAATTGTCCGTCGCTAACGCGCTTTCTAACCACCCACTTCTTTCATTATTTCGGCTCCATGTATCATCATCGACAAGCTGGCTCGTCGCGGTATGCGAGAGAAGTTAAACATGGCGAGTATCTCAGTTACAAGACACGTACGGAAGATCGTGAGCTCCCACAGCTCTCGCATCTTCTCTTTCACCATCTTCGCACGTATTCTCGTCATTGCCTATTCCTGCAGAACTCGAGAGATGAGGCGAGCTCGAGAGTTCGGGGGATCGGAGACGACGACAGTTCGCCAAGTCGACTCGGGCTAAATTGGATCAGTTTGCGTTCGATTAATGGTCGGATGGAAACTAATTCACGATGCAGCATAACGCAAGTGCTACCCTCAGGGATACAGCTAGAGGCATACAATCCAATTTTCAATTAAGATCGATTATTATGAACATACATTTTTACACGATGATGTATTATTGAACAGGTATAAACATAGATTATGTTGTTTATAATTTAAAATATGAGAAGATATATCTTGTCCTAATAATAAGTTTATATTAAATATTTAAAAATATGCAAAATTCAATTTTATATTCTTGTGTAATAATTCGTATACATGTACAGTATATACACATATTGTATACATGTATATTAAATAAAACTGTTTATCATAAAGATTTTTTATTTATTCGTTAACTTATGGTGGGAGATTACTAAATACAGCTGTGGTTTTCAATAGCGATGATTAGATGTATTTATAATGGAGAGGCGTGCTTTTCCCAAGAGAGATGTTTGATCATTGATAAAATGGTATCTTTTTCCATGCGTTCTACCAACACGCGGCATTTCAAACAGCCCTTCGAAGAAAGTCAAGAACCAGTCGCGCGGTTTTTCAAACGAAATCTCTCAGCGAGTGATCGTCGTTCGAAGCGTTATCGATCGCCGATGCCTTATAAACCGGATACCCGTCACATCGCGGCGAGCATCCTCGCTGTGAGGTTCAGTAGCCCTTGCTCAAGGATCGTGCAGGCAAAACCTGCAGCCTCATTCATACACTTCGATACGAGTCTCGTCGCAAATGGCATGCAAATCTAGAATAACGGACAACACGATGAATGGTAACGGTGTTTGACGGAAGGCTGTCATGAAGATAAACGGAAGATGCGGTACACTTTGGTTACCAGGTCAGAGCTTATTATAGCAAAATTTTACGTTTTAGAAACGTAAACAACTTATAGGTATTGAAATGTACGATATTTAATCAAATGTAATATATTTTATAAATTTTATTTTGCAATTATCATACTTTTTAAATTTTATAAATTTTATAAATTTTTATAAATGTATAAGGCAGTTGTAGCGAAATTTTACATTTTATTTATGTAAAGTCTTGAAAATGTTGAAATACAATATTTAATAAAAGGTAATATATTTTACAATTTTGAAATTGTGTTATAAATTTTTATATATTTTCTAAATTTTATTTTATTGATATATATATATAGAGATATTTCGCGATTTTTTAAAAAGTTACATCGTTAAAAACTTTGGGCTCTCTCAAATAAAAATCGACCAATTGCGATAAAATATGCGCGGGTATTACGTTACACCACGGGATATAAAATTAAAACCGGTATTCTTCGACAGCCGCGAAAAATGCGCACAGTTTGCAATGAAAATTACGACACGTTTGCATGATGATCCTTCTGACGAGGGTTAAATTACGAGAAGAGAATAAACTGATGCCTTTTCCTTTCCTCTCTAACTTCCGTCAGTCTTAATTTTAATCGGATTACTCACTGAATTCTCCGATAAGACTGTCCACGCTTGCGATTCGAACTTTGCAATCTGAACTCAAAGAGATTAAATGGCAGTCGGTAAATGGCAGTTTATCCTGGCGATGCGTTTGTCGCAAGATTGCCGCTGTTGATTGCCACGTGATACACACACACACACACACACACACACACACACACACACACACACACACACACACACACACACACACACACACACACTTGTGCCTCCAACGCAATGAGCTCATTTTCCTGGCCAAATATAGCAACCATTTAAAATACGATCTATCGCCCACATTAAGTATCCCTGCATCGATTATTTGAAAGAGTGCACTGTTCCGCGATGCAGAAATGTTGAAATATATCGTGGTCAATATCATTCATTTAAAAGATTTAAATAAAACAAATTTTTTTTTATAAAAATACGTGACGTTAGTCAAAAATACAAAATACCTTATAAATTATAGCATAAGAAAATGGAAAGTATCAGATACGCTGATTAGGAGTAAATAAAAAATATTTTAATTTTTTATGTTCTACTAGATTTGATCTATTGGGAATGATCTATACAGCATAGATTAGTTAAATCTTAAATCTTACCCTTTCAATCGGTCTAATTTGTTGTCTGCAGATTTTATCAATTTCTCTCGTTCTCAATTGCCCTTCTATCTCCAATCTGTTATCGCAAATTATACTATTCGTAATCTTTCCGATTTTATCGTACGAGTGAGCCTTAAAATAACGTCGCCCTGCAAATGCGAGGTGCGACAGCGTGTGTGGACAGACAGCGATACATAATTTACACGCCACTTCGTTAAACGGTACCCTGGTGTTTATTTTGAGAAAGGGCGAGCAGTTGTTTGTTGCCGCGCGGCAGAAAGCAGCCGTTAGAACAATCTCTTTGGTGTATATTTTATACTACACTCTCTTCGCTCTTCCCTTTCAGCTACGACTATATGTTCGCAGCTTGCTCTCGTGGAGAGAGGTCGCGTCAAAGGTTTCACCGGCCGATGCGTTTTACGGCCGAAGCGCGGAGAGAAGTGCATACACACCGCGATGCGTCCGGCTATCGCCTATTTCCAAAACATACGTATGTACGTACTATGTGCATGAAACGCCAATTCGTTTAAAGCCGAACACGCTCGCGCTTGTAGCAATTTACGCTTATCGCCAGTTTGTGGCTTGTATTTAACGCAAGCTGTTAACTGTCGTCGCCGTATCTTATGGGAGCGCGAGGGCGATCGTGCGTTTGGATCTGAAACTCTTTCCCCTTTAATATGTGGCAGAAATAACGATTTAATAGCGAAATTAATGGGAGGAGATTAAATTAACGGCGGGAATAATTTCAGAACCAAGTATTATTCGTAGAAACGAATTTGCGAGATTAACATTCGTGAAAATGAGAAATGGAGTCGCGCGTTATATATTAGAATTAATTGTATTAGGAGCTGCGGCATTAACGTAAATTACTCAGATGTTTATTTAATTGCGATTTTTATTATCTCCTTGTCTCTCGTTTCACAGTACGTTTAAAATGAAAAAATCAAACTTAACATCTCTTGAATACGTGAGCTTTGTTTAGACTTGTCAGTCGTAAAGTGCGATGTCGTAACGAGTCGTCGTCGTCGTCGCTGTCGTCGTCGTCGCTCATGGAAATGTCGTCGGAAAAACTAGACACTGAACATTGGCTTTCCGCTCTTAACGATCCACAGAGTACAGATGGTATAGTTATATGTGGCGACTGCAAAAATGTTACGCAATTCGTTAATACAGCCTCAAAGTCGCGGCGTCTAAAAAGCCAACGCCAGCTCGCATAAATGCCAGCCGTATATGGCGACCCGTCCTTACCGTTCTCAGCACCGGCAACCATCTAGACGATGTCGAACGAAAGGTTCTCACCACGTCAATCAGGGACAGATTTAATTCTCGGAAGCAAATGATAGACGTATCTGACGAATATTGGACGTAACATCTCCTCGAATATGCTAGGATATAAATTTAATGTTAGCTGAAGAATCAATTGAAAATTTGATCAGATATTATCCTTTAATAATGAATTTGAAAGCCTTAGTCTGATTTACTTTATTCCGTTTAATTTACTTATTTTAATAATAGAATTTGTTTTCTCTAATTATGATGATAATATCACTGATAATATCACTGATAACTTGAGATTAATTTTTTCCGTTTTCTATTAACTTGTCAAGTTTCTTAAGAGATTTTACTTTGAACTCTAAACAGAGTCTGAAGAAGGTACATAATCTTTCCGCAAAGAGATCCGTATTCTGCTAAAAATAAGTGAGATTTCAGGACAAAGGTTGATTTGCGATTATCTCAATCCGTCCCTGAGCTTTGCGCAACGTGTCGGCGAATTTCAAGGGGCCCCTGAATTCGCGAGTAACGGCTCGTTTGATTAAAAGTCCTTGGGAAAGTGGCTCGCCATTAACTTCGAGACGGTAATCGTTCTTTGGCGTGTCGCAACGCTCGCGGCGTTGGAGATTAAATTATAACCGCGCGTGAGAGAGATTGTTTCCTATACGCCGGCGTTAGGCATGTTCTAGTAGCCGCTGTTAATTGCTTATGTGCGGGAATGAAATTGCACGACGGCTGTAGTAATATAGCTGGAAGGAACGACAGCAATTTTTCTAGCATTTCGCATATTCGATTTCATTTAATAGAAGGGGAATACATTTAAATCTGATTGAAATTTTACTAGCTATCGCACACACACAAACAAGAATTATTCAAAAATAATAAATACCACTTAAAAGTAATATATGGAATACGCTAAGACATAAAATAACGATGTCTTATTAATTGGAAAATACATATAAGTATATATACATATCTTAAAGAAATATATTTATTACTAAAAATTTTATCTTAATTTTTTAGGTTTCCGTTGCTACGTTGATTATCACATCACTTTGTTTCAACCATAAAAACTTTTTTAAGAATACAAGATGCATATCGATAAATCTGTCGACAAGCTTGCATCAAGCTCGAAGGTGAAGAAAATCAGATAGATCTGCTCTGCCTCGCGATAACAATGCATCCTGCTCGTCCTGCATGGTCGAACCTAAACAACCCATCTGCCGTCCGGTTTTATTCTTCTATACTATTTTTAATCTGATCCGCTGGCAAGGGCGGCAGCAAGAGCAGACAGTGCCGGCCAACCCCTAGCAGGCATAATGGTCAGCTGCTCTCATCCGGTCCATCCGTGCCTCGCAAAATCGTTGCGCACGTTATGGTCCTTCGGTTGAAAGGGTTAAAGTGGCTCGCGAGGGCACTGTTGCTCGACCACCCCTCACGTACGTTAATTACATTTACCCCAGCGACCCTAACCCCCGATCCTCGACTCTTTATACAGAATTTCCAATAAACTCGAACACAAATACAACGACACGTAGAAAATTGCGATATTTATTAAACTATGTTATCGTCAATACGTTGCCAAAATGTTTAGACACAACTTTAGATTCATAAAAAAATATTAAATGATTAAATAGAAATGTAATAAAATAAGAGTAACGCAAAGTTTGAAAATCTTACTCTATAAATACAAAATATTAAATAAATAAAATTATTTTCTTAATTTAAAAATTTTTTTAAATATCTTCTTATTAATGCCAAAGAATTTGTACTTGTACGTAAATAAAATAAGAACAAGATAAAAATTGTAATTTTTAAATAGTCTCTAATCAAAAAAGGTTCTTTTAGTACGTATGTGGCTTTATGTGAAAAATTCGTACGCGTTGTTCAAGCGCTCTCGAACAATTCCTTCGAAAATTATGATGCACTGGCGGGAACCGTGTTGCAAGAGCAGAACCCCGCGCGCTGTATGCAGCATGCAATAAATTCCGCAGCGCGGCAGCCGTTGCACGTGCAAATGCAATGGCAGGTCCAGCCACACAGATTCGCACGCATTCGTGCTCTCGTCGCGTGAATCCTCTCTCCCTCTTTCTCTCTCTTTATGTCTCTCGCTGCCGCAACTTTTTCCCCTCGAGCGAGAGCAAGTTTCCTATCGCAACTTTATCGAAAATATCGAGATACGACCATAGTGTAAAACGTTGTTCCGCACATGGTGATCAATCGAAGTTTTATTTTAGACAACTCGTGTTATTGTGCCTTATTAATTGCTTTATTTTACAATATAAATATGTGTGTTTCTAGTATTTATTAATTCTTCAAGAGTCTAGTATTTATTAATTGTATTCTTTAGGAGTCTAGTATTTATTAATTATATTCTTTAATTTCATGTGTTAGATATTTGTGTCATAATTGAAATTTTCACGATAAATTCAGATTCAGGTAAATTTTCAAGGTAATTCGATGATTGGAACATTTAAAAAAAAATCGATTCTCCACACCTCAGGGGACCATTAGTATGCAATCCGATAATGCAACGGGAGCGCGACACTTCCTGGATGCATTTTAATGTAGATACACCCATATCTGCAAAGACGCGATCGCGGGGCTTCTCGTTTCTTCTGCAGGCCGAACCGGCGGGTCCGGCGAAGAGTGTACTCCGAATAAGGGAATCGCCGCTCGCGAGACAAGTGCGCGAACTGGAGAGAGCCCGGGGGATGACCGATGAACCTGGGTTCGTCGACCGCCCGCGGGACGGCGGAGGCAAGGTAGAAGAAGAGAGGAAAGAGGTGAAGGGAAGAAAATCTTGGAAGAGTCGCGCGCGTTCCTAATTGCTCTCTACGAGAGCAAACGTCCGCGCGCTCCAAGCTTTATGTATTTTCCGTAGGAAACGCTTCTTCTCTGCCTCAGCGCTATCCGCGATACGAGACGCGACGTAATCACCGCGCCATATTCGCAATAATTCCCCCGAAGCGGGATCTGATGTCTCTCACCTTTGCGTAAGGTACATCTCGGCAGAGATATAATTCTTCCTGCCGCCTCGGTAATAAAAACGAAAATATTGTAATATGACAATTATTTATCGACAAAGCAATTTTATCAGTACTTACTTCGCATGCAGAAAAAAAAATATTCAGGATCATAGGATTTATGAGGTTTAACAGTCCGTGATTAAGGATTACGCATAACGGAATAAAGTCACGCTCTTTTGAGGCAACAGTAAAAAGACGATATAAGTAATGCATGAGGAGGACGAAACGAGTTCGCTTTATGTGATACCCGAGTAGCTTGCGAAAGGAGCGTCACGTGAAGAAAGGGATCTAATTAAGCGACGAAAGCAGATTTAACGGTATTCCACAATATTGCCGCATGCCGCCGCGCGATCCTAATCAGAATCTACGAGCGCGTATTGTTAAGGTAGGTTTCAACAGAACAGCGGCACGCAAGCGAAAGAAGTAAAAAGTAAAGGGATTGCACCATCAAACAAGAAAATGCGAATTCTTTTCCGCATTCATATTTCAAATGTTTCTCTATTATGAAATTCATCCTGCATGCACCATTGTAAAAAAAGTCGTTAAAATTATTGAATTATTACCTATTGATTAAATTAAAAAGACATTTAGTACTGTTAACATATTACTAAATGCTATTACAGCTGTTAACCACGAGAAAAATATTTGTTACAATTGAAGTTTTCTAAATTTCATTTCATTTTCATTTGTGTGAGTTTGCAATTTGCTATAATTGTGAGAACCATGAAAATATTTGATGTAATGTTAATATAAATTTTCATTTATTAACGTACAGAGACAAATGTGTATCTTATTATTGTATAAAGCTGCATTATAATTTACATCATAGTTTAATTTTTTATAAAATTACAGTTTTTGCAAAGTTAAACTTTTTAAAATTCAAGCTAACGCGAAAACACATTAACGTCTCCTCCGACAGTTTATAATTTACAGAATCCGTAGCTCGAGTCCTTAACTCTCCCTCAAAATCGACTTCTCGATTATGCTTCGCTTAACTATCGCGAGACCACCGCGAGTCTGCCATTACATCCTGTGCGAGAGGCGATTTCTAGACGAAGCGGCGCATAACTATTTTTCTGAATGAACGGGCGGTCGTCGGCCGCCTTCCAATTTTGAAAATCGATTCATTCGCGAGGGCAGAAGCAGCCCCGAGCGCAGAATTCTTGCGTTCTCAGTGAGCTAGGTTGGGTGGGCGAACCAGTTCGCCAGATACACTGTGCACGCACACGCAAAATTGCACGCGTCCGCGGTGGGTAAGTGCTATCGATTGTGCGCGACGCGTGCAGGAATAATCTTGCGATTTGTGTAGATCGTTTGCGAGGCCGCAGATCCAGGATAATCCGCGTTTAGATTGCGCGAATAGGTCGCGCCAACGCGGCAGAAGTGGAGAGTGAATAAAAATTTTTGCGTACAAGTATCCTTTGGCTCGCTACTGCCAAGTTTATGGCAGCTGATTTTTCCTTCTCTATTTTATACGGCCGTTCTGCAAAATTGTATTTTCACCTACAGAGTTGTTTTCATGTAAATCTTTTTCTACACGCACACGTACACGTACATATTAAGATATATTATCTTAAACTTAGTTCAGAGAAATGTATGGTTCTTTAAAAGGTGTATTTCGAAATTAAAGGTCTGAAAAAAATTACACGGCAATTTTGCATGAGCGTGAGAAACGTTCAAAGTACACGAAAGAGTTTATGGATTCCGGAGCGAGAGTCAGAATGGAAACTGTGATTGAAATTCGACCTTTACGATCGACACGATAAGCTGAAGAAACAACTGTGCATTTCTGTACAACCAAAATAACAACCATGGCGATATACGTTGAATGAACTGTAATTTATTATGATGGAAATGTCGTAAAATGATATTATGCCTTTCTTTGATATTTTATATTTTTCATTGTAGTTCATAGTGTTTTTGTAGCAAATAGAAGACAGTGTTGATATGATGAATAGTTCAAGTATACTGTCACGATCATGATAACAAATTGCAAATTAGATCTTCTTGCGAATGAGAATATGAGAGGCAGTATCGCGTTTCCATTCCCAAGCGCATCTTATAATCTTCATGACTTAGAAATTTCAGTTGTATTGCACTGCATCGTCATCCTAATGACAACTTCATTAAAGAAAAATATTTGATTTCAATTTATTAAATACTTAATACCCTATTTGTGTTCAAATTTTATTAGAGAGAGATTATTTAAAAACATTTATTGGATTAATAATAAAAATAGTTTTTCAGTAATGATCAATACCTTTTTACCAGAAAGTAGCAAATTTTAAAATCAATCAAAATATTGTTTAACTATAGAAGAACTATTCATCATACTCTACATTGCGTGATTATTTATTTTTATTTTATTGTTGGACATCGTACGTGCAACGTTCGCATATGGCAGGTAAACGATGATGCAGAGGGTCGTTTTTTATGCAAATTGTATCTGTCGGCGCGACGGGAAAAACTACGCGATCCATCTTAGTCTCCGACGTATTCATCTCACGAGAAAGGAAATGCAGATCTGGCGTGCATCCAATGACCTTTGCGCACAATCATTCGCGTGCATTCCGATATCGCTTCTTCATCCCGGTACATTTATCAGGTGGAACACGTGGGAGGTCTGCAACGAATGTTCACGGATTAACGGAGTGCGGAAGTCTTCGTTAGCGTACCTCCCATATATAATACTTTTGGATTGCCATACCAGACAGAAAGAGAAGTAAATTGAAAAAAATCTTATGCGTGCACAAAGAAAAAAAAATCTTTTGTGCGTGCATCTATGTTATATAAAAGATTTAAATAAACTTATACATGTATAAGGTTTATTTAAAATTATTCTCCCAAACATTAGTTAAAAGTCTTTATCGTATTTCAATGAGTTTGTATCACGTGAAATATCGCATTCTCAGTATCAATATATTAATAAAACATTTATATTTAACACTAAATACGATTTTTTCTTGCGTATTTTTTTTTTCTTCATCTTATCACGACCGAAGAGTACTCTCGATAACACGAATCGTGAGAACGATCGCAATATTGACGCCCTACACGGCGCGTCTAAAGGTCCGTTCAGGAATGCGTAATGGTACAAATAAAAGCAACGCGCGTTCGTAGGGGAAGAGGGATAACGGTGGGGTTGCCAATTTAAGAATCGTAAAAGCACGGATATCCCTCACAGCAAGTTCAAGGAAAGCGCGAGAGGTGGTACTCTCTGTAACGATCTCGCCGCCAAAGAAGGGGAGCTTATCGTGCCGCGAATTTCTTCTCTCCTTCGAACGATCGGCATGACGATCCAAATTGCTGTCGCGGTATAAAAGCTCGAGAAGATACTCTCAGCAAAGTTTCTTCGTGGTAATATCACGTGTATACATTTGGGACGGTATTAGCTTTTTTATGGCATCCAATCGAGAGGTTCGACCGTCGCGTCGTTTCGAAGCTTTCCAGTCGTTTGTTGCATCGACGGCTATTAGGATACGCGAGTCATTTTATCGCTATTTAAGGTGAATGACAGTGTTAAAAAAGATCCATATTAATTAAAATATTTTTTTGACAAATTATTTAGCATTTATATTTAGTTTGATTATAATTTTATTTTTATTTACATATATTTGACAATAAACTATTTTGTTTGAAAATTATATCAAAAGTTTCAGATTGTTAAGTAAGAAATGTGCGTTCTTTATATTCACCTGAAACGTCATCTTGGTGCTTAAAATGTTAATTATCTCTTCCGTGTCGCATACACGAGTGTTCGAATTGTAAATCCCTAACGACTTTCGCCAACAATTCACGTACACGATGGCATTTACGATCGCGAGGACGACTGCGCATACACCCTTCAAGATAATGCACTTTATTATCCCTTTAATAACCGGCGCGACGCATTTCGAGGTGTAGGCGTCGCATAAATATGCAATACGCGTTTTGCGAACTCCTTTTGCAACAGTGATTCCATAGTCGGGTTTTTATGGCAATTGTGGAATCATTTTTGGGATTTTGTCGCGTTATCCAATATATCCACAATGTACAATATATCCACAAAATATCTATAAAGCTATAGAGAGATAATAGATTGCTTGTTGCAATCACGATATTTTCTCCTCGACGAAGCAACACTGTTATCTAATCGCATCACGTCGATTAAGCTTACGTAACCAGATCGCAACAAGACAAGAATAAATTATTGGAAATCTAATAGAATTCACTGAAATAGATATCAAACTTATCAATATGAAACTTTGTTATTATCGTAGGAAATGTTTGAAAAGAATATTTAAATTGATAATGAAATGTTCGTAATCATATTTAAGATATAATTAATATAAAACACAAGAATATAAAAAAAATATAATCTTGTTGGTGAATTGTTAGATGGAACTTTATAAGCATTTTGATAAGACATAATTTGAATTAAATGAACGACAATTGTCAGAATATCGAGTATATTATTATAAAAGTGCTTTGAAAAATGGAGCAAGAAGACGGGAGAGACCGGTGCAGGTTGGCTATAATCCAACGACTAAAAGGCAACGACCAATTTAGGGAAGCAAGGATGGAAGAATGTAACTCTCTGTACAACTGCGCGACGAGTTTATCGCTGGACAAAATCCAAACGAATTTAACTTTTCTGTAGAAACGAATTCCGTTGGATTTTAGTTAGTGAATAGTAACCCTTCCTTTCCTCAACACGAATATATCAACGTCAGAAAATTCTGAAATATGGCAAAGTTTAATTATATTATATAATTTGATATATCTTCCAGTTTCATAAAGTAAAATTATTTTTTCTTTTGTTTCAGGTACGTATCTCATGCTTAAGTAATTTCATCTCTTGGCACCAATGCAAGGTAATCGTTAAATTCTTGTTAACACTGATGGTGTTTATTCCCAACAAAGCAATCTTAATTTAATGCGCTTAAGTCTATAACAAAGAAACTTCGTTAAGCGCAGCATTAAATTTTGCATCATTTTTCCTTAGTTTTTTATCCAAAATTCCATATTCTTTCTAGCAATTATTTATAGCAATAAATATCTTAGTAAGTTTTTAGGACTGATTTTTTAATAGTAGTTTAAACTCAGATTAAAGTTTAAACTTTGTTCAGACATATTTGATTGTTTTTCAATACACGGACAATGGAAAAACGAATAGCATAAAACTAAGTTTATGGATTAACAAACATTTTATTAAACTGTAATTTAAGTTAGTCTTGAAAAACCAGCCTTAAATCTTATTAGATGCTGTTACAATTTCCATTAGAGGAAAACCTAAATTTTATTATTTACACTCTTAAAGATGTTTGTAATTTTTAATCGTGTCAAAACAATCGTCGTATTTGGTTTTCTGGTTTTACACAAATAATCGATACTATTGTAATACAACTGAATGATATATTTGAGAAGGAACAGTTTGATTGTTTTAATCAATTAAATCGCGGGATTCCCACGGAATCGTGATTCGTGAGCCGATGATCCGCGCCTGCATCACTCTAATAATGCCGGTATCATAAATTTCCTCGCTCAGGGGGGAACCCCGCCACCGGCTTTACGCGCACAGAGCATACGTTCAACGATGCGCTCTCTTCGTCTGCGTGCGATTGCCGGCAACGTCCGTGCGTGAATGCAATCGGCGGCCCACCAACGACGCTCTAACGCGGAAACCCCGAGCGAGCGGGAAGCGGAGACGACGAGACAGGGGGAAGAGTCGCGAATTATGCGAATCGCGCGAGAACCGCGCGCTTTCTCCTCTCGCGCCGAAGTGACGATCAATCCTGAGGAAATTTGAATAGAATCGGGGGTGTTCGGTCGGCTATGTAAGCCGATTTGAATACAGTCGATGTATAAACATCGTCGAGCAGAAAACGCCGAGTCGTAAAGTATGGCTAAGTAATGACGAGAAGACCGAGGCTCCGTAAAGCGTCGTAAAACTAAAGACAGCGTGAAAAACGTTTCTTCAAAGTGTATTCGAAATGGAGAAAGCTCGCGCGGTGAATTTAAATCCGAAAGATTAAAAACGGAATTGTAAACAGAATAATGCGATTCAATGAAGTGGGATTGATTGAAATTTTAATTGGATCTATTCGAAATTGATTTTATTCATGCATTCGGCATTCCGCTATATGTCTTCGGCATTCGCACGATCCGCCTGGCGGGGTGACGCGGCCTCTCATTAGCATTTCATTAGCGAAGTACCTCGAACGGCGCGAACAGCGGAATCCTTTAAACGCGCGGGTCGCACTTCGGGTTAAGCATACTCACCTCTCGAGCATCGACGTGTCGAGATCCGTTCGTGAGATTGCGGGTATTTATGTAACGCCATGGCAGACTTGTTGCGAACGGCGCGGCGGGACGCGAACGGAACAAAGGGACGCGATATATCGAGCGATATAATGGTATATCGCATACATTTCTATCGACGGGAGTTATGGCATAAAACCTGCTATTATTTAAAACGAGTCTGAATCTGGCTCACGCAACAGCCATTGAATTCTATTACTGTGGAATTAAATCTAATTCCATAGTTCTCCATACCTTTTCATCCTCAGATTCTCTCAAGCTCATTTTGAAGAAAAAAAGATATCGAGGCAATTGTTTCTAGATGTCGATTAATTCTTCAGAAGAATCTTAATTTTTTATGTACCGCGCTAAAAGATAAATGTAAAAAGGAAAATTTTGAATATTTAAAGTAAATCGTGTATTTGAGTTAGCTTTACATGGCGTGTTCAATGTAATTCGAGAATTTACACCAAAGTGATAGCCCTAGGAGAGCCAGACAGATTTCGTGGCGTGGTGGAGAAATGGAAAGTAGTTATTTCTGCAAGCTAATTGCCTGTCCCGGCTGTCGCGTCTCCCTTCGTCGGCGCTTTACCCTTTTACTTTTCCGAGACACGCGATGGAATAGCCGTGAGATGCTGCTTAGCCTGCGAGTCCCTATCTTGGTCGGGCAACATCCGGTCAACCATGATTTTATATTCGCGCGCGTCGTAAAGGATTCGTGTCACGTAATAAATTAGCGCCAACAAACTCCAAGTTTGCAAGTGACTCGTAATTTTAAACGCGCCAATGAAAATAAACAAGCCAATTCACGGGCGAGCATTACTATAGCGAAATAATGATTGATAATAAAAATATAGTAATGTATTCATGAATTTTAGATTTTTCGTTTCCTTCCGTTGTGTAATTATTACAATCTACTACTAAATCTTATCTCTTAATTAACATTTTAATTATAAAAAAGGCTGCGAAACATTCGATAAACATTTAAATAGGATAAATACTACTTCACACAGAGGAAGACTTCTCTCCCGTGAAACGATGTGTCAAACTTCGCAGTGTTTGGAGTTGGCCAGGGGGATTTTATAATCTGTTATTCGGAAGGCTATATAAACGCGGTAATATCTACACATCTCGAATAGAGAGTCCGCGAGACGGGCGAGAGCTATTTCAGGGTTTAGTGGTTGGCAAGAGCATATATATTGCCGAGAGTGCCACCCTTGGCAGTTATATTTAAGTCGGTCTCCCCTAAACACACAAACACTTTCATACACAAACTCCTTGTGAACAGATCGCTGGATGAGAGACTCTGGATACGTCTCGAGCTTTGTCTCGGGAAGCTCGTCGGCCTCGTCTAAAAGCGTCTAACGCTCGCTTGCACTTGGTAGCGACGTTTGACAGTGTCAAGGACCGCTTAATATAGGCGCAGATCTGAACGGAGAGTTCGACGCACCTCTCGGCTATGCGAATCAGCGGATTCTACATATAGCGAAGATTGCCGATAACGTATCGTATTAGCGTAAATTACATCTCTTCGATTTCGCGGGCCGTCGCGTACCGTCCATGAGCCGCGGAATGTCATCAGAGCGAAAATATAAACACGTTTGAATACGCGAGAGTCGTTAGGATTCACTGTAGCGTTCAATTTCTGACTTTGGTTATGCTAAAACACAATCGTAAATGAGCACAAGTTTTTAAAATAACGTATAATCTAAACGACAATCTGATTTTTTTATTTCATTTTGGCCAGTGAAATAAAGGAAGTGAAGACTATAGGATGTTGACTCAAACACGACAAAACATGACGAAACAGCGTATTTGAAACATATATTTTTTGCGAGAAATTTTCAAACTTTTAAAGCTATGTTTCCCGAATAAAGGAATATTTTTCTAGATTTTTTTTCTGGAAAAAGGAATTTATATAGATAATTTGCAATATACAATATTAGTTTTTAGTCTTTATCTTGATATATGAAGTAATAAATGTTGATGCATTACACTAATTGGTATATAGGATTAGAACTAGTTCAAAATTCAAGGGGTTCTTTAAAAAATAATAAATGTATCGATACCGATAATTCTTATCGACTTTCCATTACATTGAATTTATTGCAAAGTCTCTCTCTCTCTCTCGTTCTCAATATCTTATCGTACGTTGAACGTGTAAAAGAAACATGTAAGGATACACGATCGATCCAGCACAATAAGAGAAAGAGAGATTTATAATTTGTTTGCCGGCGATTGCGTAAATATCGAACTGATCGAACGATAATACCGCGCCCAGAAAACATCGTAATCTTTAATCCTTTTATGGACACTTTGATAAACATTGTCTCTATATAAGATTCAGAGTAACAACTTCAGAGCCAAATAAACTTATACTCGATTATATTCTTTAAGATGTGTAATCTTATTTCTTCAGAACGATCAATATTCACAAGTAATGTAATCACAAAGATAAAAAATCGCACTCTTTTATATAATATCAAAAAATGGAGTGTTTGCACGTGTCATAATCTTACTTGCTTATCTTCCCTCTCTCAGTTAAAAAAATGTGGAACAGCAAGTCTTGAAAATCAAGCGAAGTAATCTCACATGTTAGTTTTCGGTTACACTACGTAAAGGATTTTAGGAACTCTTTCGAGGCTCGTGTAGTGGTCACGGACGCATCTTACGGCCACCATTTTATAGGATGAAATTTTCACGTGATGTAACGTGACCCATGATGTTAGCTCTGTGTGATGCTATCACTCTATAATTCATGGCGGTCGCCGTGCGCTAGCGGGAGGCTGAATTTCGTGGCATTTACGATTTATGATTGCACGCGCAGGTAAACTCGGGAAGTGTACGGTACTGCGACACGGCGATGTATAAATTCGCATACTAGGAGGAAGTTGAAGGCGAGCCGAAGCGCAAACATAATTTTGCATCCCGCGGGACTTTCTCTCCGTTTAACCTACCGCTTATCGCTATCATGCATCGTGCACCGCGATATTCATATCTGGCCTTAATAATTGTTTCTCACGCGAATGAGTATCTATAATTAGATGTGGAAAAAATCTACGTTATATTAGTTCGGCATGCACGAAATGAATAACGATTCACTTTTGATGTCGTTAGAAATAGCTACATTGGATTATATCGTGCTCATTGATATATTGTCTTATATTTCATAAAACAATTTTATTTTTGTAAATTTCACGTATAAACTTTCTAAATTTGCGTAAAACTGAAGAACTTCAGTTTAACGATATCTTTTTCTTGATTTAATATTCACTAATTGTAAGATGTATTTTGCTCGCGTGATATTCGAGTTGACTTTTAGGCCGATTTAATATTGGTTGCTACCCGGCCAGAAAACCCGTTATTATCGTAGACGACAACAGAATTAGAGAACGGCTTCGAAGGGTCTGAAAGCGATACGCCGTATGGAAACTGAGACGCTACGTTGTTGAGTGGTAAGGCTGAGTGAAGCTTGAAACACAAGCGACCGTAAACCCTGCTCTCATTTTCCACCCGCTTCTCTGTAAGTCTTTTTCCATCGTCTTTCCTGATTCGCCGACGGGTACCTCCGAGTCCTTAACGACGCTGTGAATTTTACTCGTTGATTGCGTAAGATAATACAAAGGCTATCAAGACGTAATAATCCATTTTGATCGTCATTTCAGGGCACGTAAAATTAAAGTACACGTGCAAGAGATCAAGAGTTTCTCGAATTAATGTTATAATCGAGAATGCAAAGAAACACATTTTATCACTGATGAGAAATAATATAAATAATATAATAATATAATAATTAATAATATCACTTAAAAATCTTTATGCCATTGATAATTCTTTCATTCGTATTTCAAGCGCGAAACTAATTATGTTTTCTTCAAATAAAATAAAATAAATATAGATATAAACATTGATCAATTTACACAACTTATAATTTTATATATTAAAAACATATCCATCATCGCACATTATATCGTCAAAAAAATTGTTATCACGAGTAAAGATAAAGATAATTATTTTAATTAAAGCAGACTGAAATCCATATTCTTATCACATCGTTAAAAAATTATTTGTGATATCAGATCGAGAAACATCTTGTAGCTCTCGCACGCGATACAAATTACTTAAATTGCCTTCTTTCAACATCGTGATAGTTTGACAAGACTGTCTGTTCGTGCCGCGGCAGACACCCTCTTTCTTCAGTTCGTGCCTAGCGGACAATTATCCATTTAAATAATTATTCTCGTGTTTCGTGGAGAACGTGCGCTCGTAACACACAGGCTCCAATTTCTTCTACACCCTATACTTCGCTCTTCATCTCAAATTCGCGACGTAGAGCGACGGAGTGACAGGGACGGGAGCGATTAATTGGGTGAAAGCGATGCGAACGACCGGACGAGGAGAATTAATTAAACGATTAACTTAGGTAGCACTTAGCACAGGGCCTCGTCGAGAGGTTAAGTTTCGAAATTGGGGACAAGCGAGCCGAGGTCGGAGTTCGCGCATTGCGCGAGAACGGCACGTAACTCTTATACACCCACGCGGCGCGCTCTTCGGGATATCGGAGCGAAAGTCGGAACGCGATCGCGAAAAAAATACCTTTATTACGATCATATTTCAGTCGCAGTAATAAGATTTGCAGAAACGCGAGTGAAACGCGAGTGAAGCGCAACGAAATGGTAATTTCAAGATTTTGTCGACGTTGCCTAAATATAAAAGTTGCTTAAATATTTATTCAGATGTTATCTTCAAAACGAAATGTGCTTGTAATTAAATATAAAAATTATTGCTGGGTTAAAAAGAAAGGTCAGCAGCATCTTGAAGAATTAAATTATCCATGTGGATTAATTAGTACATCGTAGTCCTTGCACATCTGCGAACTGCGGCTTAATCCCATGCAGGGACAGTGTCATAAATTAAGATTTCGGCCTTTGCCGTTGTTTGGATAAGCGATATAATGGACGCATTGGGAGAGGAAACAGGCGTGAATAAGTCAACGTAAATTTATACAAGGTCGTAGTGCACATTGCTGCGCCAGTCATTAATCGGTCGACACCTCGATAAGAGCGTGCGACCCCAATTGGGATGGGTAAAAGCATCCGACTGTAAACGCTTTTCGACGCAAAACGCAGACGTGCATGCTCGCTATAGAGACAGGAGGAAATGACTATTTCGACAGATCGTTGAAACGCGTAAACATCAATAATGGTGATACCTCGAGTCACGTGAAATAGGATTAAGCGAAAAACTTACGACAACGAAATAAATTTGCCGTAATACTCTCTGATAATAAAGTTAAAAAGTTAAAGTTGAAAAAACAGAATTCATACTTTAACTTTTATTTAATTAAAATTTGGTCAAAATTTCATTATTGACATAAATAAGAGTTTTATAATGGCAAATACTTTGAATAAATTTAAATTCGTAATAATACAGGCTCATCTCGATTTACGAATTTCTCGGTAATGGATTTTACAAAGAAGCCCTTTCGCTTACAATGGAACATATCCCCTTTGGTGCTAGATATTTCCTTTCCAACAACGTATGGCTTCCTGCACGATGCATTGAACCCTTGAGCTCAAGGGTGCGGCATTCACCCTTGTAATGGGCGTTTCAGTTTCGAATCGCGTGATACAGTTAGAACAAATACGAGGCTTGTGATAGTATTCGAACAATATGTATAATGCAACGGAATATGTGAAGAATTTACATGACTGTACATTTAAATTATATATTGTAGTTATATCAGATATGCATTGCAATTTCCACAATTTTACATATTTTGTTATATAGTACAACATAAAAATGACGGTATGCCATTTTATGGAATATGAAATTTGCTTGGAAATTTTGTCCCTCTCGGGAAAGAAAGTCGTGCGTTATTTCGGAACCATGTGCAACCATTGTTCATAGGCGTTTCATACCTGGGTCACACTCACATCTATATCAAAACGTATGTGATGAAAAACAAAATAGATAATGGCGTAACGGCTGTTACTTCCGGCATGCTGGTGGAACTTTTATTCCGCCGACGAGTTTTCGTCTATACCAGCGCTGTTCCAAACGGAAACATCAGTCGTCACGGTGCAGCAACTTCCTTCCTCATTTCGTTTTTCCTCTGTATCAAAATGAACGCGCCCGAGATTTAAAACGCTCTCATGCGTGATATATATTTAACTTTATTGTAACTTTAAAAATATATATATAATTTTCGACGTATTTTATTTTTCCAGATTTATCTAGAGGCAAAACTTGGTTTTTAAAACTTTAGCTAAAGAGAAAAGATTATATTATTAAATAATTTTCATATTATTGCGGAAACATTTTGTCAATGCAGCTTGTCTTCTAACAAATGTTAATTTATTTCAATTTGAAATATTAATCGATTATATATATATATATATATATATATATATATATATATAAAATCGATTATATATATAAAATTACATGCATTACAAATATTACGAAAAGTATGTTTATATTGAATACTTGTGGCAGATATTTTTAATGTCTTTATCTTAGCATCTCATGTGATAAAAATATTTTAATATTCTTGGGATTAAATTAGTTTGTTTAATTTATTTCGACATAACACGAGAAACCGCGTATCCGTTATCGATTTTCACCGTGTCGCGCGATTTCAATTCTTCCGCATACGTGTATACCGTTGCTGACGAGAGGACAGAGGTGGAAAGGAAATGTAAATTACGTGAGTTTAGACTCTTGTTATGTAAATCGACCTTTCGACCGCATCCGCCCAAAATAACTAGACCGAGCGACTACGAAATAATGGCGCGTGCAGACCGAATTTATAGGAAGCCCGCCGAATTCTTGTCCTGCCTTGAATTATTGTGACTCCTGTGAGATTATCTTCTCTCGTCGCATTTTCAGGCTTGTATTCTTTTATCATTTATTCTAACCGAGAGAGAGGGACAAAAAGTTTTAAAAATTTAAATTCTTACGTGTACATACATCTTTTCGCAATTCGAAGAGAAATAAATTTCTATACAAATAATAAATATACTTTTTCTCAAATAGGATAAGTAGAAATATAGAAAAATTAATAAAAGAAGCTCTTATAGTCGTGTAAAATCTATAAGAAAAAATTCTTTTTTCTCTTTAATATCATACGTTCTAATTTATCATTCATATAACATTCTGTTGTATATTTTAGTCAGAAAAAATGGAAACCCCAATAAAGTTGAAATATTTCATATATCCCTGTACGATCTCCGCAAAAATTCTGCGGAAGCAATTCCATCGTCGCCGCGCGATATGGCGGTCCGCTACCATAAACGCAAAGATCGACATCCACCGGTCCCTACCATCCGCGAGGAGTTCACCGCATATCCGCGCGCGATAGCTGCCCGAGTGTGTGGGCAAACAGGCCCGAGGCGAGGCACATCTGCCCACGTAGGTACGCGAGCGAGAGTTCGTCCCAGAGCACGTGTGATGGGCAAATCAGATGAGGGACATCAACGTGTATGTGTGTGTATCACGGAGTAAGTATAGCACCCGCGATATTATATCTCACGATTGCTTCACACGCGGACAGATCTCATCATATTAGATAGTCACCTACCAGAAAAGCGGACCACGATTAGAAAGGAAGAGCGTCATTCTAACCACCGAGATGGTCGATTACACATCCGGGTGTAAAAGTGGTTGACATGAGTGAGATAGGATGCGCAGACGGCCAACCTCTATCACTTTCTATTCAACGTAATCACAAATGTTAGAAAGAGAGAGAGAGATTGATCTTCATGTTCTTTGTCTCTCTCACTTTTGCCGACCACATTTGGTAAATACTACTTAAATACGGATGGCGCAGTCCGTGCTCTACGTCGATGATTCTGGCTCCCAGGAATTGGGCAACAATCTCTTTGAAGAGCCTCTTTGGTAACCGTGACGACGTAACGGAGACTTGGGCTTCGTCCCCACCATGTGTTACTCATAAATGTCTTTTGTGCTTTCGCCGTTTCTTCATGCTTTTGCTTCGCTACGCAGTAGAAAAACGTGAAGCTTTCGTGTTTATTCTTAAAAGTTAATAGTACTTATATTATTTATAATATAATATTATAAATTTAATAAATATTATAAATTTATAATTTATTCTTTTTGATGTATAAATGAAGAATAAAGCTTATAATTTTCTCATAAAAGTAAATTTAATTTTGTGTATAGTTACATTTGGATATTATAGTGCAATTTATCGCGTAGCATTTCATTGTGATGTTCGCCATTAGATCCGTGAGGATCACATAGCATAGGAAGCTACATATCACGTTACATTAAGTCATTCAATAATGTTCGCTTTGACAGACGAGCTTGTGGCTACCTCCTAGAAAAGATCGAAGGTTCCACGTGCGTTTCTTTCATGAAGAAATCCTCTACCCGATCAAACATGTGTGTCCCACATTTTTTCTACTCGTCGAGCGCACGTAACTACGATAATCTGTGAAAGACGAGGGTTGTGGAAATCTTTATCGACCAAGCTGTGAGTAAGACGGCACTCTTGCAGCTTGAAAGAAAAGTGATACGTCGCTTATCGGAGCAACTGTGATATTCTATCTGCTACGATATCCATTGGTTCCGAGAGAGGAATAAGTTTATTGAAAAGCAAACTTTGATAAAGGGAAACGCAGGATCGAAAAATCTACGTTGATGACGATAAGGAAGAAACGGTTACATGTTTGAATTTGAAGTAAGAAATAAAATGTTAATAATATCCAATATAAAATAATTAAAATACCTAAACAGAATTAAAAAATAATATTGACATTCATTGGCTAGATAAATCAAAGAAAAGAGTATTTTTATTATATACAAGATATTCCCTGTAATAACCCTACAATAACTTAATACCAAAATACTCAGGCTATATAATAGTTTTTGAATTAAAAGGAATTACACAGTTAGCAAATGAGATAGCCTGACATTAGCGCGCTCAGGTGTGGTACACAATGCTAAAGACGAAAACTGACTGTTGCCTGTTCTTGTTAATATCAATGTCAAGATTATATATACAGAGGTTTCCTTTTATTAATGTTTGTGTAAATGCATTGTCTATGCAGATTAGTACATGTGTTACTCGGTTTCTCCTACTTTCTTGTGAAACATGAAAAACGAGGGCACGCTTGGGTTTCGCAGTTTTGTCTCTCATTGTTATCTCCATCTTAGTATAACGTGACTGGTTTATGCAAATGTAATACGGTAACTGCAAGAGTTGGCTCGACACCGCGTGCCAATGACCTTGTGCGCGTTAAAGTCTATCATTTATCCACAACTATGACGTGATTTACAAGAGCCGGGAATGATTTACAGGCTATCACGAGTGTACAAGCAAAGAGGAAAGATGAAGAAAAGCCTCACGAGCTCGAGAACGTGAAAAATGGGCAACAAAGAAGTATAGCCAATTATAAGTCAATTATGTATAGCATTCTATGCTATATTTAAATTCCGATAACGTACCAAGTATAAATAATATATCATTTTTAAAATATTATTTAACATGTAGAGAAATACCTAATTACCTACAGTTGCATCAAATGTCCGACAAAGAATTATACAAAATTGTAACATTTGCTAACACAGGCTGTGTATCGCTGTATGTCATACGTGATCAAAATGTGCATTCCGGATTTGAGATTATTTCAAAAATGTCTTTTCTCTAGCGCAATAAAGAAGTTTTGTCGTGAAATAGAGTGCAAAAACATACCGCTGGTTTTCATATTATTCAAGTGTCCTCGAGTAGATTACTTATTACGGGCTCCATTGCAGCTCGTATCAATCATTCAGGGCTAAACCAAGCGGCAGCGATTTGCGTAGCTGCGCGATGTAAGCAGCGCGAATACAAGTCACTGGACCGGAGAGAAGGGACAGTGGCCGAGGAGACGTGCTCTAGCATGACCGAGCACGAGTCTCGAGACTGACGTATCGTGTATGATTCATTGTAATTGTCAACGACCGGGTCTATCCATCCATCCATGGCGCGGCCGTTTGTCCGGCGCGCCGTGCAGCTTGTCTAACAGGACAATGCACGTCCGATGCTCCTCTCTCATCAATACTCGCGTCGCCCTGATGAGCCGCTCACCCACGCGGGAAAAAAAGCGCGACGGCCATCGATTGACGGACCTTCCTTCTCCCAACGCATCACGCCAATTATGCTGGCGAATAAACAAGACGGTCAATTTTCGGACCCTAACGAGCCCCGTTTATCTGTCTATATATTGATTGATGGAGCGTCTAGATTACGAGTGTAATTACGGTAATTGCGCACGCCGACAATAGGAACACTGTGATAAATAGAAGTCAGATGCGAGATCGTTAATTGAAATAGGAGAAATGGAATAGATAGGAATCGTTAATAGTTCAGATGTCGATTAGACAATGGGAAGTAATAATCGTAATTGCGATTATTATTCTCTCTTTCCCCCTCTCTCTCTCTCTCTCTCTGGGAATGCAATCTCTCTGTACAGAAATACAGAATGTGCTCGATATAACGATAGAGCTTTGTCCCTTGTCTACGGTGTCGCCAGGAAGCGACTGTCAGGCATTCTGAATGTCTCCTGTCAGAGCAATTGGTACTAATCTCATTTGAGTTTAACTAGTAAGTGTCCTCGTCTTTTATCCCTTTGTCTGCCACGGAGATAAGTGCCATTCACGGCGCCAGTTTCATTCGCGACATGATCGATCGACGGGATCAGGCAATGAGACCCGTTCAATGTGCATACAAAACCACTCTGGTGGGCACGATGATGCGCTGTAGGTAGAATAAAGTATCGTGACGTGGCTGGTCCTTGAGTCAATACGAAGCTGAGACCTCTTAATAGTCTGTATTAAAAACTGATTGCATCCCCCGCCATTCAACAACGCTTAAAATTGCTTGAGCAAAGTTTACATCTGCATGTATAAACAACTTTGTGATTTTTCATCGAATAATTTCAGTTATAACCGCTATATATATTGAAAAAATGATTTTTCCTTCAAATTCCTTATTTCTTTAGGACTAGAATGTATATTCTTTTTTCTCATCGACGATAATCGTGCGATATTTATGCAGCCTTGGTGTGTAACACGCGTGCAATACCGATGAAACGCACGGGGGGGTTGTTTCGTGTGATTTACTGCGGTGCTCTTGTGCTCTTTAATTGTCACTTGGCGTGAAATAAGGATCGGCCAGTAAGCGACGTGGAAACGACATGCAAAACGAAGTACGTAGCACATGACGGGCGTGCCGTATCTCCCTCGGATCATGCCTAGCATCGCCCGATCGATCAGAGTCGGCCGGCAAACGATCGAATCGTGACACAGCGAACATTTAGAAATTTTATGGCGCGTCTCGTGATATATAATGTCGTAGGACGGTCGATATCCGTTCGCAGACTGATTGTTAATTTCTCAATCGTTTTCATTTTTTTCTTTTATAGCGACGACTCACGTTTCACTCGGTTGCTTGTTTAATGATTTCAGTTGTTATATAAAGCTGCGTTCGGAAACTTCACTTGAGTGCCTTCGTGTATTATTTTATCCTTGTTTAACATTTGGTGAACAACAAAGATAACATGATACATGAAGGTACTCGAGTGATGTTTCCGAACACAGCCTAACTATTATTAATTCTGCGTATTGTGCACGATTTTTTTATTATTTTACCAATAATTGTAGTTTAAAAATTGTGTATTAAGAAATATATATAAAACGGTATAAATTTAACTAGTATTCTGCAACTTTAGTTTGCTATACAAATCTAATAATTTTAAGCTTGGTTCGCTAAAAGAGCAATGTCACTTTTTAATATGTAACGAATTAATATAAAAAATTATGTCTAAATTACAATAAAATTGCCAAGGAGATCAGTCTCTGATAAAATTACATATTTTCAGATGTTTTGCAACTCAATTCAATTGCTATGTCGTCACATAGAGCAATCACTGTTAATCCCTTTTCCGTATGAGATTGAGAAAAGAGAAATCAGCTCTTATCTTCAATTAGCTAAAGTCTAACTAGAGCTAATGGCACAATGCACCGTTGGAGACGCAGCTTCCATCGCAGCGGTGCCGCAGTATAAGCGCGGTATAGCGCAGCGCAATCCGCGGCGATCGCGCCGCGTCGCTTCAAAGGGCTTCCCGCGTCCGTTGTTTTCCTTTTGGTACCGCCCTCGGAATCGCGATCGCCGCCGGCATTAATTACCGTCCGGATCGAACGTGCCTCCCATCGCTCATCGTCGTCGGAGTTGTTAATCTTCTCTCCGATCTCGCGCGCGCTCAGCTCGATTTCCCGCGGGGAGAATGACGCGTCGTTACCGGCAAAATTGCCGGCCGGCTACCGAATTTTGCGGATCCCATCGAGACGAAAATTAACCCCCGCCCGGTTAACGGCAACAATTTCGCGGAACTCGGACAGTATTATCCGAGCCAACAATTATAGACTGACAAAATTGCGAGGTAAATACCGCGTCACAAATATATCATCGACAAGAATGAAGAGGAAAAAAAAAAGATTTTCGTAAGTGCCGTTACGGGCAGAGTGGCCCATTGCCCCATCGCAGTTATTTGGACTAGATACCGAAACTTTCTTTCTCCCTTCTTGCGCCACGATGTCAAGTGTAATCTTCCCATTATGCAAATGTCGAACCCGGGCGACGGAGAAAGCCGCCGATGCAGGTTGACTTGCGAGTGCGCGCACACGGCTTTCTCCTTTTTCTGATGAAATACGGTCTTGGACGTATTATGGCAGCGCGTATCTATACGTCGTGACGCGTGCGACTTTTAGCCGGACGGCCTACACAGTGCAGTGACCCTGCGCTGTGCTGCGCTGCGCTGGACTGCGCTCGGTGCAACCGAGCGCACCGTCGTGTATCGCGTTGTGTATTCAGTACGGACGAGATTGCATTCAAGGAGGAGAGGCACCCTCTCTGTTTCGTGCCTCGAGACCGCAAAGATTAACGAGCGGTTCGCGGAAAATGGCGGCGTAACCGTTTAAGCGACTCTTTGTCCGTCGCTATTTTACGGCCCGTGCGGACAAGCGCGCGCGACATTGAGCATGTGCCGATAATGGCGCTCGGCGAAGCGCAAATATTCGACGGCACAGGTGGGAGCCAGCATTGTCTCACGTGTCACGGCAATCGGTTCTATCACAGCCACGAAATCCGGCAGAAGATCATCTACCGTTCGCTCTAACATTCCAATCTTAAATGCATATATCGCCAATTATCCTAAGTAATTTATCTTTTAAAAGGTATACCTATAATTGCAGACCTTCATTAATATAAATAAACTAATTGAAGTAAAGGAGTTAATGTAAATCATGACATATATCAAATCACTGACTAGGTCGACGAACTCTTAAAGTTTAAATGAAAAGACACGAAGTGACACACAAAGTGACGACGTACCGTGAGAAAAAATGAAAGAAAGACTGTTATTTCGTTTGTCGCTGTAACATCTTGTTCAGGAAATGAAAAATTAGGTCACTCGTCCGCCGACGAATGCATCTCGTGTACAGGAAATTATGAAATAATTCTTACGTCACGCAAACGGCGTCTTTCATGTTTGCTGTGTGCAGGAAGCAAGAGTTAAGTATTTATCTTGAACGCAAAGAAAAAGTTTCCTCTGTCGTATATGCGAGCGTTCTTATCTTGTACAGATTAAAGCAAAAATTACAGGGTACGAAACAGGATCTTCGTTGAAAACAAATTATGCGAAAGTCAAATGATTAGCAAGTTTAAAGAGATGTTTACGTCCGATTACGTTTACACGTCGTAACAATAAAATATCATTAAAACGAAAATTCTACAGGGAAATATGTGCCGTTAAAGAAAACTGACTGAATAACGAATGAGCCTGTAAATTAATTTCATTACATTACGATATATGGAGAAACAACATGTCAAATGTTCCAATTAACTTAAGTTGAGTCCTGCAGCATGTTGTTGCAATAAACCTGATTGGTAATTCAATTATCCATTAAAACTTAAGACAATCCCGTTCGACGGTACCGGAACGAGGTTGATCCAGTTTTCCAATGTTGCAAGCGCACGTGAAAGAGAAAAACGGAAGACAAGAAGACAGGTGTACATTATAGCATTACGCAGCATTTTATTACCGATCATGGGAAAATTTAATAGCATTTAATCCAGTTATTTATGTATTAATGATTATAGCTAGAATGTGAATGCAAACCGGCTCATAATGAATATCTAATGAGAGTTACTCGAGACCATGTCAGACGCTATAGCCTCTCTCTTTCTATGGTTCCTCACTATTTCCACAAGCCCTATTCTCTTTCTCTCTCACACTCTTTCTGTTACAGTATGAAACAAGAGACATGAAAAAAGAAATTAATTAAACAGGCCATCATTATGGCAAACTGTCATATGGTCTCACCGCAGGCATCATATAGACCGGAAAAATAGCTGCTTGACTGACAGAATTAGATGAGCGTCGACCGCACGCTATAATTTAATCCGATGTTTGCTGATCCGGTTTCTTTAACAGCGAGAAGCGTTACGAAGAAACCGCCGTGTCGTTCAGTTAGATATGTAGAAGTTCATTAATAAGTCATCGAAATATTCCTCTTTATCCAAATGCTATTTACATATAATTTTTACGTATATTATGTTATTCTTACATAAAACGAACGCGATAGATATAAAAATTCAATGACAATAATATTACATTTACAGATTGGTAAACATATTTTTAGTAAAATAGAGGATTCACTGTTTTTCGAAGCCGAAAAAAAATTAATAATTTCCTGATATTTTTAAGTCATTTAACGCTCAAGCGCGGAAAAAGAAAAGTATTATTTGTAAATGTAATTTCACTTTTTATCTTACTATCTGAAGCTGACAAGTCCTTGAATGTCTGCTTTCGTGCAATATCGTGCCACAATATTTGCTGTCATGACACATAAAAGTAAAGATGAAAAGTGAAACGACGTTGCTGTATCTCAACGTGACAGCGTATACGAGTAGTACGACCATATCAGGACCGCAATTTGCCACGACACTTAATATCGAGTGAGCCTTAAAGTCGACTGTCATTCACGCGTCGCGTCAACAGCTCCATCGATTCGTGACGGAACAATCCGCCATCTTTGGACCATGAATTATTGAATAATTCATAATTTACGGGAAGAGGCAGGGACTCGTTAAAACCATGGATATATCGTTCCCTGTTCGACTCGTCTTCAGTCAGAGACAGAAGAAGAGGGAGAAAATGATTAAAAAAAAAATCTTCGCTTCGATGCGACTCACAAAGGTACACCCGCTCCGAAGTAAATGTCGTCGTGAGGCTCAAAGTCGTCTGACGGGTTTGCCGGATGCCTCTATCTCACGTTTTCGTTCTTAGGCGATTCGAGGACACACGTGAATCAAATTACGGTCATCCGTCTTTCGCTCTGGTGAATATCCTTCGCACCGTGCTTGGATGTCCCGTCAGGACAATTCGCGCAGACAGTTTTGTTTTTCGAAGTCGTGAGGTCATTTACGCGCGTTTCTGCGAACCTTCATCTCAGTCATCTCGAAGCAAATAAATTAAAGTGATGGTTTCCTACTGGTTTTCTACCTTTATACATTGTCTTGTTACAAATATTATATTAGCATGTACGTAATTTTTTTTCATTTGTTGTAGAGTACGCGTTATCTCGCGAGGGAAGGAAAATATTAAAATCCGTTTTATTCCAATTAAATTGCTTTGCAATAAAATTAGCAGTCAATATGATAGGCAGCTGAATATATGTATATCATAAAATAAAATCTGCATATATCAATTACATTCACATATACCCTGTAATTTGCATGCATGCATTATGCTTTAATCTATAATGAGAATCTCTTATTTCGATCAAGACTTGATGCTGAAAAATATCGACTTGCCGAATCTGCGATGCGATATTAATTGAAACATTAGGATTTCGCGACGAGCACGAGTGGAAGATTGCGACGGCCGTA
Organism: Tetramorium bicarinatum; assembly: GCA_928718305.1. Taxonomy (NCBI): domain Eukaryota; kingdom Metazoa; phylum Arthropoda; class Insecta; order Hymenoptera; family Formicidae; genus Tetramorium; species Tetramorium bicarinatum. The sequence continues at coordinate 16,035,257 of OV788323.1, read as the reverse complement.
AAGGTCGTCTTTCTCTTTGAGGCCAAGGGTCTGTGTTCCTTGAACCTTCTAGATTTTATTGCGAAGTTATCGGTTTAATCTTAGTTTTCCAGTCGTGTCAGTTCTCGACTCTGGCAGACGATCTGATAGAACCTTACTACATGTATCTGCTATGTCCTCGTGCATAGATATCTATTTGGCTTCTTTTAGGTTTCAATAAGATCTGATAGAAATTAATTATTATAATTTAAAATAGGTCGCTCAAATTTCTTTTTAAAAAAATTATGATCAATAAAAAAATAAGATTTTCAAGCAAATCAAGCTTCAGGAATAAAATATATTTTAAGCTTTGATCTTTATTATATGTATTTTTGAGTATATTTCGAAAGTTTGTTCATTTATATGTTTGTGGCATATAATCCACTAATTAAGATAGAAAAGTGAAATGTTACATGCTACAAATTTGAAGTTTTCAAATTCGTAGCATGTAACATTTCACTTTTCTATCTTTTGTGTGCGACATCGTGCAACTTTTCGATAGGTAGCATAGTTGTAATAAATTGTTAAAATGATGTTCACTTACAATTCGCGTTACAAACGAGCTATAATTGAATTCATGGTTACGGAAAAAGAAAGTGTAATGAACACTCACAAACGTTTGTGTACCGTGTATGGAAATTGTAAAGTTGATAGGAGCACCATTGATCACTAGGCTCAGTTAAAGCTTCAGGAAGAGAAAGTAGGAGCAGCATGATCGGTCGCGCTTTTTAGTTTTCTAAATTCAGTGTCCAACAATGCTCCTGTCGACAACTTTTATATACAGCACACAAACATTTGTGAATTTTCACCGTAATTTTCTTTCCCGCAGCCAAGAATAACATTCAACTTCTTGTTTGTAACGTAAGTCGTAAACAGACATTGTTTTAACAATTCACTACAACTGTAGCTATCTAGCGAAATGCTGTGCAATTCCGTATATAAACGCGAGAAACTTTCAGTTTGTAGCATATATTTCATTTTTCTATTTTTATTATTGACTGAGAAAAAATGTGAGGGATTATTTTCATATATTACAATCCCCTCGTATATTAGTAATTAATCATCCAAGCGATGAATGATAATCGGAATTCTGAATTAACTGTATACTTTTTGCTGTGTACAATAAATCCTTTTTCACCACCGCGTTCGAGTCTGTCAAATTCTATATAATGTCCTTGCCAGTCATAAACCTCCCATTTCAGTTTGGCATTAATGAGGTCCCTCCCTTACGTCATAATGTACGCATTCAATAAACTTTCGTACTCTCCATCTCATATTCAAGACCCGATTCATTCTATATATGTATATATAAAATTATTATCAGAAATCACACACGTGATGAAATAACGAATATAATAATTGATTATTCCGGTTTTTTATATAAAAGATAAATATTATGAAAGACTAACATAAGAATTTAATATAACAAAATATGTAAAAAATTATGCATAGATATAATATTAAATTAAATGTAGACAAATTAAATCAATATATTAAATTAAATTAAATATAAATAAAATAAAGCAAAAAATCAATTTTTATATTTCTCTATAAAATTTAAAATTAAGTAATCAATGATGCGTATACATTTTCTCAAATCGTAATATAATAAACATTATTTAATAATTTCAAATTCAAAAAAGTTCAGTTCTAATTTAATTTTATAATGTATTATAATATTGAATAAAGATTGATGAAATTGGATTCACGGAAATATTTTTCGCACTCTTGCTGTGCCAAGCAATTTGGAGAAGTTAATGGGATCGGCGGGACTGGTGGCAGGTTTCTGGCAGGAGAATGCGTCACTCTTTCCGTAGGAGTGATGTCCTGGCAAGCAATCGGGAACTCCCTCTGCATTTTGACGAGCCCCGAACCTGAGAAACGAGTATGCATCCCAGGAAAGAGAGAGAAAGAGATATCTCGCAACTTCGTTGAAACATTACTTGTGCTCTCTGCGGAAAGCCGAATTTATTTCACGGTGAAAGTGAATCATAGCGAACGGCTGCGATTACGTTGAAATATTATCCCCGGTTGTCGTTATTGCGAGTATGGTCACTCGTAAAAAACAACGATAAAGAGGCGTTGCATCAATTCTTTCACAAGTGCAGAGTAAGATTCTACTTTATTTTTCTGAGATATATTTAAGATATTTTCATAACTTTTTCACAAGAATCTTCTTAAACAAAGCAAATGTTCAATTCATAATTATATCACAGTTTAGTTTATATTAACTTGTAACCTTTTTTTCACTTTCATGCTATTTGATTTAATTGGGAGTGATTAAAAAAATCGTGAAGTATAGCAAATATATAAATTCAGTTTGTGTTTGTAAATGCAACGGACATTTGATTCCGAGAAAATCTGCCAAGTTTTATCGGCCACGGTTGCGCTATCGTGTTGGCTTTCCAGGACAATCGGGTCTTCTATTTTCCCCTACCGTAGAAATCAGGTGCGAGCCCAGCAAGTAATCTCGGTAGTCGTAGATAGACCGAGTCGTACAGGTCGGCGTCATAAAATGACGGAAATTTATTAGGCCAGCTAACACAAGCGTGCACACGTGGGCCCGGTAGTGAATGGCGGCGACGGCGGCGATCTTCGGGATCTGGTGGGACCTGGCGGCGGGGTACTCATCGTTCTTATCGTTTTTTTTTTCGTGAGTCCCGTCGGGCCTTGCAGGACCTGTACGAGGACTGGTCCGCGATCTACCGTAACCGCATTCCAGCTTACTTCACCTTGCCCCTCGCACGATCCTCTCAGCCTCCCTCTTGTGCCTCACTGACTGCCTTCCCTCTCTTCCTTTTCCTGCTCCTTGTCCCTTTTTCCTCTCATTCCTTCTCACTTCTCTTGGCTGCTTTTATTCAGTCTTTCTCTTCTCCTCGTCGTTTCCTTTCTTTGTTCCTCTACTGCGTTTCTTCATCTCTTCTTAGTGAAGATTTTCGAGTTCAAATTGTTCAAATTATTATTTCAATTTTTAATTTATCGTTGCTTTAATTATTATAAAAATTGTATATTCATAAATTTTTCCATTTATATTCGTAAACTACGTCTTTATAATATCTAATTTCTTTTCAAGTAACAACAAGATCAAATTTTATAAAGGCAACAATGGCATATTTTTTTATTGCTAAAGTTTACATGTCACAACATTCTAGTTGTACGCGTATGTCTTGTACAAACATTAACAATAATCAGTATTTCTTATATCACAGATATCATAAATCATAGAAGACATAATCTTCAAGCTTATTTATTTTCCGAGTATATAAATATTATTTTAAAAAATGATGTCTTTCCCTCTCTCTCAACTCTTTTCTTTCTTGATCGTTTCATCTTCTCTCTTCTTCTTTCTCTTTTCCGATGATTGTGGTGAACAAAAGAGGGCTCGGGTTCCGAAACACGTATCCAGCGGGTTTCGCGCGCGAACTTGTTTTGTTCGCGATTATACGGAGTCCCCAACCTGCCGCGGGTCCGTGTTTACCCGGCCGCGAAACTCCGGTCTGAATGCGTGCTTACGCCATCCGTCAGAGGCCCCGTGGGCACGACAGAGCAGAGCCGAGGAAAAGGGAAGAGAAGAGAGATAAACGGGCCCCGTTGGTATTCGAATACGAGCGTTACGTGACGACCGGGTTCCCACTTCCCTACAGCTTCACTCTTCGGAGATTCCGGGTTTTTGTCAAGAAGATCGACCGGACGATCTCTCCCGCATCGCGGAGCGTCTTACGACTCTGGTACATGTCGTAATTAGAGACCTGATAGATCATGTCTGTCGATCATCGATTGTCGATTGCGCCATGGTACATACGCATGTCAACGTCGATCGTACAATTAATGCAGTATGGAGAGATGCGTTCGGAGTTGACGTAATGATGAGTAATCGTTTACGACGATTACATTCCCAAATTATTATTACCGTGAGTTTCTTTCTTATGTAACGATTATGTTATTTGTTAAGTCATACGTCATCTCGTACGTCACGGTATCCACCTTATACTCACTTCGATCCAAGATACCATCAACGCCGATGGCACAGATCAATGCTCGCGCTTGCATTGTATTATTCTCAATCTCCGTGTCCCGAATTTGTCTAATAAGATATAAATGTAATCTAAGTTTATCACAAAGATTAATACTCATAATACTGTGTTCACATTACCATATTACTATATTATTTTAGATTTGCGAAGATCATGAATCACATAAATTTAATTGTTAAACTTTTGAAAATAATTTAATTCACCTTATTGTTAGACGAGGCTAATAAAGAAATACAATTTCATCTCAAAACAAATTAATTCTTACCATAGATAAATTGTTATTGTAAAACAATTTAAAATTATCTAATTGTAAGTTTTGGAAAAGGCTAATCTTTTTGAAAATCAATAATCGCTCACGATGCAATCAATGTCAGCTGATCCAAATTCGCGATAAAAATGCAACATACAGGGAAGTCCAGAACTAATCCTAGGCACTCTCGACAAAGGGGCTAATCTAAGTCCGGCTTACTTGCGTTCTCGAGAAAGGCAACCATGAATTACGCGCTTTCTTGATATCTTGGTTTGAGCCCCGGCCTGCAAGGAGGCCGGAGCAACCGGTAAGCCGTCTGTCGGTCCCTCTGAAGGGCCGCGCGAGCGGCCCTTCGGGGCACTTTGCACAGCCGAGGCTCATCGGCTACAGCGGACCTCCCACGGGCCGACCGGCTCTTCACCATCGAGAATCTGCTTGCTCTTCCCCCTCATCCTTCTTCTCTTAGCCTTCTTCTTCTCCTTCCTCTTCGTCATTTCTTCTTATCCAGTTCTCTCTTTCTCTCTCTCTCTCTCTCTCTCTCTCTCTCTCTCTCTCTCTCTCTCTCTCTCTCTCTCTCTCTCTCTCTCTCTCTCTCTCTCTCTCTCTCGCTGTCCTCCTTCGGCTTGTCCCCCGCCGGTCTTTCGATTCGTCGAACCGTTCGCTCCGTGGCATCCGATCAACGACGATTCCACGCTTTCGCTAGCGGTGAGCCGAGAGAGTCAAACGAGTTGAGAGAGATCCGCCGGATGTTGCGAAACCTCAGCGTGACTCTCGCGCAGACAAATCCGGATAGTTGAAAATACATCCCGAATTCGGATAAATGTTGATGGAAAATTAGATGAAAAAGAATATAGCGTGAAGCTGGATGAAAAAATAAATAGAAACTTTTTCTCGTAGTTTTTTCCAAGTGTACTTTAACGACACAAATATCTCACGAATCATTTTTCGTCTATATCTTCAATTAATTCGGAGCCGATCTCTTTTTCGAGAATCAATTTTCAATATATTAATTATTTTTATGATCAATATCTTGCAGTTATATAAACTGGATTAAATTTTCAGAACTTTTATGTCGCAATGGAGAACATCAAGCAATTCCCCGCATTAATTTTTTTTACAAACAAACAAACTCTACTTCACGTTGAAGTTGAGTGCATTGAAGCAGTTCTATCATTACATCCCAGACCCCATACGTCGCTGCCAAGCTACTATTGTAATTAGCTCATGCCAGCCGCGGTTACAGTGGATCGTGCTGATTTGTGAGAAACGATTGCGAATAGCTCGAAGCCTATTATTGCGAGATCGGGATGCGTGCTCGCGCGGGACCGGTGCTTACTCAGGTGTGCGACTATTACGAACCATGCCTACCCGCTCATATTTCTATTCTCATGACCGAGCAACCTGTGCAGCCGGCCTTGACTCGTAACTCGCTCTCTTCTGGCGTCTGTAAAAAATCTCTCGAGTCCGGCCCTCTTTTACTAACAGCCGTGACGCGCTTAATGCTGCTCGCTGCACATTTATCGAGACGAGAGCTCGGCTCTGCAAACGCTCTACGAAATGCATCCAAGTACATTCTCTACTAATGTATAATTCAAAACCGCTAAATTTTTTCAATTAAACTGTTTGTTAATATTTTATTTTACTCATCTCTCTCACTCGCGCGAGAATAAAAATGTCAGTCTCACTATTGCTACGTTACTAATGATTGATATTGGAATTGATATTTATTGATATTAATATATGAAATTGATATTTTCTATTTTTAATTGTAAAAAAATGTGGATGGTAATAAAAGTCCTTTTTTCAATGTTAAAATAATCTTTATATGTATATAGTTATTTTTTATGAAAATGTAACAGTGTAATTAATCTATACATATATAGATACACAGTTCAAATAAAATCAACATTTTTTCAATAATTACTAAAAAATGGCAAAAATAACGTTTGCACGGAGCTGATAATTTTGTAAAAGAATCTGTGTGTGCGTGTGTATGTGTGTGTGTGTGTGTGTGTGTGTATGCGCGTGCGTGTATATATGTGTGTGTTGAAACAAAGTTTCGGCTTCAATCCCGATTATTCGCGCGCGATGAGATTGCAGAACATCACGAAGGAAGGTCGATATTCCCCCGCTCGTCCGCAGAAGGTTGTACCGGCTGTGTAGTTATGTGCATCGGCTTCCGAGGTTACAGACGGTTAGTAAGAAATACGCCACGGACGATTGTATCGAATCGGACTGGAGAACACTGGCGAGTCTTTCTCGCTTGCGGCCCGCACGTACACGCATCGCTCTGTTTATACACTATGGCATAAATGCTCGGAGCAGTCGTGCGATGTTACTACCTTGCTTCGTAATGAACCGTTAGCGTAACTCTTAATACCAAAGTATTTCAGAAGCCATTTGGAGCGAAGACACCGAAGAATCGATAGCAAAGAACGTAGCGCTCGTTTCGAATGTTTTTCAAAATTTTTAGAGAAAATCCTATAAAACATGTCAATTCGTAAGTTAGAATCGTAAAATATTATTTTCTGAATAAATTAAATATATAATTCTTAGCTTATGTGTAGATTCAATAATTTTAGTAAATTAGGATTATAAAATATTTTAATTTCTTTGTAAGTTTTGACCTTAAATGAATCTAGATTATAAAATTACGATTTGATTTCGAAATTATAAAATTGCAAATTTATTAGCCTTTAGTTAGTTACCCTGACGAAACTTTACGAAGTAAATCGCATTCCGCAGAATAGCCGTTCCATCATAGCGTCAGAGGGCAAATCGAGCATGCGAATCGAGCGTAAACGTTATTGGATGCGGCGAGCTCACAAGGACGAAGTTCTAATGGGGAATACGGACCCTATCGCGTGTCGAACCAGTAGTGATTAACCCTTCGTGGTATTGTGCAAAACAAAAGGCGAACAACGGGAGAAAACACAAGAAGTATGCGATAATGAAAGCACTTCATAGCGCTGCGAGACACGTACATGCGCTATGCGTTGTCGAGTCAAAAGATTGATTTTAAAAAGTCAGCAATTAAGGATCTCTCTGAATAACGGAACTAATTGTCCGTGAGCGCGGAGGTGTTTACGGAGGATTTCATTGTTCGGCGATCACGTCGCCGATAAAAACACGAATCAAACGTTGTGACTCATCCGTCATTCAATTCGTATGTTTCACGTGTGCGTGTTGGGATACAGTGAGTCTGCACGATTTTGAATTACTCTTTATAAATGGAACTTTCGATAAAAGCATTCTTTTTAATCATAACATTATCTAGAAAATATAAAATATCATATACGAAAAAATTATAGAATCAAGAAATTAAGCAATAATAAATATAACGGCCAAATTATATGTGCATTTGATAATAATAAATCGCTTTAAATTCAATTTTCGTTTTAAATTAGAGAAAAAAAATCAAATTTTATCGATATAGATTATGTTTCAACTACTTATTTTAATTTATTTTCCATTTAATGTCTTCTAAATAAATTATTATTTTATAATTAATGTGTATTATGGAATTATTATTCCTCGCCAGATATGTAATTGAAAACTTGAATTAGGAAGGATCTCGTTGTCAGAGATTAAGGCCCCAGCTTCGTCACGGAAGAAACCGTTTCTGAAAACAACCGGAAACGTCGAATCAAGCGTGCCCCTCGAGCGCGGGTGGCATGAGTTAGGTTTTTTACTGATTTCATGCCCGGGCCTGCGTGCGCTACGATGCAAGAAACCGTGAATGGAACATGTTTACAGTTAAGATATGTCAGCGGCGTGATATCCGTCCGCTATATACGACCGGCAAAAAATATATTACAGAACTGAAATGCCGTATTATATAGAACAGCTGTAAAGAAAAAAAGATGTGGTCGTGAGCGCCTCATAAATTCGATATGAAGCACGAGACATTCTTTTTCTTTTAATTAGTAAACCTTTCCATAAATCTTCCTCGTTCTTTTTTTAGAGAATTTCTTATAATAAAAAAAGGAACTTTTTCTAAAAGTATTTGTATGTTTACAAATATTTTATATAAGATATATTAATATCTACGAGTATATTAATCGTCAATTATTTTTAAGAAAAATAGATTTCTTTTAAGTTTATATTTAATTAGTATTCACACGTTTATATTATTGAGGTATATTTGAATATAAAATTCTATACGAGGTCTCCAATAATTATAGTTGCAACATTTATAATTCCATTTACCCCATATTTTTGCAAAATATTATATAAAAGTTTTACATATCTGAAAAAAGCATAACGGTATACGCCAAGAGATGAAATTATCTTGAAAGAAATTTATCGCGATGTTATCGTTACGTGCGATGTATCAGGATAAATGATAGAAATTAGATAAACATGCGGCTCTACATATAACAGTTTGACTACAATCTCTTAGGCGACAAGGCGATCGTTAAAGTCTCGTATCCTTCATGTTACAGCGGAATCGGATATCTGTACTTTCGCGGCGAGGTCGGACCATTTTCACGTCACGAATAAACCATCGACGGGACTGTTCACGACGGACACGAGGCCGAAGGCCCTGAGGGAGTTGTACGAGCTCGCTGCTATAGTCGCCGTACGAAGTTTAGATTCTTTGAGGAGGGATGGCAGCTCGATGGATATGTTCCTTTGCACGCCGGTCCTCGGTAAGAGGAGACGGGACCACAGCCTCGACATCGAGTCTAGAGTCGTAAGTACATTCCCCTCGTTCTCTATGAAAATGTCAGGACATGTTCTCTACCGACTGGTATTTCTCTCCGCGGTCCAAGTTAATTTCAGATCAATCGATGTTAAATATTTTTAATTCTATTATTATTCGCATTTTTTTAATGTAGCAATAATTTTTCAAGTTTCCGAGATTATATTGTAAAAAAATTCTTCATATTGACTTTAATATATTTTGAAATAATGAATTTAGATATATATCAACAAATTATTCTTAATTTAATGTTCATCGAAAGACAAGAATTCACATTTCGTTGGAATCTATAATAATTTTACCGTGCGATTATCTAATCATTTCTCTCTACTGGCGCGTAGTGAAGTCTTTTTGTCGAATGAGAAAGTTGTACAGAGAGGCAGCGCATTCATACATTTTCTCAATGAGTTATATAACTCAGTGCATCATAGTTACACTGTTCCCATTGACTTCGCGAAACACGGAAGAAACCGAGTAGTGAGTTCAGGCATTTAGTTAGTATCGGATGACCGAACACAGAGAGAAAGAGAGATTATAGTGCATGACTCAATAATCCTAAACCTGAGATACTAACTTACAATTGCCGAGCAAAATTAAATCTGACCTCTTTGCCTACTTAATTCGATGTAATTAACTTTCCCCATATAATTGAAAAGTTCATAGGATCGAACCCCGTTTCTTTGAAACAGTACCAGTAATTTCGCCGAGCAGCGTTTCCTCTCTACTTGACATCAAATGTGTCACGATTAACTTGCATTTTTCTACACTTGAATCGGCATTAAACCGGTTTACATCAAACGGAGATTGTCATTCATGCACAATTATAATATGACAGTAATACTGTACTTGACAAGCAGAAGAATGTAAATTTCATAGATTATCTCTCGTTAAAAATTCAGAACCAAGGATGACTTTCAAGATAAATCGATTGAATATTGATACGTACATACAAATACAAAATCGATATAACTTGGCTTTAAAATAATATTGAATTTTGATACTTATTTTAACAATAGTATTACAAAATACAAACTTAATTTAATATATTAATTTAGTGTGCCTATTGTTAAATTAATTTTATAATATATATATATATATATATATATATATATATATATATATATAATATATATTTATATATGCAAATTTTAGGTATGCAAAATGAATGAATATTTTTAAAATGAGTATTTTCGGATTTATTTTTTCTGTTTCTTGAAAATTAAAATTTGCACAATAATCTGCCCGTTTTCACGAATTAATCGCGAACAATAGCTAGTGCATCGTGTGGAAAAGTTGGCAGACAGTCGGAACCCAATCCGTTCCGTATCTCACGCGTGAAACCAGCCCGGTCGGCGAAGTGACATCCCGACAATAGTTAACACCTACGCGCAGGTGCTGTAGCGCGTAAAACACATTATTCGTTCTTCTTCCTTCACCGCAGCGTCGAGTTTCCCGCAGGGTGAACGGAAGACGACCCCCTGGTTGTGGGGCTCCCGGATCCCGCGGAAGAAAAAAAAAACGAGTCATTTGTTACGTGCTCTGGGAGCAGGTCACATAACAACTTCAAGTAAACATGTACATACAAAATAGCACAACTCTTTCACACGGCACAAGAAACACACCGCTTCCTAGTATTCGCTTTGTCTACCCAGGAAACCAATTTCTCAATTTTTTAAGATTAATCCAATAAAATTTTATCGAAAAAATCAATGAGAGAAAAGATACATAAGAAATATTCTGCTATAAAAGAGATACTCTTCTACACAATGCTAATTATCATCATTATGAAAATATCCAAAAACATTTTTTAATTATATCTTTTTTTAATTATATTAATATATAATATATATATATATATAATATATAAAGTTTAATAATTTGATAAATATATTAGCTATTCATGTTTAAAGAGATAAAAGTGGCGATAAATATGTATGATTACGTAAAGCATACAAAAAGAAATATTTTATAAATGAGGCGGCAACTTTACTACATGTACGATTATTTTGTTGCAGCCGGCTGCTATCGAAGATCTTCGAAGATGGACATCCACCGAAGCGCTCGGCGACGTCACCGTACCACCGGACTGTTCGTCCAGGATCTTAGGCGACACGACCAGCGACGATGCTGTCGATCACAAACTACCTAGCCCCGAGGAACAGGTTCAGGCTATCGCGCTCAAGTAAGCGGTTTATCTCAATACGTCGTTGATTGCTGATAGAACGGGAATTGTAGAAACCGCCGCACGAAGTAGAGAGAGAGAGAGAGAGAGAGAGAGAGAGAGAGAGATCAAAAACTTATTTTTGGTTAAATTTTCAACACATTCTTTACTGTCTTTTACATATAATAGATCCTTTATCCTTTGGGAAAGATTAGTAAAATTTAATATAATGCATTTTTATTAACTGGAGAAAATTATCAAGATTGCTAATTCATAGGAAATCTTGTATACTTAATATTTAGGTAGTCCAAGTCAAACTTGTGTATGGCAAAATAAAAACTAATACATATAAACGTACATAAGTCAAAAGTCTGTCACGGCTTCCTGTTACGTGACTTGATATGTTCTCTCTTTGGTCTATTCAGTTTTGAATCAATGACAATCCGACAAGCTCTCTATTGTGATTCCGAAATGTACGTTTCATTGTAGATTCCCAGCGGAAATCGTAGCGGTGGATGTGAGCGGACGAGGTTTCGAAAGAATGTCGACGAGGAGGAGGTCTTTGCTGTCAGGACCAGAGACTCAGGAAACGACGGTGAAGAGGAGATCGCGGCCACGCAGGCCGAGAGGGAAGAGACGAAATACGATCGCTGGTACCGATCAGAAAGAGATTCGACAAGCTATCGGAGGGTTAGTATTATATTGTCATATTTAACCCTTAATACTAAACTGAAAAATTTTAAAAACTTTTCTCCTATTTTACTCACTACTCTTTTAATTACTACTTTCATATTCCAAATTAATATAATTAAAATCTTATTTCATAAAGCTATTAACTCCGTGCTATTTAAACTCCGGAATTAATAAAAACGAGTTAATAAAAATTTGGTCTATTCTTCATTGTTTCTCGTTTCGCGAAAATAACTGTTTCAAGATTGTTTTGCTCGATTTACGATCCGTATAATAAAGATAATATTTCATCGTCGTTTAAAAAAAAAACTACTAAGAAATGCTATCATTGAAGGGATTAATGGACTATTCGCTGAACGCTCCCTTCAACTTTTACGGCATGATAAATATACTCGTATAACCAAGAAGTATGCATTTTGCCCGGATACATCTTATCGCAGCGGTTCTGTTACTATAAGGACACGGTTTCAGAGATCTGTACCTCGAAAATAGTCAGCGATTTGTCACGCTCGATAAAGTGTGCTCATATTTTCGCAGTCGTCCAAGCACGAAGAATCTTCCTTACTCTACCTCTGTATTCTCATTGCCATGATAATAGTTTCAGATCATCTCTGTATCATTGTCGTGACATCACGCACGAGACCTCCCATGGATTCTAACAATCTAATTTACATATCAATTGAAATATACGCGAATAATAAATCTGTAACAAAATCGTCACGATTTATCAGTAATTATTAATCATAGCACGTTTGCGCGCGATGCAAATCGCACTCACTGTAGTACTTCGCATCGTACTCACGTCGTTAAGATTATTTATCGCTGTAGGGAGACGACTGGCGACGAGCCCGAGGAGACGCTGCCAAACGCCATGCCGAGAGCGCATCGCTCGGCGAGCACGGATGTCTTGGGCTCCACGAAAAAGGATTCACCGACGGAAAAGAAATCGCACTTCAACACGCTGAAGGCATGGGGCATGTCCAGACTGAAGCTAATCAGTCCGAAATCGAATCAGCAACAATCGCAACAACAACAGGAATCGACGGCAGTCAGCACGGAGAGAACCGAGCAGGCACAAAGTCAAACGAGATCGCCAGAGGAGATCAATATTTACGAGACGGTGACTACGAGACGCCGAAGGGACAAGTCGCACGAGAGGAAACCGAGCTCGTCCAGCTCGAGCGGCAAGAGCACGGCCAGCATACCAGTGTCGATGCCGAGCACGGACAACAAACAGCCAAGCGTGAAATTACGCGAAAGCGCCGCCCAGAGGCGAGAACGACGGAAGGGCAGCAACCGCGACGACGCACCACATTCGAGCTCCGGAAACTGGAGCGCTTCATCCGAGAGCGGAAGAGCCAGCATCGGCAGCGAGACTACCACCACCACGCATCAGCCGAGGTAAGAAAAAGAAGTCAAAGAGATTATCTCAATGTCTTATTATTGACGGAAATCTTATTATATTTCATTAGTTATACAATTAAATATTTACTAACGCGAGATCATTAATTACCTAACTAAAAATTACAGCAGATCTTTAGATTTGGAATTGATTCTTGATATTTGAGAGTATTTAATAGAACAATTTATAATCCGTTAAGAAAATTAATTATAGAAGTTATTTTAAGTTAATTCAAAATTTAATTAAATTTCGATTATTCAAGTGAATTGAGTTTTGTCTTAATCTCCTGAACCACAAGTTACGAAGAAATTATTTTAGATTAGAAGAAAAATTTTAAATCTCTCGCTTAAACATACTCGAATATATTATCTCAGATCCACAACGACAGCTTCGATCGGCACATCCTCTACTTCCTTGAGTCACATGAGGCGATTGAAGGGAAGGGACACTTCAGCCTCATCTTCGGTAACCTCCGAGGGCACCTTAACACCGGATATCATACAGGACATCACTGTGGTGCCCTTTTCCGACGACGGCGAAACGTCGTCTGTGTACTCTTGCGATACGGAAGGATATTATACTTCATTTCATATGGACTCAGGTTTGAAAACTCTTAGAGAAGAGGAACCTATGCCACAGAGTCCTTTGACCAAGACTAACGACGTTGGTTCGGACCCCACCTCACCGATTGTGGAGAATGAATACGAACTATTTGGCAGAGGATCAACTTCTACGACTACCAGCTCGGCCGGAACGGTTTGCACCGCACTTATGGCACCACCGCCTCCCGAGCGCAAGTCCAGCCTTACAGTTGTTGCTATGGTAGGTTTAGGAGTTAATATTTTAAGATAAGAGATGGTGATTTTTAATAATATAATGTCAGGTATCTCACGCATAGACAAATAGATTTCAGTTTTTACTTTTATTCTTCTTTCTTCTGCTGTTTTTACTTTTATTCTTCTTTCTTCTGCTTAAAAATCATTGAGTTAGTTAAGATCTTTTACTTATACTTTTGATTAAAATAATATAAGTTAGCATCAACTTTTCTATTAAGATATTTACAATAACAAAAATTAATTTTTTTATGTTCCATAAAATTATTAAATGTTTTTGTAATAAATCTCACTCTACATAATACTTGTAGAAAATAATTGTATAAGCATTTATTCTGCTTGCCTACATCTTCAATATATTTAATTTTGTCAACAGGTCCACGGTCAAAATCAAAACGGCGGCGAATCACCTGACAGTGGTCACAACACATCCTCATCTCCTGTTGAATCTGCTTCGAGCCCAGCCTGTACCGGCCGATCCTGCTCTGAATTTGAATATTCAGAATCGAGCGATCTAGAGGGTTGCGAGCGAATCGAGAGAATCCGTTCGAAGACGGCAATCACAACCAGTCGGATTCCATCGATGTGCGTGATTACGCCACCGGTATCTGACGACGAGCACGCGAGGGAGACGGATCAGAACGAGAAGAAGACGAGCGAGCCGATGAGAAGAACTGAACTTCAAGGCGGCGGTTCAGTATTAATGTCTGCCACCGTCGGCACTTCCAAGATGGAGGTGATCAACGGCCAGGACAAGAATCTGTATGCCACCGTACAAGTATTGCCGGCAGCCACCAATAACGACAGATCGACAGCAACAGGCCAGTCGTCGTCGATCAAAATCAGTCCGCTGAGTGGAGTTTTGGGCAAGCTTCGTGGTGTACTTCCGGGCAAGAAGCACGCCACGAAGAATGGCGCCGTGCAGGAGCTGTCGAATGCAGACTCTGGCGACTATGTGACCATAGCCGACGTGAGGAACAATAACGACAAACGCCCTACGGGTCCACTTTCATCATCATCGTCGTCGTCGTCATCATCATCAGGCATGGCCGCGGTCCGACCGACTACCACCTACGCGAATTCTGACATATTCAAAAAAGATGCCGAGTACGTGAGTTTGAGCGAGTTGCCGAAGAAACCGGATTCGTCGTTGGAGAGGAAGAGACAGGGTGCTCGAGTCACTCTAGATTCCGAGGGCAAAGTTGTCTACTCGTCCGACAGTCTAAAAAGAAGGAAGGGAGCGCACACGACGTTTAATCCAGGTATTTCAGTTATATTTCAACATTGCTCTTTCTATCAGCGTAATTTATCAGAATAAGAATTTTTTTCTACTAAAATTTTAACCTGACTTAAATCTGCAAATTTTAATCAATTATATTATATTATTAACATTTTTTATTTCTAACATAAATTTCGATCAATTTAGAAAGATCCTGATAGAATAAACTAGTCGATAAAATTAATTATCAGGCAATCTTTAATTACCGAAGTGCATCAAACTCGGATTTTCACACGCACTATGTCAATATCTAGGTCCCTTCGTGAGGGAAGGAGTGTCACCGAGTCCATCGCCGTTACTTCATCGCGCCGTCCCGAATATTCGCGCCGTTACGAAGAGCGTCGACACCGTGGATGCTTCTAATGTCAGGACCACACCGCCAACGTCACCTCAGTTGGGCAAACTAATCATTCGGGCGGCGCGGAGTCCCGATCGCGCGACCAGTCCGGATTACGTGCGCACGCCGACGACCGTGGTCGGTCCCACGAGCCCGACCAGTCCCCACAGACAGGTCCGCGGGGCTTATGTCAACGTGCAAGGCGACGAAGGTAAGACGTCCAGCACTGACGAGCACCGCGATTGCCGCACTGGTAGATTAGAGACATCACGCACTGCGATCGCTACGTCACGCTCTATGGACGAGTCTAGACAGGCCCTCGCCAGTCCGACCCTAGCTTTGGCGCCAAGCAACAAACTCCCGGAGCCGGACAGATCCATAAATAAAGCTAGGATCTGTCACGGGGGCTCGCAGATGGACAGACAAACAAAGCGCAAACTTGATCGCGACGAGAACCATCCGCCAGAGCTCAACAGCGATGCTGTTGAGACGAACGTTCGCGCGATCGCTCCGTCCAAAGTCAATCACTCTGTCGATCTTAATCCCGCGAACTCGCGACTAGATTTTGAGAAATCAGGTCTTTATCCAAAGATGTTGAGAGTGACCGGTAATACGCCCAAGTTAGGTAGGAAATTATTGGTCTCGGATCTCGACACTCCGAGCTTCTGTAGGAAAAAGAATTCTAATCCCGATAATCAAGATATCAATTCGACGTTCAACGATTGCGACATCACCGATAAAAGCGCGACTGTCGATTGTACGGAATTAGATAATCAAACCACAAAAAACTCCAGTTCATCGCGTGACGACCGAATAGATCGTAAGGTAAAACGTAGCGAGAGTTATCGCATGGCAAACAGTCCGATCATGTTCATCAAGAAATTTTCCACGAGCAACCAAACGGAGAAGTCGTCCAAGATTTGCAGGACGCCCTCCGAAGAGCTACAGGAGGAATTGCTGAGGGAGAGGATCAACTATCCCGAGACGGTCTCTAGTCCGGAGCCACGGGTCAGTAACAACGTGACCTTTGACAACAATGTAACGGTTCCTCGTCAATCGATGCCAACTAGTCCTAGACCGAGGGCTTCGGATCTAGAACCAGTTAGGGTGCTCAAATATTCTGGTAACGATACAGAAATCTGGTAAAGAATTGTCACGTTAACGATTATAATTCAGCAACTTTTGCAATACCAATACGAAGCTAAAACGAATTAACAATTTAATTCTTTAATAAAGTTTTTACTTCCGTCTTATCAAAGTCGGCCAGTTCTATAAAAATTTTAAATCTAGGCGCGAGTACTAAGGCCAATACTAATTTCTGATAAGTATTCTGCTAACGATATAGAAATCTAATAGAGAATATTGAATTAATATGCAACACTAGTTTTGCAATACTGATACGCGGGAATGATGAGATAATGCGTACGACTACTACAAGCTCTCAACTCAAGATATAAGTCGGGTCACACACTAAAAACCAAATGGACGTGGATTTAATCGAGACTCATTATCATATATTTCAAGAATGTGTAATAATATGTCTTATACTAAAAGTACTGAGTACATCTGTACTAAGATATTTTTTAGAATTTGCTTCTGGAGAGTAATTCTAACCTTCTATTAATAATTAATAGTACCTTAACGAGTTATTTTCAAAGATATTATAAATATAAAATTATCTTGAGAATTAATTTATAATTAAATCTTATAATTTTATTTCTAAAGAAAATTTAAGTTAAAAAAGTTTATGATAAACTATAATTACTATTTTAAACAGTAAAAATTTCACTATTTCGAAAAGTAATATTTTTATGTTTAAAAAGAGAAAAGAATTTGTACTTTTTAATATTTATTATTATTAATATTTAATATTTATATTTAATTTTAATAATCATAATGAAACAAAGTGTGTAAAAAAGAATACTTTGAAGAAGAAATTAATCGCGTTAAAATGGAATATAATTGCATAATGCTAGAATATCGCAAGCTTTTATACGGCAAATATTACGATATCTCGAAAATCAGCGTTTTTGCTGCCAAAGGTTCGGCGTGATAACTCCGCAGAGAATGATTTCGATGCGTTGAGACTTTGATACCTCGAGTTTGTTAAATGGTAAGATCATCGCGTAAAATAGACTCGAGAATGAGCGGGAATCATCAAGGTCTAATCAGATATAATTGGAGCGAGAAGTCGCGGGGGAGATATCGATGCAGCGGATAATAGCGCGTTATGCAAAAGTCGGAATCATCAGATCGAAGTAATGTCACTCTCGCGAATTGACGGGGGCAAGGACCAACAAACGAACTATTCGACGATGGTTACGGGAGCGAGATCGGCCAATTTTTTTGCACGCGAACAAAGATACAGATAGAAAACTGCGCATACCGGTCACGTTTCCCCTTATCTAACACTCGTGTCCGATCTTTCCAGCTGCGAGTCAACCGACGCTCCCCGCGGTGCATTTAATACTTACAAAGAGATAAATCTCGAGTTTTATCACTAATTGTAAATGACAGTTCGTGTGTGTGGAATATTTTAGAGTTCATTAATTTTATCAATAAAAAGAGAATGTGAAAGAGACGGATTAATGGGGTGACTAACAGTGACTAATTTGTACACTTCTTTGCTAAATGAATTGTGTTTTCCTTAAATTTTTTTTGTATTGATTTTTCTCGACATATGCAAGACATGCAGAATTTCGAAATTTTATTAGTCGAGCTTTTCTATTCAAACTTACCACGCATAAAATTGAATTGTTTTGTTTAAAATAATACAATAGCATTTTTTGAAAAATTGGAACATTATGGATTATATTAGATTGGAACCAATTAATTAAACTGTCGGTCATATTATTATTACTTATTTTGCTCAGATTTAAATGAAATGGCATTAAACCGTCGAATTTGAAACTTTCTTTGCCGGGGGGAAAACAGGAAATTATCGCGTTGGGGTGATGAGTACATCTTCCGCTTTAGCTCCGCTGGAAAACTCCCACGAAGCTCTCAGTTAAAGACTCTCCACTTTGTTAACCCTTATCAGCATCATTAGCCGCTGGCTCAATAAGCAACGCGAATTGCATCAGACATGATGTTTATCCCAGCACGATAATGGCCGGGGTGGCGATAAACAAAAGTCCCCACTGCGAGGATTGAAATACTTTCGTGCGCGTCCCGGCGCCTTCAGTTCAGCTCTCCGATCCAGTCGAATGAATCGCGAGATCGTTCGTCCTCCGTTCGCAAAGTTCTCTTTCCCTTCGATCCGCACGGAGATTGTGACTTTAGTCCCGGTTAACAAAATGCAGTGCCGCAGGAAACCGGCTTGCATTTTTCCAAGCATGCGGAATCACGTCTCTTTAAGTCGTCCTTGCGCCTAATCACGATCCGGTCACGTTCTCTCAAGATTGTCAATTTCGTGATATTTATAAACATCTTCTATGATTGGTACTTATGAATACTCGTTTTGTCAATCTTCAAGTTATCAATAATCAAGAAAATCATCCTTGAGCAAAGGCCAATTTTTTTCTGTTCCCGAAAGACCCTCGAAAGTCTCGCATGCTAATCGGATGACTCGCTGCAGAATGAAATCGAGTTTTTAGCGTGGCGCGATGATAAGACATTATCGGTGCAAAAACGGGGAGGAAATCTTGTCGCTAGACAGACAGTCGCCGGGGCAATACTACTGATAGACGGAGCAGCGCGGTCGTAAGTCGATTCACGATTCCCGGCTCGATCAGTTGCCGCGGCAATACTTCAACATGCTGGCGAGACATCTCCTCTTCATCGCGACCAGGCGGTCTCGTAAGTTAATTAAAAAATTATCATCACATCGCTTCACTGTCATTAAGCCTATAGTCCAGTCTGCATTGTTACAATTACAAGTTGCATCCTTGCAAGTTGTAGGGTTAGCATAAACTCTAAGCTATATACATGTCTTCCAAACTTGATTATTTTCTTTTATTCCTTTCGTTAATTTCGGAGCCAAAATATTTTATATCAACATATACATATAATGCGATACTCAAAAAAAGTTTATTCGCGTAAACTGATAATTTTATGGACTTGCAGAAAATATATTTTTAATATTCAAATCACTTTTTTGCGCGATTTTTAAACACCGCCAGAAAATTTCTTTGATTACATTGAAATGTATTCCATAGAAAGTAAATTTTAAGATTTTGTAATAGAATTAAAATATATGTATGTACATATATCATGTTCTTATAACTCATTAATAATTAATTTGTGGACATGTTCGTACATATCAATAAATAAATTTTGTTGTATTATCCATTATTTTTCCAATTAATTCTATCTTCTTTTATGTAAAAAAGAAATTAAGATATTTTATAGCAACAAATTAAATATTTTCCTTTTTCTTCTTTATGCTAAAGATTCATCTTTAACGCCCATTAAGACTTCCACGAAGTACAAATGAGCAAATGGAACGCTAATTTGTCTGTCAAGTCCATGACTGTATCAGTGACATCATTTGAGAACATTAAATATCGACATCGCGTGAGTGACCACACGCCGTTATCGGCATTGCAAAACTAGTGTACGGTTATAAGGAAAGTATACACGAATAGAGATAGAGAGAAAGAGAAAGAGCGACGAAAAAAAATCAGTTGAAAGCTATAAATACGAAAAATGAGCATAAAAGAAAGAAAGAGAGATCCTCTTTTCTGACATCTTGCCCTTCGTAACGGCCCAACCTCACAAACAAATGCACAACGCAGATCGTACTTATCTCGAAAGCGGACTTTTATCAGCGCGCAAAACCATGCACCGGCTCGATCTCCCGTGTGTAAATAATAATATTAGCATTGATTGACAACAACTCATTGATACGTAACACATGCGCATGCGGAACGAGATAAGAAAAAATACGATAATCGAAGTCCTGAACGACCTGTAATGCCTCGATGGAGACTTTGGAGCGATCGAAACCGTTGCGTAAAATCGGGGCCAGAATTCGATAACAGTGGTTAAATTACAGATAATTCGTTGCCGTAACCAAAATAATTGACATAAGAGTGAGGAAAAATGCGGGCGGAACATGTATAAATTTCGCTAAATTTAACTTCACCGCGCCATGCAGATAATTTTTATATCCTCGCTGATTTACAATTATTTTCATACAGTATAGATTCCCAAGTGTGAAACGTAGGAAGAACAAATCCGTCCAATTTAGGTGTGCAAAGAAATCGCGTCGATACTATAGATATAAATTGTTGCGAAATCGGTCGTAAGTGGCCCTTAATGACGATTCTTACGTTATTTATATTAAGAACAAATATAATTAGAGATATGCAAAATATTAAGTTCAAACATATAATTTATGTAATTAGTTATTTACGCCGAAAGTATTATATTAATTCATTTCCACTTGTATAATTGTACACGTATGGCCAGTGACAAAGACATGATATGATTTACTTTACTGTCAATCTTTAAATTCTGCATGAAACGAGCGCTAAGTCATTTTAGCGAAGAATATAAACACATTGTTTATACATATAAACAACATGTTTTTATACGTATAACTAGTTTAAACATGGTCAATCTAACATATATTTATAACAATTATATATTTATTACCAGCATCACTCTCGTCAATAATTATACCAAATTGTGTTTGCTACCAGTATCCGTATTTCAATGTTACTACGTACTTTATACACGTAAGAGTACATTGCTGCGTCGTTAGAGACAGTGACGATTTACGATGATTTTTCAGGGCAAAGTTGATGAGTGTGTCTGTTATTGCTATATAATAATTTACGCAATTTCTCTGTGGCTGTTTCTTACGACGCAGTATAAATATCGTATACCGTGAAAATAAATCCACAATAAAAAGAAAAAGAGATAATTAGTCATAGTCTATAAAATTACTATCTGCTCACGATAAATGCGTAATTCGTCGCAGCTCGTTTTTTTTTTCGCACGTATGAGCGATAAGTCGAAAAGGAAGGTAGAAAATAGTGATTCCGATGACGTACGAAAGTGATTTCTTTCGCATTGATAGCAATAAGAGAAAAACGTGTTTTTCATGCGTTCGCGTTTGAACGTATAGTAACGCGGTTATGATATCGTCAATTTCCCCTTGTTCTACTCGCGATTGTTCGACGAATAGCGCATTGCACAAAGTTAAGTTATTGACCTCCATTTGCATACTGATGATACGAAAATCATGTTATTGTGTTTAAGTTACCTTAACACTTTGCTACTTATCTCGCCTATTGTATTGGAAATTTCCGTGGAATTTAAAGGAAACTTTCATTTTAAAATTATTTTTAAATATACACATATATATTTGTTATTAATCTAAATTATATATAAATTATTACGTTTTAACTTGAGATGTAACTGATTTATGATAGTGACTTAGTAGTTTAATGACACAAAATTACCGTCCTTTGGTCGTTAGAGTGTTATTCACGACCAATCCCTCATTGACTGATCATGGTTAAATATTTTACTGCTGTCATCTCTCATAATCGAGATAACGGCAGTTCATGTTCCGGCATGCTTGTGAAACTCTCGTAAATATGCCTTAACTTGCCGTGTCGCATGTTTGCTCGAGATGCGTGCTCGCCTCTCATTGTAAGTAGCGTCTATCACTGACTAACAAGGACTAACTATGGGTACATAGAAACCCTTAATTGCAATCATGGGTCTCAATCAGGGTGATACCGTGTTTGCATTTTTTTCCGATTATAAAACATTTAAAAGATATTATTTCTTTGTAAAAATTTCGTAATTAAATATCATTAAATTTCTGTCCTAACGTTGAATATATTAGATCAAGATGAAAAGTTAATCTAATCTACGAGATGTTAATATAATGTAAAAAAATTGCATACTACGAAGCAAATTTCATAGAGAATTAACGTGTCTGAAACGATTACTCTCTCTTCACTGATGATATAATGCTGCTCTTGTAATTGGTTATATACCGCGCCTGTAATCTACACGATAGTTATCGCGTCGACTTCGCAGACGTTTAGTTAGCGCGATAACATCGCACGCGTATGCGACTTTGCGCCTGCTGCTTATGGGATAACGCGGGATAATAGCATACCGGTTATATAAAATGAGCCGCATATGCGTTAATTGAAATCGCGGGGGACGGGATTTGAGTCGGACTTTGCACCGCATTCCTCACGGTATTACCCTGATGCAGCAGTGTTAATTAATCAGCTTGCAACTAATATCGCGAGGACGTACTTACAACCTGGGCAGGGGAGCATGCACTATCAGCGTGTGCTGTATATGTGTATATGTGCAGAGCGTTAAGAAATTATATCCATTGTAATTATAGATCAATGTTATTATAGACACGTATATGTACATTTTTTTTTCTTCATGTACTCTCGCAATGCGTTGTTGCGACGCATCTTGCCCTGTACATAAAAAGTACAATATTATTATTATCGCCGACAAAACGATGTCATTTTTAACGACTTAGAAATGTATGTGAATAGACATCATTCTTTTTGGAAAGCACTTGCAGTTTGTCATTTTTTTTTCTCTCTTTTCTGTCTGTCGTCTCATCTCATCCATGTACACATCATATGCACCTCTGAGATTGTAAATATTGCACCATCCCAAGTTCCCGCCTGTTTTCATCTATCATTTTTCGTTTTTTGTATCTTCATATATGTGCCTACTGTATAGTTTTAGAAAAAAATGCACCTCACGCGCGTGTGGCACCCCGCACTAGTAACCCACATATCATAGTTCCATGTTCCATGTGCCTGGTGAGTACGTTTTTTTTTTAACTTCCTAAGCATTGCGCGTAAGTTTGATATGGAAAGAGACGTAAATTTTTCTTTATACATAATATTTTAACACTTTTTTAAATATTTTTTAAAATATTATAATATCAAGTTGTATATTTGCATGTCTGTTATTTAATATTAGACATTATAAATTATAGTAACATACATTATTTAATACATTATTAATAATTATTTGATTTAATTTCATTGAATATCAAAATTTAATTTATAATGATAATGATTTAGATGGCTACGTATGAAAATTAACATCAGACTCATGCGCTATATTATAATTTTCTCACGTTTTGTTTATCGCATGCCTGTGTTTGTGATGCTTTTGCAACATGGTCGCTTTGCTTGAATTAATCACTCACAGTTTTGATAATAGTATCTTTATGTAAATACTTTTAGTATATCTTTAAATCCTTAGGTGTATATTACTGTATTTAAATTTAATAATTATGAAATTATACTCGTCAAAATTTTTCTTTTACGTAACTTCTAATCGCGAGATCTCAAACAAAACAATTGTAACAATTATAACTTACAAAATAATTATATAATAAAATATATCATAATTATAATATATATTCAACAAGATTATTTTGTGATTCGAGAAGAATAATCTGTTTAAAGTTTTTTAGGAGATAGTAACTCCTATGCTGCAGGATCAAATAGTTTATCAAATTAAAAAGAAAATAATCGCGAATATCTAAGAAAAACACATTTATGTCCCACTTGCGAAAAACATAAAGACATTCTTTCAACTGTTACAGATAACACTTTACTGATTTCTCCGGAATCCATACCACCGCAAGCAATCGTTCAACCGCCGCCCTACATCGCCCCACCGAAGCCCGAGGATCGACAAAAATCGCATAAATACCAAGAGATTCTAAAGGACACGCAGCCACCGAATCTGCGAGCTTATCCCGAGAATGAGAAGCAATCGATTACGCAGGACATCTATGATCCTCGTCGAAATATCCAACAATATGACAACCGCAGAAACCTCCTCGAACAACAGAGAATATCGAATTATGAGTATCAGCAACGAGTTTGCAACTATCAAACAGTGCACATGCACAACGCGAGGAATCAGCAGCTCTGTTCACCAGCCAGAGATATCAATCAACAATTCTATACCTTGCCAACAAGAAGACCTCAACGAGAGAGTGAACCACCTCGTAGTGTCACACCGGATATCACCAGAGGTCTGGGACGCGGTTCTCTTAGCAGTATGCACATGCTGGCGAAACAGGTGCAACAGAGAGTCACGGTCGCAGAAAACGAGCAGACTCGACATGTTTCCTACATGGATGCAGGGAGAAGAAATTTGGAGCAAGAGGAGATAAGAGATAGATTTGTGCAGAGTCAACCTCAATCAGTCGTGGATGTTAGAAATAGGTGAGAATCGGGAAGAATTACAAGAAAAATGAAAGAATTTTATAATTGGATTTAATAATTGGATTTTTAAATCAATTGTAAATATTTTAACAATTATTATGATGTAATAATTGATATATAATTAATATTATGATGTATTATTGATAATAATTAATACGATTAATCTTTAATCTTTTTCTATACATACACATGTGTAAAAAAATTAAAGATTGATAATATTAATTATTATCAATAATACAACAATAATACAACAATGATCAAGTGCATTATCTAAGTAAGTTATCTATAACATTAGACATAATAATTAGACTTTTATCTTTGTTATATTATGTAAAAAATAGATTGAAAAGTAAATCATGAATCGTTAAGTTTATTGCAACAACTGACGTTAATTTCTATTGCCAAATGTACTTCATTTTAAACACTTGATTGTCTGTGCACAGATTCGCAACGCCTCTAAACCAAACTGCACTCGGCTATCGATTCTTCGCATCTTCACCCGCTAACGATGCAAAGTCTCCTAACGTGGACGTTCTGAGGAATAATCCAATTTCGCCCATTGGCCACGGTGGCTACGGTAACGGCTTCAAATCGTCCACTCCCACCAGTCACCACGGACGATCAGTGCCAACCGTGGCGGAACGTCTAGCTCTGACCACCGCTGCCGGCAATAATTGCTCGTCGCCGATACCAACGAGTAGTTCTTCGGGTAGAAGCACCCCCATCCAGACCTCTTCTGGCAGGACAACGCCGACTAATTTAGTCCTGTCGCCTACCAAGAGCACCATGTCCAACGAGGAGCTATTCACTGCAATTCACAAGTCCAAAAAGAAACTCAACATCAAGCTCAACGAAACCGACAGCGAGAATGGATCGCCGTATGGATCAATGAACTCGTTGGTGAAAACACCGGCCGGTACCAGACATAGCTGGAGCCCGGAATCTCAAAAAGCTTCATCAGAGGTAAGTGCTAGAAAATCATTGAGGATGAATTATATTTTGAATTTCCATCAGAGAAATTGTTTTTTCCTTAGTCACTAATTTATTTAATATCAAAAGTCAAGTAGATATTTATTTCAACATAAATTGATATCTCTAATCTTTTTAAAATTCTGCAATTTGATTTATATACGTATGTTAGCTATTAGTAGTTTATTTCTCAAATTGATTTATCTAATCCATTTATCTGATTCAGGTACCAACTACGGTGCAATCTCCTACGTCACGAATGGATTTCAAACGTTTGCTCCTACAACAGAGTGTAAAGACCAATCCTATGCGATTATCGGCGGCGGAACAACTAAAACTATCACGCAATCAGTGTCAACAACAGCAACCGCAATCATCGCCGAACGCTCACCAGAGTCCCTTAACCAAAGTTCTGAGTCCACGCTCGGTCTGGAGGTTTCAGACCCCGAGAACCGATGTCCTTTCATCCACCATAATTGAAGACACCGCGGCGGAAGAGAAGGCGATGAAGCCCTCGCCGGAGAATACGTCTCCCATTTCAAGACTGAATTCTAGACGGCAGCTAGACCTTTGCATCGATCTGCCAAGTCACTTGCGAATCACCGACTTTAAGGACAAGGCCGCAAACCTCAACAACGATAGACTATCAGCGAACAAGACGTCTATGAACGAACTTAATCTCGACACCGCAATCAAATCATTAAATCAAAATAACCACATCCGAGAATCAATCATAAGCACATCTAACGATCCTACGCGAACCGCATCTCCCGCGAAAACCACGATAATCAGTCAGGATACTTCATCATTGTTGCCTCGAAACGATATCGCTAGCATGGCGATACGGTATTCGAAGGATACCCTCGAATCTAAAAGTCAGGAGGAAAACCCGGTGAGTGCTCTCGAGTCGAGAAGGCTCAGTAACCAACTGGCTAGAGCTCAGTTCCTGGCCAGCACACCTACGAGCACCAATCCGTCGCAGAATCTCTACTTCAGCAAGAGATTCAGAGCGCGATCGGAATCTCCGCGACACGCGGTGACGGCGCAGAATGTTGCACCACGCAGTCCGAGTGCTCCTACTCTCGAAACCGCTCTGTGATCCGCGAAATATGTAGATAATGAGGATAACGGCCTTGCACCAGACTTTAGCTCTTCATTATTGTGACGTATATTTGCTCAGCAAATTCAGATAAATTAAAGTTTGTATATCAAATTATTAAATTGTAAGATATTTATATACAAGAGTTTATTATATTAAAATCACGATTTGAACATAACAACATTATGATATTGACAATGTGTATAAAAACCAAGCAACTGCTCTAATTGTAATATAATAACCCTATTTTTACATTTTTTATAAAATTTTTTTCAAAGGAAATTGAGGTAACTAAAATTTTTTAATGACACTATCTTATCTAGTACATTAATGAAGAGTTAATAGCAAGGACATCTGAATCTATTTGAAAATTCTGACGTATTATTAATTATGAGCCGTTTAAATCGAATTTTGTTTTGTCCTAATTACGGTAGTTCGCATCTATGCGAAAAGACAATAATTCGTAATATGGTAATAATGCGGACATTAGTATTACCCAGTATTGCAAGGTTTCTTGCATTAAGTAGAAAAATATTCAACGCAGGAATGTCGTAATCATTACGTCACTCTGCCGATTGAATAAAATTGATTTTACGGCACGTAATGTTACCTTACATAATTCAAATCGCTAAATCTCATATATATGTATAATTTAATTGAATGATAAGCAATAAATAGGATATTCTCGACGCTACTAATCTCAATCGAGTGCCTATTTGATATAATCATTTTATAAGAAAGCATTTTATACGTGTATGACACTATAAATTTAATCTCGAATTAAGACACAATGCTGTAAATGTCGATATATTGATACAATGTATTCGATATTTTCTCACTCTTCGTGCTAAGCGAACCTTTTTCTTCTTAAAGAAGAAAACGATTTGGTCTTCGCACGATCTCGATGTTTACGATCAGATCGCTGTTAAAACGATAGGACGAAGATGAGTATCATCTCGATATATCCTTAATATACAGAAAATGCGAATATTCTTTGTGACAGTAATGTGCACAATTTCATTCGCGGGGTTTTATCCGCGACACGAAGAAACTGGCGACGAAACTTTTTTCGTAACTCTAATAAGAATTCTATCGTTACCCTCATTCAAATCGAAATATTATGCAGTATTTTATAATCACTCTTGGGCTATATAATATTAATTTATTCATGGGAGGAACATATAATGATAGCCAAGAGCCGCATGAAAATTCAGCACAATGAACTATAAATCGATCGTCGTAGATGATAAATAGAAATTGACGAGTTGAGTGCACGATTATTATATTAAAAAAAAAAAAAAAAACTCGAAATTGAGGCAGAGAAGAAATACCTCAAATAAACTTTAGTATGTAACGAATCATCTAGAACACACGATTTATCGTTCATCGTGGCGAGGCTCGTTATTGTGCATCGGCTGACTCAGACAGCCGTTTGCCAACGACGCCAAAATCGGAAGTTTAATCGTTAAGGTATTAATTTATTTGTCGACGACTTGCGACGACGGCAGCTGACGGCAGCCCAACTCCCGCCTCGAGTTCGTTTCGGCGAAAGTTGTACATAATACGCGCGCAGCGTAATCGCAAACCGATTTTAAGTCTCGATCGCTTGCTAGTCTAGTCGGGATAGAATGTAGTACGTAAATATACATCGCGTTTTGAAGATTTTTCGGGCGGACAAGTGCCGTTAATCGCGTGCATAATCTAATCGCGTCGGATCGATTTCATACAATTATCACGAATGGTGAATAGAGAAAATATACAAATATATATATATATATATATATGTACGCGAGGAGATTAACATGTATAGCGTAATACACAACAGAGTTGCCTTAATTAAATTATTTCGAATTGCGGCGAGCAATCGTCGGCGGCGCGATTCACTGATTATTTACGATCGCGCAACGAACGGAAGTAATTTTGCACACGTAATCATCCGCTAGGTATTAAGCTGGAAACGTGTTTTGTACTTTGCTCAGAATAAACGAAAATATTTCGTGCGTCGGCGAGTCTTCCTTGTCCCTGCATGCTTTGCGCACACATTTCACTCATCGGGACATTTTTTATTTCTTAAGCAGACGTGACGAATTAAAGAGCAATCGTCAGACATCAGCGTCGCCAAAAAAGCGTTCGGTACCAACGAATTGCAGAGAAGAACATTTTTATATCTTAATTTATCGCTGAATGAAAACGTAATAAGGATATTCTCACTCACCGCGGCTGCGTCTCGCGATCGCCGCTTCAAAAGCAGGTTGCGCAAGCGTCGGCCTTTCTCTGAAATGTATTTCGTATTGAGATTCTAGATTGAGATCACAATCAAGACATTTTTCGATCAACCGAAAGATAATGCGCTTACCTGAGCCGTACGGCTGAAACGTACGATGCACGAAAATACCGATTCACGAATTTCGAGCGAGTAAACGAACGGGAGCGACTTTTTACTTCCAACATCGGTTAATCGACTGAAGGTTGCACGGTAAGCGATTCGGGAAGAGACGCGGTCTGTGATTGGTCAGATTTAAATCGTCGTAATTACGGCCTGCAAAAAGCCGCGAAAAGCCCGGTGAGAAATGATGATCGAAAAGACATCGAATCGATATCGATTCGACATCGATTTGACCAATCAATTCTCACTGAGTCCTCCGTGAATTTCTCCAACATAAAATCTTGAAACGCGAATTTTGCAAGTAACGTATATAAATCTAAAGAATATTGATATTTTCTGTGAACTGCAAATTTGTAATTAAAAAAGCAGTATATTATAACGAGATCAAGATCTCATAAATGCAAACAGTATAAAGTATTTTATTTTGAATAAAATATTTAAATAAAATATAATTTTATATCAAATATTGTAGTGAGGAAGAGATATATAAAGCGTTAAAAAAGTATAAAATATACATTAATGTCTTGTATAGTGACTGAGAAAATATCAGTATCCTGAAATTATCAAATTTAATTTCCTAGTCGTAATTAATATAAAACACATTATCTTCATAATTATCTTCATCAAATTTTATTTTTTTTTATATTTCTAGTAATGCTGCTTAATACCAAGCTTAAACCTCGTAGCTCTAACAAACTCGTATGAAGTACATAAAGAGTTGTGCTGTTTAAACGAAATTGTTCGATACTATTTATTATCAAAGGCGCAGTAACAATGTAGCAAAAAAGATTTACACTTCAAAGATCATTAAATTTATATCCAGATCTTGATTTTTTACATTTATTACACAACAATCGTTTGAAAATTAAATAATTAAATGTATATATTAGTGCTTTTAAAAAGAAATGTTTACATACATTATACATATTTTAATGTTTTAAGAATATATACAGCCGTAAAAGTATAAAATTTTCTTTCAGGCCAAAAAATTGTAGCTACGCCCTTATACAAACCTATCACTTATGTACTGTCTTGGATATATCCAAAATTTCTAACTTTTCTCTCGTAACACAAAAATAATCTTTTTTTAACACATTATGTTGCACACAATGAAAAAATTACTTTCAGGCCAAAAAAACTTCCTATGTCCCTGCGTCGAAACATATTGTTCATCCTGTTCTTTTGGATATACACTTTTTTTAGTTCCTGACTATAACACACGGAATTAAATTTTTTTTCTGTAGCATATTAATACACTGCTCAAAATAATGAGATCACACTTTTGGATAATTCCACTTGAATTAAATGTCAAAAATAAAAAATCGAAATACTATACAAATTAACTAGAAAATTAAGTCAACATAATTAAATCATATATATCATTGACTATAACACTATATAATATACAATATATATAAACTAAAACAAAGTTTACAACATATATATTAAAGAAATAGTAACATTCTAAAAAATGATTCTTATTTTGAGCAGAGTATATAACAAGCAATAATTATATTAGTACACTACCAATAACGTCAGCGATATAATTCTACTTTTATAAAACATTTATGCACTTTTCATTCTTCTTTTTCTTCTTTAAATTACATGTACATAAATACTATGAAATCAATATATCTCAGATATTATTTTACATTGCGTTACGTAATTTCCTTCATTTAATCGAATTCTGTGATCCGATCACAGGAAAGATTTGAGTGATTTTGCCAATCCCCTTCGTACGTCCCTCTCTGAACAACAATCGCATTCCGACGTGGAGATACTCCGGATGACTGACGAATCTAAATAACACAGAAGCGGTGTCGTTCGTCTGCAGTCCCCTGTCATTCGCATCCATTATTCCTTCAATGACGCAAGTCTGCCTTACGTTACCCACGTGTACCGTCGTTTGAAACCCGGGAAATATTGCGGTGGCATGATACACTATCAATACAGTAGCCTGAAACACGATATTTAATCTTCTAGCGTTTTTTAGAAATCTAAGCTGTATAACTATTTTGAATATTTTATATCTTGAATGTTTTAATTGGCAGCAAATTCAAACAAATTCTGTATTTTTACAAGTGATCTAAAAAATGATCTAAAAAATAAAAAGAAATTCATTATAATAGATTCACGGACACTTTTCAAATATAAAAATAAGAATTGTATTGCTATTCATTAACAAGAAAAATATTAGGAATTGCAGTTTGTTATATAAATCAAAGTTTCTCCACACACCTGAAAAAATAATGTTGCGTGCGGTCGATCACGCAGAGAGACTAAGACCATCCCCGGACGAAAATGTGGTAAGGGAGGGCTACGATTCGTTGGTGGTGCTAGAGTCAAACTAGCACTCTGTGACGCTCTAACTAAACAGCATGGGGCTTTATTACGATGTAGACTAACTACTTTCACTGGACTAAATTCTCCGTCCGGCAAGGGTCCTACCAATAAGCGAGTTCCTGGTGCAATCGCCCCTTTAACAAGTAACCCTCCTAAAACTGGTTGTGTCAAACCTGCTACCCTGTATAAAATAAAATAAGAGTCACTTTTTTGCGTAGTCTTTATGAAACATTTGTGAAGGCTATTTTCTGCTGAAGATATTAAAAATATAAAAATTATAGTTATTCGAAAAATATCGAAGATTCATGAAATTAGCTTTATTGGTAAAATATTAAAAAATATAGAGAGAGAGAGAGAGAGAGAGAGAGAGAGAGAGACCGATTACACATACCTAAATGTTTCATCAATTTGAAATAGACAGGACTCCGGGTCCGAATCGATCGAACTTGTCTCGTACGGTGACAAATTTTTGATAAACATAGTTAATTCTTCTAGACCCTCACCGGTAACGCAACTGACACTAAATACTGGTATCACATCGGATGTATAATCCCATGATGGTATATCATTATTGCTAAACAGTATTAATTGCTTAGGATAACCTTGTGTCAGCATAGCGTTCTCGAGTTGAGTTAAAGTCTCGGACATGTCACAAAATCCTAAATCGATTTTATTCACGACAATGAAGAACGGAAGTTTTAATGCTAAACAGAGAGCCATGTGTTCCTGTGACGCTTCACTCAGAGGCGGCGCTACCACTAGCATAACATGATGTGGCGAATATCCTGAGGAAATATTACTTTTTTAAATAATCTTTTAGGTAAATTACCAAAAATAATGAGATGTTCATTGTTATAGAATATTATGATAAAAATAAAAAATTTAAAAGTTACATACCTGTCAATCCAAGTACCGTCGTTCTCAAGTACTTCCGATGTCCAGCTAAATCGATGAATGTAACGACTTTCGACGCGTGTTCGCATATCTCTTCGGCCGTCGCCATTTCAGCATAATTCAAGACGTGACCCGCGCTATCAAATCCGATAATCTCGTGCGATATCGAGGATGTACGACCAGTCTTTATCTCGTGCAAGTGACGCAACATGTTGAGCCTCGCTCTACCTCTACCATTGTCCAACTCACCCTGCGTCAGTACCCCTACATACATAGTTTTTGCTTACAATCCTTGTAATCGTGTTCTCGATGCATTCATATAAGGTAGACTGCGAATAGCAGAGCGTAGCGTAGACTGTCAGTGCCATTTCTCTACCTTAAATATCCTCTGCTAATCCTCTCACCTAAGAGAGTCGACTTTCCAGCATCCTGCGCACCGGTGACAGCCAGTCTCAGATCTACGATACTGTCCTGATCCTCTCTGTCATCCTTTCGTAATTTTTTTACCAGCACTTCGGCGACTTTCTTTTCCTCCCTATTATTATTTTGCAACGCCAAAGTCTTACTTGCTGAACTCGTGGCTATTCGTTCGCGTAATACTCTTATAGTAGCGCCCAGTCTGGAAGCCATGTCCTTCAGCGTCTTTAAGGACGCTTTCATTTCCTCTTTTGTTAAACCCGCCAGTCTTCCATTATCCTCCACTCCTACATACGTAATACATTAAGATAAGCAAAAAGGCATGCAAAATTGTAATTGTTGTAATTATTTATACCAATTTGATAAATCGCCTCTCCGTGTCCTTCTCGTAGCCTCCATTTCATCTGGGTAACAAGATGTTCGAAACGTTGACTAGATGGATTTATCAATTTTAATTTGTACTCTATGTTTCCTTGTTCTGGTTCCGGTGGAAGTCGGTCCTCCTGATCCTCATCAGCACTAGAACTGTCACAATCTGACAATCCATTTCCCTCAGAATTATGCCACTGTCTCTTCCTTAAATCCTTATCGTTTTGTGGATCAAAAAGTTGTAGAAACGACTCCATATCTGCAATTATTAAATATTGCAATTTCCTTAGTTACTTTTGTAACTGTAAAATTAAAAAAAATTTTTTATTTATTATTTTTACATTTAACAGGTACAACTGCAAAGTTTTAATAAAGGCCTAGTTTACACCATAAACGAGTGTGTTTAATAAGTCAAATAGTATCAAGTCAGGATCAAGTAGAAAGTTTTAGCTAATCAATCAAAAAAATATTTTTGTTTCTACTTTTTTAAAAATAATTTTTATAAATTACTATTTATAGAAATAGTAAATTCCAGGAAATATATGTATATTATATTTTTTTAAAATATAATTGTGAAAAGTTATAAGAAAGTGTTATAAGTGTTATAAGAATACAATATGGTTGCATTGAGATTAAAATAATTTCATCACACATATAACACCAAATAGATTGCATCACATTTATACAATGTTTTGTAAGTTACGATTTCAATCTTAACGATATTTTCTGTTCTATGCATTAACTTTTAATAAAAAAAATTGTAATCTTTTATCACAATAAAAACTGTCTTAAATCAAGATAGTGAAATCACATCACAAATTTTTTCTTTACAAAAAATGATGCAATCTTCAAAAGAATCTTCAAGGAATCTATTGTTACTTCAGCTGGTTTTCTTTTCACACAAGGAAAGAGGAAACGTAGTTATTTTTTTTTATATACTTATCAAGCCTTATCAGTAAGGAAAGTTTTGTGTTAAACGGAAATTATTATTTGGAAACTTCTTTCTTCAGACCAATGTAGCATACATTTGGGAATTTCCGCGTATAGGTATGTGCACATGTGTGTGCATGGATGTATACGTATATTTAACATGCTACCTGTGTTGAGAAGTCTGACAGATATAGGTATGTGTGATGTTATGACACATTGCGCTAGAACAAACAGTGCCAATGTCAACACAGATAAAGCGCGATATGAAAGACGCGAGCTCGTCGATTTCGTGAGAGAACGAAACCGATCGACTGTCTCGGCAAACAGCTGTTTCGAAAGTAAAAGTGACAGGGGAAGAAAAGAAGGAACGCAGAAATACCGCTTGCACACTCGGTGACAACTGGCCTCACTCACCGCATCTTTCGGATTTCCGTTCCCGGCTCAAAAATTGCGATGGCTCCGTCGTGATCGTGAGTTCAGGTCGGCGGTGCCATCGAAGTGACAAGACATCATAAAACGCAACACTTTACCGCGACTTTCTTCTTTTTCTCCTTCCTCCGTGCAACTAGGTCACGAACTGTCTGTCATGTTCCGACTGACCGTGAACAACGCGAACAACGGAAGATAGAATAGAAACTCGACGTGAGTTACCAGCCGAAATGGTCGACGAATCGAAACGATATCCAATAGGAAAAAGTATTTCCTAGGGACATTGGCTTACAATCTCTTATTTCCCTAAGCAACATGTCTTGCTATTGGCAGAGAGTGTCTGATTGGGACCGCGTTTATAAATTAAATTCGTCCCCTGATATATGTGCTTCTCATATACATGTATGTACATGCATACAAATGTATGAAGGAAGATAAAAAAATAACTGGAAATCCTTTTTAAAAATATTTTTATTTAATAATAAATGAACTTTAATCGTTAATAAAATTAACACAATAGAAATGCTTTTGTCCAATCAGGTTGGATCTTTATGTTTAATATGTTTGCGTATACATTTTAGTCTAGCAAACAATGAGCCGAGTAATGTCAATCGAGAAACAATTTCAAACTTAAGCCAAAATAGTACACGTAATCAAATTGATAGTCAATTTAATAATAATGTTAAATAACTATCTCTCTAGAAATGAGCTGTAAAGAATTTTATTGCAAAAAAATATACCTCAATCAGCTATTTTGCCTAAATATGCCTTTGTGCAATGATGGCAATTATGTTATTGTATCGCCTTGATGTTCTTCTGTAGATTCCTCGGGTTTTTCCTCGTCGTCCGATTGCGATTCTTCTACAGCAATAATGTCTGGGAAATATAATTTCGATTCTTCGATTGCCTTCTCTGGATTTTCGCTCACGTGAAAAGGTCCGATTCCGGCGAAACCCAAAAATGCCTCGCAACCTACTTTCTTCACAGTACAGACGAATATTTCGTAACTGTGAACGAAAAGTGAAGTAACTTAGCGCGCAGGTAGAGCTAAACTTTCCTTTCACAGAATACGAAAAAAATTAAACAATTTGACGAAACATGTGGTCACTTTTTTTCAGAACTTAAGAGGATTATTTAAATCTGTGATTGAAAAATTAGCAAAAATGTGAAATTTAAAAACAAAAATATATTGGAAATGGCAGTAAATTGATTTGAGTGGTAAGATATAAATTGTTTTACAATTTCAAGATTAATTTTCTTAAGTTCTGAAGAAGCAAGTTACATCATTAAATTCTTTAGTTAAAATAGAAAGGAATACCCCGTTTTTTCTTCCGTACTCATCTCGAATGCTTCTATACTTTTGGCAATCATTTTAGCCTCAGGTGGTTTATCGTATTCAAATATACCAAAATTAATTACATCATCATCGAACATTTCCAAAACCATTTTTAAGTCATTTTTGCGCGTATAATCATATTTGAAGACGGTTATTGGTACTTTTGTCATCTTATCTTCATACTGTGGATTAAATTAGCAAAGGATATAATTAAATTAATTGAATTAAGTAACTGAAAATATCTTTAAAGAAATAATATTATTGAATCATAATTGTAATTAAATTATTTTATTTTGTATATAATTATTATTTATTTCTCAATTCGAGTCAAAAATTCTCAAAAAACTATCGAATTTTACAAAAAAAAGAATTGAGAAATGCTCCTTACATACTTACCGGATATGTTGTATTAGTGTAAACGGTGAATATCGTGCGGAAAACAACTGCCTTGTTTCTGGAATTCGGAGGTGTCCAAACAAAAGGAAACTTTTTATTTTCTTTATCAGGAACTTCAAAAGCTGGACAATGTTTTCCGGCGTAGCTACATAATAAAGCAAAGCTTAATTTTAATGACATGGTCAATTAAAATCGCATCATAAAATTGCTATCAATTATCAATAATATTATCATCAACATTACTTTGATCGCCTTGAGATTAATATTATTACTTATTTATTTATATTATTAATTTATTGTCAGCAAAATATAATTCCTATTTGTATTTATCATAAACTATGCATACCAATCTTCATTTAAACAGTCCTCCGATTCCGGTAACGTCATTACATTGAATAAGATATTGCACAGATGATCATGAACGTCCAGATTTTTTCTTCCTTCGACAATCTTCAATCGCATGAACATACATTTGCCGTCGAAGAGCAATTGCTTGCTGTTTTCCGAGAAGCTATACGTAGACTGTTAAAGATAAAGGAACAATAAATTTTTATTAATATTGATACAATGAGTTCCAACAAAAGAAACTACAATACCTCATTGAGCATTTGCTGAAGCAGCTCCTCGTTCATTCGTTTGCGTAGCTCTTGTTCTACTATGTAATTGTCCGGTAGCAATTCCTCGATTAGTTCCACATATGGTGGACTCGTTCTCTTATCTCTTCTACGTCCCTCTTCATCCTTAAATACCCAAGGAAACAACAGCAAACAGGTCTCATTGCGTAATGATGTAGTCAAATGTAACATCTCCGCCTCGTATCTCGCTTTAGCTTCAGCCACTGCATAATAATTTTGTTGCATTAAATGTGGCACCATGCAATTTCCAATCTAATTCATATTAATTTTATATATTTGAACTTTTGTCTCAGGAATAACTAAAAAAAATTCAAGTATTTAGCATTGCGATATGTTTTACCTTTTCGAGATTTTCTCGCTGTTTCTTTAGCTATTTTCGCTTCTTCCTGGATTTTCAATCGTACTGTCTCTTCTGGACTCTTTTCGAAAACATCTAACGAGAATCTACATTTTAAACAAAATAATAAAAAAATTATATTTTACAACGTAACGAATCATACAACTTGCTACAAATTCCTCGACTAATACGTTATAAATAGATTCTTTGAATCGATACGAAACTATCTTTAGATAAATGTAGACTAAAACTAATTTATCTTTAAGTAAAATATCAAGATACTAGTGAATTTTAAATTATAATTGGTTAAAAATAGTAAGATGCAAGCTTGCATGTAAATAGCAAGTTATCGATCATTTTAACTTACTCGTGCTCGTCGCCCTTTTGAACTCTTTCGAGCTCGGTCATCAGCATTTTTACAAACTGCGGGCAATGCGCTCCAAACATTAAATTTATCATTCGACCTTCCTGCGAAAGAAGCGAATTCTCAACTGCGATAATTATTTCTATGCGCAGCATGAATCATGTATTGAGTACTTACGTGAATAAACATCCATGTGGGTTCGCTCTTTCCTTGAAATCTTTTCAAGTCGGTAACACGATCACAACTTGCCTAGAAATAATGAAATAGAATAATACTC
Organism: Tetramorium bicarinatum; assembly: GCA_928718305.1. NCBI lineage: Eukaryota > Metazoa > Arthropoda > Insecta > Hymenoptera > Formicidae > Tetramorium > Tetramorium bicarinatum. Next base: position 15,997,179 of record OV788323.1, on the reverse strand, counting down.
TGAAAATATTTTTACTGGTATTTATATTTCAAATGACATATTTTTACATTTAAGTAAATTAAAATAATTTACATTAAAAATCCGTTCAATATAAAAAGTAATTTCTATGGATAGAACAAATAAAAACTTTTCTACATATTGTTTCTACATTATTCTATTTAGATAAATAATAATTCTATATCTGAATTTTCTTATTTGCACATTATTTATCTACACTCTGACTTATTTTTATAATATTTAATAATGATCTTTTTATATCATTTTCTGCAGCAATTACCGTGGCATAACTCAATGCGTCGCCTCCTATCTCCATCTTTATTTTTTTCAAAATGCTCACCATGCCTGTGCAAGGACCACTCCAATCCGAATACACGTCCACTACTGAATAAGAACACTGCACTTTTTATAATATTCTAATCAGGGAAAATACTGATTATCCACATATTATATAAGGGAATATATCTACTCGCCTACTAAACCCTTCCGTTTCAGTACCTTCGCCCATTCCTCGTCATTAACAACTTCTGTCTGCAATGCCGCGGGTGCCACTTTCTTCGCCATATTTCTCGTCGTCTTCGCTCCACCCTAGACAAAACTCAATTCATTAACTATAAGCTTCAAAATTCTTAACATTCTTAAGTTTGTTTCTCAAGAAACTCAAGTTTGTCTTAACATAATAAATGTTTCATCAATTTAAGTATTAAAAAGAGGTCTGAAAATTATTGAAAACATTTAAGACGTCTCACAAATATATCTTTAACGTCTTTCGCATTTCCGTAAAAGTAATACTTTATTATCGTAATTTCATTGCGATTATATAAAATTATCATATGGTTTTTTTAAACATTCGACTCGTATTCTACCCTTTTACGGCGCAACATCTTCGAAGCTAAAGTGTCGATCTCGTCGATCACAATCACAGAATGTCGGTTTTTCTCGCGAGAAAAACGAGAATTTTGATTTCGAAGTAATTGAAGTATCTTCGACGAGGTGAAGAGAAGTACTGCATTAATCGTGTATATTTTCTGTTTGCACAGGCTCGGCTTTCGGGCGTTCCTTTCGACTATACGGGGACATCGGCGACATGGTAAGCACGCGATATAATATAATGATTAACGAGCTCATGATACAAATACACGCACAGGTAATTACGGTGCAGAAAATTCAGAGATTCCCGCGAAGTTTTTGTACATAATCGCCTGTCATGAAACATTAACCCGGATATGCCTAAAGAAAGAAACTCATTCTTTAAAAGAGAACGACAGTAATGTCTCGAGTCGCGACATCGACTCAATATTTTTCTATTGTCTAATTCCTTAAAATAGAAGTAGATTTTTTAATAATCATAGCTATTTTATTCAATAATTAAACTATTGAAATATAAACAAAACTATTCTCGCAGTATTCTCGTGTTAAATTATTAAATCTATTTTACAAAAATGTAGGTAAACTTTGTTTTGTGATTTCTATTATTTGAGCTTCGCTGAAACCAACCTGATTAATTTTATTCTTAATTAGTCAATATTCTTAATTTTTTAAATTTTATCAGTGCACACAATTGATTTGTAACTTCATCCATTTTGTTTACTTTTTACTTTACGTAAAATACTTTTATAAATAATACTTTTTATTTTACGTAATTGATCAATTTGGTTTTTAAGAAGCTCATATACGGTAGAATTTAAACAAATTAATGCATATTTGTAGTATTATACAAAAATATAGATACATCATATATTAATTTTATAATTAATATATGATGTACCTATATTTTTCTATATCTATCTATAATAAACTAAGATAATCTTTCCTTCCAAATAATAAATAGAAAAATGTCTGCACGTTTGCATATAATAATTATTTACTTTAAGCACTAAACTGTTAATATATACAGAATACATACAATTATTAATTTTAACTAAAGTATATTAATATAATAATTGAAAGTTTAATGTCTAATATCAAAATATAATATTAAAAATATTATATTTTTGTACGTAAGGTACCCGTATTATATATCTGAATAACCAATACATATTATAATAACAGATATGATTAATAGCTAAAGTTGTATATATACGAGAAAATTACAGGGGGGCACACGAAATCGTTCCGACTTGACCGTCAAGGTGCACGAAAGGATATATTAATCTCTAACCCGAATTCGTAGCTATCGCAATCGATGCTAAGCAGCCAAGGACAGAGCCGTCGTCGACACTCTTCTCTTTAAAAATGCACATTTCTGAAAGCAAAAGATTGGTCTTTGGAACAAAAATCGAAATTCAAATTCACTGCTCGAGGAATTCAGTGGAATATTTCGCTGCATTATGTTTTAAGAGCCTCGTTGGAAATCGATTGCGTGCTACGACTGATTCTTCCTTGACAATTAGGACAATTGATGCTCGGCTCAACAATTAAAGCACGACTTACACATGAATAAGTAGCCACGATCTTTGTTGATTTCTGTTTATTTCTTGGTTGCCACGTAACGATTAGTTAGAACTCGCTTAGCGACGGATTTAATTTCCCCAGCTTGACATGTGCGGGTGTTCCGAAGAATAGGATAAGCCGTAGGATTTCAATTTGTCCTAAAATTATAAAAAAAGAATTCATAAGATTTGAATTTTCTTAATTATCAAAGAAAAATCGGCAGGAATGCCTCTGCGCATGTTTATAAAAATAATATAAAATAATATGAATAATAATAATAAAATAATCTTTCCTTCCAAATAATAAATAGAAAAGTGTCTGCACGTTTGCATATAATAATTATTTACTTTAAGCACTAAACTGTTAATGTATACAGAATACATACGACAATTAATTTTAACTAAAGTATATTAATATAATAATTGAAAGTTTAATGTCTAAATGATAATATCAAAAATGGATATGGCGCTCTTGGAAATTCTTACAAGACTTCTTCGTAAAATTTTAATATCGATTACCATGGTCGATGCGATTATTCTCGTCGCTAGATGGCATTAGTATGCACAGAGAGAAATCTGAGAGCGCGGCCGTGCACGCGTTTTGGAGCATTTCAAAGTATCTTGGACTTTGAATCATTTACTAATTTCAAGTGAGTTTCATGAGAATATTGTATTTCGCAATAATATTCGGAAGACTGTCGAATTGTGATCGATTGTCGTTTCTCTGCCTCGCCACTTGTCGAATTGCGGTAACCGTTATATTATCGATTTTTATCAAATCAGCGAATGATCGTTGGGCTTATCAGTTCATATTAAACGTTTTAATTAGATTAAGACTCTCTTTGATAAATTTAATACACTATTTGTGGGATTTGTAGAGTGATCGAGTTTACAATTTTGGAGGTTAGGTTTCTCTAATAAAGGCGGGAGTACAGACTCTTGTACGGAATAAACCAATAAAAGTTTTTTATTTCCAAACTGGAGAGAGAAATGAATTCTGATTGGTTTATTCTCCTATGTATATTTACTATAGAAAAATACACGCTTTACAAAATCTAGCTAGTAATATTTGTTAATAAACACTTGCATATCATATGATTTAAAAAATATGTTTAATATTAGCTTTATAAAGCATTTAATAACTAAATCGAATTTTATATTTACAAATAAATAAATTTGTTTTAATTATACGAATAACACAAATACATAATAATTGTATATTTTTCTAATGATAACAATACTATTTCGTATTTGTTCGCTTAAAATCCCTGGTAAATTAATAATAATTATAAGTGACTAATTAAACATATCTTTTTACGTAAATAAGGAAAGTTCAAATTTGAAAAGTCAAAATGTTAACGGCGAATATAAATTTTATAACGAATTTTTATTTAACAGATATGTTTGGGAAAGAAGCTGTTAAGCTTCTAACAGAACTCGATATGCATGAAGATATTCGTTCGTTTAATGTAAGTGCATTACAAATATTATTATTATTATTGTAACTACAGTTACAAAATTTCATTTTAATTCACAGGAACAAGTGATGCGGCAAGTTTTTGAAGAGATGCAAATGCTTTATGAAGCTAATCTGGTGGACAGGTATATTACATGTTGTTACATGGCATTCATGAAAATCACTTTAACAATGGTTAAAAAATTATGAAAAATAAAATAAAGAAGAGTAAAATATTGCTACATATAAATGCTACAAGTGTCTATGATAACAGTATAATTTAATAAAATATCATTCTTGTAAGCAAAAATTATATTTTATTAGCGAAAATGTCAACTTTAATAAGTTTTCCCGTTTTCCGCAAATGTTTCAGACTTTCCGCGAATGTTTCAGCAATGCCATACAGAATGAAGGGAACAACGCATTGTTACCATCGCTGCATTTTCGCCATACAGCTCTGCTCAGAAATAAAAGATGCGTACTGGCGTATCTGTACCACCGGATCAAACGATTACGGCAATTACGTTGGGAATTGGGTAGTATCTTGCCGACTGAGATTACCGCCAATTTGCTGAATGCAGAGGTACAATGGTTTCAAAATTACAATAAATCTTTGGCCACCTACATGAGATCGATAGGCGACGATCATGGATTAAATCTGACTGTGAATATGAGCCCTCCAAAAACGCTCTATGTCGAGGTAAATATTTTTTCTCTTTTGTATATAGGATGCCTATTTTAATTTACTCTTCCCAAAACTTTTTTATTTTTGATTGTAGAAAAAAATATTTTAGACAAAAGTTGAATCGATTTTTTTCAAAAATTAATTTTAATATTAATTGTCTCCCTCCAAGACAACCTTTGTGAAATATTTTTTTCTACAATCATAAAAAAGTTTATGGAAGTAAATTAAAATGGGACACCCTGTATCCCATGACACAAATTCGAAAGAATCATGCAAAAACAGTTTTCTTACTTTCAATTGAATTTAAAGTTTCCTACTTCTTTCCTACTGTTTTACATGTAAATAATATTCATATAATCGTTTTTATCTATATATAATGGCATAATGGAAATAAAATTTTATTTTCCTATTTCTTTCCTACTACAAGTTTCCTACTGTTCTACATGTAAATATTAATAATAATAATAATATTGATATAAAGATTTTCATCTATGCGTAATGGAAATAAAATTTTATTTTAAAAAATTTGCTTAATTTAGAAATAATTTAGAGAAAATCAAGCTATCTAACATATGAGCTTTTTATATAAATTTTACGTGTTATAATATGTACATTACACTCGTAATTAGATGATAATTTCTCTTAGGTGAAGTGTCTAAGTGATTTCGGCAAATTGGAACTTGATGATGGCGAAGTTATAACACTTAAAAAGAATACATATCATTTGTTACCAAGGGCTACATGCGAACCGCTTATCAGGCAAGGCATACTTGAACACCATAATACATGATAATTGCACGATAAAAAAAGAGACTCCTTTCCGTCATTTTTTTTATATTGTGTGTACTTGGGGCCACACAACATTGCCATCATTGCCTTATATATTTTAACGTTAAAAATTTTATCTTTAACAAACTATATATGATCATCGTATTGAAGAAATAAAACAAATATTTTTTATAGTGCAAAATGTAAAGTACAATTTTATACCTTGCTTTAGTATTTCCGCATCTCTGTTCGCTTTTTTTTTTATTTATCCACCGCTCTTTAATCTTAAATACATAATGGGCGCGTTCAGCGGACCCAACGGTTGCACAACAGTTGAGTAATTCGTCAATGTAATTGGTCTAGATTTCGGGATCTAACAGTAACAACTAATCATTACTAACTGCTCACTGATCATTGTGTCCGCTGAACGCGCCCAATGTTCCCGCGCATATTCTCATGCGTGATACATAAATTAATACGTCAAAATGATAATTATAATAATAGATATAATTTCGTTATTTAAATATGAACATTTAACAATATTGTAAATTTGCAACTGATTTTATTATTGATTGCAACTTTCTAATTTTTTATTACATATTTTTATATCTAAATTATTTAAAATTTATAATCTATTTTTAATCTCTAAATTTAAAATCTATTTGAAAAATTTTAACTAGAAAATGTAGACAATAATTTCAATGTATTCTAAAAGCTTCAATCTTATAGATGTTTATTCCAAATCACCATCTCTATTATTATCAAAACATTTTTATAAGCATTTAAACATTGATGACGCGATGATAGTAAGAAACTGGGTCAATATACATATAATAGATCAAAGAATAACGAAATAATATTTATTCAAGAGATTAAAATATGGAACTGATATAACTTCAATAATTGTGATAATAATTCCTCTTTATCCCATTGATAAATCTTCATAAAACTTCTAAAATAAAGTAAAGATATATGTTCTTTTTTTTTCTTTTATCTATTTAACTTCTCCTTCCCTTTAACTAAATTTCTTGGAAATACAGCTCATATGGTTCGAAAAACAGACAACCCGAAGCAGTTCTTAAGTTGACGGCATGCGAGTACAATATATGCATACCTGTCTAGTAGCCTACTTAGTGGCAGTTTTTCCTCGGCGACAGTCGACATCTACCTCGCGTAATCGTCGTTTTTTAGTTTTCCTTTTGATTACGAAGGATACAGAGAGAAGACATCGGCAATCCGCAACCTTGTGCAGTGAACAAACAAAGAAGACATCGTTATACTTTACACATCAAGAGCAACATAAAAACTTCGGAGCGCTCTAAATTTGATTTGATATGCTGTTGATCTGGTAATGACAAATAAGTTAGCGAGAATCAGAGAGTTGTCAATTAGAAAATTGACATGTAGAAGAACTTGTACATGTCAGATGAGCTTGTTTTTGTAATTCAATTTGTCCAGTGACGAAAGCATTCATAAGAGTAAAAAGTAATTCTCTTGTCTTATTGCCAGGTAAATATTATTCGGAAAAGTAAAAGGAGTTTTTTATTTTAGATAAAATTATAATAATTAGCAAAATCTCTTTTTATATTAAGTTTAAATCTACGAGGCGGAATAAACGTGGGATTTATTCGAAAATTTAAAATAAATTTATACGATACAGTTGCAAAGTATGAAAAATATGATTTTCTTGGGTGTTAATTTATCGTTTCCGCAAAGTAGCATTGCGCAAAATGAATTAAAGTGCATCACATGATTTATTTTCTTCAGGTTTACTTAAAGTGAGATGGATGAATTTTATATTCACTTAGGAACATAAGAAGTATACTTCTTATGCAGGCTAGAAAGTTTTGCTATACGTTCAAGAATATATCTTAAAAAGAGGACACCGGAAAGGGATATCACGGGCTGTAACTCGAAAATACCGGAGAAATGATGTGATCCGTACGTTTGAGTCAGCGTATTTCCCCAATTCTATTGTGTCGGTCAAATAATGGTGTCTGTCGTGCGACATGAATTTTAAAACCCTATTTTTCTTTCTCCTTACATAATCGCGATTGTTTTGTAAACAACATACTAAATACGTTTCTATTTAAATCAAGATGTGCTCTAAATTTGCCGATGTACTGTAAATTTGTGATATCGCGAAATAACAAATCTGTATAATTCAGAATCATAAATATCTTATACATGAATTTGCATATCGGGGCGCATTAATGGCTTCTTGTCTAATAATAAGTATTATAGTCTATTTATAAGTAATAATAAATATTCATATATATGCATAACGGTTGATTCTTTAAGAACATTATCATTATTGTTAAATTGAAAAATATTATTTTATCGTTGTTATATAATAATGAATAGAATTAATCGCATAGAAAATACTCGTATATCGACAAAGTATAAAAATACAATTCAAGGCAAAAACAAGCTGATATGTGGTATCTGTAATATAATACAATTATCTTTTTTTTCTTTATACATTTTTAATAGTTTGCAATCTATAACTTCCTGTGCATGCAAAGAACTTCTCAGTTAATGTTTCACCAATTTTCAAATTATTCGATATATCAAACAGTAAAACATTAATTCTAACTATTTTGATACGACATTGTGGGCTCTCGAATAAGTCAACAGTCATGATGTGTAAATATTCAATAGCATGCGCCCCTCATATACATACAATTTATGCGTTAAGGTATTTATAATTTCGAATATACATATTTGTTATACATATACAGCTACACATATTCGCTGGATCTTTAATTTAAGCATATTTGGAGCATATGAATTTTTGATACATGCCCTCGTAAGCGCTTTTTCTACGTTAAAGTATTAATGATCCGTATACATGTATATTCACGTAAGAATGATTTTTTTTTTATTTTCGTTAGATTTCTATTTTTCTATATTGTTAAGAGACGTGTTTAATTTAAAAATAATTTTTCGTTCTGTTCCTTAACACGTTTCTTGAGCGAGAGCTTTTCTAATTGCACATTTTCGCGAGGATTCTAAAAAGTTTCATAATTAAATAAACAAAAATCGTTTTATCTTACATCTCCAATATTCTTGGTTTTACTTGTAAGAAAGCTTAAAAAAATCTCAGAAAAGATACTACACTTCCAAGAATCAAGTTTGCAGTAATTGTTAAGACACTTTGCGACGCTATGTCAGTTCCGCTTCAGCAAACAGTATCTACCAATTATTTACACATTTTCTATCGTTATCGTAGGTTTTCCCCAGATAATCGGGGCATTGACGTCGACGAGGTTTACCTGTCTAACAAGGTCGCTCGCAAAATAAAACGAAATCTTCACCTTTGTTTCTAATTAATTATTCGCCGTTATCTTATCTTAATGTCGCTGTAATGCATAGTGATGTTAAATGATAGTAAATTCCATACGAAGATATATTATCGCATCTATCGAGAGGCTTACTTCCACAGAGACACATTTGCACGTCAAATTCCTCGATGTGCGATCGATTTCCTCGTTCCTTCGAAGGAGTCGAGGCATTAATAATTTCTGAATTAGCGATTGTGGAAATGAAGAGCTTTTTTCTCATACAATATAATTTGAATATCACGTGTGAGAACAAAAATTGCAAAAAATTCCATCGATATCTTAACTATAGAAGCAAAATCTATTCAAAATTTTATAAAAAACCGAGTTCTAAAACATGCAACATTTTTCAAATATGTAAATATCATTTTTTACTCGTTACAAATCTAAAGTATAGATGTCTAAAGGAAGTAACAGTTACGTAAAAAAGAAATTTGATTAGTGATTGACCTTTGACTGATTTCGCTAATGCACATCAGCATGATTTATACAGTCTGGAAAAACAGTAAAAACAGAAGTAAAGGAAAAAAGACGTTTGTTTGGGTTGTGACTTAAAAATGGCAATGAACGTTCCATTGTCTTAAATCCTACACACGTGGCTTGTATAATAACGGGAAAACCCATGTGGAATCTCTGTGGCGAAGAGCTCTTTTGTACGCATCGAGGCCACATTTGGCGGCGGCGGCAGCGAATCGATTTCCCAGTACGTGCAGTAAACGACCGCGGTACATTTAACACCGCCGTGCATCGTCGCGAGGCCGTTTCGGATAGGAAATGCCGCTGGAATTTCCGGTGAGTTCGTCACGTCGCCACGACGCTGTTCCCGGGAGAAGCCGCGAAGAAAGTAGTCCACTACATGGTCACGGCAAGCGCAGAAAGTCCCATCGATCGACGTGTGATAAATTATGCGTAGTGCGGGCCTGTCCACCCATAGGAGAAATCTCTGGGAATCTGCAAGATAACGGTACTTGTATGCGCCTCCACGCTCGCAGAATCGCGTAATTAATTTAATATCTACAGTGATTCTTCATAGTAATTTAAATAGAATGCTTATTATTAGCATCAAAACTCAGGTAGAATAAGAAGTCAAAAAGACAAAAATGATTCCAAAATATCATTCGTGTGTTATTTTATCGCTATTTTAGCGTTATTTTTATGTCAATATGATAGCATTATAATATTTGTTCTACCTGGGAAGTTAAATTAATTATTGATTTAAGAATATAGATTTCGTGTTCCAGCGAAAAACTGTATTTCAAGACTGACAACGAACCAGGGCACAGTTTGCTCAGTTGGAAAAAAATATATAAAATTCAGACAACACGTAATATTATTCGGTTATCAAGATCCTGCCCAATTATAGATATTTAGCACTTCCCTATATTTAACTATTTTAAATTATTATAGATTTAATTTGAAAATTCTCTTTTTATCATTGATGCAGTCACAACTACAAAATTCAATAATTACAGTTCTAAATTAATTGGCAATATAATTATTAGTTTATAATTGTAACGACAACATTCGCTGTTATATTTTCGTGTAATTCATTCGATTATTTGTTCGAGCAAACTTTTTACGCAAATTTTTTTCATCCAAGTAGTTTTAATTTGGCTCTCATCATTAATTGTTATTATATATTTTTTTTAGCGATTCTCTTTTTACGGAAATATCCCGCAGCGTTAGTTTCCGGTCCAATCTCTTCTTGAAAAATTTCTTCTATGATTCATTTCCTCTCAATAAGAGAGAGAGAGAGAGAGAGAGAAACGAAAAATCCGAGACATGAAAGATTTATCCTGTGAAAAGGATCACTCGCCCAGATGTCCATCGATTCCTAGAACGAAGAGCAAAGCTCGATCGATACGAATTGCGGCACTTTGTACCTGATAGCTTATAATTTAATTTGCGAGATAACGCCCATACACGCATCTCGACTCAAAACATTACAAGATCTCGATGTGAAATCACGACGGGGAGAAGTGATTCTTTAAATCTAGAGGAAGGATGAGTATCGTTTACATGTTATTTTTTTTTTTTTTAATTTCACCCAAGCTTTCACCGATGTTCCGCGTGCATGTTCGTTCAATGAGGGATCCTCCAATTGATCTCGTGAGTGTTTCACCGCAATTGTGGGATACACGATAACAGCACTTACGCATGAAAGCGAATTACTACGAAGGAACAAAGTGTTAGTGACGATAACGTGACATGCGCGCGCGTGATGGAAAATATTATTACGTAACAGTTCACGCACATCGCAATTTCAAGACGAGCCTCCCGACATGCGTCTGGCATTCACGAAAAATGATAGGGGTATTTATAAATCCCTCGGTTTTGCAGACCTCTTTGACAGTCCGCTACTATCCCTTCACCTAAACCTGCAATTTAAGGTACAAAATCTTCCAGGTAGATCAAAGGAGAGAATTTAATATATAGCTATTTTTATCTATTTCTCATTTGTTTTTGCAAATTAATCAACTATGGCGGTTACAACGAGTTTCGACAAATTCTTTCCTTATTTCTATACATAAAATCGTAAGTAGAGAGAGAAAGGGAGAGAGAGAGTGAAAGAGCTTTCTTAAAGCTTTGTTGAAGTTTCAGTGAAGCATTCCTCTATCTAGAAAAGCTTTTACTAAATTTTCCAGATAGTACAGAGAATAAAAAAAATTTGAATTCTTGAATTGATATGAATTGAATTTCCATTTCCTTTGTGTTTTAAAAACATTCTTAAAAATTAAAAAACTTTCACTTTCATCAAGTCTTTCTAAGTCTTTTCAAATTCAAAAGAAATTCCATGAAGAGTTAAAAGATATATTTCTATGGAATTCTTTCGAACAGATTGTTAAATTTGAACAGAATGGAATCATTTTGAACAGATTACGTTAATTAATGAAGAATTTTTAAAAGTAAATATTTTTTGAGTGCATAACAATTACTTGTGTTATTCGAGTTATTTATAAAAGATTTACTTTCTGTTATAAATTGCTATATCGCGGTATTCATAATTGATCTTAATTTTATTGTAAATAGTCTTGTAATAGTCTTAAAGCTGGTCTTGGATGGTTTTAAATTCCATGTAATCAATGAAACAACTATTCGAGATCATACTTAAGACGATTTTAAATATAATATAAAATCGGGCTACGGAAAAAAAAAAAATATATATATATATATCGTCTTTAAAGTATGATTAATACAATGTTAAGACTCAAGAAGTTATTTTTTCTGCGTTCCCCGCGAATTCTCGCAAACGGGATGTTCCGTCATATCGGATTTACCTTCGTTGTCAGTGTTATCTGCGGTAAAAACCTGTGTCGTAAAAAGATACAGAAGAAATTCACGCAACCACAAACACTCAGTGGATATTCCCTTTTAGATATCTAAACGTTTGACACTATCTGACTATATCCAATCTGAGATTATAGGTGAGTTCTACATGATATTGAAAGAGTTAATTAGATTTTAGTCTCTCTCTCTCCCTCTCTCTCTCTCTTTGAGGACAAATACTTTTTAAATAGCATCTCGTCAGCATTATCACGATATTATTGTTTACATTGCTACGGTGAATGAATGAAATATCGGAAAATTTTGCAGTTCCACGAAATTTAAATTTTTATACAAGTTCTGCAAGTTTCATACGAAATATGTCGACGCAAGTCAACAACACGACGCGTTTTTTTTCGCGGCTGCGAAGCCATCTTATCTATAAAATGAGAGTCGTATCGTATCGGTTACACGACATACAGTCACACAGCTAGCCCTGCCCGAGGTTGATGGGTTTTTCCGCCCCTACTCCGCTCACTTAGGAATTACCGCCATACGTTCCACTCCGCGCGAGCGTTCCTGAACGACCATCTTTCTCGCGCATGTGCGCGTCCGAGCGCGATCCCCAGTGAAGCGTCTAGCTCGAATAAATAAAGGTACTATCGGATCCCCTTTTTTCTCGGTCGCGTCGAAGAATCAGTTCATTGCTAAAAGAATTTGTTTACGGCCACATGAAGTTGGTAGCGTTCAGAGTCATCTTTCTCCTTCTACTGCCTTTCACATTGAAAATAAAAAGATGAACTCTGAACGCGGCCAATTTTATGCGGCATTAATGACGTCGTGTGAACAAAATCGGTAACCTAACCTAATGATTCCACGGCAGTTGCGTGCAGGAGGCAATGTATGTTTTACACTTGAAATAAAACGTGTGTATAATCGAACGTCGAGAGGCAAAGAAGCGAAAAGCTCAGATTTTGATTCGACAAAGAAAAAGACTCACTCGCTCTACGGACGTCCCTGCGGACTCGGGCGCGCATGCGCGAGAAACGCTGCCTGTTTGGCAATAACGCGACTCTCTCTTTCTACCGATCAGTTCGTTCTGAGATTACGAGACGACAGGGCACGACCGCGGGTGTCGCGCGGCCACGAAGCGCGTACGATCGAACGAGGAGACGAACGCTTTCCATTTAGTTTCCCCGGCGGCGATAGGACGGAAAGAAGACCACGCGAGATTTTTGTGCGGCACGGTGAAAGGCGCGGGAGCAAGTGGAACGAGGTAGAAAGTCGGACGCGAGAGAGAACAAGCGCCGTCCGTGAGAAAGAGACGGGGGGGAGGGAGAGGCGAACCAAAGTGCGGGGCACAGCTGTTCCGTGGAAGGAAGAGGCGAGGGCAGAGAGGGAGAGATATCGCGCCGAATAATACGCGTTGACGAGCGCGAACGAGCGAGAGAGAGCTCCGGGGAGTCGACCAGTGTACGGAAGTCCGAACGAGCGCGACTCGTTAGCGAGAAGCGAGACGACGAGCGCGGGTCAGTCGCGAGAAAGTCGAGGGATCGCCCTGGCGAACGAGAGGCCTCGGGAATTCCTACTCGAGGAGCAACTAAACGACGAGCGAAGACGACGTGGTGGTAGTTGGGAGGAGAGTACGAACGGCGTTGCTCAGGCGCCACCCGGTAGAATCTGTGTCACTCGTGCGTCGTCGTCGTCGTTTCACTTTTCTTCTTCCCTTCGTGATACCGCGTCGGGACGGGTATCTGACGACGAGAGGATCCAACGAAAGGTCCGATCGAGGAAGAGCGCGGGGTTAGTACAGTTTTCTCGCGAAACAGCGGCGTTACGGGCGGTAGTCGGAGCGACTCTCTGATTCTCGAAGGCACGTCTCGGGAGAAAAGAAAAATGTGGCGTCCCACGAGCAGAAGCACCCAGATGGAGGAACGTGTTACAGAGGACGACAAGAAGCAGCAGCAGCAGCGGCGACGGTGGAGGCGCGACGACGACGAGAACGAGGACGACGACGGTGGCGGCGGCGGTGGCTGCAAGTACGACGAGGACGAGGCGGGCAACGTCGACTCCGGATTCCTGTCGGCCGGCAATCTACAGTTCAGCGGCGAGATCACCGGCGATTCGGGGTTGCTGCATTCGCCGGAAGAGGGACAGCGGGGGGACGGGGTGGGGGGGGAGCGGGAGAGACAGGTCGCGGGGCTGGTGCCCAAGGCGACGACATTGGCATCATCGGCGGCGGTAGCGGCGGCGATCGCCGATGACGAGCCAATGAGGGCCATCGACAGTGGCATGGACCTCGACCTCACCGAGACCCTGAACCAGCTCAGCCTCAAGCAGGTCAGCCTGAACCCGCTCGCTGCCAAGGCAAGTGGCAAATTGATCCAGGCTGACTCGACGATACCTGAACTGTTGCCCGTGAGCGCGAACCTCACGCAGGATGATGATGAGGACGACGCGTTCGAACGAGAGGACAACAATGAGGAACAACGTGCGACGAGCAGCGAGGAACCGTGGCAGCTGTACTACACGCAGGACGAGGACGGTGACACGTGAGTGAAGCTGTTCAAGTTTCATTTTGTTCGTTTGTCAATATGTTCCGTGGGGGGTCATTGGTCACCACGTGTTAACCCATTGATTTTAGTGCGTTAGTGACGACCGGCATTGTTTTTCTTCAACCGGGGCTTTCAAACAAATTATATAATATAATTCTTCTCTCTTCGTTTTTGACGATTGTTACTTGGCCGGCTACGCACTTTCTCATCTGGCGCTTCATAAAGTCGAGGATCCGTTAGCCCGCAATCGCGTAACGGCTTATTGCGGCCAGAACGAGTTTGAGATCGCGATCAACTAATCCAGGGTCAAACTCTGCTGTAAGCTACGCTAATACGCGATCCTACCGCGGGGAGTAATTGAAAGCAAATAACTCGAAAAGCGAGTCGCAGCTATCTCATAGTGATGAAGAAATTCATAATTAAAAATTATTATTATTATAAACTATTATAAATTATAATTATATCTTATCGATGAATTGAGTTTAGCGAGTTATTTCTTACATACGTCATTATCACGACATAAGTATTCTGTTTTTGTTTTCTTTTTTACAAATACGAATCAATTTGAACACGGAACATTATACATAATGTTGACGTTGACGTTGACATCCATGTAAATGGCATGACCTATACTTATGTTTGACGTATGCTGGATGACTGGCTCAAGCTCGTTGACCGTTTCAATGAAACGAGTTTCATTCTTCGATAAGGATCATCTTTCGGGAATTCAGATGAGCAACAATAAGGATAAATTGCCCAGTGACACACGCTTTATAAAAACACAAAAAGTGCGACACTTGCAGCGAAAAAAATATAGAGAAATTATGCCAAAGACAAGAACGAATGTATCCAAAGAAAATAAATATTAAATATTAACGGACGACTATTACGATGTTAAGAATTAACAAATAATAATGCTGCAAGTGTGTCACGACATCTCGAGTCTCCCCACTGCCTTCTCTTCTTATATAACATATTTTTTTTTCTATCTGTACAGGCAACTGCACATCGCGATCGTCCAGGGCTTCGCGGATGCTGTGATCCGTTTAATAAGGATGGCCCCTGACCCATGTCTATTGGACACCATGAACAACGACTGGCAGTCACCTCTACATTTGGCAGTGTTGACGCATCAGTCGCTGATCGTTAGGCAATTGATCCTGGCGGGCGCAGATCCATCCTTGAGAAATTTTCGTGGGAACACGGCTCTCCATCTGGCTTGCATGAGCGGAGATCTCGCTTGCGCCAAGGCTCTCACGTACCCGTTGTCCCCGATGGAGAGGAACAAGCTGATGCCTGGACAGACTGTACCCGGCTTACCTCAAAATTTAGAGCAACGTAATTATAGCGGTAAGCTGATAAGCTTTGTTCTTTTCCTTGTTTTTTTTAGAGGAACGTTTGCGATAAGAGATAGATAATTGCGACCAGGAAAAAGAATAGTTATTAGGGAAAACTAAAAAAGGGTATTAAGCCGAAAATGACGTTCGTAATATAAAATGTTAATTAAATGCAATAAAGAATCATTGGATTTAAATATATTTCACTAGCTGCGATTTTTCCTGTGGTCACGATAGCTATTTGGAAGTTGCAACATAATTGTCGCTAATCACCGTAACATTAATACGAGAAAAGATGATCCACGTCCGTGACGGTGGACAAAGGATGTCGAGGTGGCAGCGGAAAATCCCTGCTTTTACCGCGCAGAATAAGTCATATATAAGACGCGTGGCGAGCAATGATATTATGATCCATGGACACGTGGAACTGCGCGGGTTTCCTATGATTTCATCAAGAGAGTCATATGTTCTCTGCGCTTACGTTTGGAAGTTCCAAACGAGTCGAGAATATAAGTATTCCTTTTGAAAAAAAATATGCAAATCCTATCAAAGTAATTTAAATTTGAAAATTATAATTATTATATATCGAGTGTAATTTACAAATACAAATCACATATTACAATATATTTTATAGAATTTTTCCTCACAATATTGAAACGCAAATAATTTCTTAAACTATAAATTGTTGAAATAGAAAGTGAATTTTTCGCGTAATAAACATAAAAGTAAACAAACCCATTTCCCTGTTTCATTTTAATAAAAGCACGGTGAGCTAAGTGAAAATAAAAAATTTAACGTCTAAAATCAGAGTGATGTACAAAGTAATGTTTCAATATATTTTTGTAAAATCAAAAATCATACGAACAATATTAATATTTACAAAATGATAATCTACTGTTAAACGTTGATTCCGTCAAATCGAAACACCCAGTATAGGCTGAGTATGAGTTATTCTTAATGTCTCCGTATACTTGTTGCTATTGTAGATGGTGGGGGTGATGTGATTTGCATATTTGGTGTGACATGTCTTTTGCGTCAAATTTTACACGTGACAAATTTATTGACTCATTAAGTGCTGTTTCCGAGCGGCTTTCGATGAGCATATTTGCTCCATGTTCGAGATGATAATAATACGATCACTTATGATTGATAACGGCAATACCGTACCTCACTCGGGGAATTCCTGCCACTATGACGAAAATTCGCGTTTAGATAAACAATACCTCGACCTCGGTTAAAAGTTACCCGATAAAACCGCGATTCTGCGAGTTTCGTCAGAACGTACCGCGTCATTACACTAACTACAAATATTAAGATAGCTAAATACATTTAGAAATAGGTCAGAAGGAAAGTAATTGGTACGAAGGCAGAAATTTTTTCCTAAAACTTTACATTCTATGCTTTGTTACAAACATGTGTAATTTTTATCTATGTAACGCACATTTAAAAAATTTTAATCAAAATTTATTCCTTAAATTAAATTTTGTTATGAAATTTCCTAATGGTATGTAATTCCTAATTTTAAGGAAAATATTTTTCCTTAATATTATGATATTATTTAAATATAAATATTATTAATAATGTTAATAACATTATTATTTAATTAATGAAATTAATAATATTAATATCTATAATAATTCATAATATGACTTTTTTTTAGATAAAAGATTTAATATATGAGGAGATTCGAGGAGACATTGAATTCCTTCCTACAATATATGTCGCTGTTCTCTTTTCAAATTGGAGACTACGATAGAGCACAGAGAGGAAGAGAGAAGGAAAAAATCGCTCTGGCCGGCGACGGTCGTTCATCGCGAAATGTTCATGGATTTTTTAAAAATCTTGGAAATCCCGCATATAGCGTCATCAGCGTGTATTCCGCCGCAGATTCGCATGACACGGATAACGCACGCGCGTGCGGGATCAATTATGGCATAAGTAATTATTTCGGATCGTTTCTGATCAATTAATCGAAATCGAAGACGAAAGACGGTCCATGCACTTCTGTGCGGGCGTCAAATAACTCGTGTGATATTTGTCTAGACCTTTTAAACGATTAACAATCGATGAGTAATAAATTAAGTTCTCAGTACGGATTCCGTGATCAAGAAATCACTGATTCATTCGAAATAATCGCGTTCTAAAGTCCACTTATTATTTTCTTTGAAAACAAATTGGACGATCGAAAATTGAATAATCGCTCGCGGGACGAATAATATTCGGCAAAATAAGAAGCAAACAATAAAACGCGATCGAATTTCGCGATAACAATTTTAACTGGAATTAGATAAAATTGTTTACGAATAATTTCGGTTACCATTTAATTTATTAACAGAAAATACGAACATTGCTTCTCGTCGTGAGAGAAGAAACGATTTCACGTAGCTGCCTGTGAATCCACTGGCGAAGGAGCACCTTGCGAAGCGTGCCTGACAAACGGGAGTGGAATGTTTCGCGTGTACGATGGAATTCGGCGTGGCTCCGGGTGCTTGCATGCGCGCGCTCGTTACATTACGCGGCGCGTCGCGACGCGATGCGACGCGACGCCGCGAGACGGAGGAGGGCACGGCCAGATGTTTTCGATATTTAAAAATACCTGCAGGACTATTTGCGTGCTGCGCGATATTCTCGCCTTGCCTCGCCCCGCCTCGCCTTGGCTAAGCTCGCTCGATCGGGAAACCCCACAGCGGCGTCGACGTTAGTGGCTTCCGCCGGACTTTCACCCTTAAAAAAATCGATTTCCTTTCGTGCCTGGCCTTAATGACATTACTGGGATCTCGCTTCTCGTGCTCCAGATTTCAAACAGTCACGTAATTCAATGACATCTTTCGCATCGCGTTATAATAACGTGTACTATCTAGACATCTTAAAATATCCTACATCTAAGCTAAGAATCTTGCCGACATTTCAACGTTTTCAATGTCGTTGCAATCGATCGTACGCGAGTCGGTAAGAACAGAAGCGACAGTACATGTCTACTAATGACTATACTTGTAAATAAGTATTTGCGGCGACCTGCTCGGGTTTACTTCCGTTATTATAAGCGAGGGCACGATATCGATGTCGATGCGATGCACTAACGTAGTTATACCATTAGTTAAATTCCGCCAATGCGACTAGTAATGTAGTGCAGTTAATTTTAGCATTTACTTTGATCGGCGCGAGCCTAGTTTGGCCCGCGGGACGCCAGCCAAATCTCCGACAATGATGATTCACCGCGTCTTCCTAGTTCTATCTATATCTCATCGAGACATGTGACTCGGTCGCATCATTCCGACGTACATACGTCCCTTCCGTCCGGCTCTTGCATCAGGAGAGATGCAATCACATGGAGAACTCAGAGAAATAAAGATCTAAATTTCGATTGTTGTACGTTAAGAATTCGGCGGTATGACTTTCCGTTAAAGCATAAAGTAGAGGAATGATTGCTATCACGCTCTCTCTCTCTCTCAATGTTAGGTTCTTTGAGATAGTCTGGAATTGATTTTCAGTTTGGTATTACTTGTAGGGATTCTCTAATCTTCTAAAATCTAATAGGAAACATATATTGTTGTTGATTGTTTATTATATGACACTGTTGCTTTTTTGTTTCAGGCGAGATGTGCTTGCATGTGGCCGCTGCCAATGGATACGTGGATCTGGTACAACTTCTGTTGCGCTTAGGCGCCGATCTCAAGGCGAAGGAAGGTCTGGCGGGATACACGGCACTTCATCTCGCGGTGGAACGCCAATACCGGCCATTATTTGAATTTCTATTACCAGAATGCCAACACGCGTTGTGTCTGAACGAGCGAACGTATAGCGGAAGAACGGCTTATCAATTAACCCTAAACATGAAAAGCGACTTTGCCAGGAAAGCACGCGAGCAACTAAGTCGATACGGGGCACAACTGGAACCACTGTCAGAACCGGATTCTGACAGCAGCGAAGATGAGGAGACAACGAGGACATCGTGGACGGCGGATTACTTGCCCGCCATTGTCAAGGCACAAAACGCGGTCGGAGTAACAGTCTAAAAAATATCCATTAATATTTAATTTATCGATTAATTTGGACGCTAAATAATTATCGAATGAGGAAAAAGAAAGATACTGTGTGTATTATATGCATATGCACGGAAAACGTATTTTGAATTATTGATGTTAATTTGGTTTATCAGTCTAATTGATACAATTAAAGAATTACAAGAATTGTTGAAAAAAATTTTCCAGACAAAAAAGGGATCAAAATTATGTCTCATATTTGTATTTTCTATATACTGTGTTTAATAAGTATATCTTGAGTTTTAACGTTTACGAAATCATCTTAATTAATGAGACAAATTTAAACGAATAGTTGTTACTTGGAAAGAACAATTTATTAAATTAAATAAAATATTAAAAGAAATTAATTTTCGATTCGAATTTGATGACGCGTTGAACAATGTCACGTTAATATATTAAATTTGTTGAAACAAGTAATTGGAACAAAATTTGTTAAAATTTTTATAAGGAAATGAAAATTGCGTTTGACCTCGATAGTGACTTCGATGTATATAATGCACAAATAAAAAAATCAGTGTAACTGTTAAGCGTCTGTGACGTCATCTTAATCTGCTGGATAGATTAAGATCTAGAGTAAAGAATGAAAAGATTATATATCAGTTAAGTAGATAAGGAGTAGAATTTCTCGAGATTAGCTTCAATGTGTATTATATGTAACGCACGCTCATAGAGATGTATCTCTTGAGTCGCCGAGTATTACTATTATCGTAATACAGTTATAGACTGCATACGCTTTTCGAATCGATATCGGCAGCAATGTGAAGGACTCAGAAACGAACTTATGCGACTAACGAAACATTCAGTTACGAACGAAGCGACGATATGTAGACGCGGATTGTCTTAATGGTCGTTCGTCTTTACCTTAGTAATCTTTCGCAGCGGATAGGCATCCCGACACGTGAAGAGTGTTCCAAAAAAAGGCTGTACAAATAATATAAAGGACAAATGTATATTTTAACGCGAGTATTCTTATGATGTTTGTCAGAGAGTCTGTGAGTGCGAAAAAAGGTGCGACAGCACCAGAACGAATGACCACGCGAAAGTGCAATGTACTTATGCTTATCTAACGCGATATTTTATGATGTAAATAGAAGAATATTCAGTGTCTATATTCAACAATGTGAATACTCGTGAAGAAGGGTCTTGTTATTCGTAAGTCGTAGGATAAAAGCGAAGGCAATACGTGGACAACAGAATATACATATTAGAACGATGATAAGTAATCAAATTCACATTCTTATGTGCGGGTCGCATAGCCGCACACAATGTATATATTTATATATCAGCGTATCGAGAAGAAAAATCCAGAACGATGTAATGTTCGTCAACGATGAACATTAACCGAATCAAAGTTCATTATTCATACAATTGCTTCCATCGACATACAACTTCATTTCTTCGTGTACATAGACATTTTCCGCTAGAATTATAAGTATATCACTCTGTCGCGGTAATATTAATAGTAACAATGACTAGATGACGATATATTATTATTGTTATATTCGTATAATAAAAACTATAATTATTTTTAATAAAAAAACCTTACAAAAGAATCTAGTATTTTTTGTTTCTTCTAATTCTTTTCTAGTTGTTAGACATCAGTTTTTCTGGAGAGACAAACAGATACAAGAGATTTGTTCTCTTCTTTTTTTGAGAGAGAGAAATATGAAAAGAAAAGGAGTCAGAAGCAATTCAATAATTGAGTAATCACCTGATTTTAGTAAGACATCCGGATTTGATTCTCAATCTTTACTACCTGGTTAGATTAAAGAAACATTAAATTTTTGTTTCACGAATATATTACCATTAAAAAAATTGAATAGCTAAATAAAAACGTTAAAATATTTTGCTATAATAAACAAATTTAACAGCGTATAAGAATTTTAAACAAAAAATAATTCCACTGAAACGGACAGTTTAACTAATAAAAATAAATTATTAAAACATCAAAATAAAAAATATTTGCACTGTTAGAATATATTAAAATAATGAAAACATTTATCTAACAATAGGTATTTACTATGATAAGAACAAAACAAAGATGATTGCAGCAAATCCTTGCCTCTAAAAAATAACTAAAGAAGATCAAAGATTTCTGGTTGAGATTATTTTACAATTGGAAATTTCTTTCTTAAAAAGTTGTTTTTTCCATTAATTGATATTTGTTACGTGTATCGTGTATCATGTATGTATGATATTTGTTACGTGTATCATGTATGCGTAGAATGAAAATGTCATTGTGTGAGTGTCATCCCAATGAATTAAAAATATATGGAAACTTCTGAGCGGGTGATATCAAAGGATAGAAAGAAATGTTCCTCTTTATTTATTAAAGAGAGATTCATTCCCCATATGGTACCGATAACAAACGTAACGGGATTATTGGACCCGCGGCATTGGTAAGATCCGACATAAAAATCTGGAGCAAGGACCAGCTGTTGAGCGGTATCCCGAGTTTCCCATCGTGTAAAGGCCTAGGTATTTCAAGACGCTCACAGACTTATCTCTCTTCCAAGGAATCTAACCCGCAGAGAAAGGGGGAAAGTACGCGCAGATTTCTCAGTATTTAGGAATCGGTGAATATCGCGGCCTTTTGCCGATTCTCCGAAAGATGTGCATACACGGAATAATATGTGCGAAATGTCCCGAAATGAAACACGTTTCCACTACCAGGAAATCCCACCTACTTTCCATACAAAATTTAACGCTTTTTGCACGAAGTGCTCGGACATTAAGGATTATAAAATTTCAGCAGGAAATTAATGGATATGTTGGACTGAATATCGAGATACCGATTTATCCCGGTTCTCAGAGGCAAACGCGCGCGCGCGAGATGTATTTTGATATTCAAAATTACGGAAGCGGTCAGCATCGACGATGCCTTTGGCCCTGTCCGAGGTCGATGGGTTTTTCCCATCCCTACTTCGTGCTTTTGCGTTTGTGTTTGTAGTAGCCGCTAAAGGCATCGTCGTGCATCGTATCGGAGCGGACCGAACGCGCAGGTGCCAGCAGACGCTGCCAGATCTCAGTAGCGTATATACTTTAATTGCGACAGGCGGCATACCGTTTACTCCAGAAAAGGAAGACGGGGAAAACAAGCCGTATCCGCCGATAAATCGTTCATTACTCGCGTACAGAATACTATATCTCACCGGTTTTTAAATATCTACTTATTATGAATTTAAATTCATTTTGACTACTTTTAATTGATTTCAGAAAATAAGCTTTTAAACAAATAATGATAAATTGATAATATTTAAATGGCATTAATTTTTCTTTATTTAAAAGTTGCAAATGTTTTTATTTAGGGTACTATTATGATAGAGTATGCTCTACGCGATGAAATATACAAACGAAAGATTAAATACGCGACAGTCAAGCTTGTTAAGTTATTGTCACGTCAGTGTAATCGATTCTATTATATGAATGCCAGTATTTCTTGCGAAAACTCTATTTCGATTCCCAAGATAATGAATCTTTTAATATTGATATTCTGTATCATTAGCGTACAATGCGATAATGAGATACATTTTTTTCAAGAAGGATTTCAAATTTATGCTCAATTTCAACCAATGTAGATTAACGTTTAATCTCGTTTAACTTACGTTTCATCTTTTTCTAATTTTTAGGACCAGAAAAAGATGTAAGTAAGAAGAAAGTTAAACCGAGATTAAAATTAATTTCCGCCAAATTTACTTTAACAATTTATTATCTAAAAAGTATGATTAGTTATTTTAAACTTAGTGTCTAATTTTCTAATCTCCATATTACAGTTGCTTCAAATTTTTGTATTCTATATTACTTGATTAATTATTTGGATAAGCTTCACGTAAAACTTTTGACGCTGCGCGTCACTCGGAAGGATCGGGAGGGATTAATCGGTCAATCATAATACTTTCTAAATTTGTATTAAAACTTCTCAAGCAGCTCATCGGGTTTCCTGATAAAAAAAAAAAACTGGTAGCTCCATAACGAGACCGAGAATTTATTCGCCTCGAAGGGACGCCTACCCAAGTCTATCAAGATCACGTGGTCAATGACATTTTTCGCGCATGCGCACGAAAGCGTAGCGCTCCGTCACGTTTGTCCGTCCGGCGCGAGATACCGCGATTTCGCGATTTTATCAGTTTGTATCGAGACGCGAGACGATGAGGTTCGCCGACGCTCGCACGATTGCAATTCCATGTCACAACGACGAGCCCGTCCTTCTACCCCTTCGCCGCACGAATCAGCCGGAATGCGTTACATTCTTACGGTGCGGCAAGCGACGTAGAGCGTTATAGTATCGCGTCCTCCGTGCAGTTCGAATATTAGGGCTGAAGAAGAAAAGAAAGAAAGAAAAAAAAAAAAAAAAAAAAGAAAAACAGAACGAAGGCGGAGGGCGAGAAACGGGGGAAAACGGGATTTGCAGAGGCCGGTTCGGCGCGTCGGCGAGAACGAACGAACGGAGAAAGACGCCGAAGAAATTTCACTCACGAGCGACTCGAAAGCGAATCGAGAGAATCGAAGAATAGCTCGACGGCAAGCCGGAGCGTAACGACGAAACACACGGTCGGCGGTATATACCGACGAGGAAGGGAGTTTCGCGCTCGGAGTGCATACAAAGAGAAAAATATATCGATAAGAAGACGTCGGAGAACGTCGGCGCGGTATTTGAACGGAGCGCGTCGCGTCTCGGTGGACGGTAGCGGCCGCTCCGCCGATCGCTTTTTACTCCCCCTCGAGGGAGAGACCGACTCTCCGCATTGAGGGCCGAAGGTATAATGTGGTACTCCCCGGGCGAGGGCGACCGCGGGAAGGGACGGCGGGGCGACAAGGACGAGTCCGCGATGGACAACGCCGATTCCGGTTTCCTGTCGGCCGGCAGTATGCAGATCAGCGGCGAGATCCGCGACTCCGGGATGCAGCAGCCGCGGCAGGAGGGAGACCGGCGGGAAGCCGCACCGGCATCGTCGAGGGCGATGACCTCAGCCGCGCCGTCACCGTCGGCGACGGCCGCGGAGAAACCGGCGCGGGCCGTCGACAGCGGCGTCGTGGACGTCGAGCTCAGCGAGGGCCTGAATCTGCTCACCCTGAGGAGGCAGCCGGGCCTGAATCCGCTCGACGGGGACCTGGCTCGGGCCGAGCCGACGATGGCGATCCTCGAGCTGACGCCCGTGAGAGCGGGACCAAGATCGAGTCAGCGGGATGACGACTTTTTGCTCGAGCAGCAGTACCAGCGGGATCAGGGTGCCGGGAAACGCGCGCGAATGAACGAGATCGCCTTACAGCAGCTTTACCAGGACATCGACGGTGATACGTGAGTTTGACATTTATCTAGATCTTTAATACTTTATTCGAGCAAGATTAATTTATGTATCTGGAAAGATTTCAACTTGCCCTTGGATAATTCTCCGCTGATATTTTACATTTGATCTAATTTCTCCGCTGATATTTTACATTTGATCGGTGACAGTATCGTGATGAGAATACAATATTATATATTATAATTTCATCAGAAATTATTAAATAAATCAGAAATTAATTTGAATACAACAAAACTTAGATCTCTTCCTATCATTTAAAAACATGTGTATTATTAATCATATTAAAATCCGTTTATACGTATTAATTATTATTAAACTTGAATCCGAAGATCTAGACTAAAAGTCCCCAATTTACGGCCCGCGAATTGAATCCGACTTCCGTCAAGTTTTATCTGACCAAAAAATCTGATCAAGAAACTTCGATGTTATAATATAAACAAATTTAAAAATAAAAATATTTTGTTTTTAAGTAATTTGCAAAATTAAACTTATCCGGTCCTCCAGTCATTAAAAATATTTTAATAGGACCCTATATTGATAGAAACGATTGGGGATCTCTACATATATATATATATATATATATATATATATATATGTGTGTGTGTGTGTGTGTGTGTGTGTGTGTGTGTGTAGCAACATCAGCTGATATATATATATCTCAGCTGATGTTGCTTCTTTAAACGTTTAATGTCGGTACAAGTGCCTAGAATAATGGAGCTAGGTCATGTAAATATATACCTCTGTGTTTATCGACGAGGATAGAAATGACGATGTTTGAAATAGAAAACAGTTTTAAGCGAACTATAAACTGCTGAATAATTGTGACGTATGATTATCGCCATTATGTATAGAGATTAACACTTAGAGGCTGCTTGTAAAGTCAAATAGATCAGCCGTTAAATAATAATGCGTTATTGGCGAGATCTTGTATAATTTATGACACGTTAATCCAAGTTTATATTTACACAGTCAGAAAGATTTCAATTTGCACCTTCGTGTATTCTTGTTAATTTCGCTAACATTTTTACCCTAATATTTCACGTTTGATCATTAATACAATGATAAAAATACATAATTTCATCAAAAATTTTGGATACAACACAAGATTTACATAGTAAAACTTCGCTGTCGATCCCTTTAATTACATAAAAAAATGTATAGCATTTAGGATATCAAATTCAATTTTTTAAATAGAAAAAAATCCACATTTTGTTCACATTTACACGTACGTGAGATTTCTTCGAGATTCAGGGTTTATGCGTATCTGGAAATGTGGCAAAGAAAAAAAGAGAGAAATCTCGTTTCTCTACCACTTGATTTCTATCGTATAATAAATACTGATCGATGAGCTCAACCTAGCAAATAATCATCTTTAATCTCGCTGAATTATTACATGTAGTCACTCTTTTTTTTACAGAAACGGCATAGCATTTATTTAAAAGTTTTTTTACAAACTAACATGCGTTGAATCATGCACGAACATCGGAATGCGTAACGTTGACGTTTGTATTTACGTACATAAATTTAATGGCATATACATATAACGTTTAAATGTGACGACATTTAGCGAAGCTCGTTGATTCAATTAAATTAGTTTCAATTAAGGAGGATTCAGTTAATTAAAAGTGACAAATTAGAACGACACGCGAGAATTTCATAAAAAGATTTTATGTCGAAAGAAAATTTTAATATAACAATCGTTATGATATTGAAAAGTATAAAAAAGAAAAGAAAAACAAATTACACGCACAGGCCATGAGTATTTGATCGAGTTAAAAATTAACAAAAAAAAAACAAAAGTCATGATATTTTAAGTTTATTAATTGACATTAACAGCTTATTCTTACATTTGTTGCAGGCACTTGCACATTGCAATCATGCACGGCTTCGTAGATGCTGCGATCCGTTTAATAAGAATGGTACCTCATCCATGCCTGCTAAACATCAGTAACAACAACTTCCAATCGCCTTTACATGTGGCAGTGTTGACGAATCAGTCGCTGATCGTCAGACGGCTGATTCTGGCGGGCGCAGATCCATCTCTTAGAAATTTCCGTGGAAACACGGCCCTTCATCTGGCCTGTATAAACGGAGATCTCGCTTGCGCCAAGGCTCTCACAGATCCGTTGTCCCCGATGGAGAGAAATAAGCTGATGCCCGGACAGACAGTACCTGCCTTACCTCAGAATTTGGAGCAACGTAATTACAACGGTAGGTATTGCTAAATATTGCTAAACATTGCCTTGTTCTTCGGAACAGTCGCTAGTTTGCGATGAATAATAGGAGTCTGAAAACAGAAGAAGTATTATTAGATAAAATTGAAAAGGAATTATCAGAGCAGAACGGCGTTTGCAGCTGAAAGACTAAGTAAGCGCGACAATAGATCTTTGCCTCTATTCTCTCTCGCGTTTTAAGAATTTTATTTTAACAGTCTGCGACTTTTCCTGCGGTTATAATAGTTATTTGGAAGCTTGCGACATAATTGACGCTAATCACCGTAATGTTAATGTAAGGAAAAACAATTCACGTCCACGTGACTATAAATACAAAGGAAGCCCGAGATGGCAGGAAAATCCTGATTACTTTTATCGCATAAAACAAGCCATGTGTAAAACTTACATAGCAAACGATACTGTGGTACTGTGTACATAAGGAACACATGTGGCTTTCCTATGATCTCATCACTTTCATTTCGAGAATCGTTTTTTTACGTCCGTTTGGAAGTTCCATCATTTTAGACGTTGTAAAAAAAAAAAGATAATCTGATTGAAGTACCTAATTTGAATTTCAAATGTGCGCAGCTATTATATCTATTACAATAATTTTTTTTTATTAATTCAGAATATTTTTCTATTCTTTCTATCAAATGCAAACGGTTTGTGCGTAAATTAAGACAAGTGCGTAGATTAAAGACGAAACTTTCTTCAAATCTTCAAAGGTGCGAAAAATGGTACATTTTATTGCATTTTTACAAACTTTAATAGAGATTTAATATCTGATGACAGGTTAAAAAAATATTCAGTATTATAAATTAAAATATCGCAAAAAAATTACTTCAACGTTTTTGTTATTAATCGCGTGGTGACTAATAACGCGTAAGATATATCGACAAATCTCTTAAAGCCACCGTACTTTATCGTACTTATTCATGGAATTTTTAGCCGAGGCCGCAGTATTGTCACGCTCTATCTGGATGCGATTCTTTTCGTCATAATAGCGTAGGAATTCCCCGAGAGTAAATACACTAGTACTTCTCGCCGATACATCCGTTATCGAATCACAATCGGAAATGACTGCGACTTGTTATCGCCATAAATCAAGAATCGAATATATGTATAAGATTGCCGGCAGTTTGAGTCTGCAGTTGACGCGTCCAATAAATTTGTCAAATTGGCGAAATTTGATGTTTGAAGACGAGACGCGCATCACTAAGCATGTAAATTAGACATTTATAACAAAAAAAAAAAAGAAAAATGTTAGGAGAGTTAAAGGTGTTAGACGTTTTATGTTGCTGTCTTTTCAAACTAGAGACTTTTACAATGAAGCGGTAGAGAAAGAAATAGAGAAAGAAAAAAATCGCTCCGATCGACAGCGATCGTTACGAAATATTCACTGACTTTTTAAAAGTCTTGGAAATCCCGTGTAGCGTCATCAGCGCGTATTCCGCTGCAAGCTCGTGCGACGCGGATAACGCACCTCGGCACGCACGCACGCACGCATGCACGTGGGAAAAGTGATGCAACCGATTGCTCGTGATAAATTCGACTAGTTGAATTCGAGGACGGAACTGCGAACGTGTCAATAAAATTTTACCTATGTTTCTACGTGCGTTAGATAATCGCACACACACACACATATATATATATATATATATATATATATATATATATATATATGTATATATTCGGATTTACAATTAAGGATAATAGAATGAGTCCTAAGTCCTTCTTCCGTGCGACTAAGAAATCAATTAGTCATTTAAAATAATTGCGTTCCAAGGTTTACCTACTTTTTTCTTTCAAGAAATGTACTTACAATTTCGCGATTAAATAATTACCTCCAAAACAAGCGACAATTTTTATAACAAGAATTACATCAGCTGGAATTAGATAAAATTATTGTTTCCATGAAAACAATTTCACTGTATTTTAATTTATTCCTGAATATGTAAACATGAAATATTATTTTCTCTTGAGAATAGAAGTAGTTGTTTTACATAATCAAGTTAATTTTTGCAAAACATTTTTGTTGAACAAAGTAAATGAATGATTGGCAAAAGCGTAGTTATTTATCAATAATAATTATTATTATTATCAATAATTTTTATCTTTAATTTCATCGTAGACGAAAGACGTTTCGACGATAAGATGTAAAACTCATCGCATTTTGCCGATAAAAACGCATCGATTTTTTTTTAAGTAATCTAATGTAGCGATGCAAGAGGAATTGTTTTGCACACACGATGGAATTTGGCATGGTCCTATACTTGCGTGCATACGCATTACATCATGCGAGGCGTCGCGACGCCGCGAGATTGGAGCGTACGCAGATGTTCTTGATATTTAAAAATACCCGTAGAACTATTTGCATGCTGCTCGATATTCTCGCCTCGTCTCGTTCGGTCGGAAAACCCCACAGCGGCGTCGACGTCAGTGGCTTTCGTCGAACTTCCGCCCTTAGAAAGTCAACCCTTTCTCATGATTAATCCTAGTCACGCAATAGTGGTATCGAACTCTGAGTTTCCTATTTTAACAAACATGAGAAGTTGATAACATCTTTTACCTCGCGTTGTAGCACGTATCGTTTAAACTCTTTAAAAGTACATTCTATAATTTAAACTAAACAATGTCTCATTGATGCTGACTTATTTGGAGACAAATAAGATATGAATAATTAAATTTATTAATTCTTTCAATATCATTGCAATGAGTGCTACGCAATTCCTGCACAATTAAAACGGGAACGTTTAATAAGCTTATATATTTATGAATATCTGAGCGATGATTAATTAGATTCATATTTCTATTTCAATTTCATTAAAAATGATGTCGATCAGTATAATGACATACGCAGGTATATCGTGAAATTCCGCCAATGCAACTGGTAATGCGGCGCCGTTAATTTTAGAAGTTACTTCGATCGGCGCGGGCCTAGTTTGGACCGCGGGACGCCAAGCGAAATCTCCGACGACAATGATTCACCGTATGTCTTCCTAGTTCTATCTATATCTCACGACGAGTCGAAGCATGTAGCCATCGTTTCGACGCGCGAATTCTCGTCCTAGTGATTCCATTCAAGGGACAGAAAACTTGAAAAATTGGATGCAAGTCGGCAGTTATCCAGTTGCTTGAAGAATTCTGCAAAGTATAATACATACAGGAGGCATATAAATATAAAAAGTGCCGCACATATATACATGAATAATTGATATTAATTATAAATATCGATAATTAATTGCTATTAATATACATACATATAATTATATTGAATGATCTACCTGAGAGGTATTTGTGGCAATATTTCTTCTTTTCGTTTATATTATTCCTCAAAAATGGAATCTAGAGAGTACACATTTATATTCAACACATTTTCATCGTATACTGATTGATTTTTGGTTCTTGGTTTGATTTCAGGTGAAGTATGTCTACACTTGGCCGCCTCTAACGGACACGTGAATCTGGTGCGTCTTCTGTTGCGTCTCGGCGCCGATCTCGAGGCGAGAGAGGCGTTGGCCGGAAAAACGGCGCTTCATCTCGCGATGGAACGTAGATGTCAATCGGTAGTCAATTTCCTGCTGCAAGAGTGCAAACCCTGTCTGGACACACAGACGTACAGTGGGCTGACTGCCTATCAGATAGCATTGTGCATAGACAGCCAGCTCGCCAGGGAATTAGTGCGATACGGCGCAAAACCGGAGCCGTTGCCGGATTCAGATTCGGAAAGCAGTTCTGAGAACAATTCAGAGGATGAGACTTACGGAGAGGCGAGTTACTTGCCTGCGATCGTCAAGATGCAAAACGCGGTCAAAGTGAATGTCTGAAGTACCCACCGATAAGTATCCGATTAATTCATTGAACGAATTCAGACGCTGTATGTATGCATAGTTGCTGAATAAGAAAATAGTAGAAAAAATATATGACGTATGTACATACATACGCATAAGAACGTGTTCCGAATTCTATGGAAACGACTATGGGGTTATTTTATCAATTATTTTATCAAGAATTAAGACGGCGAATTGAAGTTAGTTAGAATCAAAGACAATTTTAAAACTGTATCGCGAGAATAATTTCGTACATTATATACATTGTATACAAGTGCATAAAATTGCATTTTGTTTTTTTTTAATGTATTTAATAATTCTTAATTAATCGGATGAGTAAAATTGCTACTTGAAAATAAAAATTAATTTTATTAAATTGAATAACAATCGTATTTTGCGAATCAATTCTTGGTCACAAATTTTAATGCGTTTATAACGTCTTAATTCAATGAACTGAAATAGGATAAAAGATATAATGAGAAAAAGAAATGAGAAAAATGCTTGTTATGTAGATAGCAAGTGAAATTTAAGAAATTTTTACTTTAACTTGCATTATACGTGCATGATTATAGAAATGCATTTTGAGCTCATGAGTATTATTACTTATAATGCAATTATTATGTATACTTTTCAAATCGATATTAGTGACGATATATCCCAGAAAATAAATAAAAGATAAAAAGACGGAGATGCATGGAAATCGAAAATGTCAGAAACGAACTTACACGCGATTAACGAATATTCGATTAACGAACGAAGCAACGACATATGAAGATAGTCCTAGTAGATTATCCTGATAGTTTCGACTTTTATTAATATGCAGTAGGATGTACAATATTCCATATTTCTGAATTGTGTTGTATAAATAATACAAAGACCAATTCATATTTCAACACAAGTATTAGTCCAACGATTAATAAATGTGCTAACGAGAAGAAAGTGTGATTGTTCTGGGATACGTGACAATATTTACGTGAGAATATTTACGCCTTGCGAGCGGGTTATTTTATAATGTAAATAGAGAAATATTAAAGTAATGTAAATAGAGAAATATTGATTTGCGTTCGACGAATGAATATTTACGAAAAGAGATTTTATTATAAATCGTAGTTCGTAGAATTAACCGCGAGGTTGGCGCGTGGTACAAAATATATTTGAGCTTAAGAGAAATAATCAAATTTTTGGTCTTACATGTGATGTGACTTGTAGCGATACGACCTGTGCGTTATTAATGCAATGTTCTAATCAGCTGAGATAATGAGCCAGACAGCTATGTAATAAACGCATGTATTTATGTTAGTGTAGCAAAGAGAAAAAGATCCAGAACAATATGTTTAGCGACGATAAACGTTAACCGGATCAGTGTTCATTTAGTAATTTAAGGTCGCTTCCGTCAAAGAGTGTATAGTAAATCCCTCTCACGTGTACATAGTCTTCCGTTCATCATCTTCCGTTAAAATCATATAAATATATCATAGCTACGACGTATTAATGGCAACGACGACGATTATTGTTATTATTGTTATATTCCTGTATGTAAAAGTTATCATTATTTTTAATAAAAAAAGACGATAGTGCGAAATTCAAAGTCCTCTTCTTCTTCTTCTTCTATGTCCCATGCCGATCGACTGACATTATTATTTACGGTGCAAAAAAATCACAAGGAGATGATATCGCTTTGGGTCAACACATTCCCACGAGGAAATCTGGAAATTCCCACGTCGCAAACACGTCGTATAACTTTACAGGAAAGAACATATCTTTTAGATATGTATATTGCCCCGGACATTTCTCTAGAACCAAAAAAAATATTTTAAAAATATATTAACGACAATATAAAAAGACACGGAAAGACACGCTACGAGATTCTTATGCCTGTCTCGGACATCAATAATTCACTATTGAAAATATACGTCGACGAATAATTAGAAACTAAGTAAATTTTATATTCACTATGTATTTACTAATATAAATAATGCAAAGTTTAACGTAAAGAATATTCAATATAAACGGGGTCTTTGAAGGCGCAAGAAGCGGCGGATGAAACAGCGTAGTTAAATCTGACACAGCGACGTAAAAATTTAGAGCAAGGGCCGACCCCGTCGCGTGTTATTTCGAGTTTCGTGTAATGGTCTAGGCATTCCAAAAAGCTCGTTCATTATTCCTTTTTCAGGGAGTTTGATCCATAGAGAGGGAGAGAAAGAGAAGGAGAATTCATGCAGGTTTCAGAGTATATTTGGATATCATAGAAAAGACGGTTCTCGTCTGAGCGCGTGTTCCCCAACACGTAAGCGCGGAGTAATTATAGTCGCATCCGCGGTGGAATGTCGTTCCCGAGAAAGAAGCGCTCATCGCTTGTGAGAAATTTCATGTAAAGGGGCGATTTCGACCATCCGATTAACGCAATCAGCGATTAATTTGTGAAATAATGTCCCTAAACTATTGTTAACATGTCTAATCAAACAATATGTAATTTCATAGTTCATATCTTTATCATACATTTATTTTACGGTTCGATACAGCTTGACATTTTCTAACTTCTCTAATTTTTTAATCGTCTCTTCTATAACAATCCTCCAATTAACGATCACAATCTCTCACACAAAATCTCAGCAATGAGACTGTTAGACAATGAGCTTTTTTATTCAATTTCATTACTGCATTGGACTATTATCGGCAAATTAGTATATAATAAGTACTGGACGTACTGGAATATTATTTCTATTAAAATGCGATTCTATATACGGATCAGAACTCACTCTCAGTTATCGTGGCCTGCTATTGATCCTATATTCATCTAAATTCATTTTTGCAGACTATGTACTCGACATTTAATTTTTTGAAGAAGACTAATTGTAAGATAAGTTGAAGCGTTTATTTAATTCTTACATTTCTATTCCTTAGCGAATAAATAATATAACATCCTAGTTCTTCCTAAAATCTTTTTATATTTCTCGTCTGGTCTCCTGCACTCACTTCCTACAAATTCAGATTTTTGAAAATTACAATTTTGCTTATACTTGACATAAAGAAAGATTAGTTTAGAGACAATTAACAAATGTTAGAAATTTCACCGCAAGCAATTCTACCGGTTAACTTAATCGCCAAGTTAATCAGAATTTTGTCATACTTCAATTCGCGATTGACAGAGTTACAGTATAATTTCTAACTACATAATTCGCCATCGACTTGAACCAACTTTTCTTCCATGTATCAAGCAACAAAAAGCCCATAATTCTATCCACGTTGTCAAAATATTAAAGATAAATTAAGGGATAAATTAACTTGATATGGTAATTTTTTATGGGGATATTTAACCTAGCCATTAACCTAGCTAGGGTCTTTGTGGCTATCAGACACCTTTCATTATATTTCTTGATTCTCACTATTTGTATATTACTGTTTTTATGGGTGTGTATGTTGAATATCATCATGCTTCACCAGACTTACGTTCAATAGCCGACATTATTCCTCCATTTTTTAAACCAGCGTTTTAAAGACTCTCTCCAAGCTTGTCAATTTTCCACAAATCCTTTCGCTTCACACCCGCGAAAATAGAAAAGTATATAAATGTCCTGTGATTATCACGTTGTCTCCAAAAGAATCTGATTTGACCAATCAGCGCACGGATCATTTGACCCCCACGAAAGCAACCTATATGTTTTCTCGAGTACGGTTACCAACTGATAAACGAAAACTCGTCGAGATTATTTTACTTCGTTTCGGCAGAGACACGCCAGTGTCTTGCTTCCACTTCTTTCTTGATTTTTATGATTTGAAAAATATTTTGGGATGAATATTCAGACATATGTGACCTTACTACAAGTGGATTGATGCAGATTTAAACAACGCAAAGGATGGATGACAATATGTTCAAGAACGTAATCTAATCATGGAGTATTTTAGCGAAATATTTTTGTTCGGAATTGACACGGTTGTGTTCGCTATCTGCCTGAAACAGTATATTCATTACAAAAATGCGATTAAGGCGATCAAGGTAAATGATATTAATTCACTGTTAAAGTTCCAGAATTTTACATTAATTTAAATTGGAATATATTTGGATGTTAAAGGCGATTTAAAAATGTGAATTTTGTAGAGTGTCGAGCTACACGACGTTGGCATAAATTTGGAAAGTTTATTGGATAAGAGCCCGAATAACAAAATAGATTATATTGCTGTAAAAGGGATTGTGAAACCATTAGGAGAACCTTTGCAAAGCGTTAATAAAGAGGATGTTACCGGAGTCATACAGAAGCTTAGTGTCAGAGAACACGTTATCGCTAGAACGTCAGCTGGTTATTGGTAGGCGGGCACGTCACAAATTTATAAACAGTTGTATTTCAATTATCAATCTCAATAATGTCATTGTACTGTTTTTTAAATGATCTAATTTGTAACGCCGTAGGTCCGATCAAGAACGAACAATTCATCAAGTATATAATACGGTACCATTTGTTTTACAAAACAGATGGTATTCTGTAGAAGTAATAGATCCATTGTCCGCCGATATTTTAGACTTGGATGTAATCTCTGATAATTTTCAACCTAGTGTACCTACAATTATAGATCATATATGGGGATTTTTTACAGGTAATTCCAATAGGACTATTTTTATAATATGCAATATATAATTGTATTATGTATATTCTGTAGAAAATGTACGTATCAAATTTTTAAACTTGCATTTATAATATGATTTATTAGGAGTGCGACAACGTGGCATACAATCTACAGAAAAAATGTTGCGTGAAGATTCAATTGTTACAACAATAGGTGAGCTCTCGAGGTCGAAAAGCGAATCCAACTATCTTACTTTGCAACCTCCATTAAACGGACCTCCTTTTTATATAACAAGCATGTCAATTACCTCTCTGATACGGAAATTGGATGATCGTAAAAAGATATATAGGCACGTAAATTCTAGTGAAACTTAACTAATTAAAATATTGTTTATTATATAATATCGCAAGTATATATTTATATTATCTTCTGAAACATAGGATATTTTGTTTGATGAGTGGTGCAATTGGATTGGTACTCGGAGGAATTATGGCAAGACGCTATTGGAAGAATAAACAAGAGCAAAGATTGGCGGATCAGTTGCGTCAATCTCTCGAAACATCTCGTCAAGAGAGACGTCAACGAGTCAGAGATAGAGATCTTAGGGAAGATCAGATATGTGTTGTTTGCAAAACGAACGCACGTGAAATTATTTTATTACCTTGTGGTCATGTATGCATATGCGAAGATTGCTCAGTTAGCATCAATAATAATTGTCCCATTTGCAGAACACCAATTATTCAGAAAGCGGCGGCATACATAGTATAAATTTCATTTTGATATGAATACAAATTTTATATAGCAAAAATTTTTTTATTGTATTAGAAAGTGTGAAAATAATGATTGATTAAAATATTGTCCTGTATGATTCTATCTTCTTTACATAAAAAATATAGTTTTTTTTATAAATCAAAACCTGATTTAAGGAAACAATATATAAGCACACGTACATATTAATTATAATAGTCACAAAATTACAAGACTATCCTGTGATGTGACTTTTAATGTATATAATACTAACATGTTAATCATTGGAAATACAAATTATTTTTGTTATTATCAGTCCTACTGTTTTAAAAGTGTCTATTCAATGATTTTTTGTTTGAAAATTTTATCAATTTTTAAGTGTACAAATGTTTTTTTATAATTGAAAAAATATATACACAGAAAATATATTTTTTGTAAAAATCTATTTTACATGTACATGTGTTACATATAGATATATAAAAACCTTAAAAATCTATACATTGCTGTTTATTTTGTTCATCTACGTGCAAGCTCATTATTTTTTTAGCTTTATTAGATTTGCCAATACCGAGTTTTGGGAGCCCTCTGTTCAAACCTTCCAATAGAACACATGCTTTACATATTTCTTGACTTGAAACAAATCCACACCGAGCACAATTTCTTCTTTCTGGCATTTTTACATTATCTTTCACTTGTAACTGCTCACCTAGTAGATAATATCAACTATTTTTACCATTTTCAAGTTATACAACAGATAAACATTAATATTACAGTAGGATATTGCAAGATGTTTTTACCTGAATGTATTATGTCTATGATAGACGAAGGTCTTATTTTTTCTAGATCCTTTAGAAAAGCTCGTGCGTGACCTCTATAAGCATTTGGAGCATATATGCATTCTGTGGAGAAGTATATCAGACTTTTGAAATATGCATACATGACAATTTCCTTTTCATATGCATATTTCAGTGGCTTACAACGCATGATAGAATCTGCACCAGTCTATATTACATAAAAATATCATTACATAGATACTAAACATTTGTTAAAATTTCATATCGTATGTGTGCAATATTCTTACAGTGATTACAGATGTACATCTCTGTAGTCGAGCAATATCACCTCTCAAGATATTCATTAATACCGTTTCAGCGATATCATCCGCATTATGACCTGTTGCAATGCAATCAACCTCCAACATTGCAGCTCCTCTATCTAATGCCTGTCTTCGAAAAACACCGCAAAATGTGCAATTATTTTTACGACCGATCTAAAACATATATATTACATTATACGTGTGTTTGCTGAATCTTGAAGTCATTAAGAAACATGGTTTTTTTCCAGTTTCTTCCAACTTTTTAGTAGGTTCACTTAAATTTTGTATTTTACCTCTGCAACTATAGAATCCATTGTCCATCCATATAATTCTTTATATGATAAAATTTTAAGTGGAATACCATAATCATCTTTATTCTGCTTCACAGTTTTCAAGCTATCATCTCTATATCCTATAAAGATGCATTTTAAGAGAAAATTATATTGTTTATACTAGTAATTATATTAAGTGCGTACATATTATAGTTGTATTACCTGTAATTC
The DNA here is from genome assembly GCA_928718305.1 of Tetramorium bicarinatum. Taxonomy (NCBI): domain Eukaryota; kingdom Metazoa; phylum Arthropoda; class Insecta; order Hymenoptera; family Formicidae; genus Tetramorium; species Tetramorium bicarinatum. The sequence continues at coordinate 15,959,043 of OV788323.1, read as the reverse complement.
CTTCATCAATGGATAAAAGAAACAGATCCAATCCATATTTGTATCTTTCATTCAAAGTCTTTAAAATATATGCGAGTACAGTGGAATCCTTTCCACCCGATGCTCCAATGGCAACTTTGTCACCAGGCTTGAATAATTTACCATTAACAATAGTATCATGAATCTCAGTCTCAAACGCCAAGAAAAAACATTCCTTGCACAGTGTATCGCCAGTTTTTGGCCTCTAAAAATGTACATATTTTTTCCTTTCAATTATATTTGTACAAATATATGGAACAATCTTTTAAATATAATATAAAATTGAAAGAAATTCATCAAAAGTAATTCACCTTTAAAATGGCATTTTTCCCACACTTTGTTGAGCATAATGGAAATGGAGGCATTTCGATTATATTTTTTTCTACAGCTACAGCTCGATTATAAAATTTTATTATATGTCTCAATTTCTTTTAATAATGCAAGATTATTCAAAAACGTATTTTACATATATGCTATTCTATAATTAACGCTTTTTTTGTTATTTAACGTACTGGAACCTGCATACAGGCACAAAGCACTCCTGCTATAATTGTGAATTCCTTTATTCATACGATTCTTCCCGTCTTATAAACTTAGTCTTACAAACTTGTATACGACTCTGAGAGTGGTAGATTCTTCTTCTCTTAGCCAGCTCCAGACAAACGTGTTAACTCAAGCACGATTAAGGTTATGTCGTATACCGTCATATACGATCATGTGGGGGAAAGAAACTGCGGCACACTCACGAAATATTTGTGGATTTAACGAAATTCACTCGAGTTTATTAATTTTCCTTGAAACATCTGATTGAATAACAAAAATTTAATATTTTTTTTCCAATTTTGAAAGTGACAAGAGTTTTTACACGTGGAAAAAAAATGTTCGAGAAAAATGCAATTTAATCCTCCGGCTTCTCGGGCGGTGGTCCACAGGGCTGCAGCATCTTCTCCATAAGATTGAATCTGACTCGTGCCTTGGCTTCGTTCTCGGCAATCGCAAAGAAATTTAGCAAATCGTAGTGACCCATATACGAACTGCACGAGTCCCGGTGCTGGTTCACCAGCCACTCAAATTTGGTTGTGTCCGCGTGGCCGGTACCAATATATTTTGATTGTAGATGCTCCAATTGACTATGGATGTTGTAGCGTTCACCCATTTTTTTGTTCAAGCAACTACTTCGTAATCTTGTTCTTCTTTGGTAGATATCAAATCAACGATTACGTGTTTTGTCGCCGTATTTCTTTGTATCTTTGCAAATAATATTCTTGCAAAAATTTTCTTTTTTTCAGCTTCACCTGGTAAAGGTTAGGTGTCTTCAGGTGTCTTGAACCATTGAAAATGTAAATAAATTGGAAGAAGCTTCTTCTTCTTGTTTGTGGCACTCGATTCCCTCTTCGGGTTTGATACGGCCAAGCGTTCTAATTGGTTCTAATGTATAAGTGCTGATCTACAACGTAGCTTTAAAGCCCACGGCACACGGTATGATATTTTATAGAGTCCTATAATCAGAGAAGCGACATTAGCGAACTCCTTTTGATTGGTCAATTGAGTCACGTGGTTTAGTCGCCATTTTGTGTACCACTGTCGGGCTTCATATACAATAAAATAGCGTGCTCCGTACTATTCATTGCTACATAAAGAGACAATGCAATTAGAAATTATAAAGTAAAATCTTATTTTATATAATATGTAATATTATTATATTATTATGAGTCTGTTTCTCCAATGTCAGTTAACTTTAACCTATATGATTGTTATGTGACTGTATGCTCCAAACCCGCTTTGTTGACGTCACCAGCTGTTACAAGCTCATGGACACTCACTCACACACTCACGGATCAGCTCCTAAGGTATACAAGATGGCGAACCAAAGTCATGGTGGGGGTAAATGTCGCTTCTCTGACTATAGGACTCTAATATTTTATACTAGGTTTCGGAGATCAACCAATCAAAGTTCTCCATTTTTCTCTCCAGGTAGGAAGTAAAAAACTCTGATTGGTTAATTTCCTTAAGCCTCGTCTACAATGAGTCGTAGTCGTAAGATCGTAAGCAAATCGACCACAACCACAATCTGGTTTTCTTATATGTTCTTGACTGTCGTTGGTCGATTTGCTGTACAACCTTACCACTATGACTCATTGTAGACGGGCCATTATGTGTTAAGCCTATTGGTTCTTACAATCATGAGAGACAATCAGGACGCGTAGCATAGGCGCGAGCAAACAATCCAGCAGGTAAAAAAGCATCGTGTGCTCTAGGCTTTATGTATTATGCGTTATGCAAAAGTCTGTGTCGCGGCCTTTAAAAAAATATTTTAGCTCTAAGGGCCGGTTTTTTCAACTTCTTGGTAAGTTAACTAATAGTTAAATCATACGTCTAAACTTGTTTAATTTGAAGATAAAACAAAGATAGACGTATAATTTAACTATTAGTTAGCTTACCAAGACGTTGGAAAAACCGGCCCTAAAGCCTTGTGTCCACGATCCGAGAACTCTGTCCGAGTTCTAGTTCCGAGAAACGTGTAACTAATAAAATTGTCACTTTTCCGTAAAAGCTGCACTTTGATTGGCTATAAATTTCTCGGAATTAGAACTCGGACAGAGTTCTCGGATCGTGGACACAAGGCTTAAGTCGTAAACTGTAATCAATCACAGTCGATTATTCTCTTCACATTCGACTGTGATTGGTCACAGCTTACGGCTTAGAGCTAAAATATTTTTTAAAATAAGGTTGTAGACCAGCATTTATATTTTGTTAAATCATTTGGTTAAAGCCTTGTGTCCACGATGCTAGAACTTAGTCCAAGATCTCGGTCCGAGAAACGTGTAGCCAATAAAATAATCACTTTTCCGTAAAAGCTGCATGTTGATTGGCTACAAATTTCTCGGACCGAGATCTTGGACCAAGTTCTAGCATCGTGGACACAAGGCTTTAGAAAACAAAATACATTTTTTAAAGAAATATTTTTTTTTAGTGTAGAAAGTGCGAATTTTGTGTATTTTCATGTAAACCGATCGTGTTTTCAATCATGATCGTGTCGCCCTCGAAACGGCACGGTATCTTCGTGAACCAATTATCCGGAGCAGCTCGAAAAATTGTACATACATACATACGTACGGGTATCAGATAAATTTCCGTTCCTTTTTCTAAAAATCGAATCACGAGCACAAAGCCGGCGACCGATGATAACACTCGAGATTGTTGGCGCCAATCGGAAACGCTAATCACAATAGCGATCAAAGTCCAAACTTTCGTGAGTGTCATTAGTTGTCAGTTGCAGTTGGTTGATGCTCCGACGTGGTCATCGGTGACGAAGCGGGAGAAAAAACGCTGAGTCAATCGACGTACATCATTTGCCGTTTGGAACTGAAGGATTCGAGTCCCATTGGGTGAAACAGAATTGATAAAAAGAGGTTAAAGATCTGTTGACCGTCGAAATGGCCACTAAAAATGTTAAGGATGATACCGCTACCACTGCTAACATCGGCAAGCTCTTCACCCGGGCAGAAGTAACGAAGCACGTTGAAACTTCCAAGGATACATGGATCATCATTCACAATAATGTCTACGATGTCACATCATTCCTCAACGAGGTTGCAATTTTTTTCTCTCGCAAAAAAATAGAAGTTTATATATCATTATTGAATTCAATGAAAATTTAAATGTCCGTTTTTATCAATGTAGATTAATTTTAATCTCGAATAACTTACTTTTTCTAGTTCTAAGAATATGAAAAAGAAAAAAATATATTAAACCGAGATTAAAATTAATCTATGTTGATAGAAGTGGATATTAGTTTTTCTTATCCAAAATATATGTATGTCTAATGAATTTACTGTTTTTTTTTTCATTAGAACTAATCTAATGTGTTAACTTTCTTTAATAGCACCCTGGTGGTGAGGAAGTACTTCTGGAGCAAGGTGGACGCGATGCTACGGAACCTTTTGAGGATATCGGACATTCGACTGATGCAAGGCAAATGATGGAGTCGTACAGAATTGGACAGCTAGTAGAAGTAAGAATTAATTTAATTTCACCCCAAGTTGTGTCTCATATTATTCTCGCATTTTTCTTTTCATTATCGATTATTTATACGTATTTCAGGAAGAAAGGACGAAAGATACCGGAAAGAAAGCTAAAGACTGGTCTAATGGAAATGAGGAAAATAGTTCTGGGTATGATCTCATTTTATTTCCCCCTTGCTATTTTAAGAACTTAATTCTAATTCTTACAATTCTAATAATATTTCAGTATTTCAGACTAATACTTTACTGTTCCAGAAAACTATTATCTTTGACAAAACAATTCCGATTTCACAAACAGCCAACCTTAAGTTTTCTACTAGCATGAGCAATTCTCTTTTTAACTTTCTTTAATTTTGATTATTCCACTAAAACGGTATGAATATGGAAACTTCTTTTTTAATAAAAAGTGATATCATGAATAATATTTTATCTAACGTTATCTGATTTGGATGTTCATACTTGTATCACGCAAATGATTATTAGTTGAGTATTTTGTATACTTGTCTCTTATCAGTAAAAACAGAAAATTTTTAATTAGTTTATTATGTAACTCTATGAATATATTTTCTTGCATAATTTCATGCTTTCAAAGTAGTTTGGCAATGCTAATGCTTTATTTTGCAATACTAATTATGTTAGAAGGTCAAATTTTACATTTAATTTTCTGAAATACTTTTTGTTTGTGAGTAAAATAGAATATTGTTTTTTAAACGTGATTTTCTGAAAACTACGATTTTTTTCATATAAGTAATTAAATAGTATACTAGCTTCTTGTTTCTATATGTCTTTTTAAAGTCTCATTAAACTTGTATTAATTATCAAGAGACACAGTAGTAACTCCCACCAAGTGTTAAATAGTAATAGATAAGATACAACAGTTTGGTTATTTTAATACCTACATGAATAACATTAAACGTGACCGTGTTCATACTGTTTTTAAATTTAGATTTATTGAAGAATAGTTTTCTTGTTCAAAAATCATTATATGTAAATAGTCGATGCTGCATCGTGATGTGATGATTGGCAATTGCAGTTCTTGGTGGTCCTGGTTGATTCCAATCGCCCTCGGGGTACTCGCGACCATCGTCTATCGCAACTTTATCAGCGCACATTAAAACATTCCGAACCCTTTTTTAATATGTTAATTGTTAATAACTATATATATGTATACATATGTATCGAATAATTAATTGTTGTACATTTTTTCCGAATGTATGTCGCGCACTGTTGTTTTCTATGAACCAAATAATGCATCTTCTGGCCTAGGATCTAAAACTGAAACAGAAAAAGGAATAAAGAGCAAAGTCGACGATGTATTATATAATGCTATACAAATAACGTGCATTTATATATTTATATGTATACGTTTGTACACATAGTATATATATATATATATATATATATATATATATATATATATATATATATATATATGCATATGTACATGTAGCGTTCATACGCGACGTCGTTTTGCGAATTGATGAAAATAAACTACTTTAATTCCTTAGAAAGGAGGACTCGCGCGAAACAAAGAAGTAAATCCTGTCCTTAAATCCTTAAACAAGAAAAGAGGCAGAGGAGATGAAAATCAATCAAAGTAATTCAATCATCAATCAACTGTACGAAATGCAATTGCGATTGCTTATTGTTATTTGTACATTGTTATTTATACATCTTGCAGCAAGTTAATCGGGAAGGCTGCGTCGACTGCATCGCTAGAAGAAAAGAAATGGCTACATTGAAAATAATATTTTATATAACGAGTATAGTAAATTATTAATTGCATTTTTACTTGGTTTTTCTACAATTGATTTAACAATAAGCGCGTGATGTATCTTGAAAAATCTGAATAATAACGCGTGTAATTTGAATTAATAAAAATAATTTATACAAACAAGATAATGACGCTATACAAAATTTGAGAATACTCGACGCTTGAATCGAACTGGAATCTCAACCTGGATCGATTCTGTATTTGCTAAAATTATTAATCGATCGCGTCACTTGTAAATAGATGCGCAATACCAAAAGAAGAATATATTAACATTCTCTTTTAATAAGAATGTATTCATATACATATATTCTTATTATAAGTTATAAATTTTATATAATTTATATAAAATTTCATAAGAATATATATGAATTGCTAAGAACCAAAGTGATACAATTCAAGAAAGTGGGTACATGATATAACTCACTTTCAGGGACTATAAAAGATAGGAAGAAACGTATCACTAAAATTTCTTCATCACAAAATTTTTACTTTTTTTTTTTTTGTAAATTTCACCGATCAAATCGTAAATTGTTGTAACGTTTGAATTTACATTCAACCAAAAATTTTTCGTTTTCAAATGAGAAAAAATTGAATTATACCACTTTGGTTCTCAGTGACTCATATTCTTATTTATATACATATATATATTTATATAATAATAAATAAAAATTCTGTTACAAAGACCACACGCGTCCATCCAAACCCAAACGTATAAAGCTAATTGAAGAAAATGTCATTGAAATTAAGCGCCGGCAGGCAGACGTCCTGCGTGCCGCCGCACGCAGAAGCCGCATGATGAGCGCGGGATAACCAATGGATGCTTCGCACCATTCCGGAGTAAGGATTCACGGTGGCGTCGCTCCGGTGTCGCTCCGGTATCGAGCGAATTCTCGGACGCGCGCGTCTCATCGGACCGCGCTGTGCCGCGCCGCGCCGCGCCGCGCCGTACCGCCGGCTCTCCTCGCTTCGCCCTCGTGTCTCTCTACTCCCTCGCCAGCGATAGCTTCAGTAGACCTCGCCTCCGAACGAACGCCCAGTAAAGCGCAAAAGCTCGGTGAGGGAGCATCGTGGAACTGTTGCACTGTCAGAGGCGTCGGCGATATAGTCGATCAAAGAGAAAAAGAAGATACCGAAGGAGGAGACGTACGGGTCACAGGGAGACACCTCGCGACGAAGTGAGCCGAGCGGGCCGGGTAGACGACGTCGTCGCCGAGGGTGAGCGAGAAACGAGAGAAAGAGAGAGAGAGAGAGGGGGCACACGCTGAAAAGGGCGGCGAGAGGAGATAGCAGCGGCCGCCGGTCCCGGAAGTGGAAGGGCAGAGGTCGAACGAAGGGGCGGCAGAAGAAGGGGGTGCGAGTGGACGAGTGGACGTGTGGACGAGTGGACAACAGCTGCGTAAGGCGCCAACGGCGGTGGTTCCACTGAAAAGTAGCGGCGTGGTGTCATGAGAGGCGGTCTCACGGTCCGCCCTTCTTATCGGTCCCTCCAAGAGTCATGCATGTCGCGCCCCTCAAACGAGGTAAGCGCGTAATCGCCGGGGCAGCCCGCCTACGCGGGGGATCGTCGCTCAGATGACAGGGCTGCCGGTCGCCGCAGGTCGTTGCTATGATCGCTCGATTTAACCGGCTCTTCGTCACGTTCGTCTTCCAATGTAGAGGAAAGTCGTATCGTACGACTCACTTTTTACGTCATTAACAAGCGGCAGTCTTTATGGAAATGATATTTTAATTCTAGCTAAATTAATTTATTCTTCGTGTTTCGTGAGGAAGACTTGCGATGCGATCGGACCTCCTGCGGCGTGCAAGAAGTAGAGTGAATTGTACAATAACTTCGTTAAACCTGCAATTATTTATTCAGGATTTTTATATTGCTCTCGTTCTCAGTGAGAACTGGAGGGTTTCGGCACAAAGATACGAACTCGCGCGAGAGTAAAATTAAGTTTATGAGTAATTCTCGCGAATCTTTGCAAAAATGGTGATTAGATCAGTCCGCAAAATCTCACGATTATTTGTCCCGCTTCTCGCCGGTATGCACGCGATACGCCTACGTTTGTTTGTTTGCAACGGAAACAACAGGCACGCTTTTCGCGGGGTCACAGTAATTGTTTAGAAAAAAAAAACTGTTGGAATGTTTAGGAGTAATACAATTTTGAATGCAATGAATTAGTCTTCCTTATAATATCATTTCTGAAAAAGAAGAAAAAATAAATTCGCGTTTACAATTAAATTACAGTATTTATGAATAAACGACTCTAGGTATCAATAGAAATTTATGAATGTTATCTGAATAAAGCGTTGCTTAATTGCCATTTCGCGTTTGTATAATATTCAATTTTACTTGGAACTTTGAGACTTGTTTATGGCTGTCTATTTTGATAAAGGATAGTTAATAAAGACAGTTGTAATTGTTAATCGAATAGTGCGCGCATTTTGTACATTATTGTTGGAAAATATCTAATCTTTCTTAACACAAATTTAGTATTATAGTAAGATATATAATTTATAAGTAAATTTATATTATAAATTTTTGATCGGTAATTTACCGTTTCAACAAAAGAAGAAAAAAGACACGATTAATTTTTGTCCATACTTCTTTCTCTGGGCGGAAAAAGTAACTTTTGTTAGAAAAACTTGTTTATAAAAGTTTTATATAAAAAAATGTTTTGCATCGGAAAAACGAACAAAACAAATAGAACAGGAAGCGTAGTGTTTAAAAGCCGATAACAGTCGCGCTTCTTTTCCTTCAGCTAAAAATAACTGGAAAACGAAAATATCCTTACAAGAATATTTTATTAGATCTAAAATATCTTGGGAGTATTACGATGAAAACAGTATCATCTCGGAATGTATGTATGTACGTGTGTGTGTGTGTGTGTGTGTTTGTGTATATTCTGAAGATAGTAGCCGATATACGCACCAACGTCATTCTGCGAATATAATCTAGCATATTAGCACAATAGAAGGGAGAGGAAAGTGCGCTTGCACTCTCGGGGATTTGCAAGAAAGGAAAAAATTCAATTAAAAAATAGCTCTATCATTCAAGAGTATCTATATTCTCTCACATATTCTCTCCCTCTTCATCTCAAGCGCAGAGTAAATAGTTGTTCTCAACACTGCTGACGTCGATATCGAGTATCGATGACGTCCTGGGGTGGTTGCAGTTAAAAGGCATTAGGCGTGCTCTTATTAATTATGAAACATAAGGAGTAGTTGAAGGCCGGTGAGAAACACGTGGACATTCCTTTCAGGGTGTGATCGATGAAAAACGATAGCACCGCATAAACGGTGCACCCTTGCAAAAATGAGAAAATATTTACGATCTTAATACGGCTCTCCTGTGAAAGATGAACATATTTAGTTCTTCATTATAGAGAGATATTCACGGTTTAGTGTTTTCCTTGCAAGAAGATTATTAATAGCTTTGATATTACTAATTTATGTAACAAGAAAGCTTCAGAAAGTACGTAAGTCTCTCGTTTTATACTTTTAGTCACTTAACCGGATGATAAATAATTTCGGGACACCCGATGTGCTCGCAATTGAAGGTAACGAATGTTTCGCGTCACGAATGTACTCGGATATATATTAACACGCTACGAAAAACCTGTTGGTCGCGTCCTCGTGGTCGTGCGTAGTGTGCCAAGAAGATGTGTCCAGTGGTTACTCTCGCGATCGCTCAAGTCTCAAGAGATGTTTGCTAATTATAAACGTCTCGTCGTCGAACCTCTTATTCCCTTTGTCAATGAAAACTGGGTTTTGTTAGGTGCGACTCAGTAAGTTTGCGGTTGTCGATCATTTTTAAATACGTTACGCGAAACTGCGAACGTTGCGTAATCCTACGCTTGAATTTCGCACATATGTACTTAACTGAGAACATGGTGTAATCTATTCAGATAGAATCAAATTGACAATAATCGCGTCAATTTAAATTGCTAATAGTTTGTAACAGTAAAAATTAAAACTGAGTAATAAATTAACTTATAATTCATCAAAGGATCTTAGCGATTTTTTATCACTTATTAATCAAGAAATGGACACTTTCTTTTTGGATTATTTAAATGAATTTAAAAAAAAAATTTGTTTTTCAATGAAATTTTATATTTACGTCAAAATTTTGAAAATTAAATTTGTTTCGATATTATTTTTATTTTAAATATTTCGTTATATATTTAAATATTTGATAAATTATTAACAAAACAATTATAAAAATTATTATGTATCTATGTATATACATAATTATACATATTATGTAATATATAATTAATTCCTGTCAAATATTGGGTAAAGATCTCAAAATACATTTTACGATCAACCGGTCGAGATGGATGGCACTCTTTGTGCGACCGACAGTACTCTCTACTTAACTCTTTCAAGACATCATCTCACAGTGATAAACGATTCAATGTCATTCGAATGTCATAAGTTCCTTTCTACGACTTATTGAAAATGACGCGAGATTATAGATCATTGAAAAAAATTGCAGTATCGATTATTAATATATTCACAGAGAATAAAAATGATAAATTTTCCATAGAAATTAATTATATTTTTAATAATGTTTGTAATTAAAAAGATAATGAAAATCTCATTAATCTCCATTCGATGTAACAATTGTAGTATATAATATTATTACGAATATACTAATAATTTCTAAGTGAAAAGTCAGCAATTATGCTTAAGTGAAAATAGCGCATTATGGTCAGACGAGATAGAATCGGGTGGGGAATGCGATTGATTCTACGCGAACTCGAGATCGGGCGCGTGCCTTCACTTTGAGAATACTATCGGACATATCCGATAATGATCTCCGCGTCGAGTATCGCTTTCTCACGACTGTTGACGCATAATTGTTACAAATGCTTAACGCGCGATAAAGTCAAGCGTCCACTTGAATCAGCAAGGGCTACTAATTCGCGATTAATCACCAATGAAACGACTACCGATATTTCATCCAGTTTCATCCACTCATATCTAGTATGCTTAATAGATTTTTTCATATCTTCTGAGATGTGTAGAGCTTATTAATAAAATTACAATTACATAATCTTGTGCTATAAAATGTGTTGTACACATTAATAAGTACCGTAAAGTATATTCTCGTATATGTATGTGAAATAATTTTTATGTCTCAAAATAGTTTTTTGTCTTATGTGTCTTTTGTTGAATTACATTATATATATATATATATATATATATATATATATATATATATATATAAAATTCTAATCAAAATATAATTAAAATTTTTAATTTGTATCATTTTCTTCTCTCTTTCTCAAGTCACTCATTCTCTTTGTTTCTCGTAAACACCAATCTTTTTTAACTGGTGAAAGCGGATAAAAATGACAGTACAAACATCGATTTTGTTAGAGTCGCTTCTCTATAATAAGTTTCGCAAGTTTATTCTACTTTAGCGTAAAGACTTGTTTTATCCGTGTGACCTCTTACATACCAGGAATAGATTTGCACGACCGCAACGTTCTTCTTTTCCTACGTTGAAACAAGTGCTTCTCTGATAACGTTAATGTATATGCATACAATGTACATACATACATACAAACTTTCCCGTTACATCTCGCAATTTTCGCCGCAGAATGTCCCAATCTCAACAGATTAACGCGAGCTCAATAATTGCTCAACCTCTGATGAACGATTCAATGTGTTTTATCAATGTTGACAATGTCCGATCTCGTTTGCTCTGGGAGATAAAATGCTAAGATCTAATTAGATACTTGAATTTATCCTGATTGTTAGATTTCAAAAGGAAAGCTGTACAAGATCTCTTACATTCTACTTTAATGAATAAAATTAAGAAATGGAGTTATATTAATTTTCTAAATGGTTTTTATTGAAAAGTTAATATTTTATAATGCTCGCGTCACATTATTATGCAGACAGCACATGATAGTTCATGTACATTTTATTGTACATGTATACATATATTTTCTAAAAAAGAAATACGTTTAGGAAACGTGTAAAAAACGAACTTGCTATTCGGATAACTGCAGTAACGCCTTTTTTTCAAAAGTGAATCTTGTTATTAAAAATAAGCAAAATATATATGTCTTTATTTATCTTATTAAAATATATTAAACAATAATTATATAAAAATATAATCATTCTTACGCAAATATATAAAATTTTTTTAAGATGCTGAAAATTATTGTTGAAAATTAATGAGTTGTTATGATAATTTTTAAAGTTGACATATAGATGTGAAAAATTTGCTAATTTTTTTATGAAACGAATGACCAAGTGTCAAAACATAGTTTTTAAAGTTCACGTACGAAAGACAAGAATTTATTATCGTTGTAAGTTCTGCAAAGTACACGTTGGCCGGCGTAATAACTTAGCTTTTTAGCACCTCGTATAAAAAGAAGTTTCGCTTCTGACTTATATACACATATTATAACCAAGCCTTGCTTAGATCGCCTCTCTCCTTACGAGAGAAGTATAAGGTGCTATCACACTAGCGTACTATCGTGCTTTAGCGGATGGATTCATTGATGAAAAGCGGCTCGTGCATGAGTTTGCATGCAGAGAATGATTGGCTTAAACGGAACGTCGCAACTTCTCTCATTGCTGTCTCCCCTTTCTCTTTTTCTCTCTTGTCTCTCATCGATTCGAGCTTGTTGAGGAGTCTGTCTATTTCTCGTGTCCGTCTATTTATGGCCACTTTAGCATGCCGCATGTCCATTTGGAATCGTTAAAAATAATCTCGTGATCGCATCCATGTAGGCGAGATTCGGCGCGTGATTATTGCTGAATTAAATCGCTAAAATAAGAAGAAAAGAAATACATAAGAAATATCTTATACATATATACATTACATACGTACACATACATGTATATACATACATGTATAAAATGTCGGATAAGTCATTGGTCCGCAGCGTCATGACACACTGTTTAGCGTCAGTTCACGTTAATCACGTGAATTTTATTTATGTGATTTGCCAGATGAGAATTATGTCCAATTTAACGTTTAACTCTAGAAACGTGGTATTTCTGGTTATACGCCAGCAAGAAACTATTCTTGTGTGTTATCTCGGTATAATATTTACAAATTTGTCAAGCAAATTATTAAGTATAAATTAAGCAAATTAATGAACTGTTGGAAGTTCTTGGTAAATAATTACTGTGAAAAAAATTTACTTATTTTATATTATCTAAATTTAGAAGATAATTTATAGAAATAAGTGAAAAATTGATGTTATCATTTTTAAACATAATTATTATATCGATATTTTATTTTTATAATTATTGAAATAGTGAAATAATACAATTAGGTAATAAAATCATATTAAAAAATATATATACATATATATATATATATATATATTTGCTGTATAAATATTTGCACACAATGATCAACTCAGTCGGGCGCATTATTTTACTTGCTGCGTTAACACGTTGGTAACGTAACGTCTTCGTAATCTCATAAACGACGAAGGATCAAGCAAATCGATTTCACCTCATTCGCGCTCAATGTTACTGACACATGCAACGAAGCGTAGATATTTTTGAAACGAATCGCGTTTCGGTTGGACGGGTTGGACGGAAGGCATCGCGTGCTCCAGAATCTCTCTCTCTCTCTCTCTTCCCCTGGCGTTTCTCTGGTTACACGAGATGACGCAACTCCACATAGCCTCCTCCGCACTTACTCTCGTATTGCGTAAATCGCCCTAATAAGGGCTAAAACGTGATAAAGTAATTCGATCAAAAATACGATGTACCCTACAATTTGATAGTAGCGATTTTAATGGATTAGGAATTGGGTTATTAATAACAAAGTTTAGGGTGTAAGTATATATTTTTAATGAATTTCTAATTTGTTATTTCTATAAATAGGATTAATGACAATTTTGATAGAATATTGATAATTTTATGAATAAAGAAGAGCATTAAAAAAAAGCATTAAAATAATATCATGAAATTTCTTGAATTCTTGGATATCAGACTAACATTCCGTTTTCTTGCGCTTTGAGTAGTGCTTGTGCAATTATAATTTATTTTGCTACTAACTAATATTACAATGCTAATTATCTCTATAATTTTATTTTTCTATAAGTTCTACTAGTTTTTAAGTAAGATTTAATTTAAATGAGATTTCAAAACTTCCGAGGTGTAGTTATCCATGTATAAAGATTGAAATTTAAAAAATTATAAAAATTGATCCTTCTTGTCTTCTCCTGAGATATTCGCTAATGGAAAATTTATTTTAAGCTTCTCAAGGGATTATGCTAGATATCCTGCCTCTGCTCGTTTTAGAGCATCAAAATATCATCGTGATTTCTTAATGAGATTTTCTTATAATTCCTTGAAATTTCGTTTTTCCGCGATGTTACGATTTTGCATCGCGCAACAAGAGACTTCTGAATGAGAAATTTTGAACTGTCGAACGCGGGGCGAGTTATACGATCGTGCACGCGTGCCGATCGATAAAATGAATAAGGCGAACAATGCAACCAACACTCGCGTCGGCCACGTTATTAAAGCAGCGCGTCAGATCGTGAAACGAAGGTGGCCCTGAGAAATTGCATTCCCAAATCGGTGATATTTATAAAATATCAGTCTGAATGTCAAACAATTTATCCTGATACTATCTTGATAAAAGTTACCAGCGTTTCAAATCGCTCACGTTTATTCTTTTCCCCGATGTACTCGATGTAATTCTTTTTTATCAATAATATCACAATTTTATATTTCCGCAGTTAACGTAAAATAAAATACATAGAATACATCTAACATCTACATCTACAGTTGCAATTGAATGAAATATCAATCTTAAGACTCTCAAAAAATTCAAATTTACATTTGGATTAATTACGAGCGATAAAAAAAATAAACATACACATGTGCTAGCTATATAATATATGTATAATTATAAATTTGTTATGCACAGACATAATATTAATATAGATGTGTAATCTTTCATAAACATTTCTTTTTAATTAATTGAGACATAATTTAAAACATATTCTAGAAAATTATATACACACATTCATAGAATTATGAAAAAAGTGCATAATAAATTATATAATAACGCTTGCCAGAAAGAATTAACTATGATGCATGATGTGATTTCACACGTGTACATACACATAATATTATATGCATCAGCTGGATGTGTGTAACTACAGATATTTATACTGCGCTGAAACCTTCCAAACAGATTTCAAACAAAGTCTTTCTGAGAGTCAATATTGTATGTAGTGAGACGTTTCTTTAGCATTGGAAGAATTAAGTCTCGCGGTATTCAATACACGACACGCGTATAACGAAACTATTAACGAATTAATTATGATAATAATCATAATTTTACAGCAATTATTTTTATTTCTTTTAGCAAGTTTGCTTTTTACATAAACATAGTTTTGATGCAAAAAATGTTTGCGCTTTGAAGCTAAACCGTTTGCTCTGCAAACAAAAAATTTGTTTTTAATTTAACTGGTTAATTTTGTAAAAGGATATTAATTACAGTTTTTCAACTTAATTGGCGAAGCGATATTGTTAATTATGTTAAAAGAAATGTAGTAACCGTAAATTCGTTTCTCATAGAAAAATTAAGTCCAAGTGTATAGTAAGTGTAGAAAGAAAGAAAGAAAAAATTTTTGAAGATAAATTTGTGTATATAATGAAAATATATGATAAAGAATATATTATAAATTTCTCTAAAAAAATGTAATTTCAGTGTCGAATAAACACTAAAATTTAAAGAACATGAAAAGATATCATATGTGATATATTTATTTAATTTCTTTTTTTAAAATACGCGACGTAGGATTTTATCATATTAATTATTCAGATTTCTTTTATTTTGTACTTAGATCCTCTTACAATTTTCATCTTTTATTACAGTTTCATCGACGCAAAAATTATACGCAATTTGCACACAGAATAACGTCATATCAATCATTCTGACATTTTTTTGTTCTTTACTCCATCATTTTAGTTGAATTATGGGACAAAAAGCTGCATTGCAAAAAGGGACCTAGATAGGAAGTGACCTCTAAAATCCTGAGATCTCAAACGTCAAAGTAAAAAGCCCACCGAGAATTAAACCTGGAAATGACTTTTATCCTTCCTACATACAAAGTGTACCAGAAATATCCTCAATTTTTCTTAGCTGTAAATATTGGAAGAAAGTAGGAGATAAATATATTATGATTTTTTGAAAATTGGGAGATTTTACTTTTTATGACATCTTTTGTATTAAATCTTATTAAGAGTAACATATAAATTTCTCTTTAATTCTCATAAAATCACACGCAAATTAGAATTTAAACTGAAATTTTCTAATCTGCTACAAAATATATTCTGTATAAATTTTTTTATAATATCAAAATAAATAGATTTGTCCCGTATATAAATATTGTAATATATGCATATTGTATAATAACATACTAGTTGTAACATTTCATGAAGCATTATTTTTCTGCAAAAGAATAATATTCTTGAAAGATTGATCTTGAAAGTTTTTACTATTTTATTATTTGATTCCGACTTCTCTTCAACGTAAGAAACAAACGATAAGGTGAACGCAGTGACATGATTCCGACAACGAGCTCGATGGGATTCTTACGATCGACACGACCTTGCCCGTGAAACGCAGTACAGTAATTTGCTTTCCGGCACCTCCGCGGATGGGAAACGCTCTCGTTTGTTCACTCCGCACGCGTCTCAAATCAGACGCAATTGCGGATCATTGCGACACTTCACATGGTTATGGTTATTAATGCAATTTGACTTGCGACAGCGCACGTTAATGTCGCAAAATGCGCATCATTTTAATTCTCGATATGTATCCCTCAAGATATGTACGACCAAGTACACGATAAAACATACATACACATTATCCAGGTAAAAATCGTTCTGGTCTTTAATCGAAACTGTCCGAAACAATGCAAACACGATCCATGAGTAAAATCGGACAATAAGAGCTAATGCATAGTTGACAGGATGCAAACAACGAATTTTTTCAATCACTCAATCTGTTCGCTGACCGGATAGCTTTATTAACAATGAACGTACGCTTCAGTTTGAAATTGGAAATCTTCTCCGGCGATACGAAATCAAATGAAATTGAAAATTCATACATCAAACATGAATATACATATAAAGTTTGGTTTATTTAATTTATTTTGTCTTCGTTAAAAAGAATCTCAATTTGAATTAAAATGTATATGTATTTATCATTAATAAAGCTGTCCAGTCTTCGAACAGATCTATTGATTGATGATTAAGAAGATTGATGATAATTGTTTATGTCCTTTGGCTAAAGAAAAACTTTTATTATCTTTTATTTTATTTATTAAGACAGCTCAAAGTTTTTTAATTATCTTTTTAAATATACAAAAATTTTAATTACAAATTGATTTTAACCCGTATTATTTCCACGATTTTAATTAAAAGTTGATATAAAAACAATTCAGCTTTTCGACTCGTTCTAATTTGAAGCACAGATCCGTCATCAATATCGTTCTAAAAAACGCATATTATTTGTTGTAGAAAATTCCTTCTAGAACATCTTGATTTGTCTATTTGGGGTTGTTAAGTTTTCAAGATCATTTCTACATTCTTTGTTAATTTTAATTCAGTTGAATCTAAAAGTCGAAATCAATTTCAATCTTTTCAACTTTACTCAGTAGTCTTTCGCGACACCCCGTGTATGCCGGCGCGCCATTCATCAAACGACGACGATTATCAACTCTGGTGCATGTTGATGAATGCCATCCGATCGGCTAATTCGGCTGTCATCATTGTCGTGTTGACACTTCGCAGAATTTCGTAATTTAACCCAACCCACAATTCGCCGCGCTGAGAGACGAAGGATCGAGGGGGAATCATCGGTCTTTGCCTCGTTCTGCGCCGACGTTCTTATTCTTATCGTCTTTATTTTCGTCGTCGTCGTCTTCGTCGTTTAGAATCATTAGAAGTGTGCGTTCCTTAACGTCGACAATTACATGGTTAAACGACATGTCGGAATATCGGTCGCAGTTTCAAATGCAACCGGATTACGAGGCTGTCATGCAAACGGAATCGCGGCGCAATTTCCACTTGGTCACCGGCGATAAATCTCGCACAATGAATCTCACAAAGTTGATAATTGCTGCGTCGTTGATTGGAAGTTAATCGGCTTAACGGAGATCTGACGTACTATTCTTTTAATGCACATCTGCATGTAATGGACTTTTTTTAATTGTTAAAAAATTTTTTTCTCTACAGAATATATATATATATATAGGACATCTTTAATCTATTTTTTTAATTAAAGATGCTTTTCTACACTTTTCTTATTAATTATTAAACGCTTTTTAAGAATACCTAATCCATAATTTAGTAAATAAGTAATTTTATTTGAACGCGAAATTGTATGAAATTTTTTCCTAGTATCAATTTTATTATCACGTCCTGGCCTCTCATTAATATTTAGTATTTATGTGTTTGTATACTTTCGCATTTTGAAAACATCACTCATCATTACGAGTTTGGCAATTGTTACAATAGTATTAGCGAAGTTTCGAGTGATGCAACGACGTGAATGAGTTATGAGACGATGCGACAAGTAGATCAGTTTGGTTCGATACCAACTAAACAATATATTGCCGAAAGTGTGAGACAACGAAAGTCAGCCAAAAGCTATAATTTATAATCATAACAATACACTGTAAAATCGAATGGAATCGTTAACATTTTCAGCACATGCACGTCAAACTTTTTCGCACATTGTAGGTACTTAAATTCGTTTGGAAAGGAAACTACAGTCATGTATTCTGGATAATTAATCCCTGGGAGGGAATTATAGAATAACATTTAAATATATCTATGTTAATTAAAACGATTTGTTATTATAAATTAAAAGAGCAGAGTCTGACTAATTCGTACTGCTACTACTTGATTCTTCATCTGTATGTATATTACGTGATTGAAGGGTAAATATTCGTATCTCTGGTGCTTCTAAAATAATTTTTATATTTTCTTCCCAAAAAAACTGTTCTAAGCCAATTAATTAGCTTACTTATCAAAAATTATGATGCATTCATGCACGCGAACATTAACGCGCATTTTAATTATCCTCCCAACAGAAGTAGGTCCTTGATGTATGAAATATCCCAGGATCCCCTACGTGATTTGATTAAGAGTTCCAACAGCTCCAAGGCTAAAACTTAATTAAATATTAATTAGAATGACAATGTATAAGGAACCATCCCGTCTTTGCCACAAATTGCTACAATTTTAATTAATAGAGGATGCAATTAGTGACATTATTGAAAACATTTTTCGATTTTATGTTTTTTACTCTTTTTTAATTTTTATTTCTCGCGAAGAACGAGTTAATCAATAATCTATTATTGCACAGGAAATAAATTAGATAGAGTTCAAACAATGTATTCAAACCTGCACGTATAGAAGTTACTTTGCAATTTGGCTCCACGTGTGTTTGCATAGCGATCATTTCTCCCGTTCAGATCTGATGCTTTTCACGATCCCGACCTTTTTCCGTTTAATCGACTTCGAAAACGCCATTGTTCTTTTGCCAACGGCTTCTTAAAAATTACGTCTTTTTTTCCAATCATTCTTAGACGTATTATTTGTCAGATCGAAGGTCAATCGCTGAGAGTTTGAGAATTTTAATAATTTTGTGACACTCAATAACAATGACAATCTAATTAAGACTCATGAATGGTTTATGGAATTAATGGATACTATAGTTAAATTATTAGAATTAATAATTATCTTCTTATCTGCTCCACAAATGATCAATCTAAAAAAATTTGAGTTTTTTGTACAAGAATTTACTTATTAACTATAGATAATGAATTAATTACGTTAACGAGTAAAATTGCAAGTTAAAAATTATGCGAAATTTATTAAGATAATCTTATGCGTCCATAATTCGTTCTCTTTGATGAAATATAAAATATTGCTAAAATTTAATATATATATATATATATATATATATATATATATATATATATATATGTGAGCTATATATTTTTACTTATCTGTACATTGATATTATGCTTACATATATCTATGCTATAGTTTATGTAATTACACATTTACATTTATTTTTCAATTGTGTTCAGTATAAGTACTATTACTATTATTAAATATGGAAGATTTCTTGATATTTACTACTCACTTTTGCATGATTACATTCTTCGAACTAATTTAACGGTACTGTATAGTAAAACTCCTCTTTTAGTAAGGGCATTGTACCTTTTTCCAATATCTTTGTATACATTCTGACGGCACGTAATAAAAAGGACATTGCCATTATATTGAATTCGTTTTATTAAGTATGCCTAATTTCTGAAGATCGATAAAAATCTTCTCTTGATATTTTAGAAGACCTCCTGTACATGAAAGTGTTTTATCTTTTGAAGAAAACTCTGTAAAGCTTTAGACGTTTATATTTAATTCATCTTATAAATTTCTCTCTCTCTCTCTCTCTCTCTCTCATTAATTTATAAATTAATTATATTTTTTTATAATATATATATTATTTTTATAATCAATCGTATTGTTGCAATTTTGCATACATTATTCCCTCGATTTGAATTTTCTATAAAGATAAATAACAAATCTTTATTTAAATTCGCGAGAGAACTTTTTTCTAAAATTTGCATTCGATGCTTAATTACCCGGCCAGTTGCATTCGAAGTGCAGTGAGATGAAACGGGAAAGCTCTCCAGGATAAAATTTGGCAAATAAGAGATCGACTTCAATACCGTGTCGTATCTGCGTGTAATTTCCTGCGAAACCGTCCATGTGGTCAATTACGATAAGCGCGCTATAATAGCGCGGTAAATGTCGTTACATCGACAACTATCGATTTTACGGTCAACAATTACACACGTGTCGCGATATCGCGCAATCGTTTTCGCGGATTCGGGTACCCACACGCACATATCAAACCAGTAAACAATAGAAATATTGTTTTGCTGGCATGAGTGACCGCCCCTTGTCACTGTTGGACTCACATGTTTTTTGGCCGTACAACCGAAACGCGCAGCTGTCATACGAGGTAATCAAGTCTACGAGAGGAGCGAGAGGCGCTACGTGACCAAACCGGTATATCGCTGCTCAGAAATATGCGCAGGGTCAAAGTAGAGATTGTACAATTTTACAATCTTCAACGCAGTGGCTCTCTCTCTCTCTTTCTCAACAATTCCGACGGTCTGTCTCTGTTTGCGAGAAAATAGCATACATTTTTCTACAATTCTATAATTTTATAATTCCAATTATTTTAACCCTATAACAACTATGACGTTTGGAACTTTGGAATTAAAGTAGTTATGATTAAAGTAGTTATGATAAATTGATCATCTCTTTTTTTCTCGACAAAGATAAATTAAACGTAAATTCCAACAAAAGCCATTTAATAGATTCTGTAATTTAAAATTTGAAACTAGCCATTTTGACGGAATTGTTTTAGTATTAATAATCAATTGAGCGTTTCAAATTCATACCAGTCATCTTATGTTTACCAAAAACACAAAATGTCTCAATAATTCAACAGTTTATTTTCGATGCCGTCTTCTTTTGCTGATATCGGAAACATTTTTCTACTGGATACGTTTATTATCGATCGAATTACCCATTTATTCGCGAATGCATTCTCAATAAAATTATCCTTCTCTAAAGAATCGAGCATTATTTTCTTAGCTCACTATTCGTTTCTCCGATGAACAGTTCGATTTTTGCGAGCAACATCGAAGCGACGCGAGGCGTGGAGGTGCGCATCCGATGAGATCGATAGCATGGAGCGGGGTCACCTTGAGAAGGAGGACACGCGCTCTCCCCCGCTTCGCGCTTCGAAATTCCCGCGCCGCCAGACTGGCGAGTTTCGCGCGCATTTTTCGTTCCGTTATTTATCGCTGCGAAAGAGGAGCCGGCGGCGCGGTGCCTTCCTGGCGCTTCGCCACGCGAACTATTACGGTCGCGACGTGGCGACTCTGTGATAATAATATGATAATCACCGTCACGTGGTGCGGGAACGCGCAGGGGTTGGCTGGCGGCGGCCGGTCACGTGGCCGCCGGCGCCGCGGGCCAATCGCGCGCGGCAGTTGGCCACCCCAGTCAACGAGAGGGATGCGGTACGGGCTGGTCGGTCTCCTTGTCGCGCCATCAAGTAATTATCCGAGTCCGGCGATCTGCTCGTTTACGACACCAGGTATGATGAATCGTGCGCAAAGACGATTGTAAATTAGACAAAGTATTACAATGAAGGATGTTACATTTTAATAACGACGATACAAACAATTAAAGAAAGTAGCGAAACAGTTTGCAAATTGTTGTTTTACCCTGTGAAAAAATTTACGCACGATAATCGTGACTTATATAGTTTCCGAAAGGAAGACCAGAGCCGGAAGCGGCTCCTGCCGCGTTATAATTCTCGCGTTTATATAAGAAGCAGTGAAATCCAGAATTATTTCGAGCCCGGCGCGTCTGCAACGAAACTCCGCGCGCGGATTACGCGACTACGAGGGCAGACCACGTGGTCCGATCCTCCTCTCGCCGGACGGCTCTAAACTTAGGAACCGGCACAAATCGAATATAACCAAGTCCATTCGGTTTCGCGATGCTTTCTATTTTTTTTTCTTTTTGCAAACGTGCGAAATGCGGTCAATAGAAACGCATGAATTGGCACGTAAAAATTGTATAAATTCGCTTCCTAAAAGAAGGAAAGACTAAATAGGATTTGGAGTGAATTAAATAAGGAGAAGAAAAATGCTAGAGAAGTTTTGGGTGGAAAAAGAAAAAAATAATAAAAGAAGAAAGGAGAGCGAAAGAAAGGAATGGGAAAACTTTGGACAAAGATAGAAAGCGAGATAGAAAATAGGAGTAAAAGTGAAATCGAAACTAAAAAAAAAAGGACAAACCGGATAAACTATATAAGAATAAGAAAAGTAAATAGCAAGTGGAATAAAAACAGGTGAAGGAGCTAAAGTAAGATATTTAACGCTACATTCTATCTATTTCAAGTAATATAAAAATAAACGTTTCAACCTGTCATTAGGTCATTTTCAGTATTATTGATCGCAAATACAAAAGTGCACGATGGAATAATTATGAACAATAGCGCAGATAGGTATAATATTAAAATTGATAGTTATAATTCGAGATGGATAGTTAAAATTTATGATGTTTGCAATAAGTTGTTGAGAGATAAAAAAATATTATGGGTCAAGAATAAAATAGTAATAAACCGCTAATATAATATTATAAGTAAATAGGTAAAAAATAGATAAATTATATATAATAGATCAATATGGTTAATATCCTCCAATGGGTTATTTATATTACACTACCAGGTTACAAAAATTAAAAAAAGGACTAGCTAGAGGATAAAGAGAGAAATAAATTACAGTGTTTGCAATACTTTCAATATTTTTCGCTTTATCGAAATCTTTATTCTCTCTCTTCAAGTGGAATCGCTCATCAGAAAATCAACTTATCTTTAATTCGAATCGGTATCGCTTCGTAGAATAATCAATTTCGTGACTTCGAATAGCCTTCCTGAATAAGAGTTTATCTTATAATAACTTTATAAGACAGGCGTGACTGATTCGTTGCTATTTAAAGAAGTAAGAAAGTTTGTTATTTGAAACTTCGACAGCATCAATATATTATTTATGAAGAGTTTCACCACGGTTTACTCCGTTCTTTGACTTTCTTAATGTAACTCTTGCTAAAGAAGTTTAATCGGATAACAGATAAGATAGACCGCTTCAGAAAACTGCTGCCTGTAAAACATTGAACAATGTTTCAAAACGTCATTTAATCAATCTTTCAGATATTGACGGAATAATCTATCCGTCGAGAAGTAATAAGATTCTATTATTCATCGGATAATTTTGCAAGAAAGGAATTATTCCTGCCTAAACCAACAAAGAGTTCGCGTGCTTAGACATGGATAAGCTTTTTTACAACTTTGATTAAGAAGATCGTAGGTACTTCAAATTGCTCGGAAAAGGAACCGGGTAACAAGAAAACGGACATAAAGAATTTTTGAGAGATAAAATGATTACCGTAAGTAAACAATTACAGCTGGTAGCGTAATTATCTATAAATAGCGACATTGTAATTTTGTTATTTCATATATTTTGTTATGTTATTTCATCCTGTACTTTACGTACGTTCGCAAAATGAATAATTATGATTGGAAACATGTCAGAACAGAAACAATTCACGTACAAGGTCGATAAAAATGACTTAATGACATTGATAACTGTTAATAATTACTGTTAATTACTTACTTATCTGTTACTTTCAAAGATAGTATATATACTTATATACTATTCATATATACTATTTATATACTATTTATATACTTAATCGTCATAATTTTGTCAATTAGAATTTAAAACGCTTCGATACCTATTATTTTTTGCAATTGGAAAAAAAAGTTAATTCTTATTGCGCAGTACGTTTAGTTTATTGTGAGCATAATTCCATAACAAATATTGTCTAATAATAAATAATATAAGAGGCGCGTATAAGAGGCTCGTCGGTTTCGGCGCAACGCTGCGCGTACACTTGGCGCGAGACACTACCGTGCCTCCTGATATACATTTATACATAGTAATATTTATATATGTTCATATGTGAAAAATTTTTTTTCCGGATCGATATAAATATTGATGCTTACGGATACAGTACCGGTTCCGCAGGTACCCGAATATATGGGTACCCGCGGAATCGGTCCGGAAGCGTACATAACGGGTAACGGGCGGTCGGGCAGGTACTCGGTTTTCCGGGTATTCCGAGTTCTAAATAAAAGCAGCATGCACAATAAACTTAACAAATTAGTAATCATTTGATCTAATTGGACACGAGTACCTTTGATTTGATTCAATAGATATTTTCCAATCGAAATAATGTATATTTCACAATTTTTTTTTTAAATAAAAGATAACTGTTTTGTCACCACAATTTTGTCCCTTTGGTCACGTAAATCTTTAATGTATCCAGTCTCTCAATTATGTAATATATTTCACGTTTAAAATATTAAAACAAGATGTGTTTTCCTTTGTAGCTACCGTGGGACATGATCCGCAGACGAGCAATGGTGGTCAGCTACAACTGCAACAACAGCAAGTACAATCGGGGGGTTGGCTGGGAGGAAGTGCTGGAGACACTGGCGGCGGACTGGTCTGCCGATCTGGTAAATCGATCAACGGCAGCAGCAACGGCAAACCGTCGTTACACCATCCTCAACAACGGCAACGTCAACAGCAACAGCAGCAGCAGCAACAACAACAAGGCCAATCTGGGGGTGTGGGGGATGACGAAGACGGGGGTGGAGGGAGCGGAGGGCTGGAGGGGACGGACGCAGAGGCGAACGACGCTGTTCACCTCAAGAGACGGGTGGGACTCGTCAGTGGGGTGGCTCTAATCGTCGGCACGATGATCGGCTCCGGGATCTTCGTGTCGCCGTCAGGTCTGCTGCTGCGGACCGGTAGCGTCGGCATCAGTTTTGTCGTGTGGACCGCGTGCGGTCTGCTGAGCCTCTGCGGCGCTCTCGCCTACGCCGAGCTGGGCACCATGAACACGAGCAGCGGCGCCGAGTACGCGTACTTCATGGATGCATTCGGCGCCCCGCCTGCTTTCCTCTTTTCCTGGGTCTCCACTCTGGTGCTCAAGCCGTCGCAAATGGCGATCATCTGCCTGTCATTCGCCCAATACACCGTCGAGGCGTTCACCGTCGACTGCGAGCCGCCCAACCAGGTGGTCAAGATCGTCGCTCTGCTGGCGATCGTTCTCATACTCCTGATCAACTGCTACAGCGTCAACCTGGCCACCGGCGTACAGAACGCCTTCACCGCCGCCAAATTGATGGCCATACTCGTGGTGATAGTTGGCGGCTCGTACAAATTGATACAGGGTAATACGCAGCATCTGCAAACGGCGTTCGATACCATCGACGGTAGCACCATCAACATCGGTCGCCTCGCCACCGCCTTCTACACCGGGCTCTGGGCATACGACGGCTGGAACAATCTCAATTACGTGACCGAGGAAATTAAGAACCCTTCCAAGAATCTGCCCAGGTCCATTATGATCGGCATACCACTCGTCACGCTCTGCTACGCGCTCATCAACGTATCTTATCTGGCGGTCATGTCACCGTCGGAAATGATCGAGAGCGAAGCTGTGGCAGTGGTAAGCACGATCGACAAAAGTTCGCTTGTATATATATTTAGAAAATATATTAAGAGACGCGGGAGCGTCTCACGCCAAATATATTTTTCGTAAGGTACATTCTATCACGAGATTCTATCGGTTGTCCTCATCGTCGCTTTGCGAGTTAACCCGAGTCATCGGAGAATCTGTAGATTCGGGATTGCTACCTTTGTAGCCTGGTCGATTTTGCTACTTTGTATTCCAATTTGTCCGGTCAATTTGTTCCTACATTTTGATTATGACGAATGTTCCTTCGCAGACGTTCGGCAATCGAATACTGGGTGTGATGGCATGGCTGATGCCACTCTCCGTAGCGATCAGTACATTCGGGTCCGCTAATGGCACTCTGTTCGCCGCGGGTAGGCTCTGCTTCGCTGCGTCGCGACAGGGTCATCTACTCGACTGCTTGAGCTACGTGCACGTGCGACGCTTCACTCCTGCCCCAGGCCTCATCTTCCATTCCCTCGTAGCAGGTATCAAGCTAAAACCAGACACCAAGCGAATGAATACGAATAGGTGCGATCGCATCGGGCAACTTGCTTCGATAAATATATAAATACTATCGTTCGCACCCACTGAAACTCGTGTTTTGTGTTTATTCATACTTGTTTGCGCTCGTTCACTTGGAATCTGACTTCATGCAATCATCCTAAATTTAAAAAAAAATTTTTTCTTATTTTTTAGACATGTATTTTCGGCTCGTCTTTTAGATATCTTCTGTAAGATTTAAATTTTCGAATTAGACATCCTTCTGGCTTATTTGAGATTTTGTTTTATATAATGTATGTTGTTTCTCTACTTCCAAGGCGAAACAGGTGCTATATTGTTCGTTGTACTTATACTTCAAGGTATCTAAATGTGTTGTAAGCCAAATTACTGATTTCGCAGGCGCGATGGTTCTCTCCGGTAATATCGACTCGCTGATCGACTTCTTCTCGTTCACCGCATGGATATTCTACGGCGGCGCGATGGTTGCTCTACTGGTGATGCGGAGAACCAGGCCCAATCATCCGCGGCCGTACAAATGCCCGCTAGTGATACCTGTGCTTGTACTCGTCATCTCTGCGTATCTTATAGTGGCGCCGATTATCGACAAGCCCCAGATCGAGTACCTGTACGCGGCTGGTTTTATCGGTGCGGGCATGCTCGTCTACCTCCCCTTCGTAAAATTTGGATATGTGCCCAAATTCATGGGTGGGTATATATATATATATATATATATATACATATGTCATTATACTGCCAGAATAAAGACCAAGTTAATTTAATAAATGATAAAATTTTACAGTGCTCTATCAGTCATTTTGAATCGTTAATATGAAATATATAAATTTGTTTCCAGAAAAAAGAAATAAATTAAATATTTTGTTGATAAGGAGCAAGAAAAGCAAAAGCTAAATACTGAAAAGTCTGGAATTCAAATTAACGAAGTCTTATTTAAATTTCAAGAAATTTCGAAAAATCTCAGATTATATACGTAAAGAAAAATATACATAGAATTCAACTACCAAAAAAATTAATGAAATTAAGATTATAATTTCGAGTTTCGAAAAGTCTAAAAGTAAGTTTAAAGTTCAGAATCTTTTTAATCTTTTTTTAAAAATCTAAAATAAAAATTTCAAGTTAAAACTTTTATTGAAATTTAACTTGTTTTCCTGTTTTTATATATTTCTATTCTATTCTATTATATTTCTACTCAATATTAAATTTTACATGAAACGTTTTCGTTTGTTTTCTGATTGTAGAAGGTGTCAATGCCTTCCTGCAGATGTTACTAGAGGTGGCTCCAACGGCGGTTGCCTTCGACTGATTTCATTTCGAGAGATCAACGTACAGTTCTCTAGAATGCCGAATCATTCCATTATGGCATTGCGTGAACTGTATGCACACCTGAATATACCCTATTTTAAATACATACACAGACAAGAGCATTATATCCTATATATTACAAAGCTCAAGGCTGGCCCAAAAAATTAATCCATATAAAGAAAAGGCATATATATTATATAAAAATATATATTATTTTATTACTTGTTATTCTTCATACATAGTATACAACATGCAGAAGAGATATTATTGTTAGACAATAGATAGTTGATGTTGTAATGAAAAAGCGATCAACAGAAAATATTTTAAATGTTTGCAGTTACAAATATGCCTCTTTTTTTGTACACCTTTCTTGTCCTTTTCCAAAACTACCTGTCAAATTGTTGCCTATTATTTTTCATAAATTTCTTCATGAACTCTTACAGATGCTACTTTTTAAGAACAATCTTTATTAACCTAATTAAAAAATTCAATTAGATATCTGATAGACAAAATTATTAATAATTATATAGTTTTTATTCTAATTTACAACATCCTTACAAGATACTTTATTCTATGTATTTCCTTTGAATTCTGTCAATTTCAACAACATTTTATGTTTCGCAAAATGTTTTAAATCAATAAATTCAACTCTTCTGTTTAAGCAAGACATCCTTTGGCACCTTTCCATAGACGCGTAGAATGCCACTATCCTTCTTCTGCGTATTCTTGAATTTGGGTTTGACCAAACTACTGGTAAATCCAGACTTATGTCCCTCGTTTTCCTTCTTCTTCTCTTTCTCTTTTTCTATTTTTCGACGAGTCTTTAACGCTTTATAATTCATTCTCCTATTCTTAGGAGGTATTGCACCTAAGCTAATAGCGAGCTCAACCTTTGCTCTCCTTGCCTTAGGTTTTTCAAAACCAGACATACCAAACTTGATAATCTCGTATCGTAATTTCTTCATCTCTTTTTCCTGCTGTTCCTTCAGCTCAGCAGGCGTTTGTTTCGTTGCAGACTCATCGTTATGCTTTCCTTTATTATTCGAATCATCTATAGATTTTAACTTTTTCTTCCGTGCCTGATAATTCACAGAGATGTAATCATTTGTTGCAGTTTTCTTGATTTGAGATCCACGCGTTGGTACAAAATCGTCCATCTTTTTCTCACACTAAGGAAAAATAATATTAAAAAAGAAAATCAATATTAAATAAGAAACGCTTTATTTTCTATTCTTAATCTAACCTCAGTTAACAATATACAAGTTAGGAAAACTAATTTTTATAACACACATTAAAGGTAATTTAAGAGACAAATTAATAGACAAACTTTAAATGTTTAGAAACGAAAATTTATACATGTGTATAGCTGTTAGATTACAAATATTTATAACTTACATCAACTTGCAATCATAATTGACCATAACCATGTAAGATTCAATAAACTCTGAGAAAATTTGATGTATTCGAGCGCTATCTAAAGGCCGCAGTATAGACTTTTGCTTAAGGCAATAATAAATAACGCATAAAGAAATCAACCAATCAAAGTCCTTCTTTCTTTCTCCAGGGTGGAAATAAAGAACTCTGATTGGTCGATTTCCTCATGCGTTTTGCAAAAGTCTGTGCTGCGGCCTTTACACAGTGTTACTAATCTACAAAAATTGTATCGATACTTAGGGGTTTTCATCAGTACCAACGTTATCCCCTCTTTTTTTATGGAAATTGCCGTGTAATTCAGTCGGCAACATCCCACAAGTTTACGGCGTGAGTTCTCCGACCGGCGACCCGGGTACTCGCACGAGAGTCACGGGGGTGTCTGGCGTACATCGCAGCCGCGAGTCTGCGCGAGTCTCATGTGATCGGCCGCGTCCGGGGCGCGGAAGCAGCAGCGTCATGGGTCTGATCTCGGATCCGCTTTTGTTCGCGATCGCGTTGCTCGACACGGGCTGCGTGCTATTTCTCCTGGTGTATTATGTATCCTTTTCGCTTCCCGGTCGCGTCTCCTGTCGATCCCCCTTTCGAACCCTGCGGCGACCGCGCTCCGTCGAACTCGCGAAGCGCGGTCGCCGCAGTACTTTCTTCGCGATGGAGGTTATCTCGAGATTGGCAGCCATGCGGTGGCGCCATTTTCAAACATTAATTAAGTTCCGATTAAAGTTTACACTCTGTTCAGACACATTTTATTATTTTTTTTTTCGATACAGTAAAGTAAAAAGTACAGGAAAGTAAAAAAAACGAATATAAAATTAGATTTATGGATCAAGAAAAAGATTTTATCACATTGTAGTTTAAGCTTGTAGATAATTAAAAACCAGGTTTAAGGATAGCTAATTAATGTTATTATGGATTGTTATTTTCCTTGACGGAGAGGTGAAGATTATAACGCTGTCGGATCTCGAATGTGATTATCTGAACGCGCAAGAATGTTGTTCCAAGTTGAACATGGTATGATATATGAAAAATATCTCGTTATTACGAATACAATACTAAATTGTTAATTTCCATTGCAGGGAGTGTTGCCAAAATTAATAGCACACACATTTCTGGTGTTTCTTCTGTTGATACATGGACAGCTGATATTAACGCTAGTGAACGTACCAATGACGATCTGGTTGTTTTACGAGTACTTTAGCGTTCCCAGCGGCAATATGGGGGTCTACGATCCCACGGAGATTCACAATCGCAGCCAGCTGAAGAGATACACGCGCGATTGCATGATTCATCTCGGATATTGCCTCGTGTTCTTTTTCATTTACCTTTATTGGTAGGTATTGCGTAAGTTACTTTTTATACGTAGTACAAAAGGAACAAAAAAGTTTACGTGCATTTTTTCTTCAGCATGATTGTGGCGTTGCTCAAGGGGGATCCTATCAACAGAAACGACGACACTATAATAGATTTATAAAGATATACAAAGATCAAGGCGAACAAACCCCTTTTATATACATCGTGTTTACGTTATATTCTAATGGTATATAAGAATATTTTAATTCCATATATCTGATATATCGATACATCACATTCTTTAAACAATAAGTATTGTTTATTGAAGCTTTTTTTATATCCATTGTTAAGTATTTAGCTGGACTTATATATTGCTCTCAAACGATCTACCTGTTATCATTTACGATTCCTATTTATTTTAAGATTGATTTCAGACAAATATTTTCCACTCATCTATTTAATGCTTTTAATAATTCTCCTGATTTGAAGGCCTCAAACTGTTGTTATTTGCACAAAAGGTCTAACAATGAAAATAAATAGGAATCGTGTAAATAGCAGACAAATACCAAATGTATCATCGTGTCCATTCGCGCATACAAGCATGCGAGCGATCATAAGTTTCTAGTCTTAAAGATAAGAGTGAAAGTCTGTACCATAGCAGGGATTACGTGTGTTTAAGGGCAACAATACAATCGTAATATTTTAATATTACATTTCATTAAATCTTAATCTAAATGCGGGGATGCAGTTCCCAGGTGAGAAAATCCTCCCTTTCGAAGGATCCACTGTGGATTGGAAAATAGTCTAAATTCATTCCCTCAATTTATTTTCTCCTTTAAGCGCAACGATCTGTAACGAGTCTTTTTCAGGAGGGACCGGAGTAGCGACCGGCGATTTCTCGATCGCGTTACATCACGCGGCTTCTCTTATCGACTGCCTCGTTGAAATGAACCCCGAGTCGGCGATAAGAGACGCTATCGCGAGAAGGAGTACACGGGAACACGAGACGTCGTCGTCATCGCCGTTCTATTTCGCGTGTTTGTCGTGTCAAGTTGACTCAGGTTTAATGGCAGTTGAATGAGATTGGATCGATTTCATGGGCGCGGTGAAGGTGATTAGTCCATCCTCCCTTCGCCGTGGAAGGGCGCGCAACTTATTTTTAGATCGAATTCAAAGCGGTATCTACATAGCTGTCACCTACGACATATATATACGTTTTATATCGCTATATACATATATACATATATATGTATATACGTGTGTATGTGTAGGTGTGGTGGGCGCAACGAATTTTTTTCATCTCGCATTTCCCAAAAAACCCGGCACCCTCGGCACCGGGTCGGAGGGAGTCGGTCATCCAAGCCGATTGGGAGCCTATTTAATTTCTCGCCGGCCGCCGCGTCGTTGCGTCGTCGCGCAAATTGCTCGGAACTAATGCAAAATCGATGCGCCGCGATGCCCCGCGCGCGGCGGGATCCCGGAATTTGCGGAACGGAGAACCGCAAATCGATCCCGCGCGCATACGTATCCGAGGGGATAATAATCGAAGAGGGTCGCGCAACATCGCTCCTCGGTGCCGTTAACTCCCGCGTCGCTATTCGCGCCCTCGTTAACGCTCGTTTGGTCAATCTCTTCGCCTTTCTCGCGTAGCAGCCTCTCGTGTTTTCTCTCCGCGGATACATTTTTTTTCTTTTAACGAGAAGAACGGAAGGGAAACGAGAGAGAGAGCGATACCGTAGCAACCGCGCCTTTTCCTCGGTAGAAAGATCAACAATTCCGGATGACGAAAGTGAAGGGAGAGACTTTTTATTTTTAATATAGGAAACTTTTTAATTTGGAAAAAAAAAACGGAAAACCAAATCGCAGTTGATTAGTTTTAAAAAAATTTGTGTAAATTTAAAAAGAAATTTTATATTCCAAAATTTTTTTATCTTTACAATTGAGATTATGGAGTTATTTCTTTGCGTCACGGATGCAAGTAATGGGAAGGATTTAAATTTGAGATTGAGAGAGAGAAATCAAAGAAATCTGTATGTGCAAATTTTGGATGAAACTAATTGACTCTGAACTAAAAGATGGTGCGACTTAAAGAAATTACAAACTAACTTTCTGCCGTGTGTTAAATTATTAAATAAATTTATAAAAAGTTGACTCGATCGGATTGGTTTCTGGCAGAGATTCAGAGTAACTATAAGGGCCGGTTTTTCAATAATAGTTTAAACTCTGGTTAAAGTTTAAACTCTGTTCAGAAACATTTGATTGCTTTTCAATACACGAACAATAAAAAACCGAATAGTATATAAAACTTTATCGAGGAACATTTTTATTAAACTGTAGTTTAATAAAGCCATTATTGAAAAAAACAAGTCCAAAGTGATAAGTTAAAGATCTCAATCGAGAACCACATGTCATCTTGTTGACACGCATTGGAGTTAATTTCTTGTCATATGAAAAAAACCAGGAAGACTGTAGAAAGATTAGATCAGGGACGGCAAATTATACAGCTAGAAATTTTATCGAATTGATCGAGCGAAGCATTCTCGCGCGTGCGGCCGTAATTTAGCGAGTTCGAAGCGCGAGGCGCGGCGGAGCGCCTCCTGGTGTTGACGGCGCGTGAACGGCCGCGGTGCTGTCGGTACCTGTCTCAGCGTGCGGTGCGACTGGGCGCGACACTCGGCGCGCGGAAGGAGGATGACGATGCTGCTGCCGCGCTGCCGCCGCAGCTTCGGAGCGAGCGGCCGTGCCGGAGCAACCAACGAGCGAGCGAGCGAGCGGCTGAGAGCGTGAGAGTGCTCGCGGCACCAAACCACTCTGGCACTGGAGACCAGTCGCGTTTCCCATCATCATCCTCGTCCCGTCTCGCTCTTTCTCTCTCTCGGCGAGTCCTGTCTGCGCGCGCGCGCGCGCGCTCGCGCGCACTCTCTCTCTCTCTCTCTCTCTCGGTTAAGGACACCCGATTCGTGCTCCGGACAATCGTCATCGCGCGACACGCTCCTCCTCGTCGGTGAAATGTCTCCGCGGGTGACCTTCGTCGAGTCGCGACCCGGCTGAACCGCCCCGGCTGACTCCGCTCGCGAGCGACCCGGGTACTGACGTTCTCGGCTCCCCGGGGACGCGTCCTTAAGAATATACGTGTGTATTTATACGCGCGAGGTGCGCCCAGCGCGACGACGACGACGGCGAGCGTCGCCCGCGCCTTGGTACCACCAGCGGCGACCAGGACACGGTGATCCAGGTGCTCCTAATGCTTGAAATCTCGATGAGGCTTATGTCGCCGACGTCGGAACCGTCGCCGTCGGAGCCGTCGCCGTCGTCGTCGTCGTCGCCGTCGTCGCCGCCGTCGTCGCCGTCGCCGTCGGAGTCGTCATCGTGGTTGCTGTTATTATCGCCGCCACCGTCGCTGGAGTTGGAGTCGCCGTCGCCGTCGTCGTCGCCGTCGCCGTTCTCGTCGCCGTCGTCGCCGTCGTCGTCGTCGTCGCCGTCGCCGTCGCCACCGTCTTTATCATCGCCGTCATCATCCTCGTGGTTAACGTCCGCGTGCTCGCTACCGCCGTTCTCCACGTCGCTCGTCGCTTTGCCTGTACGTCCGTAAGGAAGACTCGGTTCTGAATCAGCGCGGCTTTTGCGGCCAGCAAGGAGCCAGGATGGCCGGCAACAAGGGTACAGGCATCACCATGCACATAAAACCCGTGGAAGTTTCCGAGCAGCTGCAATGTGGAGAGAAGTTTATCAAGTGGGACGAGGTTCGTGTGTATTTTTAATGTTACGGCTCATAGTCGGCGGTTTTAATACCGAGCGCTAGTAAAAGTATAAATGTAAAAGGTCACTTTAGGCATAAAAGTGCTTCCTCCTAGTTTAGCAGAGTCAAAAAAAAAAAGAGAGAGGAGGAAACGGATTGATAATAGCTCGTGTCATTCCTATCCCGAGGCATCAGCTTGCACGTAGATGTGACTTTGTATCGGAAGGAACATTTATGCAGCAATTACATACTTACTAGTCACGCGGCAAAAATAAATCTTTCATAATACCAAATGCTATGTAATCGTAGGATTCCGGGGTGGCAACGCCGGTGACTTTGAAAGTGGATAAATATGGTTTTTACTTACACTGGGTGGATCAAAATAATGAGATGGATATGCTGGACATAGCAGTTATAAGAGATACTCGCACAGGAAAACAGGCAAAGATGCCAAAGGTATTAATTTGATTTGCATTGTTTTCGATAATAACACGAAATATTTTATTAAATAATAATTATGTAAAATAGTCGTATAGCGAATAGATCCATTACCGATGTATCCGTGAGCTGTAACTTTGCCGGCGGTAATATAGTAAATATTGCGTTATAAATTCTCAAAGATAAATAGCCAAAGAAAATTCTGATTTTTCCATAATTATATCAATGACGCACAGAGCATCATCACATAATAATTATTGACTAATTTATAAATAGACCATTACCTACTTTACGTCCCATACATAGTTTGCTTTTTTTATCACACCTACGACCACCTGCACCAATGGTAGATAAAGGCAGTTCCGTATTCATTGAAATAACACGCCTAGCTGGATCAGTTTTCCTATAAATCAATAAACAGAACTTTGAATGAACTGACATACTTCTGCATGCAGCATTGTATGCATTTAACTCATTGTATAAAACTTTTTGCTTGTTGTTTGCTGCGGAGCGTTAGGAGCATTATTAGGAATTTCATTTATCTATATATCTTAAGCTTTATGTCAGAGGTGGTAACAAACTTTATTGTGAATTAAAAATTCTACTCTATAGGATCCAAAGCTGAAATCTCTTGTAACGATGGGCTCTCAAGACTCCTTAGAGGACAAAACCGTAACAATCTGTTACGGCTCTGACTTTGTCAATATGAATTTTATTAATTTTTGCACGACGCGTGCAGAAATAGCACAGCATTGGGCAGAACAACTTTTCCAAATAGCATACAATTTGATTCAATTAAACACCAGCACAACTATGTTCTTATTGAAAGCACATACCAAGCTTGCACTTACTGTTGATAAAAGTGAAAAGATACCGGTAAAAAAGTGAGTACGATATTGCAATACAACGTTCTAACGTTGTCAGTAAGATTGATTTCTAAGATAAGATGAGATCTACACTTGAATCTTTGTTTGCAGTATAATAAAAATGTTTGCACAAAACAAAGACGATCGCAAGCGTGTTGAGAAAGCACTCGATATTTCTGGCTTTCCATCTGGCAAAGTGAGTTTGGCGCCTATGTCGTAAATATTAGCCTTGAAAATTTTTGCTGTCAAATACTCTGCACATATTCACTTATTCACGACAATATTGTTTCTTAGAGTGACGTCGTGCCGTTGACAAAATTCCAATTTGAAGATTTCTTCAACTTTTACAAGTCTCTCACTCAGAGATCAGACGTGGAAAAAGTATTTGAAGGAATTATTGGCAGTAGCAAACGCAAATTGATGTCTGTTTCGCAATTTGTGGATTTCCTGAACAAGTCGCAAAGAGATCCACGCCTCAACGAGATACTGTATCCGTATGCGAACGAAGCAAGGGCAAAGGACATCATAAATCAGTACGAACCCAACAAATGTAATGCGAATAAAGGACAACTCAGTTTTGACGGGTTTTTGAGATATCTCATGAGCGAAGACAACCCGATTGTTGCTGTCTCCAAGTTTGAATTGTCCGACGATATGGATCAACCGCTTCCGCATTATTTTATAAATTCTAGTCATAACACATATTTAACAGGTTATTATAACATAAAATGTTGTACTAATTATTTTTAATACGCAGTGCATCATACCTAATTTGTGAAACATTTCCTCTATTCAGGGCATCAACTTACCGGAAGGAGTTCCGTGGAAATTTATCGTCAATGTCTTTTAGCCGGTTGCCGTTGTGTTGAATTAGATTTTTGGAATGGAAAATTTGACGAACCCGTTATTGTTCATGGGTACGAATATTAATAAATTGCATGTGTAATAGAGCATATATAATTGATCCATAATAAAAAAATTTTTTTTTTCTTAGATATACATTCGTACCTGAAATATGTGCCCGAGATGTGATAGAGGCAATTGCTGATACCGCTTTTAAAACGTCGGATTATCCAGTCATTCTCAGTTTCGAAAATCACTGCAATCCAAGGCAACAAGCCAAAATCGCTCAGTACTGCAGAGACCTTTTCGGGGAAATGTTGCTCGATGCGCCACTCGACTCACACAAGGTATTTTTAGATATTACGCTTAATGGAGAAACTATTATGTGCTAAAATTGTGATTGTAATTAAATGGTATTTTTTGCTTTTAGTTAGAGCCAGGTCAAGAGCTTCCACCGCCGGCGTTACTAAAGCGCAAAATAATAATAAAAAATAAAAAGAAGCATCACCATCATCATAAAAAGCACCAGAAAAAGCAACCGCAAGCTTTAGATACTGCAGAAGGTACCCCAGAAAGTGAAACTAATGGAACGGTGAATCCATCTGCTGAAGGAGAAAACGGTCCTCCGCCGGATATTATACCTCAGAATGAAATGGCTGAAGATGGTGCACCTGAAAATGAGCAGCAAATTGGAAATGGCGATATTCCTCATCCGATGTTGCAACAAAGACAAAGCAGTAAAGACAGTGGCCAGGATGATGAAGGTTGGTAATAGGAAATTAAAGATAGATATATCGATAGAAGAGACACGCATATTTTACAAGTTTTGATTTTTTTTAGACGAGGAAGATGAATCGAGTACTGAGGAGGATGAGTCTAACGTGGAAGATATAAAACTGAGAATTGGTGACAAAGCTGCGGATAAATCCGCGACCAAAGAGACAGAGGCGGGGGCAGAAATTTCAGCTTTAGTTAATTATGTGCAGCCCGTACATTTCAACAGTTTTGAATCTGCTGAAAGTGCGTGAAGTTTCTTAAGAAAAAGAATATCAATGCATTCCCTTCAGATTATAAAAATTATAAATTTTTATATCGCTTGCATTTTATAGAAAAGAATCGCACGTACGAAATGTCATCTTTCGACGAGAAGCAAGCTACGACTCTCTTGAAAGAGAGGCCACTGGAATTTGTGAATTACAACAAGCATCAACTATCTAGAGTTTATCCAGCAGGAACAAGATTCGATTCCAGTAATTTCATGCCGCAAGTATTTTGGAACGCGGGGTGTCAGCTGGTTGCGTTAAATTACCAAACACTCGGTAAATAAGATTTTATTTGGCATATTATCTTATCTATTATTTCTGTTGAAATGAACTTTTTATCTTGCTTGTTCTGTAACCCAGACCTAGCGATGCAATTAAATCTGGGAATATTTGAGTATAATAAACGTTGCGGTTATCTATTAAAACCGGAATTTATGAGAAGGAAAGATCGGCGGTTAGATCCCTTTGCCGAGTCTACCGTTGACGGTATTATAGCAGGTACGGTTCACATCCACGTGATATCTGCACAATTTTTAACCGACAAAAGAGTAGGAACTTATGTGGAAGTCGATATGTACGGTTTACCGGCGGATACCGTAAGGAAGAAATTCCGCACAAAAATCGTACCGAATAACGGTATTAATCCCATATACGACGAAGAGCCGTTTATATTCAAGAAGGTAAAACGATAGTATAATATTTAGCATAAATTTCTAAGTTTTGCTAAAATATTTTCTTCTATAATGTGTTGTTTACGCATTCCTCAGGTAGTTTTGCCGGAACTTGCCTCGATAAGGATAGCGGCGTACGAAGAATCTGGACGTTTAATCGGCCACAGGGTACTTCCCGTAGTCGGATTATGTCCAGGATACAGACACGTAGCGTTAAGAACAGAGTGTGGGCAACCGTTACCATTAGCGAGTCTGTTTTTACACGTTATCGTAAAAGATTACGTTCCTGATGGTTTAAGTGAGCTTGCCGAAGCTTTAGCGAATCCTATTAAATACCAGAGCGAAGTAGAGAAGAGAGAGAACCAATTGTTGGTTCTTACAGATTGCTTGGAAGAACCGGAAGAAATCGAAGTACGATTTCTAAAATGTTGCTAAGCGATTTACTAATTTTTTCCTTCCTAATACTTTAAATTTTCTAAATTTTAACTAACATTACTAACGTTTTATAGGATAAGAGTAAAGTTGGTGATACTCCTAGTACTGCTAAATCAGCTGTAAGTTCTCTGTATGGTTTGATTTTTTCGTAATATATCAATAACAATTGTTATTTTTGCAGGAGGAAGTTGTAAAAGTTAAACGCTTACAGTCCATAGGCGAAGTGCCAGCCCAACTTTTACCAACTTCCAGTAGCTTACATGGTAGACCATCTATCGCCGGCATAGGTAGTTCGGACACAGTAGATGTGGAGGATGACATTCCCTGTCCTGCAGTTCAATCAGTCGATACATCTATCAATAAAAGCCCAGTCAATGTTAGCAATAGTGAGTACTTTTAATTTTTTTTTATTAGGAATATATTTTTCTTTTTTCAATTTGTATTTTGGAAACTCTCTTCTATTATAGTAAGTGACGATGTAGTAGCCGAAAGTTTGGAAAAACTCATGGAAAATAAGCTGGTCAGGGAGAAAAAGATGGAACTCGAGAAGAAACTTGAATCTCTGAGGAAAAAACATGAGAAAGAGAAAATGCGGTGGCAGTCGCAAAAAGCCTCGATCGACGGCGAGAAACATAGATCGAAGTTCTATATGAGCAACAGGCTGGTGAAGCGATTGTCGAGTAAAAATATGTAAGTATACGAACGAACATGACGGAAATTGCTACAATATTCAGTCGCATCATTTTTAAGCAGTTTTTCGAGTGAAGTGGGTTTAAGCACCTTGGCTATGGCTGAAACCTCCGAATGTCCGGAAAACACGGAGAATCGCGAGGGGAACGAGGGTACCAGGGGCTTGCCCAGAAGTCAAAGCGAACGATTTTTAGCCATATGCAAGGCACACGTTCAACAGGAACGTGAACTTCAGGAAAAGTATTACGAGAACCTCTTTACGACTGTCGAGAAGGTAATGAGAGCATCGCAATCCAATCAATTGAAAACGCTCCAGGTGCTTCTGGACAGAGAAACCGCGGATGTTAAGCGAAAACTGCAGGCCACGAGACAAGGCGAGGTACTATTATATGTATATTACAATATTTTTCTACACAATAAGATATATTAAGTAACGAAATTGATTAACGATTGGATATATTCTATCGCTTTAGGTCAAACAATTGGCCAAGGTGCACAAAGACAAAGCCGAGCTGGAACGTATAAAACGAGAAGTCGCGAAGTCGACGGTGGAGAAAGGCGTGAACGAATGTACGCGCTTAACGAAAATTTACGACAAGAAAAGAGCGGACTTGGAAAGACAGCACGAGGAAGTGCGGCAAAGGCTGGAAGAAGAGCGAGCCAAGGTTCGCATTCTAATACACTAAATAATATATTTTATTTTAGTTGTAAAAATATTGTAAATCTATTTTTTAATGTGACAGGTGAAAGCCAACTTGCTGGCAGAGTATAGTAGCCGCTACAGCAAATATGAAAGCGGTGAGTTACCCCTGTCACCGTCTGGCGGAGCCAGCTTGCCCGAATCGCTTAGCGAGAATACGTATTGACTCGCGAAACGAATTGTCTAGCTGTGTGTTAATTAAGAACACGACATCGATCCATGGATGTCTGTGTCATTATATACGCGTCGTCCAAAGCATTCAGTTATGCAATCTGGTGCACGCGAATCGCAGTCTGAATTCTGCAACGAGAGATAGAAGAGAGAGGGGGGGGGGACAGATATTACTTGGACGTAATATTTTCCCGACACTTGTACAAGGAAACGAATCAATAACGACTAACGGAACGTTGGCATGTAGCGCGCTTATCTACAGTTGCTCGGCGATGATAAAACGTTCTTGCCATCTCGCCGGCAATGTTGACGGTGCTGTGATGGGAGATAACGCGATTTCAGGCAGCTCGGTGCTATACGAGGCACGACGAGTTAACGTCTTAATTATTATGTACGATATAATTGTATATATATATATTGATCTTTTACCATTTAATACTTCAAGGAAATTAGATGTCGAATAATGTGGGTCGAGGTAATTTTCTATTACTTCAAAGCCGTGTCTTTTACTACGATGATCATTATTCGACTGATAAGCGTTGGATCGTACATGCCGATCGATTCCTCAATCGATTGTGTTTCACGTGAAAACGCGTACGTCTTGATCTCTTTATGATAAAATATCTGCTTAGTAACACAAAAGAGAGAAAGAGATAATGTCAGCAGAGTTCAATGAGAAATAAGAGTTTCGCATTATTTGCACACAGTATTAAGCAGAGAGAGATTCCGGGAACTACGATGAAGTCGCTGACGTAACAGTCGATTACATATTTGCATGATCTTAACGAAGCATTAAGATCGTTCGCGAGAAATATGCACGCGAGAGAGAGAGGTGTATATATATATATATATATATATATAATTCTAAATAAGGGAAAAAATAATACAACAAATCTTCCTAAGTGCTAACATTTAATATTGTTGTTATATGCATAAGTCATCGTTATTTAATCGACTACATAAACTAAGTCTAATCGCGTTCCAAGATGCTCCGTTTAGATTGGTCTTCGATTACTAAAAGATCAGATCTCAGGAGATTCCAGTCAGAATAATGTAAGAAGTATACCGAGAGGGTGAAATCTCTTTGGCCTAGAGGAGAAACATTGGAAAATGCTGAGAGAAGTCTACACGAACGCGCAAGTGATCTGATATATTTTTGACTGAAAGTACTCCGTATAAAATAAATTTTTTTTCTGAGGTTGCCCGCGCCGCGTGAAAATACTGGGACACTGTCCTACCGGAGGTACGAAAGTGTCCCAGTATCCCATTGTGTAGAATGATTCCGGCCGGGCAGACCTCTTTGAAGAAGACAATCAAAAATGTTACGACGTAACATTGTCCTTGTTGTTTCTAATTGTACGATATTTTAGGCTACGCGCTACGATACGTATATACAGGTATCTGAGGAGATTCTTCGTAGTAATAACGAACTTAGGATTAAAATTTATCTCGTCGTAAATAAGTCTACATATATAAATTCGTTATTTATTTAACGTGTTGATTTAGTAAAGGCAGAGGTACGCGGGGTGTATCGTAATCTGCTTGGCGATAATCGCACGAGTAATCGACGATCGAATCAAAGAAAAAGAAACTGACGTTTTACAAAGAGAGTATGATGCTACCTCTATATTTAGATAAACGGTTGCTTTATTGTCACAGTTTTTGTTATTTATATTTTACACTAATCGGAGGAATTGCGTTCTTTGTCTAGAGAGATTTTTTTTGAGTCTTGGATAAGTTTATCGTTAAACATTTGGCATAGTTGAGTAGAAAATTGTTGTTAACGCATTTGCGATCCAGTTGCACAAGTGTATTGCACAAACGATCTCATGGCATTTAGTGTTTTCGAAATTTAGTATTCTCTTTTCCTTATGTGTTGCAACTGCGAATTTAAGTACATTTTATTGCGTGTACTTACATCGAAAGAGTCATATTTTCATCTAATCGATTATGATAGTTTTCGAATAAGAGTGTATGCGCACAGGTATGAAAGTTTAATTATTTGCGAACTTGAACTGAATCTCGATATGAATTATATTTCGATATTATATTTTATATTGACTTTTTAAAGCACAAAAGTTATGTTTATCTCAATTATATATGTATATTTTTTAAAATTTACTTTTTGTATGCCTTGTATTGTTTTGTCGAGCTTATTTTTAATTTTTCGAAATTAGATTTTGTTGTAATATGGGAAAATATGATATATTATTTTTATAAACTTAATCAAAATTTTATAATTATATAATTTGTATAGCTTATATAAATTCTCTTTTCATAATTGTACCATCGCATGCAATAATACTCAATAGCAATTTGTTATTTAATTATATAATTCTGCTCTCTTTATGCATTATTTTTCTTAAGCATCAACGAAGACGAAGGAAAAGAATCATTCGATTATACCGTGAGTTCTAACAAGCAGAGAAGAACTGGAAAAGCAAAAAAGACACACGCATTTATTATTGCAAGCGATAGTGCATCTAAAGTTGAAAATTTTTTAATTATATCCCGTGCACCTCTCTCAGATTTAATAATATTTCGTTTGCGATAGATATATAAAATATGGCATTTAGTTCACTTTTGAACAAGGCATCTTTTACAGAAGAGAGGGAGAGAGGGAGGGAGGGAGAGAGAGAGAGAGAGAGAGAGAGAGAGAGAGAGAGAGAGAGAGAGAGAGAGAGAGAGAGAGAGAGAGAGAGAGAATAGCTGATATACATATTTCATATCTTATCTTAAAAAATAACAAAGTTACCATTTCTTAGTCAACGTTCATTACCGCAATAGCATTTTTTTCAAGTTACCAATTGTTCATGAGGTTGTAACTTGTATCGTAGCGGACGTGACTGATTTTATCCGGGCACGGGTAATGATAGATAATTATAATAAAGATAATATAGACGGTATATATATTTAGCGCAATGCGTGTAATTCTTCTGTCTGGCATGCTCAGGGTGTATGTGAAAAGATCAATATCGTCGAGTTTTTGCGAATTTGGACAGATGCCACATTGGCTGAAGTATACATCCTCGAGCAAATTTCGTGGCAATATAACGATGAAAGAAATCGATTAAGTGCGTAATGCGACGTATAAATTCTACGGTACACGATACATACACTAAATTTCTATTGTCATACATTGATATATATATATATATATATATATATATATATATATATATATATATTTGTTTTCTAGCGTTCTGATATCTATTTCGGGGCGTTCTTTTTACCTCGAACACGTTACGAGTTTGTTATATTCGTAAGTTTTTCAATGTTTCATCTCTCCGTAATGAAGCAGATTTTAAATCGAGCGTTTATTTTGTGAATATAATTATCGTTTTCGAGCTTGCGATATTAATATATATGTATATAAAGATAATTAACTTTTCTCTTATGTCGGTTACGACATTGAAGCGTGCAATCTTTTTGGATATATTTTCGTTAACTAAGCTATATTGTAACGTTAACGATGATATTTGGGATAAGCAAAAAGAGTGAGCAAATGGAAAATATGTATTTCCAATTATAGGTTTTCTTTATGTTCCAATAGTATTTATCTGAATTTTAGCTTCGTTATTTTCATCAATCGAGGAGTTGGAAATCGCATTCACGCTGTTATACATTGCATCCAAATATCGTTATATGTTATATCAGAATATTGTATTTTACAGATAACGTTTGTTTGTTGCTCTTTCTGTTTGAATTCTATAAATTTTAAGCTCGTTTTTTTCCGAAGCTACAGAATTTACAAAGAAGTTGTGGAGTTTACGTTGCTATCACATCCAATTCCTCGATTGCAGTTACTTCACGTATAGTGTGATCTACCTATGCATTTATGTCCTTCGACTAGATCAAGTCAAGCCATGTATTTTGTCGGAGATCTTTTCCCGCGCAT
This sequence comes from Tetramorium bicarinatum, assembly GCA_928718305.1. Taxonomy (NCBI): domain Eukaryota; kingdom Metazoa; phylum Arthropoda; class Insecta; order Hymenoptera; family Formicidae; genus Tetramorium; species Tetramorium bicarinatum. The sequence goes on along the minus strand of OV788323.1, from coordinate 15,915,006 downwards.
TGTATGTGGATGGATATCGCATACTTGTCTGGGACACGATCATTCTCCTACATTCGTGTAACGTACATACGTACGTCCGTATGTATGTTACACATATACACACATGCGTGTGTACATAAGATAAGTTTAGATCTAACAGGATATAGATATAATATATATATATATATATTCACGTTGATATATTATATGTGTTGTTGTTGTTGATGTTGTTAATCGTAGGATAGCTATAAAGAGAAAAACGGTAGCGCTAGCATAATTGTTGTTAATATAAGAACTGCAGGAAATAAGAGTTCTCTACGCTACGACGAACACGTTCGCGGACGGATTGTTAATTAATCGCAGCATCGCAATTGACGCGTGCGTCACGGTGTTATCGATTTGTACTTGCGAGCTTATCTGTCTTGACCGCTCTGGCGTTAGTCTTTTTTTTTTCCTTTCTTGGACGTAGTTTCTATTGAAGGATCCTCTGATTCAAGAGTCACTTTCATTATCAACCTTAGAATCTCTTTCTATCGATGCTTAACGTCAAGGTGGTCGACACCAGTGGCGGTGCCTCTCGAGGTTGCCGGCTATACCTAAGATTTGCCAAATAGATATTTGTACAACATATCGAGCCATGTCCCGTAACGGACGTGTCTGTCGTTCTAGAGCAACCGTGAAGGTTCGCAGGTGTATATTATTATAATATAAGGTATGCGTAGTTTGAAACGGCCTACAAACGATCGTAGTGACTTGGCTCAGCTTATTGTATCGTTCCGTTCTCTCAGAAGATATTGCACTTGCCGCTGTTAGTCCCGAGGTTCAAATTGGAGCGTCTAAACGTCCGCCGCTGTCGAGAAACTTAGATCGTTACCCGCAGCAGGTTCATCCGCGAGATCTATTCGCCTACTTTTATCCGTGCTTATCGCGTCCCATCCGTCGCGTCGGTCCCTCGCGCTCACCGTGTAATAACGATCTCCTTAACAACGATTCTTCGTACCTGACCGTACTATTGTCCTCGACGTTGCGTCCCTCTTCGATCCACTCGTGTCGAAGACAGCGAAGAAAAATCTTTTGACGGATATGTCTACGAAGAAAGCGTGTATTCATAGATATATATACAATATCTGTTCTTTCAAGCGCTCGCAAGAGATGTAATATTCTGGCGGTCGATCAGGCTGCGCCGATATTACGAAGAATTATTAGGATTCTGCGCCACCGCCACCGCCGCCGTGTTTTCTCGATCGTCTATCAGTTTTAGCAGCGACGCTAATCTCGCCAATTCTCAAACCGACAATGAAGTAGAATAAATTCAATGTACGTGTAAATATGGTGCAACGACGATATCCTGTAGAGACTCTGCGTTGCTGGTCCACGTTGACGATCAGCTCTCCACTCCGAGGAACCTCGCCTTACAACGCCGCACGTCTACGTGTACCTTTTAGCGATCGATAGCATCTTGATTCAACAGGATGCGAATGTACTGCTTAACAAAAAGAAATTGCACTTAAGCACAGCGCAAGTCTTACGTTCAACGATCCCGTATCCGCTTCGCGAGAGCTCGATCGTCGAGATTGTAATGTAGGATGCTCGTTCGATTGTGACGCTTGTTTGGAAATAAAAAAGAAGAAATAGGAGAAGAACGCGGGGCGAGAAGATGAGATGAAAAGCGCGAAGAGGAGCAAACTCTGATCGATGATTGTAACGCGGTAGCGATCGATGGCGCGACGCCCGACGGCGTTGCACCCCCCGTGGCGGAATACGGACATATACAGACGTATACGTTATCTACTTTATATCGAGAGTAGTCGCGTCCCGTACAAAATGATTTCGTCTTCCCTCCTTAGCTTTAGCCGCGGCAACGCGCCGAATCTCGTTATACTTACAATTAGAGTCGGCTCTCCCGTGCGCAGCCGGCGACCTGCTCGCGTTCGATCGTCTCATCCAGGTCGATCCCTTACCGTTACCGTTTCGTAACGCGTTTCGTGATTCTCATGTATTTCTCGGTTGTACCTCTCGTTCCTTCGACTCGACGAGCGATTCCGCTCGACTCGTCGGTCGTGCCCTTCTGTTTTTTTTTTTTGTAAGTAGCGACGAGAGATTATAACGATTTGTTGTGTTCATAATTTGTTTTGATTTCGCATTTTGTCTCCCGATTTTTTCCTCCCTCCCGTTTTTCCATTTAACGATTAATTTAAGTTGGGTATAGATATCGATCGGAGCGCCGTACGTTTATAATTTAATACAAATTAGTACGTTGCTTCTCTCTGTTCTCAATAGTTAAAATAATCGGGTGTGAGATTATTTAGCGCCTACAATGTTGCGTTAAACATAATTAGGCAAACATGATTCGATGATGCATGATGATTAATTTTTAGCAGCTACGAAATTACTTGTGGTTTTAATTGTTTTTTTTTCCCCCATGTTCCTCGTTCACGATAAGTTTAATCTTGCGATTTTCACCGCGCGTGTCGCATTTCGATTACGTGCGCTTCATCTGTGGTAAATCTCCAACGAGACAAACATCCCACTATGAAAGTACCTAAGCAGCAACGGTCTTAAATGCGTAATTAATGTATTCTATTCGCGTTCTCTCTACCGCTCCTGCCGCGGTAAGCGAGAATTTATCGTAAGCGTGGCTTTCTCGAGCGACACGGCGCGTATTTCGGCATACATCGGACGCGTGACGGAAGAATCGAAAACGGATCGAGAATTAAATTTATATGCAATTTTCGGCTATGCTTTTTCGCCACGTAGCGGTTTTTTAACACGGTGATTAATGATGCATCGGTGTGGCGAAGCTTCGTGAAGCAATTGGATTTCGAACAGAGATCTTATTTCTATGGATACTCATAGATTTTTTCCGGTTTGTTAAACCAGAAAACTTTGTAAAACTCTTTTAACGACTCTTGTGATTTTAAACCTAGATACCTCAGTTCATAAAAGAAAGGAATGCATTTCCTATGAATTCCTTTCCTCTGACGTTTCGCATTCGCAGTCTTCTTCGTTTTACAGAGTTTGAAATTTACAATTCTCCCATTCTACGTGTACACAAAATTATTTCCATGAAACGCGTAGGTACAGATCTTACGATATTTTTTTCATTGTACTTTTATGTCTTCCAAATTATTCTTTTCAGCGTGTACAGAATGTTTATCCGGTGTTTTCATTTCGGACTTTGAAAAGAATGAAATATTAACTGCGTCACGCCGAGAGGATAAACATGTGCGAAGTATCAATGGAAATAAGATGTTTGTCCCGCTATTAGCAATAGTTGTCGATTAATTACGTCGATGGTGTCTGATTATATAATATATATATAATATATGTGTGTGTGAGTGTGTATGCGTATATCTCTCGCGATGTACCGATCTTAATCGCGACGAAAAGTACGTAATGGAAAGACGATTAAGGCGTAGAGTATTAATTTCATCCAAAAGAAAAAAAAAATAATTTCTCCTCTCTCTGACTCACTTGTGCCTTGCCCTCGATCATCCTTCGCTGTTCTGTATCCAGGTATAATCCCTCTTTTCTAAATAATCGTATTTGATGTTCGATGTCCTTTCTACGAAATAAGAGACTACCAAGTGAAGACACCGGTATACTAAGGGAAAGCCGTTTACTTATTCACTCTCGTTTTACCATTTACGACATTAGCTCGTAATCGATAAATGTATGTACACTGAATAACTCCTACGATTTCGACTTACATTCTTAAGACATCCAGAGCTAGATAATAATTAAAGGTAAACTAATTGCAAGGCATCCGGATTTGCAGACGCTCGCAGATCTTGCTCTCGAAACGATACGTTTCGAGCACTTTAGACGATATCTAATATAAATATTTGGAATTTTTGCAATTTTTCCCGGTTACGGCTCTATAAAGCGAGATAAAACGCGTGTTAACGCATATTCGTATAATCTACCTTTTGGAATTATGATATATATTATCTCTCGTAAACACTTCCGTGGTCAAGTCGGCGAGATTTGAGAGCAGATTGTGACGCTCATCGGATCCGATGCTTCACGACTCTCGCAATTATTATAAAGAACACTGCTCGTGAGCGCATTTGTTACGTACTCTATATTAATCAGGTATTACACATCGTACAGAGCGGATCGTGGGAGGCTGCTGTGACAGGTGATGTCCTCGTTCGTAATGCAGGAAATAGGCGGATATTTGCGGAAGGCCCCGATAACTAGAATATACTGAAAGTTTACAAAAAAAAAAAGAAAAAAAGAAAGACAGAGAGGCTTCGCGCGTTATCGATTACGTTCACGAGAGCGTAAAGACGGAACGCGCGCGGCGGGTGTTTAAAATACATCTTCCGTCGTTAACTAACGGCGTCGCTTAATTTAAGTATCGAGACCACCGGTATATCGGCGCAATGAAATTCACGCTCAGCCGAGGAACCGCTTCCGCGCCGCGCGTCAATTCCACAGCGAGATTATCTCACCGTGTTTGCTTTCACGCGACTATCTATGAATTATGCGGGTGTCAAAGGGAAGTCAAGGGAACTTGCGGCGCAGCTCATAGAAAATAGCTCGTGAATGGATGAGAAAATTTCGAATGGAGGATATTTCGTGGCACGCACAATGGTAGCTTGGACCGCTTCCATCTCGACGGTTCGTAACCGCGCTGTCGCTCCAAGTATAGCTACTTGCGCTCTTTAAAATGATGAAGAGATCTTGCGATCCATGCGGAATTGCGCGATTGATTATTGCGAATTGGGATTTAATGTGAAGTTGCTTGTATCTTTCGGGAGGCGAGAGGCTTATAGTTGTACTTTGCGAGAGACGCGCGCCGGATGTCAACCACGATCGATGTCAGCGGTTTTGAGACTATTTGTAAGCCTGGATGTATTTTTTAGAGGACAGAGTTAGAAACATTGTTACCCGCTATGCGAATATCGATACCGTAACGCCCACTCTTGTATCCGTACGACATGATCCGTAAGTTATCATAACGATATTCTATAAATGGCTGTACTATTGTAAAATCAAAGATATAGCGTACAATATATACATAAAGTTTAGTGTTGTAGGAGGCAAGCTGTCGAAAGCAAGGTATTTGTTCTTTCCTCCTTTCGTCACTTTTATAGACGGGATGTTCGTAAAAACGTAATATTTTTTTTTTAGGGAGACGGAATATAACTATATCGGTATGTATATTGTTGAAATTAATATTCTTTATTTGTTTATTTATTTTACAAAGTAATCAATATCAATGCTATTCTAAAGAATTTTGTCGACGTTAGATCATAAAAACAGCTTAATTTTATTAATTTTTATCAAACAATTAAGGTTATCTTAAAATAGATAAAATTATCTAAAAATTGAATACATTTGAATATGTTTGAAGATCTTCAAACGGCTAATGATGGTTTTTTTACATATGCTATTAGGAGATCATATCTTAATGTTATATATTCTTGTTGACAGTTTTTACTTTTAAGCGGGGAGCAAATATTCTGGCTTATTACTTCGCTTACCAGATGATCCATAAATTCGTCTTTCATATCATCGGGAATTCGCTTAAGAAAAGGATTAACTGCACGCACGTGATCTGGAAGAAGTACGAATATGACTTTACTTTGAACAAACGAGAAGCTGAAGAAACTTAATCCAATCGCGACGATTTTTTTTTTATTACAACGGTTTCAGTTCTCCTTATGTGTTTTCTATAGATACATAATAATTTGTCTTGTTATTTAGTATCGTACTTTTGAGACTCTGTTTACTGTACTGATAGCTCTTCTCCCTCTTGCTGCAATGCAGAATTTCAAAGCCAATGTTCTCCAGCATCTTTCGCAGACTCGCTCTAACATCTGCACACATTTTTCTTTGAAAATACGGTACGTAACGGTGCGCATCCTTTAAAAAGACCAACACGGAGCATTTGAATTTTATTTTAACATTATTGTGCATTATAGCCATTTCAGCCATTAGTACCTCAAGATAAGTCTGATATCGCGGATGCTGTTTAAGTCGTAGGTATGCATTGAATCCATAATGATACCCCAAAAACATCAAGAGTGCTTTCCCATTTGGTTGCAGTAACTTGTAAATGTTCTCGAAAGCGCGCCTAGTTTTGATTAAACTTAATTAGAAAAATTGCATGAAAAATATTACGTGAAATAAATAAAACCTTTCTTTATCTTGATTAAGATTATTGACATATAATATGTATATAAATATATATAATATGTATGTAAATATAAATTTTCATACAATTTACTTCTAATTGTATCAAAATTAATTTGAAAATTGTTAACTTTATTTAAGTTTATTCATTAACGCTTTTCTTCTTTGATTGTTATTCAAGAAAATGTCAAAATTACCATATATCGTTGCACCAATGCAAGCAATAGAATGATATGGCATTATCATATTGTCCAACTTGGTCACTCGGCAGCTTTAAGGTTTCGATGTCCAGAATAATGTAGGATAATCGCTTGTCATCGGAGTTCTTTTGGCGGGCGTAATTCACCATCGCTTGCGATATATCTGCACCTACGAAACGAGATTCTTTGTTAAAAAGGAGCGCGCATCGCTGAATTTTTCATTTACTCACCCACTATCTCCGCGTCTTCCGGCAAGACTGGCAATAACATTTCCTTCGTAATGTCTCCCGGACCCGCTCCGATGTCGAGACATTTTCCACTCATTTTGGATAGTTCATAACTAAATTCTTCTACGACGTCCTGAGCGTCACGACGTTGCATATTGTTCCCTTCGCTCACGTAGTTCTCGACCACCTCCATGATTGCCGATATAATCTGCGATATAATTTCTGTTAAACGTTATAACTGCGCTTCAAATTGGGCATATTGTCGTGCTTTGTTGCGATTCTCATATTTAATATCATGCAAATTAATAATATCTACTAAATTGATGGAGAAAACATGTACATCGACTGGTGAACACGACGAATAAAAAGTCATGTAATCATTAATACATAAACATTAAATACATAAGCACGAGCGATTTTTCTAAGACTAATGTTTGATCTTACGACCGTCTCCTCTTCGTGTCAGGGTATCAAAGGCGTATATGTGAATGACAGCTCACAACACTGGATCCGCTCCTCTACTGCTGACTTTTTAACTTCGTCTTTGGTATTTATATTCGGCGACTCGTACAAATGACTTGCTCTTCCTCCGTTCTCCCATTTTATTCTTGTCTCCCTACCAGCCTATCCTATTCTTCGTCGTCTACTGTGCCTACCTCAATATCCAAATTTTTTCGTGGGCCACTCCACTGTCGTTATTTCGCTTAACGGAAATTGAATAATTCGTGTGTATCCGGTCGTTTGGTCCCGTCCTACCGCAACGTGTAGGTCACGCTTGATATTTGATAATATTGATAAATTGATGATAAAAGAGGGGAAATAAGATTGTATCAAAAATAGAATTTATTGAAAATACAATTTACATGTAACAGCTAAGTTGTCAAAGCGAGAAAAAATTCGTGGAATACAATAGAAAACCGAAAGAAAATATTTATATGATCGTTTAATAATTACGAGGATGTGAAACAGCAAACATATGGCACACGTATTTAGATAGGGCCATCCGTATTTTGGGAAGGGAACGAGATTCTTAAAACGGAAGAGCTATTAGCTATTTTTAAATCCTTAAAGCGCTTTTTCGGTTCTATTCTATCCAATCTCACAGACAGTATTATTTTCATCGATACCTCTAGATTCACGCTGTTGTTATATGTTTTAGTGGGAAGAGCACTGAAATCTCACCTGCGTGCGCAAACGATCCTTTCAACTCTCGCTCAATCCTCTACTTTTCGTTACTGCCGTTTGCGCTTAATTAACGAGTCGACCTTTAACGAAGTCAGAAGTGCGCGGCGCGAGTTTAAATCCAATATAAAGTATACCGCGCGGGGAAAGACTTGCGGTGGCAGCCGAGGAAGGGCGCGCAGGGACGAATTTTACCGTGCTCGGGGCCGTGAAAGGGCTTATCGCTAATAATCCGTGGTTCGATCGGGACCGCGAGTCTTTCCCGGGGATATCCCGGAGCCCTTGAACCGGTCTTATCTTACGGTCGCATGTATTTGACTTTTGGACAGTACCGCGTGTATTTGCATATGCGCCGGCACACTCCATACACGTCCGTGAATAATAATGCACGGTGCGCTCCTAATCAAACACTCGTATTTCACGGCGGGGTCGTCTTCGCTTTTTTTTTCCTTTTTGTTCTACCAAACGGCCCTTCGATCTTACTTTAAATACGCTTGTTCGAGTGTCACGAGAGCTTTATTTCTGGCCGTAGATCAGAATTCCCTGACCTATCTCATCGCATAAAAATTGGACGATACAACTTCCGTTGAGTCGACTCTCGGACTGCGCTCGCTTTGGGCGCTCACGAGCTGTCAGCGCTTACAAGCGTTACTCGTGTCTTCGCCTTGGCGCTATAAGCGCTCACAAATCGAGTAATGACGTCATCACTTCGTGACGTCATTACTTCTGCTTACAAAAACTTATTTCACAGCGTAGGGCAGCGAAAGCATTGAGCGGCATTGGTCGCAACTCAGTCGAGACAGAGCAACAGTGACATTACATCTATGTTATAATTTCGCACTCAACAATGTAAATATAATACGTGTCGTCATGTTACATTTATATTGTTGAATATGAAATTATAACAATGTAATGTGACTGATGCTCTGTGTCGACTGGAAAGCAAACGTAAGCTGTTTTAACGTGAGCGCTCAGAAAGCCAAACGAAACGTTTGAAAATGCCACTTTTAAGCGTGAGCGCTTACAGCGTATGAGGCTCGGTTTCCCCGCGAATCGCATCGACTCTTCTGCGTAATTCACAAATTTTTTTCCGAATGGCTGACGCAGTGAGATGCATCTCGAGTCTCGTTACGTTGCGTTACATTACGTCCCGTATATTTTAGCTACCGTAAATCAGTTTGGCGACGCCCGTACAGAAAATATTTATGAAACTCGGCAGGTTGACCCGCTCTCTTCTCCGATGCATGCAGTTCTCCGTCTCTCCCTTCTCCCTCTCTCTCTCTCTCTCTCTCTCTCTCTCTTCTCCCCCGCTGTCTATCTCCATTTTCCTTGCGCTCTGCGCGAGGTAATGCAATATGCACTCGCGTCTCTTTCAAAGGAGATAACAAAAGATCGTGTAACGCTCGCGCCCGCGTTCACGCACCACTATCTGGAGTTTATAGAAGCTCGGAAGCATAAGATCTGCGAGAAAACGGAGCGAGAGAGATGGAGAGATACGTTACCGGGTCCAGCTAGAACCAGCAGTCGTCGTCACGCGTCATTTTCATCGCGTTCCATCAGATTATCCTACGCGTCGAGTCATAAATTTTTTTAATATGAAAGCCGAATTAACAGTGCTCGCCTTTTTATCGTACAATTTGTATTGAAAATTATTCTTTCAAGAAGAAGAAATTACATTTTATTGACAATAATATTTGAACTTGGACAAATACTGCCGACTGACTGTTTGATCGTTCGCGCGCACTGAGATCTTGAGGAACTTCCACTCCCTTTCGCCGAGTTAAAAATGACATTTCATCTTTCTCGAAAATTCCTACTTATCTAGGTATCTTATCACAAGTGTTTTTAGAGTACATATAATCTTATCCTAGTTATCTTAAGAGTACATTCATGAAGTAAGTACATGGGCGATGGTCACATTATAATAGAATGAAATTACGTAGCCGCCCTCTTTACCACTTGCTTTACCATCCCCCGGCTCGTCCTCGAGAGCTGTTCATTCGCTGTGTAAGATATAATCGCTGGAGATAATTCTTAGACAAAGGAAAAACAGAATAAAATACGTGTGGGGATTAATCAACGTAATTATTATTACGACTTTATTGAACGCGTATATACACATCTGCAAGTAGGAGTCTCGACGTTTCTAATGCCGCCGAAATCTTAATCCGCGAGATTTCACGTACGGCGAGTGCATTGTCCGGAAATGGGCGGGCAGGTGCGAGTCGCGCGCCCGTTGCAGGTCGTCGAGCTGGCGCAGGATTTACCGTAGCGTCGGCCTCCTCCGCTCGCGCCCGCGCTAAAACCACAAGCATCCGATACACGATCGAGCTCTTGCGAGGGGAGGGGGGGGAGGGGGAACGGGGGCGGCAGAGGACAGGACAGAAGTGAAGCTCTCTCTCCTCGGGGAAAGGTTGCGTGCGAGGACGTGGCCGGGTAAAAATTGCCCCGGCTAACGTTGGGGACTGCAGCGCGCGGCCGTCGAATTTTTTCAGGATTAATGCCTCCGGCCTTAATTACCGCGCTCGCGCGGTTACGTCGCACCTTCCGATACGTCCGTCTGTATTTTTGCCACTATTCGTCACAGCCGAAAGATCTGGCACGCCATGGACGCAGGGGGGCGCGGAGAGAGGGGATCGTCGACGGGAAAAAGAATAGCGTGGATGTCGATGGGTATAGGCAGCTTCCATCTCGCGATTATCCTTTCTTGCCGGACTACGTCGCTAATAACGGACGAGAGGCTCGGGGATCCTACGACGTCTCGATCCGATACTGCCGGATGTGGTCCGAGGAAGGGCACGTCCCTCCCTTTCGCCCTCTGCCACCCCTTTCCTTTTCCACCTCCGTCTAGTCTCTTTGCCTAAATCCTTCGGCCGGATCCGCGTGTATCGGGTGGGTGGGGGGTGCGGCCGAGAACGAAGGGCTTTGATAAATGACTGACGCGGAAAAAAATCCGCGTCGATACGTCTTGCTCAAGGAGATGCGCGCGCGAAAGAAAAAGAGAGGGAGAGGACGAGAGAGAAAGATGACGACGACGACGGAAGAGAAAAAAGGAGAGAAAAAGGGACGGACGAGGGCGAGAAAAAGCCGTCGGTTCGTTCCCGCGGTCCACCGAGATGTAGCTATCCTATATATCTCGCGCGCGCGATCTGCATGCCCTTGGCGCGCTCGTTTATTAAAACCAGTCGAACAGCACGCCGCGAAATTTGCAGATCGATCCGCGTAGAGTAGAAACATTGCCGCGTAGAGTATCGGGAGATTTTACGCTTCCGAAAATTCATTAATCTCCCGTCGCGTGCGCGCGCGCACGGCGTCGAGTTTAATCGCGGCAATTTAAGTTTCGCCGCGCGCACCGTGAATACAAACGACGCGCATATTTTCGCGACGGGGGGGCGAAGGGCGGAGGGGTTGCCGAGAGAGTCGCGCCGTTTTTACAGCGAATTTTACGGTGAATCGCGGCTGATTAGATTTCGTCCAGCATCCGGATGGCTTTTCCTAAAATCAAACGGATCCATACACGTTTCGTCTATTTGCAGAGAGTATTTCGACACGGACATCTGCGGGACGGTCGATGGTCCTTTCGCGGATGCGTGCTTTATCGGAAAACACTGAGTGAGATATATGGAGAGATTATGCGAGATGGCGTTTCGGAGTCGAACAGGCCGCTATTCTCCGCTCCGTCAATTATGCTAATTTCGATTGCGGCGAGATTAATGGAAGAAGGCGGCGTCTCCGCTCCAAACGCTTCCCTTTCTCTCTCCCTCTTTCCGTCCTTCTTTCTCACGAGCGGTCGGAGCATGACGTTCTTTCCGCACTCGGCCGACCGTGCATAATGCACTCGACTTGCAATTATTGCAGATCCATCCTCGGTCGGTTTCAATCCTGTAGCCGGCGTATATTCGCCCGCCCTCGAGAGGACGCGATCGAACGAGCGGCTCGATCGCTCGATTCTAACGCGCAGCAATCTGCTTTTATAAAAAAAAAAAGGAAAAAAGGATTTTTTTTTCTCGTGAAATAATCCAGATATTTCTGAGTAAAACAAGGGGATGCGAGAAAAAAAAAAGAAACACGATCGATCGACGTGCACTTTCTTCACACGGATGAAGCGCAAAGAGATTTAATTGCGCGACGCGAGAGGATGAGATTGAATTCTCATCCTCTAGGCGGAAACTGGGAAGGATTTTGTTGAGCATGCACGCGTGTGCGTGCTCGCGAGAGATATCGAGTGACGGAGACGACGGCTGGGATTCCTGGCGGAATGTATCGGAAACTGGAAGACTCGCACGGGTGTTTTCAAGGGAGGAAAGGGGGGATGGACGGGGGAGCAGGGGGAGGGTAGTGAAGGTTTGGGAGACGAGCGAGAGGCGAGGGGGCGCAGATACTCGGAAGAGCGAAGTGGCAGAGATGGGTAAGAGAGAAGAGAAGAGAAGAGAACAGAAGAGAAGAGAAGAGAAGAGGCAGAGAGGCTTGCCGGCGACACAGGCACATCAATAATACATGTCGTCTGCTTGCTCCACCTCTTGCCCCCTTTCGTTGTCTTCCATGATCTCCGAAGCTTATAACTGGCTCTGACGCAAGTAACCTCTCTTACCCTCTCGCTCTCTTCCTCCCTGCCAACTTGCCTCTCTTCCTTTTACGATGACCGATTTTTTTTCACTGTGCTTTTAAGCTCCAGGAATACGACTGATTTTACTGCGTCGGGCAGATCGATGACGCCGCAGATAGAATTCAACGGATTCGACTTCATAGGAGAATACATACGTATATATATATATATATATATATATATATTCTTTGTGAAAAATAATTGCCTTATTTATTTGTAAACGAAGTAAAATTGAATGACTGCGCTCGCATGGATTCACATCAAGTGAATAAGCTAAAACTCGTGCGCTCTTTGCGATTAGTATAGTACTCTTCGATGGCAATCCAACAAATTTGATCGAAAGTTCACTTTGGGATTCCATTCAGGGATATTCCGGAAACGCAAAACGCTTTTGCGAGGTGAACGTGATGACGGAGCGAAGGGGATTTATCTCCTTGCAGCTCTTCGCGGAGCCCCCAATCCCCCGTCGTTTTCTTTCTCTCTTTCCATTTTTATTAAAATGCCGGCGAGGGAAAGAAAGAAAGAGAAAGCGAGGGAAAGGAGGAAAGAGAGAAAGCGACCCGCTCGCGCAAAATATGAAAATCCATACAGTCGCGAGGAGAAAATATCCGTCATTTAAAATGGATGGATTTAGGTGGATATAAAAGTAGAGGGGTGGAAGAAGAAACCGGCGGTAGCGCGCGCGAGGGTGGCACCTACTTCGGTCCAGGCGGGGGGTGGGAAGGGGGGGGAGAGAGAAGGTGGCCCAAGGGTAAACGAGGGGGTAGGGGGCGGGGGCAACTACTGAAAGTCGACGGTGGCGGCGGCAGCGGCGAAGGTAGAGATGGTGGTGGCGGCGGCGGTGGTTGCCGGTGGTGTTGGAGATTTAAGGGAGACATTTTAAATGGATGGTTCCCTCGGAGAACCCGGGGCCTCCGGTATTATCCAATGGCGTAGCTCGTTTCTCGTACCCTCGCGTTTCTCCGCAAGAATTCGCGAGAAAGAAGGAAGCGCGAGGATGAAAAGGAGGCGCTCTCAACCCACCTCCGCCGTATGCTCTTTCGCGTAGGACGCTGCAGGGCGATATTTAACCCTTAACGTAACTCTCCCGTGTGAAACACCCGTAAACGTCTCCTCGTCCTTCGCCCTACGCAATTATGCAACGTGAAAGACTTGGGGAACAGCTCGGCTCGATTGAGAACGATCGCGAATTGAGACACGCTTCGGATTTCCCTAAAACCTATGGCACTCGAGTGCGGACCTTCGTTTACTTTACATTCGCCTTATACTCATCGTGTTCGCAAATAGATAATGCGAATTGAGCGAAAGATGAGATTTTCTAATGCTCTGCTCTTTGAAAAATTATAAATACGATTGTTATAAACTCGCGTATGATTGTTATAAACTCAATGAAAATTATTAGCGTACTACCAGAGATACGACCTGCGAGTAATAGTAAAACTTCGTGGCGATATTTCGGCGGACAGAACCGCAAGCGAAGGTAGTGCTCCATCTCTTTAAGAAGCCTCTGTTTTCGGGATCGATAGGGAACGCAATCGCATTCAACACCTCTAGCGTCTTAGGTCTCGCGCGTAATCTCGTTCGAAAAATCGATCGTCCCGGGAATATGTCGTTCCCATACCGGGGATAATTTCAGCGAACGTATCGCTCGTCTAAAATTATTCATTGCGCAAAAACTCGTTATCCCGTCTCGGTATTCTCGCGACGTCTCTGAGAGACACGCGAAACCGGCCGAAATGGATTCCAAGGCGATGCAACCCGCGTCCCGCGTTGTAACCTCGAGCTTTACTCCTGATATAACTTGGGATTAATGGCTACCGTTCCTGTGGCGGTCCTTCAGGATCATGCCCGTCCGTTAATCCCGAACTCGATAACCTCCTGGCAGGATCTTCGTCTTCGCGGAAGCTACACGATGTCTCGCCATTGATCCCTCGTATTCGGCTGGAGAGTGCTTTATATATTTTTACGCGGCTTTTATTCTCAATTCTAAGAAATTGAATCAATTTTTTAAAGAGTCACAAATCTCTTGCAAGATATTTCTTTCCTGTGTTTAAAAATGCATGTAATTTGATTAGATAGAAGAATAGAGGAAATTGCGAAAAATTCTGAAAAATGTTTTCGTCATACTACAATAAGAATTCCTCACCGCGAAAGATGTTTTTTAGGGTGGCGATCTATCGAGGTCTGCTCCATTTTTCGCGCAAGGTGGGTACGACCAATCGCGATTCGGCAGTTATCACGACCAATCGTCGAGTTTCCAGCATTCGGATGTGACTGCGGGCAGGTGGAGGAGGTGTGTGGATGAAGGTCGAATCCGGCGGCGAGGGCTGGCGCGGGTACCGGCGGAAAGCCAGAGCGGAGCAGTCCTGCGCGATTTGCCCAGGAGTTTCCCGAATTCGTTTCCATGGACCGGAAGTCGGCGTCGTATTTGCGCTTTCCATTGGGTTTCCGAGTGTCGTCTAGGGCCAATGGCACGGCGAAATGCCGACTGTCGATGTCGCTGTGTGGTTTTCCAGGGGGGTAGGTTACGCCCCGCGCGGCGCGTACGTATATACGCGAGCGGGCGCGTGGTGGTACGGACGCAGAGAGATAAAGAGGAAGAGAGGGAGAGAGAGGGATGGATAAATCCCGGCGGAAAGAGACGGCGAATTTCGCAGCGGGATCTCTCCGCCGTCTCTGCGCGTCTGTCTGTGTGTTCGTTCTCTTTCCTCCGGCAACGATCGTGCCTCCTCCCCGCATCCCGTGAGGGAAAGAGGGATTTCTCCCTCTCTCTATGTCGGCGAGCGCGTTCGTACGTACACCCGCGCGTATATATACGCGCGCAGCTTCAAGCTATGTAGCTGCGTCAGAGAGAGAGAGAGAGAGAGAGAGAGAGAGAGAGAGAGAGAGAGAGAGAGGGTCGAGGAAGGAGCGAGCAAGAGAGGTAGACAGAGAAAGCACGAAGGAGGTCGAGGGACGCCTTGCTTCGATCCGAGAAAGAGACGCAGACAGAGTCGGAGAGTCCTGGGTTCGATCCCACAAGGAGGTAGACACTCGGCGGCACTTAAACCCTCCGTGTCCTCCCTCCCCCCCGCCGTCCCTGCCGAGCCCCATCCGTACTTCTCGGCGCAACCCTCTTGCCGCCTTCCCATCGCGAACCTCCGATCCCGACCTCCCTCACCCTCTCACCTTCTCGGTCGTTCCGTCTCTCTATTTCGCCCACTCTCGCTCCGTTCGCCTTGCACCCGGTGTATATTGCTCTCTCCGTTTTCTCCCTTTCTCTCCAGCCCTTCGTCGCTATTCTCTCTCTGTGCACTGGCGTTCTCTTACGAGTCCCTCTTTCCATTCTCTTTCTCTCTCTCTCTCTCTTGCGCGCGGAGGGAAACCCATCCCAGAAGCAGAAGCGCGAAGCTAAGGCTGCCCAAGGATCGTCGAGGGTGGTTGGAGGATTTTTTTGTTACTGCCGGCAGATGCTGTGCCTCGTGAAACGCGGCGAAGAACGACGTGACGGTGAGATAGAAGGAGAAAGAGAGAGAGAAAGAGATAGAATCTCTCAGAGGGGAGGGGTGGCCGGGAGCGGCCGCGGGCAGGCTGGCAGGGCAGCGAGAGGGACGAGAGGTCCGCGGTATAGAAAGGTCGGAGGAAGTGGAATGGGGAAAAAGCTCGGCACGAAGCACGATATTTCCCTCACGGAGAGCGGTCACTTTTTACCTCGCCTCTTTCGGAGAGTGCTCCGACTGGAGCGTCGGAAAAGAAATTTCGTTTTTCTTGCGCGGTGAAGGTAACGCTGTCGCGCGCGCGCTCGCACACACCGTACTTCTCGTGCGGCTACTTCCGCAGCCGCCCCCGAGGAGACGTATCGATCAATTACTTTGCTAAACAACAATCTAAAAGTCCGGGAAAATCTTTGTCATTCTCTCAAGCGCTCAAAATTTTGTTAAATTTAAATTGGATGCCATCATCCATTTCTATCAATGTAGATTAACGTTAATTTATTTTTTATACCTTTCTAGTATTAGAAATTAAAAAAGCTAAATCGTAAGTTAAATTGAAATTAAAGTTAATCTACATTGATAGAAATGGTCACAAGATGGAATTCATCTTTCCTATTATTTAAAGTCCTATCAATTCTTTTTTTTCTGGCATTTTAAACAATAGACGTATGTCTTATCATTTAATTAATGACTTAAAATATTAAGAACATTTTCTATTCATTATAACGAGTAATATTTCAAACGGAAATACATCTCTCAGATGTCTCAGGTGAAATTTGACTCGGGACTAGTCTAAAGGCAGCCGCTCTTATTCCAGCCTGGATAGATACTAGCGTGCTGATGGTCGAGACACGCTTGCGACGCAAGCAGTCGATAGGACGTTGCGCATTGACACTCGGGTGGAGCGACGATTTAATCGAATTACGGCGGCGTTGCCGCATCACAGATAATCGTTATTAAATTATCGAAGTTATACGTGGCGGCGACGATGCGGGCGCGCGTTCTTTAATAGTGCAGCCAACGGGGGCTGCCTTCTCGGTCGCAATTAAAACGTCCGTTACGGTCAATCGACGCGACGGTCCGTTTATTTTTATAAGTCAAGGTTACCGTAACACACCTGTGCACGCCTCTCGATGAGCCTCGAGACCGGAGAGAGAGAGAGAGAGAGAGAGAGAGAGAGAGAGAGAGAGAGAGGAGGGGGGGGAGAGGGAGAGGGAGAGAGAGCCGCCGAGACCGAGCCGTTTGGCGTTGACATTTTACTCGCGCTCCCATAACCGCGGGGCGCTCGTACGACGCGTCGTTAAAAACGAGCTAATTGGTTTCATCAAAGCGCCCGCTAGGTCGCAAGGGGTGAAACGGCGCCGCGCTCGCCACACCACCGAGGCGAGCCGAAGCCGATTCTACTTTCACGCTATTTTACGCGGAAATATTTTCACAAAATGAAAAATTAGAGGGAAGGTCCCATCGAGGCGTCCGGTGGGTGCCCATTTTTTTCACTCGGTGGTTTCTCTTCGCGTTCTTTTCCCGCAAACGTCCACTTTCTTGCTTCTCCCTCGTCGAAGTACATAGCGAACCTCTTTTCCCTTGATCGCTATATTCGAAAAAAAAATTAATAACGCGTTCACTTTCTCGTCGTGAAGGCGTTTGAAACGGGTTTCAAAGTCGCGGCGGCGCTCCCCTTATTTGCGCTTATTTACGGAATCTTTTTTTTAAATTTCTGAGCATCGACCATCGCTACGACGACGACGACGACGACGACGACGACGATACGATCGAGGCAGCTGGGTTATGATATAAAGAGAGGCCGAGAGAGGGTGAGAAAGTGCGGGTTAAAACCGTTTAGTCTAGACCGCAAGCGGGACCGGCGAAACGGACTCGCGCTCTTCGCAGCGCTCTGTTTCTCAACATTTTAACGAAACGAAGAAGCGAGAGAACCGTTTGCACGCTCCAAGATTCTTGCGCGACGGTACGCAATTTGCATTGCAAAACGTGAGCCCCCGATTATCGACCTAGTTAACTAGCTACGGCGTAAAGAGCATTACAAGATACAACGAATCGAAGCAATTCGACGGACGTTTCTTAATTCTTTTCTCGAGAGAAAAGAAATCTTAAAAGAAGAAAGAGAGAAAAGCACGATAAAATCGAATTAGCAGTTATTCGATGAGTCAACGTGCGTGTCGATCGGTCCCGCGAATTCTTCGCGATGCGATGGCGGCAGCGGCAGCGATGGGGTAGGGCGACGGGAACGGACGGGGGGAGGCAGGAGGGAGCAGCGGAAGAAAGACGCGAAAAGAAAGCAAGTGGCGACGGGTGGGAAGGAGGGGAGAGGGAAATCCTTCTCTGAGAGCGACAGAGGCATCCTCCCTCCACCGCTACCTCAGCCGGCAATGACAGATACAAATAAACGATCCGGCGATTTCGCGCAAGCGCCCCCCGCGACTACGACTACGACGACGACCACCCTCTCCTCGACCTCGCGCTCGTTCGCGGCGGAGATCGAGGTAGGTAGGAATAGGTGGCCTGCCTCGCGGAGGCAGCCGGGGGGCCCACCACCACCTTGGGTGGAGCTTGGCGGTTGACGTCATCAGACGTACAGACAAACGGCACAGACGTAGAAACCAATGCGCGGCACGGTGGTGGCCCAGGTGGCTGCTTTACGTCTGCGTACAAATAACACGGCCGCCGTCGTACGCCCCCGCCTGGAGAACCGCCCCTCTCCGTTTCTCTCTCTCTCTCTTTCGCGGGGGGAGACACCGGGGGTCTCCGGTCCCGCCTGACTACAGGCGACTGCCATTGCTCGTTGCCCCGAGAGAGTCTAGAACTACGGGTAGTTCTTACGCCTCCCCTCCCCCCTCGTCCTTACGGCCCCCGTCGTCGGGGAACCCGCGACTCTTTACCAGAAATCGTCGAATCCCCCAAGATGGCGACCCGCGAGTAGGGGTGGTGGCTTTTGTCGCGAGTTACCCCGATCATTGGACGATAACCCAGCAGCTGAAGACAATTCCGAGTAAAGTTGGGGAAAGTCTCATGCAAGTTGCCCTCTTGCGTTTTATTAATCGTAACTCGAGATGGTGTTTTGAGATTCTTTCGGCGATACTGTCTGGATATCTCGATCCACTCGTAAATTCGAGAGGAGCCGAGCTAATTGAAGAAAACTATCGAGGATGAGTCGAGGGAGCTCGAGACTGATTAAATCCTCCTCTCGAGATTGCGGCCGGCGAAGAGCCCAGTTTTAACGCGGTAGCGAACGCAAAAGTGAATTCTTAACTCGTTATCCCCGACCTCTCTAACTCCGGTCGTGGTTGCGAGAGCCTGGTAACGCCGATAGTAGCGCGCGTACGGACGTACGGTAGAATAATGTGGTCGTTGGGAAAGTTGTATCGGGACCTAGTGTCACGACCGCAGCAGCAGCAGCAGCAGCAGTAGCAGCGGCGGCAGTAGCAGCACCAACAGCAGCAGCAGCAGCAGCAGCAGCAACAGCAGCAGCAGTAGCAGCAGTAACAGCGGGATGGACCTCTGCGGGAAAAGCGGCAGAAGGACGGGGGAGAGGGGGATGGGTCGGTGGGTAACACCGTGGCGATGCTTGCGGAGAGAGAGAATAGAGGGAATACGGCAGATAGAGGTAGCTTGGAGTCGAGTGCCCGGGGCTGAATCGACCGGGCTACACACAGAGCACACCCCAAGCCGAGGTCCCTCTCTTACCCTCTTTCACCCTCCCTCCCTCCCTCCCTCCCTCCTTCTCGCGCTCTCTTTTCCTTCCCTCTCTCTCGCTCTCTCTCTTTCTCTAGCCGCATCTCTTCCGTATGCGCGTCGCTCTCTACCACTGCTTCTTGTTCTCTCTCTCTCTCTCTCTCTCTCTCTCTCTCTCTCTCTCTCTCTCTCTCCCTCTTCGTTTCTCAGCGGAATTCTCGCTTCCTCTTTCTCCACCCGGTCCTCCTACCGCTTTCTCTCTTGCCGCTTTCCATTCCGTTCGCTTTCTCGGTGCTACTCCGAGTGGCGTCGGTCCTCTCGTGACAACCACCGGCGTTGCCTACCGTCGTCGTCGTCGTCGTCGTCGTCGTCGTCGTCGTCGTTGTCGTCGGCGGCGGCGTCGCTCGACCGCCATCCCTTCCTGCCTGGCTGACTCGCTCTCTCTGTCAACCACCCACCTCGTCGTAGCTTTCCTGCCTCACTTCCGCCACCCCCGCGTCGTCGGGGTGGCCACCCTACGCCGCCCGCCGACGTGTCCGCCTCTCGTGTCGCGAGCGAGAGCCACCCAATGGTAAATGCAACCAGCAAGTCGAGGAGAGGACAGAAATGGAGAGAGTGACCGTACGTTCTCATCGTACGTCTCCCTCTTCACTTTTTTCTTCTTCTATTTTCTCATCTCTCGCGAGCTTTCTCCGCTTCACGCATAGCTGCTTCGATCCTCGCCTTCCACCCGTCTTTCTTTCTCTTTCTGGAAGTATCTATATTCTCTGTCCTCCTTTTTCCCCGACCTTTCAGCCGTGTGTATGTGCATCCTTCGACGTGTCGTGAACTTTGTGCTCCAGTTGCCGGCACGCTGGAATTTCGACTCGATTCGCCTTTCCGGTGCGCGCCTTTTCTTCTCCATCCATGGACTTTTCCGTTCCAAGTTCACGATACGACATTTTGAAATTTCAACGATATTTTTCATTTTTTATTTCCATTCCATTACACATGATAAACAAACGATATTCCGAATTACTATAAATTGGATAGATTCGTACTAAGAATCGCTCGGCGTGTGAAATGAGATTCAAGCGTTCGTAAATCGTAGTTTGTTTTGCGATCGAGGGACCCTGAGGGTCCATACCGCCCCGATTAGGCGCATATCCAATCCAGGAGAATTCGCTTAGATCGCCGGATAGGCGCTCGAGAGCGCGTCGCCCCGTCGGGTACTCGACGAGACCGAAAAGCGGCTGTTCGCGGGGGGCTCCTCGAGTTCGTTTTCTCGTACGTGTAGGGGGAGGGAGAGGACCCCCTTACCACCTTTCCCCAATCGACTGCCTATTTACCCGCCAAACAACGGGCGCGCGGCGCAAACGATAGCCCTCTCCTTCTCTTTCAGATTCACCCCTTTGAGGCCCTCTCTCGTCCGGCGCCTCGCGCACCTCAAATATTCCGCCGGGAACAAAAACGGTCTCATTCCCATCTCAATCTATATTCGCACGTCCAACACACTCGAGATTATGAATGCGTGAGGTTAATGAAACCCAGGGAAGGCGTCTGTCTTTGCACCACTGAGCGACAACCGTCGCCACCCCCTCCGCGTCGCTCGCTCTGTCCTCCTCGGGTCTTCGGGTATGTGTGTAGGCGGGGAGAGGGAGAGGCATTCACACTTTTTTTTCGCCTCAACTTTCTCCGTGTTTCGCACTGCATGGTTTCGGGGTGCAAACACCGCAGCCGCGCTGTGTCTTTATTCTTTAAAGAGACCACACCGCGCGCGGCTGACGTGTCGTACGCTATTACTTGGTGAGATGCTACGCGTCCGTATGAGAAGGCGTCTCTTCGCTCCGGGCGAAACTCGGACCCGCAACTCGTTCTTGAGCTTGCAGGTTCTCTCGGAACTGACGGGTAATATCAAATATTATCTGTATAATCGTCCGTTCTGAGAGAATCCGATACTATGGGAAAGAGATAGTTTTGAGAAATCGAAGTCAATTTCTTCTTAATGAAAGTCTCGAAGCGTTAATATTCTTTTGATAAACAGTTTTTTAAAAATTAAACTTTACAGGTGAAAAAAAATGCAAAACCTATTCCATTTTTCTTTTCATATTTCCATTCTTCTTCTTCTTTGGACTTCCATTCTTTTTTGAACTTTGTAAAAGTTTATTTTAATAATTCACAATATTTTATATTTTTATAGATTCTTGTAATTTGTTAATTGAATTGAAATTACCTGGCTTGTACGAAAAAATGTTATTACGTACATGTAATAATTTTAAATTAAATAACGATATTGTAACAATGTTACAATTTTGTATCCACGTCGTCAGGTCTTCACAATTATTGCATTGCGTATCGACCGAGTCCCATTTGGTTGCTTTACGCCATTCCTCTCCAGATGCCTCCACGTACAAGATAGAAGATTTTCATTCATACACTTCATAAATTTTCTTTGCTATTTTTATTGAAATCTAAACCCCGGCTGGTTAATCATTTAACATTTTGATAGCCATTTATCCTCACACAAATATCCCCCAAAAAAACTGCCTCTGCTCTTTCACTTGTACCTTTCGAACTTGAATCTTATAATCTAATAATTTTTTGTTGAAGTGAACTCTGCGTTCAAATGTCAAGGAATTTATTACGAAGGTCGAGCAATCTGTTGCCAATTCAAAAAGGAGAAGTTGCGCGGCGCCGCTCGATGCGTATTCTTCGGGGGCCGTAAATGGAAATCGCGCGGTGCGTGGACCAGGGAGCTGAAGCGATCGTGTCCCATAATTCGCCTTTCCTGTCGTAAATTATTTCGCAAAAAGAGACGAGACGCGGGAGGACGGGTGCGCAAGAAAGAGAAGGGGGGAGGGGGCCATCGGGAGTACTCGCGGTTGCGGTAACACCGTTATTATATACGTACGAAATGGACGTCGGGACGGGCGGGGGGAATAAAATGGATGGAAAGTGAAGTAAGGTCATAAAGGTTTTTATTCCGGGGTGTTATCCTCGAAGTAATGCCCGCAGTAAACCACGGGGCGCCCGGGGGATGCCCTATCGATACCGGAGCGAGAACCTTCTTCCGACGCTCCGTGTGTACCTCTTATGGACCCGCGGAACGAGAGGAGGGGAGGGGACGGCCCTTGCATTACCGTGACTTACATGCTGTTACGCTGCACCTCGTCGCGCCTCTTCTTAGCGAGAGAAATATTTCCGTCGCGCGCGCTATTTATTTTACAGTACGCGCGACGCGCCGAAGAAAGGAGGCCGCGAGATCGCGCGAATGGAAAGAAACGTCGCGGCTCGTTAGTCTTCCGCCACGCATTAAATCAAATTTGTCTCGTTGATTCTTTCCCTGTACTTTCGTTCTCCTCATTAGAGACACGAAATTTAATTCTCCTCTAAAAGAGGATTATTAAAAAAATGTAAGAAAAAAAATGTAATATTCTTCTGCAGGTAATGCAACGTTGAATTTCCCATGGTCCGCGGAGATATTCGGAAAATTGTCTTTTCTTAATTCGCCGGGGAATAACAAGATTTACATTTGCCCGCTATTTGAACGCCGACGATGACTCGAGTGGGATCGGCTCTCACGTCGAATTCGATACGTTCGCCAAGCTCCCTCTCCCACAGGCGCGGATGGAGCTCGTCTTGGAATACAAAAATAATGAGGGCCGAGTGTTTTGGTTCGATTAGACGACATCGATTTTTATCGCGGCCCCGGCGCCCTCGGCTTCGCCTCCTTCGATGGGGGCTTCTCTCGCGGCTATGCAAATAACGACGGGGGCGGTGGAAAAAAATTACGCCAAAGTGCTAAACGATCGGCGTGGAGGGCGAGCAACGCGGGTCGTACGCGTGTCACGCGCGAACGTGTGCGTGTGTACGTACGCGCGCGACATCGTGCCACCTTATGTCGAGTGGGTGACTTCGAATGGCAGAGGGTGCGGGATTTTCAGGTCGGTATGCAAATAAGCCACTCCCGGATGTCTCGGGGGTTCGATTCGGTTTAAAGTTATTGCTCGCGTCGGCCGGAATCATCGTCGTTGGCGAATCGTTGCCGACGGCACCCGCCGTCCCGCCCGCCGTGCCGCCCGATGAAAGAAAGCGATTTGGATTATTGTTGACGGCGCTTTCTCCCCTCCTCCCGCTTTCGAGGGATCGGTTCGCGAGAAGGAGACGGCGTTTCCGTGAGAGCGAGCTTCGCGGGACTTCGCTCTCGCAACGCGCGATGGTTTCGCGCGTCTCGCTCGTGCGCCGCTTCGGCACGAAGCCCGCCGCGCGTGTGATATAAGGGAGCAAGACGATCGGAACTAATTACAAGATAAATGGATACCGTGTCGAGTCGAGAGTCTACGAGAGATAAGAGAGGACGAGGAAAAAAGTGGGAAAAAGCGAGATGGAAGGGGCGAACGGCTCCTTGAATGGTGATCAATGGCTGGGCAGATGGAAAGGATGCTATCGTCATTTAATGTTTCTAATCACCGGCGTTAGTCGCTTCATCAGTTCATTAGAATCGCCTTAGAAATTGAATTATATCAATTCAATTCCTCGGCCACCACTCGTTTAAGGCGCGCGAGATAATCGATGGCGTCGAATTGATTTATTTTATATTTATCTTGATTGCTCGACCTCGGAAGGAACGCGTATTTTTAGACATTCACGCTCGCTCTTTCTCATGTTTCTTCATCCGGCACACGTGACGCTCTCTTAATTTCTCACTCGATCGACACGGGCAGAGGAGGAACGAATTTAAAAGAAAGGACACGCGATACCGTGCTGATTAGCGCGTCTCGTAGACAGCTAATCCCTTATAGCAGCACCCTTCGCGGCCTGTAAATGAATATTGATCACCGCGGGCGAGATGGGCCCGCCGCGTCGGAAAGAATCGTATCTCGAAACCGCAAGCGAGTGCCTCTAAATGGGAAATCAAACGGAGCGATCTCCGCCGTCGTTGACGTCGTCGCGGCGCCCGGTAATGAATAAAAATTATAATTACGTTTCTCATCGTCGTCGTCGGGGAGAAGGGAAAAAAAAGGTAGTTAATCAATCACGAATGAGGGACTCCGAGACGGGATTTCGTCTTTCCCATCGCCGTCGGTCGCCCCTTTCCGATGCCAGCCCTTCTTACGGGTTTGCTCGACGAATACCATTCGCAGACCGCGAAGATTCGTAAAGCCCCGCGGATGATTATAAATTCTCACTCGTGCGATTTAATCCGCCCGTCGTATTCAAAAGTTTTCCGCATGTAGAGATTTCTGAAAGTTATTTATTCAAAGTGCTATTAAGATTCTGTCTATTGCGACGAAATGAGAATGAAATAATTAGTAATTTGCTGTACAATCACGTAGGAATTGTAAAAGTAGAGATAAATAGCAATGTGTAGTTGCCTCGGTTATTTTAAGAAAATTAATATTAAATCATAAATATGCGTGGGAGTTCATAAAGCAGGTTATATTCGAAGCGTCTTGTTTTTTCTCTCATCCTTTCTCAATCTTAATCTCGATTTTTTTTTTCAATTTCTAAAACACGACGCGGAGAGGATCACAAGTGTTTCTTAATGTCTTTTCTTTAATCTATTTAAAAAAGATAAAAATTTTTGATTGTTAATAATTCGGGGTCTCTGTTGTATAGAGCGCGGAAGAATTTGGAAATTTTAATTCGCGCTTGACAAGCGTGAGAATGAAGCCGATTTATATTCTGGGACGTGAAATTTACATATCCCTATCAATAAGACTTTCGAGGCTGCGTGAGGATAAGGAGGTGGGAGTGGATGCAGCCAGCACGGGAGGTGTTCTCGTCGATGCGAGCTGGCGTTTCTGCGCGCAGGGATAAGGAGGCGAGCGAAACGAAGAATATGCAAACAACCGCGTTACACGCATCGCTCACCGCGCATCAAACGTTTATCGCGTGAAGCCATAAGAGAGCAGTTGGCACAGATGATTCATGGTGGCTGAAGAGCGGCGGCGACAGAGAGAAAGGAGGGGAAGGGACAGAATGCCGCGATAGGACGGCGAGCGAGGGTCAGGGGAGAGGGGGAGGGGGGAAGAGAGAGGCTACAGCGGAGGAGAGCTACCGACTGTATATATACCTACATCATGCAAATGGTTCCAATCATAAGCGAAGTCTATAATCGATCTATAAATCTGCTTACCGAGAGGAAAGGATCCGGGGAGTTACGCGTCACGACTCGCGGGGGGTGCGCGCTCGCCTTCCACCAACACACCACTCGATGTCTCGTGCTTACGCACTTGCTAACGGCGGGGTACAACACCACCGTAGACAAATGTATCTTGTTAGCATACCATTTATATGCATGGAGTTTTGTACTTTCTCTCGCTCTCTCGATCTCCCCCTCTCTCGCTCTCTTTCGTCGGAACTCACTTAGACGCTTCACGTACGGCCGTTTAACGATTGACTCTGGAAAATCGAATGGCACCCGCTTGGTCGACGACCGCTTCCTGCGGCTGTTGACTATTCGGCAATCGTCTACCGTCGTAAATTCAACGTTTGAAGAACGGAATGATTAAATTGCGCCACGAAACTAATATATCTCGACAGAGAAATCTGTAACTGCAGTGTATAAAAAAATTTTCTTTTTAAAGATTCGCAAAAATCTTTGGACAATTAATTATTCGTCGAGTAAGATTGATATTGTTAATGCGAGATACGCGTTCGTCCGATTCGTAGGCGGGTAGTCGAGTAATCATCAGGGTTTGTCGAGATGGAATGGGAAAAATGGATGTCGTTTACGGCGCGGCGTCGAGAAGGAAAAAGACACTTTAAAGACGCCACCCCGATAATTATAGAAACTTGCTGGGCTCCTGGTTTCTTGAATATCAAAGCACTCGACGAAATAATCAGCGAACCAGAGCCAAGGCGAACAACCGAAGGGTTTGTCGGGCCACGGATAGAAGGGAGGACGAGTCCTGTAGCTCGGTGATATTCTTTGCGTCATTATCGCGATTTAATTATGTCAAGTTCCTTTGAGTCTCTTAATTTGGGTGGCCCAGCCTCTTTCCATCTCGCTCGCTCTCCTTCCGATTGCGGGCGTAAATATTTTCAAGATGAGTTACCTTGCTAATCAAGGATTTCTTTTAATCAGTCATCTCAGATGACGTGCAATCTATTTATTATCGTGCCGTGCGCGCAACTTATACCGTACTTCGGGAGAATCGTGAGAGATAATGTGCTTCTGATACTAAAATTACATTTTTGCGATAAATTTCTTAGATTTATTTTATCATACACCAACGTTCTTATCGGACAGCTAGTTTTGGATAACACGAAAGAGCGGAAATCGTATGAGGAAAGGCTGGCATATCTTCTTTCTTACCGCGACTAGAAGAAAGAGAAAAAGAAGATAAGAGCGAGAGAGAGAGAGAGAGAGAGAGAGAGAGAGAGAGAGAGAGAGAGAGAGAGAGAGAGAGAGAGAGGGAGAGAGAGAGAGAGAGAGAGAAAAGAAGAGAGAGATTGGGAAAGAGAAATTAATTTTAACTTTAAATTAAGACTCGTCCGATACCTGGTTGCTTCTTTGTTGCCGCGACCGACCGATCCGGGGGCTGAATCATCCACGCGAAGGGGCGAACAGGGGGTAAAAGCCGGGAGCACGTCGAAGAAGTCGAAGGGACGACGCGACCGAAGTTTTCCCGCGCTTTTGTCTAGCGTTAGCGAGAACGTTAATAATAAAATAACGATCCCGCGCGGTAACGAGTTGTCGCGCGCTTCCCCACGGTATTCATCATCGATTTCTTCGCGCGGAATTGCGACGACTCGTCGTCGTCGTTGTCGTCGTCCCGCCCGGGCCTTCTTCTGCCTTGCGCCCCGTGGCCAAATCGATATCTCAACAAAGTACGAGCCAGCCGAAACTTTACACACGCGTACATATTAATCCATTAGATTCTATTATGTCACGTGGGTTGTGACGGTTTAATTTTTAGTAGATAGAAACGCGATATCTCCCTTCCCCTCCGCCCTTCTCACTGCCCCTCTCTCTCTCTCATAACCATTATCGGAAACGTCGCGGGAAAATAGACAAAAAACACTTGATAGATGATATAAGAAAAATAGAGCAGAAGAAGGAGAGCACGGCCTGGGGGTGCTGGGAAGCAAGGGGGTGGAACCGATGCCGACGGTGGGAGGCCATCGGTCAATTAATCAAGATAATGAGTGCCACCGAGTCAAGCCGTGAAGCACTAGTACGTAAGGAACGGAGGCCGACAAGTGGGTGGCAGAAATAGAGAAGGGTGAACGGCTGCAGCAGGGAGGGAGGGAGGGAGGGAGGGAGGGAGGAAGGGCGGGGAACGGAGGGCGACGGCATGGAAGACGAAGAAGGAGGAAGAAGAAGCAGCACCGCCTGGACGAGACATTCGACACCTCCGAACCGCTGCCGACAATACCGAAGATACGCAACTTGGCGGTAAACTTGGCCCGGCGAGGCCTCCGGATAAGTTGCCCAGGGGTTGGGAGGGGGCGCATGATTAATTAATTAGCCCGGGCCAGTTAGGATGGTAGCTCCACGCATAGCTCTACGATATACGTGGGTGTATGTATTCGCTTTGCTTAACCGTTATTGAAACGCGGCTGGATCGATGATCCAGCCTTCCTTCCTTCCTTCCGTCCTTTCTATCGACTTGACGACGACGATGTGCCCAGCGATTCAGAGGCCGCCAAGACTAAGGCTAAGGCTAAGGGCTGCACGCGCTAATTGACGCGCTTGAACCGTCCTGAAAGTCGGAAGGGATGATATAAGTTGACAACGGACCTGTTTGCCATCTCTTCGTGACTTTCATTAAATACCTGAAAAGTAGAAACTGATGATTAGAAGGAGAAAGAAGCAGTGATTCTTGCGAAATGTTTTGTATTTGAGAAAAAATAATGGAGACAAAATTAATAATAAAATTTAATAATTCTTATAAAAATTTGTGGCGAAGAGTGACGGCTTTAATCGACTGAAACTTTATTGCCGTGTTCGCGGACGCAGCGTTCGCGTCCTTCGCGCCATATCGTATTATTTTGTTGGTGAATCGCGGGGTCCGGGGGTCATCACCAAGTAGTCGCATGAAATATAGACCGGACAAACATGGCGACGGAGCGGCGGCCGGCCGTTATCGCAGGTATACAAGTGCGCAGGACGAGATGGTCAGGCGCACAATCCTATCTCGGCGATCCTATCGTTTCGCAAATATAACCCTGAATGACCAACCCTTTGGATATTAACTTTCCCAATGTCCGCCTAAACGCGTATCTGCCGAGCGGCATCCCGCTCGATCCCGCAAGATCCCGGACGTTTACTCTAGATACCGGCGAGAGTGCTCTCGTAGAATATTCGTGGAGTATACTTCATTTCTTGTCTCAAAAAGTCGCGACCAACTCGAAGAGTCAATTCGCCGGATGACGAAGTAAACATTGCTACAATACTTGGCTTTGAAACTGCGGACCGTAGACAGTTATGATCTCAATTATTTTTTAATAATTTCCATAATTGAGATACTTCAACATTCTGCACATTTGTGACGATGCTTTGGATTAATTCACATGGTTCATGTAAAAATCTCTCGTTAACTTCAGCAGACGTAATGAAAGACATAGAACAAATATACGCGAAATTGCGCAATTTCTGGGAAGAGTAATTATTTCTACAAAAAAAATACTCACTTATGCAACGAGACGTTTCGGATTGAAGATCTATAAACTTGTATCCGGTAATCCAAGTTTCTCCCTCAGATTCGTAGCTCTCCGTAACCATCGGTGCTCACGACGAAGGGGAGAGAGGGTTGCCGTCGCTGTATGGTTGCTTGGATGTTGCTTAGAACTTGCGATAGTCCAAACATAAGGCACAAACACCGTTAGAGTAGTTCGAGGGGGACGAGGGTGAGGGAAGGGAAGGCAGGTCGGACCGGAAGTTCTTACCCGGGAGGGAGCGGTCGGGTAACGTTAGGTTACCCCATTGGGGGCCACCTCCGGGTACAGCCACCCCACGCGTCACGCATTAACATAATGCTAATTATCTTGCCAGCTCATTAGCGCCGGCAAACTGTCCGAGGAAACTCGGTTCCCCCCAGAGATAAGAAGGGGGCGGCTGGTAGGATAAGGAGGATGGCGGATTGTCGTGCCAGGGGCTAGTGTCGGCTCCTTGCACGTGCATCCATCCGCCCGGCCCCGTGTGTACCCCGTGTTTCCTTGTCTAAGGCTACCAAGATTAAAGTCCCCGTCTCCGCCTTGGATGTCTTGACGTGGGTCCGCGTCGAGTTTCGCGGAACTTCTCGGAAAGTGTTTGGGGCGCGTCCTGACAACTTCCCCTCGCGCCGGGACTGCATTCGACGATCGCATTTATCAATCGTCCTTTTATTTTCTCGCTCGCGCCAGCTGTTTAAGGATCGTTACTGCAGTCTCTCCGCCGTTTCTTCCGCCCGTGCAGCTACTCCGCGTGTATTAATTATCGCTCATTACTTCTATCGATCTGTCCGAATATCGAGGACTTTTGCATTTCCTTTTACCAACTTACAAAGTATTTTGAATAAATCTCCCAGATGTAAGTATCGTCGCGTGCGATTACGCATTTCGATGCGCATCGTTTCGCCCAAGACGACGGGGCGCTCCTCGTCAGCGATGCGATTAGATTTCCGAGGCGAGTCGAAGAATGGCGGCTTTCGAAGAGAGCTTTAGCCCTCCGGTGTAATAACCGTAAAGTAGTAACGCGCCCGCCAACCATCCCCCGCTTCCGTCTCTCGCTCGCTCCTCTCTTCTTTTCTCTTCTTCGCGCGCATATGCGCGCTTGGGGGAAAGGGCAACCCCCGTGGAAAAATCATGGCTTTACGCGTCAAATCGCGTATGCATATAAAGCGGTATTATTTCGCGCGTTGACGCACCGCCGAGTGTACCTAACCGATATATACCTATACGCCCTCGGTGTATATTATGTGGCTATATTTATTCGCAGCCAGCCAGACCGCCATGGAAAACAAGCCTCCACCGAAGACGCAGATACCCGCCCCGTTTAATTTGCCCCGTGTCGTAGCCCGACGTCGGGCACGTTTTCGGCTACCCGCCATTCATTTGACGGTGGTTCACGGCCGCTTCGTTATTTCTTCCATCTTCCAACATATGTTCCAACATAACGTTCTCGCGATGATACCAACGACGTCGTCATACAAAGAAAGAACCTCTTTTCGCGCGGTTCTGCTGTCGTTGTTGTCTACGTCATTCGTTCTACTTTCCCCTTTCCTTTTCCACAACCACGCCTTTTTCTCTCGCGCGTATAGCGCAGATGCATCGCGAAAAGAGCTTCTGTCTCAAAGCCCGACGTCGGCCATCTTGCCTGCACTTGAATTGTTTCGGCCTTAATAGGAGTTGCGAGCGTCCGTCGTCTCCTTGCGCGCTTCCCTCTTCTCTCCTGCTCGCCACCCTGTTTGTTCGCGACTTCGCGCGTAAAGCGGCGAGTAACGAGAGGGGTGAAACATTGCCGGATACACTTTTTATCGCGCACCGTAATCATCCCATCGCAGTCGGAAATGTATTGGGTATTCAATTTCCGCGCGTACTCATTGTCCTTCCAAAATTTCTATAAAGCGCACACGTTGCTGCGGAGACAGCTTTTCATGCAGATTCGTTTAATCGTTTCTCACACGCTAATATTGTATCGTGTCATTCGCGGAGTATTTCGTTCCGCGGAATCTCGTCCGATCTTTAAATACGATGAAATGCAATCGCGCGGCGAGGCCGATTAAAAACAAAGCCGATAGTTAAGCTGTCATCATGTCCAGGCCGGGACGCGAAGCTGCGTGAATGTAACGAAAGCGAACTCGTGGCGGGTTGATTTATTCGTAGTTCGGAGTAACTCGTTACGAGTTCACTTTCTCTGGTCCTGGTAGTAATACCACCGAACGACCAGGCGACCAAGGACTCTCCTATTCGCCGCTCGTCGCTCGTAGACGAGTGGTGCAGTCAGCCGAGCGACATCAAAGAGGGCGCGGAGCTTCCGTATAATTAGTGTCAGTCATATTTGCATATTGATTGAAGCGAACGTGTCGCCACGGCACTCTCGACTCACTGGCCTCTTTTCCCATGACGCCTGCGCTTGTCAGGGCACCCTTAGCTTCGTCTTTCCTGTCGTCGTATCATTTTGATATCCACTATCATCACTTCCTAATCGTACATCTGTGGCTGCGAAGACGCTAAAAGATGTCCTTAGTTTACAAATAAAATTCAGCAGCGTCTAAGCAATCGGCGCGTCGATTGAGGATTAAAATTTCGGAGTCCGGCCGAATTCGATCGTTCGAACTGGTCGTGATTTGATTCGGTACCACTCGCGGTTGCGCAACCGTGCGATTATCCCGGCTGTGCTAGTTAGACAGCCTCGGACTATTACCAGCTATTCGAAACTTAGTGACTATTATTACGTCACGCGCGCTGCTTTATTGTTCCCTTTGCTTTAACGCGGAATGCAAGACGCCGCAAGCGAGCGCACCGCGAAAATGCACCGTCGTGGCGACGGTATATCGCAATCTTGTTGTCACGGTTACATGATTTATGGAAATAGAGGGAAACTCAATGGAATTTCTACGACTTACGAGCTCTAGCCGCGAGCTATCGCCAGTTGCGCGTTTTTTCGTTCGTCTTTTTTCGCGAGTGAGCGCGGTAAATCACGATATGCCGCAATCGTCCGCTGGTCTCGTTCTTACGAAGCATCGCCCAGGCCTTCTTTCTCGTTGTCGGCCGCTCGTTACACTCCTTGCGGTGCAATTTGCATCATTTGACGTTTTCAGCGTATAAGCCGTAATCAACGTGCGTATATTTTACTCTCATATTAGAACTTCAGATACGTTCTCTCGGCGGATCCTGTTCGACAGATAAAAGAAGGGTAACTTAAATCCATGTAAATTTTATTTAAATTTATTCTAGATTTATTATCAAAATTTAATTTCAAATAATCATAATTTAATAACATTAAATTACATAAAATTTAAACTTTCATGTAAGGCTGTCAGAGATTAACCAAATTAAGTCGATAAACATCGAATTACTTTAATATCAATCAAAAAATATTAAATCGGCGCAGGTTATATTCTTATAATCCCGTTATTCGGTTATTCACTTCTTCGGCCGAGCGTTGCCGGTCGCACGCATGTTGGAAGATGACAGGAGCATCTTGCCGCGAGAAGTGGGTCGGAAAAAGCGTTCCACGGCGCGGCTCGCGCGCTCCTGCGCCGGACGGCTCTCGTTGCGGGGTTGAGAAAGGGCGCGCACCCTTCCATCGCCGCGTGCCAGCGGCTAACATATGAAGCCTTGGTGACTCCACGGTTTTGCGCCGTCGATTCAAATTCAACCCGGCACGGACGAAATCGGCGCGGATTTAAAAAAAAGAGAGAAAGAAGGAGAGCGGGGGTGGACGCGTGCGAGAGAAAGAGAGAGAGAGAGAGAGAGAGAGAGAGAGAGAGAGAGAGAGAGAGAGAGAGAGAGGCGGCAGAGAATGGTAGAGCAGAGCGGGAAAATGGGGATAACAATAGGTTGCAAGTCACTGGATAAACGACCGGGAATCGTTAAAACGCGAAGCTCTATTTTGATTTTATACGTCGCGTCGCAAGGACGGGCGGAGTGATAAAGGACAAAAGTCGACGAGGGTCGCAGTTTTTAATTCGAGCGATGACTGTCGACATTTGTCCGCGCACAGCGTGGCTCTTTTTATGTATCACCAAAATGCTCCACAAATCCATTCCTCTCCTCACTTGCGGATTTTATGGAAATTTCATAAAGAGAAAGAAATCCAAAGTCATCCATAAATGGCTCGACAAAAGTTTTTTATAGATGCGTTTGTACAAGAATTAAAAATTCAAGCTAATTAACAATAGAGCTTGCGTCAATTTAAAAATTAACTCCAGATTACAGAGTCCGATGATTAAAAGATTATTCTATGATTTTGGCATCTTTTACACGTAATTTTGAGTTGTATAACGCGTACATTTTTTCTTATCTGCGCTTATACACTTTCACGAGAGTGGTTGCTCGTGAGTATTTCGACTCGGTGAGCCCGATATATGAGAACACCCCGCATCTTGACTAAGAGATCCCGCGGGATGCGCGCGAGTTCGATGCCCGTGAAGGATAGCCGTGGGTCAGGGGCTATCGCGGAGTTCCTCATTCTCTACCGCCCTGGTTTTCTCGTCCCTCAAGGATAGATCGAGCCCTCGAGACCCCCTCGTCAGTCATGGCGAAGAGCCCCCGGGCGCGTCTCTCCACGGGGGCAGGACAAGTCTATATTTTTATTGATTTCGATTACGGGCCAATTCCTTGCGCGAGACCCACGCGAGAGTCGGAGGGACGATTCGTTTTCTCGAGATGATCAATCGACCGGCCGTGAGATTCCGGACGGATTCGACCGAGTCACGCATCCTACTGGGTGTTCACGCGGCGCAACGCGCAATTTACGACGCGGCAGAATGCGAACGAGCGTTACATTCGGTACCGAATTTACTCCGTTCCTCTGTATCGCAAATCACCTTGTTCCGATCGGGTTCACCCTTCGTCCGCGGCGCAATTTGGCGGCAGAGATTGGTCTCCGCTATCGTTATCGCAATTTTTCGATCGTGTTTCCTCGTATGCATATATATATTTTTCGCGGACGGCAGTATGCACGCGGCAGTATGCGGTATTTACAGGACGGTGGGCGCACCACCGGCCCGATTCAAAATAAGCAATTGACCCACGATACTCTCTCTCTCTCTCTCTCTCTCTCTCTCTCTCTCTCTCTCTCTCTCTCTCTCTTCCCCTCTCTCATCCTCCCTGCCTCCCTCTGGCTGGTCCCGCGCTTCCACACCCCTCAGGTTCCACACCCTCTCTCACTCTTCTCCGTCTCTCACTCTCGTGGTAACAAAACCCGTTCGTTCGGTGCGCCAATATGCGGCTAATTTGCACAACAAATAAAGCTTATTCTCCGGATTTGCATGTGTTTGAACTGCAGTGTAATTGGGTGGTACGCTCGGCTCGGCGTTGTCCACTCTCTCCCCCTCTCTGTCTTCCGCTCTGTCCCTCTTTGCTCTTCCTCTCTCTTTCTTTCTCATTCTATCCCTCGTCATTCCTCATCCCTGTAACTCCTCCCCCCCTCCCCCTGCCCCTCGGCGCCGTGTACAACCAGCGACGCGCCGATCGACGGATTTCGCAATATCGGCACCGAACTCGCGTTAAGTCGTTACTCGTGCCGTTGCGGAAAGTCTCTGATACTCGCTGATCGCCGTGAGATCAAATTTCGGCTGGCGGTAAAATCTTGTCCCCGCACACGGTCTTTCTATTAACTAATTAACCATGAATGCCGATGGAATCCATGTTTCTTTTGAGAAATATATGCACATACATGTACACATAGTCTATTATTATTATTATTATAACGGAGATTTTTCATATAAAGTAATTACAGTTGGAATAATTAGTTTTTATTAAATGTTTCGCCCGCACGCGACTTTCGCCGGTCCTCAACGTGACACCTAAGGCAACGAACGATCGCAATCGCAAGTTTTAATGATTCTCGGTTAATGATAACGGTTTTCTCTTTCCCAATGTTTGCGACGTTATCGATAGCTTTTATCGAGCTCGCCCGACGAATTCGCGGGAGCCGCGCTCGGAAAACACGGCGGCTCGGAAGTAGTTCTCGCGTTACAGGGGACGATTATTTCTGGACGGGCCATGAGGTAGGTGCGTGCCGATCGTCGACGTCGTTGAGCCGCCGTCGCCGCCGCCGCCGCCGCCGCGGATATTCGTGACCGAGACCGATATTCGTGCGTAAAGAGAGAAAATGGCGACGGGGAACGAGAGCCCCTTCCTCCCTCCCCCCTCTGTGTTCAAAATGGCGAGTCCAGCACGCGCCGAGATCGATTGTCGGATATGAGAGTTTCGTGGCAGCTGCGGCGCACCACGACAGACTTCCGACAGAACGAACGATCGACGACCTCGCTTTCAAAATGGCGTGAATTCGGCTAGGCGGGCTATCGCATCGGTGCTTTGCACGCTCGAGGCGCGCAACGTTTCGTCTCCGATTCAAATTTCATATCTGCCTCCAATCGTAATTAAAAAGGTAACAATTACCGAGCGATCGAAGCAGGGAGGGAACTCTAGTCCAAAAGTAGTACAAGTTTAACGTTACTTCTTACGTTATTCTTGTTGCTACATTATAACTTTAGCTGGTATCTTTGTAAAAAAGAAACTTGTGACATTTCATTCAGACTTGTAATAATCTTAAAAGGCAATTATATCACAACGTTCATTCGTTCCTTTAATAATTAAACCTGACAAGCACGTCCGTCGCGTCTCCGCGTTCCAATTGAAAAAAATCCCGATTTTTCATACGATACCCGATCTTATCGACTCTTGCGGACACGACGAAGGGAAGGTGGGCGAACAAGGCAGAGTGGTGGATAGTCAGCTCCAGACAGGAGCATCGTGCCGGCGCGCGGGGTGTCGCGGGGCGTCGCCGGGCGGCCGGCCGGGCCGGTGTGTCGGTATAAAGTGATAGTGTGCAATGAACTTGTAAACCAGTGACTGAGCATACAATGGCCGACGACGAACAGGGCTTTCGGCCGGTTGGTGACGTCATCACTTTGTGTCCCATGTCCGAATTGCATCGCATCGGTAGGACCCTTACCCAACCCACCCCCCTCCGTTTGTTTGCCCTCTCTTTGATGTGCCAGCCTAGACCCGGCAGACTTCACAGAGAGACGACGTATCCCGTAAGCTCTCGGACCCGAGAGAGAGAGAGAGAGTGAGAGAGAGGGAGAGAGCGGGCGATATGCCGAAAACACGAGTTTTCGGGAATATCGTGCACCGGCCGGAATTACTTTCGAGTCGATCGCACACACCGGCACCGACACGACACCGTCTCTCGGCATCGGCACCGCGGACCCGCGACCGGTGGCGGCCTTTTGCGACGTTTCGCACCCGCCGCGGCTCTGACGGGTTAATCGCGATCTCTCGTGTGCTAATCGACGACGGAAATATTTGGTAGTCGGTGGCGCGATCGATTATTCTGCCTATCAACCGGTGCGCCACGCGCGCGTTTATGATCGTTTTCCATCGTTGTCACTGGCCGTTGTCCGCGCGGCCGATCGTTAATCGACGGCGAATGAAAGTCGAAAGCGGATCAAATTTCCCCACCGCAATGTACGACACGCGTTTTCGATACACAGATACGCGCGTTGCAAATTTTAATTCCGGAACAGCGGCGCGCTCGCGCTGGATTCTTTATCTCCCGCAATTTCGTGTTCTTGTTGGTCTAGATTGGTAATCTCAATCATTCGCATACATTGACTGCAAAGGGCGGAAGAGTTATCGAATGCGAAAACAAAGAGGTTCGCGCGGGCGATGGGAGATCTACGGGGAACGGTCCCTCCCCCCGTTACTCTATCCGCACTCGAGACTCCGTACGGAACAATTACATTTTAATTAATATTTCCTAAAGAGGCCGAAGAGCTCCCCCGCCGAATTTATGATCGTTTTATCCATTACTAGGGGTGGTGGCGGGAGAAATCTTGCGAAAAGCCATAACTTCGTCTTTATGGCTCTTTCTCCCCCGTTTTCTCTGTCGCCTCTCCTTTTCATCGTCGCCCTCTTCCCCTCTCGGACGAGTACCGCGGAAACTCTCCCGGTTTCCATTTCGCCGTATCTGTAGCTCGCTTTTCCTTGAATTTCGCTTTCGGTTCCTTAATGCCGACGTAATGGTTACGTCTTTTTTTTTCGTATGTAGAAAAAGTGAATATTTTTTAAGTCTTTATTGAACGAATTACAGCTCAAGGACAGAAGGTGTGCTCGTGTCTCGTTACCTTTCGAGAACCTGAAGAGATCCGGTTGGCCGAGCGGCGTACTAATATCGTGTCGTAATTACGCTTAAAAGTCGATCGGCAAATATATATATAAAGGCGAATATCGCGTTCAAGAGGCGCCTTTCGCGTTCGTTATCCCCTCGGCGAACGGCCGCCGTAAATAGGGTTCGGTAGTGGGAAACATGCATCGTTTAATGCACCGCGCAGCCTTACATACGCGTATAACATACGGGGCATCCAGGTCGGCGCGGCGCGGCGGTGCAGCGACGCCGGTTCGGACCGAAGCTCTCGGAGTAACTCCGAGCTCCGCTAAATGTTTCGAGTTGCCGATGAGCGGCGGTATTATATTTCGATACGCCGTAAATGCGTTATACGATCGATAGACGCGCGGTGCACGACGAGCGTCATGGACGGCCAGGCAACGATGGCTCGGCGGCGGCCCCGGCTCTCTCGGCGGCAAGTCTGGCACAAACTTATTACTATTACCGCCAAAGCGTATCAGATACGATGTACCCGCCGCGCGCGCGGGACGCTTTAAATTCATAATTATGCACATACATAATTATGCAAATCAATTATTACACGCGGGCTGAAAGTTCCGCGCTCGCGTCTCCCGTTTCGGCCAGTCCGGCCGCAGCGCCGCGCGCGGTTCTGTTGCCTTCTCGTTTTTTTTTCCGATCCATTAGGCCGCTAATAAAATATTTCCTCGGCGCTGATGCCCTGCGGCCGCGGGGCATATTCCCGAATTTGCGGCGGCAGCGGCGAAAGTCCCGGCAATGCGGGGGATGTTTAAGGCGAGCGAGCGCGCCCCCGGGATATCGTGCGGTCAGAGATTCCGCCGCCGTCATCGAGGATGGTTGAAACTTCGCGGTCCCCAAGACGAGAATGTCTTTGAGTTCCGGAAGGCATCCCTGGTCCTTTCGTAGTCCGACCCGTATCTGCGGCACCGCCTTCCGCTGCCGCCCGCGTCCCCGCGCCGCCGTCCGTCGACCCTACGGGGTCAAGTGCCACGGGGTTAGGGGCGCGAAAAATGCGTCTCGGATGAACTATGCCGTGGTACCTGACGGTTTACACACAGGTATGCGTCTTCTCGCTCGCCCGGGGCGTCGCGATGTCCCAACTACGTGCTGCTCCGCAACTTCCGCCAGGCGTTCTCCGAGACGCACGGAGACGGAACTTCAATCTTGAGCCAGAACGATCTTATCTCAATTAGTATGTGAAGAATTTAATCAATTCGTACATTTAAGGAAGATACAAGACCACCTGCAAGAAACTGCAGCCAAATCTGCAATTTGTTTATTATTCAGACACGTAATTTCCCATTTACCATAAAACGCGCTTTCGAATTCTTCTCATCCCGTTATTAACTTCCCGAATCCCCCGTGCAAGGACATCTCTTTATCGCGGTGACGTACGATCATCGATCTCGCTCGCTTCCTCTCTTCGCCTTCACCGCCCGTTCGCTGGCGAAGCTTTTGACACTTTGCAAGCGAACTCCTCGCGCGAATACCTTCCTCTCCTTCGCCTTGAGCCACCGTGCCGTTCCTCTTTGTTTCTCGAGTTCTTGCTTCCTCGGCAGGCGGAGGGAGTTTTCGAAATACGATCTGCTACCTTCGGGAGGACGCCCTACCGACTGCTACCCGGCAGGGCGCTCGTCGCCGAAGCTTTAAGGGTCGATTGGGGTGGAATAAGGATGGGTCGGGCGCAGCAGATTGACTAAGTTTCCGCGGCGGAGTTTCGACAGGTTGATATCTGCCAACCGATATCGAGGCGTGCCTCTTTCTTATACCATAATAGGTCTTAAACTATTTGTCCACCGGAGTGGATCGTCGACGTCGTGCTATGAAAATGCGGCGAACTTTCCGCGATCTCTTATTCGAGCTACGACAGTTTTCAGTTTCGCATCGTAAAATAGTGCAATGTTTTTTTTTTAGATATGCATCGTCAACATCGTGTACATATATTTCGGAGTAAATATTTTATCCTGTTATACACTACGTATTTCGCGAAATAAGAATCGCTCTGCTATTTCTTTCGATACTGTCAAGTCCAATCTAAACAGCAGCCGAAGAGGGCGAAGGAAGCAAAAGGGTGCGCTGATCTCGTTTCGTTGCGAAATCGGTGCGACCGCTTCCTCTTGTCGTCGTGCG
Organism: Tetramorium bicarinatum; assembly: GCA_928718305.1. Classification (NCBI taxonomy): domain Eukaryota; kingdom Metazoa; phylum Arthropoda; class Insecta; order Hymenoptera; family Formicidae; genus Tetramorium; species Tetramorium bicarinatum. The sequence goes on along the minus strand of OV788323.1, from coordinate 15,875,584 downwards.
GAAAGGGGCGATATTGTTGACAGGCGTCTCACGAAGTCATCCGAGTTTGGGTTACGGGCGATGACGCGCACTTTTTCCCCCGTCGGTGATAAATGGCACGCACCTCTGTCCTCCAGGCTGTGTATCCGAGAGTTGAGAAAGAGAGAGAGAGAGAGAGAGAGGACGAAAGGAAGAGGGAGATCAAGGTTGACAAGGAGCGTGAGAGTCCTAGCGCGGAGAGAGCGCGGGAGCACTCGGGGGCGGTTTTCGCGTATGGGGGTTGGAGGGTTGCGTGGGCAAGACACCGCTCTGATTGATACGCATTCGTCCTCTTCGTCGCACTCGGCCGCGCGCTTTGCTCTATCCTTCTCCTCGTTCCATCCGCCTCTGATGTTCTCTCCCATTCTCCCTCTCTACCTCTTTGTCTCTCTCACTCTGGAAATCTCGAATGCAATTAACAGCGAGCAATCATAAGCACTGAGAATTAATGTATCGCATCATCCGATAGTCATGCGCCGCATAGCGAGGCAGTTACTCCGTGTCTACCTTCGCTGGCTCGAGTGCGGGACGCGAGTAGAGGAATTTTAGGTGGAAACGCTGGCATACACCGTCGCGCATAAATCTACTAGTAATAAAATTAGAAAGACGCGCAGGGCAGAGGAAAGAAACCGACGAAAGAGGGAAGGAGGGGGGGGGGGGAGGTAGAAAAGGCGATCGAAAGCGAAACCGAGGGATGAATTTATTCATGGACGGCGCGAGGTCGAGCGGGGATGGGAGGGCAGGCGGGGGTATAAATGCAAAATTGGCAATACATACGAAATCTGCGTGGGTTCAAGTAAAAAGGGGTGAATACATTAGCCCCGGAATTAACCTCTTTGAACTCGGCTTGCATTGGAATAATTGGACGTTGCAGCGCGCAATGATCTCCGAATGCTCGTGTGGACGAGGAGAAAGGGTGAGAGAGAGAGAGAGAGACGGGGGAGAAGGTGGCAGATGTATCGACCTTCCGGCAGTGTCGAGGACCTGCGAGGGGCTGAGCGACGACAAGGAGGAATGGTGAAATTAAAGAAGGCCGGATGTGGCGAGAGGACGCGAAAGAGGCGAAACGCGGAAAGGAAGGGAAAACGCCTCGAGACGACGAGTGCCCGGCGCGGACGTGTGTCGCGCGACGTGCAAGTGCAATTCGCGCGAAACTTATGCAACGGCATGCGACAGACATCCTCGAAAATCTACGGATTTATTCCGGCGCATGCGACGCCGCTGACAATGGAACGGATACATTGTTTTTATTCCGCGTCATGTATGCGCATATATGAAGCTCGTCTCGCGCCGGCCGATCTCCTCGCGCTCGCTCGCGTTCCATCCGGAATTCCCGAATCGTTCCTCCTTCTTCAGGGATCTTCTTGCGTGAGTCCTCGGAACGACGCGACGGCGAGAATGGCAATTTGCGCGTACCGCGGATATTATCTACGGGACGCGGGACATGAAGTAAACGAGCGCGGGGTCCAAGGGTCACTCGGAAATTAGTGGTACCGCGGAGGGTTCTCCGGGTTCTCTCTTGAACGACCGCGCTTTGGATTCGAAGGGGTTAGCTAATCTGATACCTCGGTACGCGCCCGTTTCCGAGTAGCAGCTCCGAGTGGATGATTAATGGCACGTTCTCCGCGGTTTTTTGTTAATTACTTGATTGGGAACGCCTAGTATGATATGCAGATTCTGCCGCGGCAGATATTATCGGACGCGGCTTTAATTTCGGACGCTGCCGCTGTTACTGCCTTCCGATCGCATTCTCCCGATTTGAGTAAGCCCCCATCCAATTGGATCTTCATTTCCTTCCTCCCCCGGCATATCCTTTTAATCTTCCCGATTTTCGCGAAAGGACGCCACTCCGACCCTCCTAATGAATTACGGCGCGCCTTCGTTTCTGCCGGGATGACGTCAGAGAGTTGCGATTTAATATCGCCAATGTACGCTCGTTTTACACGAAACGGAAAAAAAATACACGCATGCAAAAGTTTTTCGTTGAGGGAAAGCAGCTGCTCATTCAACGGGAGCTTTGGGGATTTCCTCTCTTTCGTTTTTGTTTTTTTCTTCTTTATGTCGACAGAATGTATTATGCGTTTCTCAACATCGCCATCGGCTTGTCATCCGACGTGATTGATTTTGACGTCGTGCTTCGCTCCCGAGAAACGAAGGTGGATACATGTGTTGCTGGATGCGAGAGAACTCCCTTTCTCCCGCTCTTGTTTGTTTCTTTTTTAATATCTGTCCGATCCCCGCGATCCTATTGTTTGATCGTTCCGCGGTGAGCAGACGTGTCGAGTAATCGAATAGATTTCCTGCCCTCGCCGTCATTTGTCATAGCAGTATTTTTCCACATCGGGATTATTTTGTACAAATATTCACACGTTTTATATGCTAAAATCAAAATTCTATCAAACGATTATATACCAGAATTCCAAATCTAATTTTTTTTGTTTTAAGAACGTCGGCCCTCGCCACGGGATAGAAAAGTTTCTTTTGTTCTTGCGGACGAATTTTGGGATGAATTCTTTAATGAAGCGGATATAATGTGCGCGCGATCCCGATCTCAATGGCTCACGTATATTCGATCGTGATTTAGGTTTCTGCGGTGCGTATTCCAATTTCGTTTAATTCGGAATCGCCGTCTCTTCTTCCTTTTTCTCGGGCCCCGTCAAGATGAAACCTCGAAAATCGGCGGGCCCCGGGCTACGATGCCCTCCTAAATCCGGGCCGGCAGGTACCGAAAGGCTATTCGTACGATCGGCTCGCTCGCGACTCGGAAACGACCGGCCAATTTTTGGCAATTACCGAGATTATCTAATACACCTCGCGGCTAATGATTTCTCATTACAAGGTATAAATCTCGATGGTCAGCCGTGCGAGAATGCCCCTCGAGATCGATTCGGTGCTCTTGTCGAAAACTTTCCAAACAATGTGCTGATATATTATTAAATACGATGTCATCCGCGGACATAATTTTGCAACGCTGTCGTAAAATATCGAACGGAAACTAATAATATACCATTGACAGTTCATAAATTAGATGGCATCGTTATCTTACTTTTCGTTCCGCGGATCGACGAATGCGCGCTGCATTCCAAATCGAAGAATGAGGAAAGAAAATAAGAAATAACGCAAGTCCCTTAAAAGATCCTCGTCTCTCCATTCTTTTATCGCTCTCTCCAGATCTTTCTCCGTTAATTACATTTAGTTATGACTGGCATAAAATCGTCACGGGCTATGATTAGGCTACGAGTTAATATCGGTTACCGGTTATTTCCGAGATAATGAAAAACAGTCTCGATGTGATGTCTCGATTATTTTACACCGTCGACGTCGAAGCACCGCAGCCATTGGAATGTACGAGAGATCTGAAAGCCGAGATCGTCTGAAATAATTAAATATCGCATTTTTTTTTATTTACATTTGCCTGACGTCTTTCATCCGACATGAGAAATAATTATACGGACCTCCCGGGACTGCGAGTTCTCAACCGTTTATCGATAAAGTGATATAAAGGAGAAACGGCATCGCGTATGCATTACGTTTTATAAATGCCAATGTCATTACTTGGTTCTGCATTAGTCCTGCTGCGCGTAGATTCAAAAGAGGCGATACGCGCGCAGCTTCATTTGCGGTTCACTTGCTGCGAATGGCGGGCGTTAATTCCCGCTAATTTCCAGACGATGTCCTCGACGTGATGTCGCGTACGCGCGTGTGCGTAAAAACCGTCACGACGTATGTACGTTCGTGCGAGCGTAACCGGCTAAATAATTGAATGCGCGCTCGTTGACGGCGATTAAAGTTTTATCGACGTCCGTGAATAGAGACCGATACGTATATCGCCGCGAATACGTTTTCCGCGATTTTCAAACGGCGCGGCGTCTCGTCATCGCGGCAAATTATCGCCGGGCCGCGCGCGTTATGTGTGCGCGCCGTTTTTAATTTAATTCGAAAATTTTTATGGTTAAACCGGGGCACAAAGAGGGGCTCGGAGAGCTAGTAGAGCTTTTGGCCCCGGCCAAACCGCGCCAACAAACTACCCATAATTACAAAGTTCCATAGAAAATTGCGTCCATTCGAATCCCTTAAATGGACGCGCGTCCATTGTCTACACGCGCGTCCACACGGGGGCCCCCGGCCCGACGCGCAACTTTTTTAAGGGAGCCAAAATCGGGCCGCGCCGGGGCCCCAGCGAGCGCGAGCTTTGATTTATGAGTTTTCGGTTTCGTAGTAAAAAATACGAATTAGTTTTCGGGATGATGATCGCGCGGAGATAATGGGCCCGATTAAGAATCCGTGCTGCGGCGAGGCGAAACGGAGAGAAAGGGCGGGTGGAGGAAAAAAGAAAGGGAAGCGCGGGGGGAATCGACGTTCGAAACGTCGGACGAAAGGGCGGAGCGGGGGAGGGAGGGAGGGCGAAAGAGAGGGAGGAAGGACGAGGTAAGAAGACGTGCCTCGAGGGCGAGGAGGGTTGCTCGCCCTTTCTCTTTGTTTTTCAAAACTCGGGACACCTTTTTGAACGTTGTCGATCAACGATCGACCTGTCCGGTCCCGCGAATAAACTCACGATCGAGCCCCAAACGCGAATTACCGTCCAGCGCGAGAAACAAGAATCGCCGATCGGTTTCTTCGGTCGCAGATAACCAGGTCGACCAATTTCTGCGGACTTCTCCGCAGGAACCGAAAGAGAGAGATCTCGTGGATTATTTTTTATAAGCTGGCCGGTAACGCGACGGCCGTAATTCGCGAAGCAAGACTCGCGAAAATTTCCAAACCGTAAGTCGTTCAAGTTTTTTTTTCGCGAACGCCAGCGAGAAGATCGGCCTGGGAGAAAATTGATTTTTTTTCTTCGCCCGCTCGATGGAGCGATATCACGCGCGTTGGTGACCCGCGACTCCACCAAGAGAGGTATCGCGAATAGAAACGTCATATTTGCGCGTAATAGCCGACTATTAACGTCGCGACGCCATTTTAGCCGGGGACCGAGCTGCGGGCGGCCATTTTGAATTCATTTCCACCAATCGAGTCGGCTACTTTTTCTCTTATTTTTTTCCTCCTTTCCTTCCTCTACCTTCTTCTCCTTTTACCGCTTCGGTTTCTTCTTTTCTCCTCTTCTCCTTCTTCCTTCTTTCACATTGCCCCCGAGAACGTTGCTGTCGGTGTATGTACATATTCACACGGACGCGCACGCATACTCGCGGTCGCTTGTAAACACGCGAACGACGTTCACGCAGACACGTGCACATCGACCAGTGCTACTGGCTGTTGTCGGTAAAGGTTTCAGAAGGACGAGAAGGATACGGCGACGTGCAGAAGGAAGAGTAGGAGGAAGAAGACGCGCAGTAGAGGGATGAGGGGGCAGGGGGACGGTGGTAACAGCAGCGGTCTTAAAGGTGGGGGAGAGGAGGGGGCGACCGCCACCCCGCGGTATAACGTAAGCGAGCACACGCTGTCCATCGTAATGCCGTAACATTTATTTTGCCCTTTCCCGCGCCATCCGACGTCGGAATATTTTAAACGTGCGCGGGCGATGCCTTGCGCACGAACCGTATAATTTGGCCGCGTTTAAAAACTGTAACCTAACACGACTACCTGCACCGCCGCGATGCGATGCGATGCGATGCGATGCAATGCGATGCGATGCGATGTGATGCGATGCGATGCTGAGCGCGTATATAACGCGGCGCAACGTTGTACGACTACTATCGATCCAAGATGGCAGCCGTATATAAATTGGACGACGGCTGGGAATGTGCGCCGCGAGACACAGCGCGATGAAAGAACGGCGTCGGACGATCGTCCAAAAGTGCCAGATCCGGCTGGCCGGTCGATCGTTCGATTGATTGATCGACCGACTTGCTGCGGCGAATATTCGAATCGGTTTTTGTCTCTTTCGAATTCATCCGTTTCCATTTTAACCGATTTACTTTTATAGCAGTTTGTGATGAGTACTTCTCTTCAAAGACCAGAAAAGAGTAATTTAATGGAAATTTTACTGGCGACCAAATTATTACAGGAATATCTGAAACATGCTGCCGCGCATTCTTTTATATTTTTTTTTTCATACATTTCTGCATTTAATGCAATTTGTTTGTTTTGCCTTATCAATTCGACGCGACTTTGCGATAAGACGCCAATCGCAGCGGCAGACGAAGGCGAGCAAAGTAGTTGAGCCCTACCGACGGTGTAAAGGGGCGTTGTGGGTGGCGGCGCGGATGGAGGAAGAGGATGAAAACAGGGTGGGAGGGGAGGGTGATGTTACTAGCTGACTGTACGGAATGGGGCGTGGAGAGAGCGCGTTGCAGAGAGCAAGTGCATGGAGGAGGCAATAATCTGGTTATAACTTGAGAGATTAGGTCCGGATTCGATTACCGGCGAGGTATCAAACCGTTAAACAGTCTCCGTGCTAATCAAAACCGAACCTCATTATGAAGGAACCCGGACCCGGCTCTCCACCTACCTGCACCTTATCCTGCCTACCTATCCGCGATTCATACGCGAAGGAAGTCGCGCGGAAGAACGCCTCCCGTGTGACAACATTCCGTGTTCCTCAACTCACGATCGGCCCCAGATCCGGTTCTTCGATCCGGCCAAGCGCAATGGCACTGCATTTTTACAGAACCTAATCGTCGTTATATTTTTTAGATATTTTTTTCTCTTATACGGAAAAAAAATAAAAATTAGAAACGTACAAATGTTCGAAGAGTAACGTGACTTTTTGTCATATATCAATCGTCTTGATCACACGATCCCAGAAATCTCGCGAGTCATCCATGCGAAGATCACCCCGGTAGAATATTTCCAGATTCCACGGTGTCTAATAGACAAGTAGCTGGTCGACATGCCATGGATATTTCGAAGTCATAATCGGTCATTGCTCGGCAACTTTGTCGTTCCCTGCGTGGCCTTGGTTACTTACTTCCGAACTTGCCTGTCGAAGATTCGGAGCATGTCAAATTATAAGAAATATCTGAAAAGTCTGAACAAAGAAAAATACAAGTATGACATAATAGAAATAAAATTCTCCTATTTTTTTTTTTTAATTTAAATCACATCTTTGACAAAGTATTCCTCAAGTAATTGATATCGTTTGCTTGACAGAAACGCACCAACTATTAATCAACCGAATGACCTCTACGAATTTCGACGTGTCGACCTCTGGCCGTCCATCGCTCCCCTTCCTTTCGCTCTCTCTTCCTCCCTTTCCTTCGGCGGATTTTTCCTGCGAAACACGACGATTACACGCGAGAGAATATTTTCGTAGATTACCCGACCCTATGGAAATTCGCTTCTTCGCGCCACAGGCGCCGGTATATGGATGGAAGCGACGTGTCGGGTTGTGCCTCGACAAGGGACAGGGTCCGGTTATTCGGTGGCGGGACGATTTTCTAATTATTGCCCCGTCCTCCGGAGCCCCCTCGGGGCTTGTTGCCGGCGAGCCGCGTGTGCGTGTACACGTAAATCCGTGATCCGTAGGTATGCTCGGTCCAATGACTCGATCTCGCGCATACGCCGCCGCCGTCACCGCCGCCGCCGTCGCTGCCTATATGTGCCGCCCCGCAAATAAAGCAGCGCGCGATAAGAATGCATATTCACATTTTGCGCTAATTATTATGGAATTATGCCGCGATGAAAGTATAAATATCCGTCCCGGCAAAAAATTTCGCTTACATTAAGAACGAGAGAGCGCGCCGTCTTTTATTGTGCGCGCCAGCCGGTTATGCGATCACTTCAGGTTTTGGATAAAATAAGCATTCGATCTACTCTTCGTCTGCTCGTAGTCTGCGTGAATCGAATCTGCTGGCGGCGCATCTACTTGCATCTACGTCGGGCGCATCCTGTCTGCATCCATTTCTCTCCTACTTTAGGCTGCGTCACGTTATCTCGCCTCGCGGTAAGTACATTAACTACTCGTATCTTCTCTCTACAGTTCTCCCTCTAATAGTTTTCAAGCCGGGAGAGAGAGCGTGTTGCCCTCCGTGGCTGATTTAAGTCCGCGTCGAGACCCGAGGTGGTAGCCCGAGATATCGCGAGAGTCGCTTTACCACTTGGCGAGATTAGACCGCAGGTGGATGGAAAACTATCTGTTATCGCGATATCGATATCGCGTTTCCCCTCTCGCGGTCCTCGGCATCGAACGTAATATCGACCGCGATAAGGCCGCGAACGTCTTTCGCGTTAGTGTTTTATGCCCGGCATACGTTAGTGCTTTATGACTCTGACGATGACGGCGACGACAACGACAACGATGCCGGCTGGTATCGCTTGCATCAGAAACGGTTGATAGCCCTTATCGAGAGCCGCTCATCGGAATCCCCGCCACCGGCGGAAGTTACGCGTAAAATTCATCGTCGCGCGACAGGCGAGCGTACGCGCGCCTTCGGTAATTTTTGTTTAATTACAGCTTTGCGCCGCGCGATAGTGCGACTGCTACATAGCGATCGCAATCTATGAAAATGGCCAGTACCTATATACGAGTTGCGGAGGCGCGCACGAGAAATCGGCCGTACAGCCGCCATCGAAGTAGGCGTCGTTCCGTGCGGGAATTAAGTGCGAGAACTCGCACGACGCGCGAGACGATGCGATGGCATGTCAGGGACTAATGCGATTACAGCCGAAATCAGATCCCGCAGTTAGTCAATTAGGAGCGAGTGGCTGGCCCCCGCGTATTATCCATTAAAACAGTCGCGTGTTCCTTTTCCGTTTTCCCGCAAACTTAATTACCCCGTACGGTATGCGGCAACCTGATAGCCATTAAATTAGCATTCAATATTCCGTCGACCTTGCCCGTTTCTACGAGCGGTTACACTTTTACGCATCACGCGCGTTTAATTGAAAATTACCTCCGATATCTCTGAGAAACAGTTATTTCGCGTCGATTATGTTGCAGCGAAAATACTCCAATTTTTCTCTTTACGTCCAATTGAATTTATTATATGTTTATTAATTTTCTTTTATATCGTACAAGATATAAAATTTATTATATTGAAATTTGTCGTTGAAACGTTGTCTCGATCATTCACGTCTTACGTCTGTGAAAATGGAGAGGCTCGAAGCGCGGCTTTCGGTAACGCTGTCTGCGCAGACTTTGCGAAGCGGAGAGTTCCCGTAAAATCGCGTCGAAAAGCCATAAATTCTGGCGGAGGTTGCCCGAGGTCGTCGTATACTTCTATATACCATCCACGGGGCCCATCGACGCCATAAAAATTAGATCGGGCATATGGTAACCGTGGAGGTGGCGAAACCCCATTACGCCGCGCCAGCCTTCTCCTCTTCCTCCGATCAAAGCCAGAATAATCGAAAGCCTTTGGCACCTGCCACCTTGTGCTACCCCGGTTATACGCTTTGACAGAATGCCGCGTTTATTTCACGCCGGCTGCTACCGGTTTCTAATGGACTAACGCATGCACGAACATTGACGCTGATTTCTATGTATAAACAAAAAAAAATATTTACACTTTACATAAACGCGTAATACTTCGAAGGAGAAACACTGTTTCCCTGAAAATACTTAATTTCATAAATCGCCTTCTCAATTATACGTTCGTTATAATTTGTACCTCATGCTAGTCCCATCTCGTTGTTGTATCGCAAGCATTATCATTCTTTTCTCCTTTCATTTAGCATTCTGCGTTAATTAGCACGTAATTGCGCTAACGCATGTATCGCGAGATTCTATCGAGCGGCTTTTATTACGGCGCGAGGCCGTACCGCTTCCAAAACGGAAACGATACGAGTCAGGAAGGTGTCCGGCTACATGAAAAGGCTCTCTTTTGAAATGCATCGCACGCTGCCGTTAAGGGAGTTGTAAAACTCGACACTTAAAGGTGAACAAAGGGACAAAGCCGTTCTTACAAACGGATTCAGGTGACGATTGTTCGATTGAATCGCGTCCATTTTAAAATTGATTAGAGATAAACTTTTTTTCTGACGAGTGCGTAAGCGAAAAAAATTTCTATATATTTTTTTTTTATACAAATGTGAGAAATTAAGTTTGCAAAGATACACATCCAAGTTCACGTTCCACGTGGGATAACGCGATTTTCAGCATCGCCGTCGACGTAGATAATTCCGCAGCTATTCCTCTATCTGAACGGCTAGATCTCGAGCGAATTCCCCACGAGGAAATCCGTCCCTGCGGTAACCGTCAACGGCAACGGCAGATATAACGTCATAGCACGCACCGCACTGTGATGAGGGGTGGACACGCGAAACCGATCCCTTCTGGGAACTAATTTCCACCGCGTAACGTTGCTTACTTAACCGGCCGGTCGTACGGTACGGCGGGCACGGCGCGGGGCGTACGTAAAAAGCGATCGTCATCGTCGTGTCGTCGGCGTTGTCCTCGCCCGTCGTCGCCGTCGTCAAGTAGCCGGAAGAGTACTTTGTCGCGCGGCTAATTAATTAATGTCCGATAATTAGCGATTATCCCGTTTGCACCCGGTGTTATCGCGACTTTCCCTCTCCCTCCCCTCTCCCTCTCGTGCAACTGTCGTGCGTTCGTATAATCATAACCCTCGTCCGCGCGAGGCGTAATAAACGAGTCGTGCCGTTCGCTCGCTTGCTCGCTCGCTCGCTCGCTCGCTCGTCGGCTCGTTTACTCGCTCGCGAAATTCAACGCGTTGATACGCGCGCATCGTACGTTTCCTCGTCCAATAATCCGTACCTAAGCGGATGGCCGATTGGCACGGGCAGATACGCTATCTAATTTCTAATAACAACGCGTCGCTGTGATGACGACGGCCAGGCCACCGCGCCGTAGTCGGAACGCGGTCCCGCGTAACGAGAACGTAAGTTCCCCGTGTGTGTGGGTGTCGGATATGCGGCCGCCGAGGGGGGCGGCCGGGCCGGGAGAGAGTGTGCCAGCTCGGAGCGACGACGATCCGATGGCTTCGCATTGGATGGCGTTGTCGATGCCACCGCCGCTGTGCTTGTTGTTGTTGTTGTCGTTTCTCCGCCCGCGCCTGCCTGTCCCCGAGTGCCTCGCGAGAAGGACCGGGAGCCGAGAGGAATCCCGGGGGCGGCGGCAGATAGTTGACGGTGAGGCCAAACGGCGGAAGGGTACGGAAGGGGGACCGCACCGCCGCCGACAACGCACGACAGCGTCCAACGACAACATCGTCCGCAGCGATCATCAGCTGCAGCGGCCTGCGCGCGTGCACAACGCATAACGTCAACAACAATAGATAATGCTCTAACGTAGAACAGCAAGCGGGGGCGAGCTCTCTCTCTCTCTCTCTCTCTCTCTCTCTCTCTCTCTCTCTCTCTCTCTCTCTCTCTCTCTCTTTCTCGCGCGCCCGTTCGCCCATCGCGTCGCTCGCACTCGCGTGGATAAACGCGGCGCGTTACACTACGTGTCCGTCCGTTGGAGCCAAACACGACCTCCTCTCCCTGAAACCCTTCCCGCCTGTGGTCCTCCCCTGCGTCCCGCCTGCCCTTGTAGCGGCCCTCTCTCTCTCTTCTTCCCGCCGCCCATCATCGGTGCCCCTCCGCGTGAGGCCGCTCGAACGATCGAGTCCAATGAGATTCCATTGTCTCGAGTAATTAATATTGATTACAATAGGTTATACCTGCTCGGCCGCGTCGAGCCTCCCTCTCGCGCTGGCCCCCTCGGTCCCCCCTCACCCCGCTCTGCTTGTGCACCCCCTGTCGACCTCGCTCCCTCGCCTCATCGCGCTCCTTCCAACCCGCTTTGCGTCGTCCAGCGCGACTAGTGGCGCGACGGCTTACCTAGATGCTCATATTCGATGCGTATCCGCGCCCGTAATATTAGGATTTCATCGGGCGGCTCTGATCGCAATTATCGTCACCCCGCCGCGCCGGCCGTGCCCCGCCGAACGCGCCCTGGCCTAGTCGCCTCGCTCTCTTCGCTCGATATTCCCGGCTAAAGCGTCGTTGATCGACGTGACGGGGACGCGGTGGCGATCTTCGATTTTATCGTCCGCGCGAGCGGCCATCCGCGAGAATCTCTCAGCCCAGAAAGAGAAAGAGAGAAGCATCTCACCTTCCCCCCTCGTACCCTGACCGCACAATCGCGCGCGGAAAGTGTAGATTAAAATATTAATGAAAACAACCACGTACGCACGAACGGATCCGCAAGTGCGTCCCCAATTATCGTCAGAAAACCTGATCGGCTAATGATACATCGCGCTCGCGATTGAGACGCGCGGAGGAGCGACTTTCGCGCGTCGCGCGTGACGACAGGACACGATTACGCCGATTGATTTTACTCTCGCGTCGTCGTAATCCTCGGCGCGATGTTGGTTCAATGTTGATTATTATTTGCATCGTGATGAGATTTCGTCTCCGAGACGAAATGACAGGGGAGAAGAGAGCGCTCGGCCGGCGCGATGATTTGTCGATCGCACAATGAGACATACGATACTACCCTTATGGCGAGCCGATCGGCGTGGACGAACTGTCATTGAATATTACGTGCCACGGGCCTCTTTGTTGTAAGTGCCTACCTACCGGTGAGCTCTGGCAGCACCACCTGTGCCGCCCGCATCGTGAAACAAAAGACTGCGCTGCCGCGACCGCCGAAGGTCTGTTTTGATGGAATATTGAGTGACGCCAAATGGAATTTCGTTCCCCCCCGCACGCCACGTGACACTTGAGGCCGCGCATCCACCGGCATAATGGACATCCGCAAATCGCATTCACCGCAGCAACTTTTATTCAATTTAACTTGATCGCCTCGCTAATCGAGGTGAGACCCCTCCCGACGAGGACGTCTGATTTGCGAGAGTCGATCGAGCGAGTTAACGTTGTACGCCAAGTCGTAAATCGCTTGGAATTTCCATCAGACACCGAGATGACCGACGTGAAAGACCGATGGCACTGCGTAATGATAGACCTGCCGCGTATTTGCAAACGCGAGTCAGCAAAACTCCGTGACACTGTTATTCTTTATGGGCGAGGCAGCAAGAGGCACGACGGAGGCCGCGCTCTCGCCGGGGAGATTAATTAATTCGCCAAGCGGTCGTTCTTGGCCGCCGGCGGCCAAGGGACGGAGATAAGCGATTCGACGGTTCGCATGACGGAGGCGGCGACTGTGCCATAACTCGCTCAAGAGCCCGCTCGGAGCTCGCGATATCGCACACGCGGCTACCGGCGTCGACACGCCGTGCCGCGTACCGCCGCGATCGCGTCGCGTTTAGCATATAGAGTGCAATAATTAAGTTGGAGTTTCCTAGGGCGATTTACGCCGCGGTGCCTCCTGCGCTTCGCATTCGGCTTTATTCTTATTGTCGTCGCCTTAATAATCAGCATCGCGGGCAAATTAATGCGCGCGGTAATTGCGCCGCTCGGGGCGCTCCGTCCACTCCTCCTCCATCCGTGACTAATGGCGACTTCTCCTTCACCCGTGCTACGCGAAGGGAAGACTCCTAGATGACGGACGAAGTCTCTCTCTCTCTCTCTCTCTCTCTCTCTCTCTCTCTTTTACTCGCCGAGACTCCGTCTGCGATGGAATCCTCTCACGACGTTGACGCGCCTCGGGAACGCGCGCGAAGATCGCTCGGATTCCGGAGGCGATTCTTATTCTCCAGAGATCGCCCTGACGGACCGATAGAACGCTTTCTACTTCTCTCATTTTCTTCCTTTTTCTTCCCTCCCTTCCGTTCGCCGCGACGAGAATGATAGAGCTGTCTAGTTAGCGGTAAAGTTTAATTAAAAAAAACCGCGTGTCCCTCCGCGAACCGTTGGGTCGCGCCGGTGCGTTGCCTTCCCGATGCGTTGCCTTCGGCACTATTTTTTATGCCTGTATCGTAAATACCGACTCTGCCACCCATAAGCTAGGGCTATGATTTACCGTAGCCCGCCAGATAGGGTTATCGGGAGTATCGCGACTTAACCTTCTCCTGCAAAACTGGCTCGTGTTATCGCGAATCCCACCTATTTGCTCGCATGCGCTAATCACTCGCCATATATCTGCCATTTAGCGGTCGAGTTACTTCACAGACCGCTTCCTGGTTCCGGGAGTTTCGCAGGATATATTTTCCATCACGTAAACGCGCGCGCAATGGAAAGTTTAGCTCGAATAATAAAGTATACCTCGTGTCTCCAGAAAAATACATTTCCCTTCAAAACATGACTGATAGCTGAGCTTTAAACGTAAACTGTAATCTCAACCATATCGCGAAACTTATTATTTATTTTTAGAGCGCGAGAGAGATGATACGAGCGTTTATGTACTGGTAACTTTAGCCCCATATCGCGGTCCATCTCCGGGGCATCACTTTACAATATGCATTTTTGCCGCATTGTACGCTCCACGAGGCAGATCGTTCCACTCGCCGAACAGTTGAAATTCCGGCGGCGCAGGTATAAGCGTCCTGAAATGACTTGACAAATAGGATCGTCGACCTGAGACGGAGGCGCATCGGCGAAAATGACGTTTCGTATCGCACCGGCGAAACATAAAGGTACAGCGATAATGGAGGAGAAGGAAACAATGGGCGCCGCCGTCATCGGCGAAATATCAATTAAAATTGGGCCGATCCGCGTCCGTTCTTTGTGTCTCTCATTCGGGAACGTCGAGGAGCAGAATAGCATTCTGGAAAGAGAAAATGGGATCGAAAGGTGGCTACCGTCTTATGTTTTCGTATCATGTGGCGCCGTTAAATTGAATTTCTCTGGTTCTCCTGGTTTCTCTAAAGACGCTTTATATGGCGCTTTTCGCGCCATATAAGAGTTCTTTCTTTTCTTTTTTCGATTTCATAACTCATTATAGTTACATCTTAAGAACCATCCAAGGCACCAATTTGACCCATTAAACGACGAGATCGAGGACTCCGCGCGAGAAAATAAGCACCGATGGGAGCGGCTCCTTCCATGTCGCAGCGCGCTCCAAGACGCGTAATGACATTAGTCGCAACTAACTGGATAAAGCGCAAAGTGTACGCGCGCATAGGAGACCGACGAGTCTCGACGAGAGCCGTAAGCCGGAGCGTATTGCGAGGAGCGTATCGCGGGGAAACACCGTTAACGTTAGGAACCACGCCACGAACTCGGTGCACGGCAGAAGGCGGAGGATGGCGGTGGCGGTGGTGATGGCGTTGCGGGAGGGAAAAAAGATATGTACAAGGGTTGGCCCTTTTCTCCCGCGCGAGCCTCTAATGGCCTGGCGGGTCTTAAGGGCGATTTAAAAGGCTCTTAATGACATCCACTGGGCTGGCGCGACGCGGCTCTAATTTCATCCCAGTGGAAACTGAAGAAACAAGTGAATTAAGCAGCCCGCTAATGACAGATCGGGTTCACGGAGGCGAGGCGAGGCGAGGCGAGGCGAGGTGCCGCGTCGCGCCCGCGTTCCCGCTTCTGGCCTTCCGTGTGTAACGATATTCCGGCAATTTATGCGTTCTCGCGACGCTAATCCGTTTTAATAATCCTCCACCGACGACCGGCGCGGCAAAGAATTTGTTTGTCGTGCGCGTTCCCTTTCTGCACAATGGAATTTTCTCGTTTTGACATCTTTATCATCTTTATCGGAAATGTATGATTTTCATTTGCGAAAAAGAGAGCTGAAAAAACATGTTTCAAAGAAAGTTTCGTTGAAATATTTCAGAAGAATCTAGGAGATAACGAAAATAATTTACTTTTTATTTCGCAAATACTCAGAAACATTGGTGAAATTAATTTTCGTCTCACGCAGGCAAAGTATGGGAATCTGCGTTACGAGTTAAAAGGACGTTCGTTCCGAGAGTGCACGATCGAATCTCTGGGAGGTAAACGATCGGTAGGTGGAGAGGTTAAGGCGGATCGAGAATGAAGAGTTTAAGAAGAAGCGGCGAGAAACGAAAGAGAGAGAAGAGAGAGAGAGAAAGAGAAAGAAAGAAAGTCTCGAAAAGGAGGGCGAAGAGTAATCTACATAGGCCGAGTCACCGGTAGAACCTTTACGCCCGACAAAGGCCAGTTCTCCCCTCATTTTTGTCTCATTTGAATATCTTCATTAATATCCTACCGGCTACAACCACCCGCCACCACAGGCAGAGACCGCATGCATTACTCGACTTCTTGCCACCATTTAATCGATCCCGGTACGTAGATTATAGCCGGGGCGGCTTGTCACTCGTCACATTGTCATTCCCGCGCGGATAAATGAGATTCCGCACATGTAAGGAAAAACGCAACTCGGCTTTCTACCTCGTGGTGGAAACGAGCGCGGCGGGACCTTGAAGACTTTCCTTCGGCGAGATGGATTCGTCGGTCTCACATCGCGCGTCCGAGGTCCGGGCGCGTAATGGCGATGCTATTATCCACGTGCGCTCGTTTGTATCGAGGCGAGATCGTGCCGCTTATAATCGTTACGGTTCGCGTTCGAGGGCAGCTTTCCGACTGCCGAGGCCGTTGTTCTTCATCCTGTCCCGAGTGTCGCGGGTCAAACCGGCCACGGATCGGACGATCTATCAAGTCCGGAACGATACGAGTAATTATTCGGCTCTTAATGACTCTTACGCGCGGTCGTAACGAGTTCGAACGCGCCGAGCAATGTATTATAAACGCGCCCTTTTCACAATGCAAATTCCGCGGCGATTCATTAGGCGGAG
The DNA here is from genome assembly GCA_928718305.1 of Tetramorium bicarinatum. NCBI lineage: Eukaryota > Metazoa > Arthropoda > Insecta > Hymenoptera > Formicidae > Tetramorium > Tetramorium bicarinatum. The sequence continues at coordinate 15,859,031 of OV788323.1, read as the reverse complement.
CTCTCGCTTAGATGGGATTATCCTCCTTGGATCCGCTCGATGCACCGGGATACCGCGAAGACAGAGTGCATGTTTGTGTGTGTGTGTATATATGTGTGTATGCGCGCGCGCGGTCGGAGGACGCCATTCTTTCGTTCGTTCGCAGCTCCGCGGATCAGTTTCATCGTCGTTTCCGTAAGCGCCAATTTCTGATCGTCGCGTAAAACTAATTTTACGACGTGTTTAACAATGCGAACCGAAGATGCACCTTTGAGAGCGCGTTGTATCGCCATTCTCGGTGCGGGAACGCGAATCTGCGATAATTTGGACCACCCATCCTTCGGACTAATCATAATGGCGTTTTGTTTTCGGGCCTTTTTGTTCGGAGAGGATCCCACTTACGTCAGCCCCCTTCCCTTCGCCACCGAGGGACGCGGGTACGTACGTAGGCGCGAACGTTCGTGCGGGCCATGTCCTACAGGTGTATGCGTGCGCGTGTATGCAAGTAAACTGTACGCATACTCTTTGTATATATATTCGTACATCGGGCCGAATACGAGAGAACGAAAACTGAAGGAGGAGCACCGTGGAAAGAAGAGCGGTGGCAGGAGACAGAGGGAGCAGGGGAGAGTACCCGAGGCCGGAGAAGCCAGCCAGTCGGTCGGACTCTGGCCACGTAATAATCGCCCGGCACCATTAAACTAAACCGGCGAATAATATTATATTAAGCTGTAGTCGAAGCCGAGCCCCGAGAGGGTGGAATAGTGGATTGGGTCCAAGGAGAGAAGAAAGAAGGGGAGCCGAGATGGGGGAGAGAGAGGTGGAGAGATCGAAGCTACGGAGAAGGACGGCCGGAGCACCGGCGCTTCTCAGAACTAAGTAGATTCGAATTTCGATACGGATGATCGGGCTGAATACAAATTACTCATATATGCCTCTTCGTCCCGAGTAATCACACGGTGGCTGCTCCACCACGGTCCAAAGAAAAATGCTCCTCGCCGGACGCATCTTTTATTTCCTTTTGCCCCCTCACCCCCATCTCCCTTCTTTCCATCGTCGTCCTCACCCGGTCCGTCTCTCATCTCCTCTACCATCGCTTCCTTCCGCTCTTTTTACTTCTCCACGGTCTCTTCCTTTTCCTTCACCTTTCTGCTCTTTCTCCCCCGCGAGGCAGACACTCGGCCGTCGAAAATTTGGAAGACAGATCGCGTCGCACGATTGCATCTCAAGGGGTGGTCGCATCGCTCGATCTGCGCGTATAACGAAGAAAAACACCCTTATCATCCAACATAATTTCTCCGAATCGCGCGAGTACTCGAAATAATTTCTACGAAGAAGCACAATCGACAGGTGATACCCATCTCTCAAGGGCGATTTATTTGATAATCGAGCACGGTAATCGCAGGTTCGTACGTCGCCTTATTCCTTAAGTATGTAATGTGTACGTACTCTTTGCCTAATCATTAATCAATGGTTTCTTTCCGTCGATCGTCGGTACTATCGGTTGGTTTCGATGATCGGCGAACGCAAAGATGGTCCGAGTGTGCAGCCTTGCGCTTTTGATACAACGATCTCTCCGGGGCCCGACGCGCGCCCGCTCAGGGGGACCGGAAAGTCCTGCCCCCAAAACCCCGGGGAATCCAATCATGATTATTATTCCGGGCGAATCGATTGCAGCTCTCGATAGGATTGGCCCGGTTCGCCCGGTCCCCGGCTCTCGCGGGTACCAGGACTATAATGCCGATACCCGGCGCCGCGGCGGCCCGGGCCCCCTTCGCTCGCCGCGCGGTGCAACACACGTGTGCAGCCGCGACGACGGGGGTTGGTAGCAGCGCAGCATTCGCAGCATAAATAATTAATAGTAGCCGGAGTGCCGCGAAGTGGAGTCGACCGGTGTTTTGCGGTCTTGAGGCTCCGCCCAGACCGACTCCGGGGCTCCTCCCTGTACCCCGAGTAGAACGCGGCCCGGAGAAGAGATCATCGTGCGGAACCAACGGAGACGACGTCCGCAAGGAATCGTCCAGAATTCGACCAGCTGCGCCGTGCGTTCGTTTTCCCATTTGAATTTGTCATTATCGTGCCGGACCGATGCCTCAGCTTCGTTAAGCATCATTTTCTTTCTACCACCGTAAATCGAATACGTGCGATCTCGTGCACGTGGTTGGGGGTTATTGAGGCGAAATTAGTATTTGTATGCGCATAATTAGTCGTTATCGTAATAACGGCTTAATATGAGAGACATCGCGTAAATAACGTCGATATATCGTACAGAAATATTGAATTTTTCGCCGACTTATCGCGATCCTCTATCGCCCGATAATTACCGCTTGCCAGCTTAATATCGCTGCCCCACCGTACTCCGCCAATTTCTACAGCTTCGAAGGAGACGTTAATATGCGGCATATTCCCCTGCACCGTGAGCGGAATGACGATCTCTCATTCGTTCTGCACGTTATGGACGGTCTCTCATTTCTTTTTCCGTTCCACCGTGCGTCGTAATTCTAATGCGATCACGGCTTATCTCGAGGACATCTTTAGGGTCCGTCACGATCCGCGGAGACGTTTATGTAAAGCGGAATAAGCGCGATCCGACGTCTCCGCGACGCCGCTGGTTCGATAATCGTGGTGCAAATAAAGCGGATCCAGCGATCCCGAGGGCGGCCTGGATCCTCACGTCAGAACGTAAGGATCCTGGTGGAGTCCTGGCGAGGGAGGGAGGGAGGATATAGGGCGCTGAGCTGGCGATAAGAAGTCGTAAAAAATAATGACCGGAAAATTAATCGAACTTGACGTCGACCCGTCGCTTCGACTTTTGCCGCCTCGTGAACTTTTGCTCACCGACGTGCCAATTCGAATGTAAAATCTATCTACAACTGATGAGAACGAGTCGTTCGATCCACGCGATAACGAGATATAATTGTTGTGTCGAAAACAAAAAAAAAAGAAGAAAAGAGAAGGACTGAATATAGAATTTTACTTTTTATTTAAACCTTTTAATTTGATATCGCGTTGTATTTTGATGCTTCTAAATCGAAGAAACTTGTTATTAATTTGCAAAGGCAGCTATTTGAGAGAAAAATGTATGCGAGACTTGCCTAGAAATTCACTGTTTTTATAAAATTTACTTTTAGTTATTATTCATGCGACTCTGCGTAGCGCCGATGGAGTTCTTTCCGGCGAGCTGGCGAGCGTTAGATTAGGGGGCACGATCGAGGCGAGGCATTATTTCCCTTTCCAGTCGAGCGAGAAGGCATTATCATTATCGGACGAAGGGACAGACGGCCGCGGGGGATGGAGAGGGACCTTCCCGTAAGAAAGGGTTGAGTTTACGCAAGAGTTACCAACGATTCGACGACCGGAGACGAGTGCTTACCGAATCACTTAAATGATTAAGGAAAAGGGTTGTTTAGACAGCGTCTCGGATCTCGGGCCGTTTCATTCTTCGTCGCACGGCTCTTCGACCCCGGGCGCATCGCGTCGCGTCGCGACGCCTCCACCTCTACCTACGGCGCCGCTCGACGTCTTAGGGTAATCCGTTTTGTCAACGACTCCCGACCCTCGCTGCCTCATTACCTTCCTTTTTATTCGTTTCCGTGCGATCGTGCCGACACGCTCTCCAACGCCTCGCTCTCGAGGCCGCCTCTTTGCCGTTTAACACCTCGGACGCCATGCGACGTCGTGACTCTCTCACCGCAATATACTTAAAACTGCTTTTAATTCGATTCTAGTTTTCATTCGATTAACTTTTTCCATCTCAAAGATACGTAGAAATAGTATAATAATATCGGATAAGCAAAACAGTGCCAAGTATAGCATTGTTTCCTCGGGTCGCCCCACTCGGGGAAACATATTGATCGATACTGTTGTTTCTCGCAGCCAGAGCGAACAATAATGTGAGAAAAATAAGAGGATGAAGAAGGAGAAGAGAAGAGAAGGGAGATGAAGATCCATCCGTCTCTCGACCCGGAGGCCTCTGAGCTTCTTCTCTACCTTACCCGTACCCAATATACGTGCCTCGACAATGTCCGCATTCTACGATATTTGCAGTGCTCGTAGAGCGTAGCTTCTCTCCGAGTAAACACCGTGAGAGATAAGGCGCACACCCAGGCACAGCGCCTTGATTTAACCAACAACGTAGCGCGTCGGATGGCACAGGGGGCATTCACGATTTTTCCGAGTGCGAAGAAAACTTTAGCCTCGAGAAAAGAAAGGAGTTTTTCGAAAGCCTACAATCTGTGATGAAAATTTTTCATGTATTTTTCTCGTGAAAACTGAAAAAAGAAAGATTATTCTAAAACGAAACGCATGATTTTTTTTTTACAGTGATCCATTCTCGCGATCGCAATGCCGATTAAACGACGATACTCCCGGAAGCCGAGAGAGGCTGGAAAATCATGCGCGCGCGTGCGCGCGTTGCCGGAGGCGATCGGTGTACGCGTACGTGTCAGTGGTTACAGCTATCGAGAGTCAGACCCCGGGCCTGAGCGAACGACGGGCATTAAACCTATTAAGACGGCAGAGCCGCGGCGTCAAGAGATGACAGTGATAAACTCGACCCTCTGACACGGAGGTCCCTCTCTCGAGAGAATACCTCCACGGAGGAATTAGCGTTTCTCTCTTCCTCCGCGCGGTCGCCGTCTCGCTCGCGCCAACGCGTCGAGGATTTCTCGAAGGCTCATGTCGAGAAAAAGCTAGGAGAATGCCCGCGGTCGGTCATAGGCGACCCCGATGAGCGAGAGCGAGGCGAGCCCGTAGAAACGGCGGGGCCGTAAGGCGAGCCAGAAGGGCAGCAAGGATAGCCAGGCTCGTGTATCGTTACAGTTTATTATAATATAATTATGTATCCTGGAAGAGGGATACGCCGATCGGCGGGGCGGATAGTCAGCTCGCTATCCGGCTGAAATGGCTGAGCAAATACGAAGTCACGAAGTCGTCCGGGATCATCTGATCGGGTGGGGACGGGTTTGCCAATTCCTACCTCTCGCGAAGTCACGCTCCTCGCTTGCCACGGGGTCGGCAGTCACCCCGTGTTGTTCTCTCTTTCTCCGTGTGTACCGGCGCATCGCGAGACCACTCAAGACTCGTGACAAAAGCCTACGGCGCAATGATGCGATCTTACCCCAATTAACGGTCGTACTTTTAGGGTCTTAGGAAAATCTTCCGGGAGAGAGAGCATTTGTTTTTCCCTTCTGTTATCGGAATTTCTTGGAAAAAATTTTTCGGGTGACGTGAACGACGCTGGTCTACTGGCGCACGACTTGTCGAGGCTAGAATTTTTAGCCGATTTTTCTCGGGATCGCTCTCCCGACTATACGCTCGCGACGCTTTTCAGCATGGCGACCGGACACCATCGAGTCCATTGGCCTCCCTTCAACTATTGGCTCCGACGCGAAATTTATGCAGCAGTCAGAATATGGCTTCGCCACTACGAAATATATGGTATAATAATTCTCGATATCAGGTGCCTTTAATCACCTTAAATCCACAGCCCGGGCACACCCCGTGTTCACTTAACTTCAGGGTTATCTTAATCTTTCGACAGCTGCCCAGCGCCTACTCAATCGTTTTTGCTCTCCTTCACCCTCGACTCGACCATAGCGGCGTTGCTCCTTTATCTTTCTACTCCTTTCTTGTCTCGTCTCGTTCTTGCCCCGTGGCCCTGGCACACAAACGCACTTGCGGGAATTTCGCGTCTGCGGTCAGCGGAAGGTGTCGACGACCACGTCGAATATCGTTAATGTATCAGCGATGATCTTTGCGTTAACTCACAATTCATAAAGTATTTAAAATTTACTGTTCAGTTATTAACAATATTGCAAGTGATAAAATTCGCAAACTTATTGTTAGCATTATTAAGATACGGCCAGATTGACCGGCAGGGAAAATCTGAAAATATTAATTTACGCCCGAAGAATCTCTCACTCAAGTGTTCCTCAATCATCGACGGTATTATTAATGATAATTCCGCTTTAAATCATACGCCAGCAGTAAAAGGTCCAAGACAGTTATGCGATGGCACGACGATGCGTCTCGTATCTCCGGCTTGTAAACAAACGTATATTACGATGGAACACGCTGTCTAACAAAACTTTTACGTGTCCACGGGTTACGACCGGCTTCACCTCGTCTTCGGTGCCAACAAGAGAAGAGAAGGCGCTAACGATGCCAGTGGGAAAGATGCGAGATAACTACTCGGCAGGTAACTAGCTGCCAGCTGAATGTGCTGGAAGAGAAAAAGAGAGAGAGAGACAGAGAGAGAGGGAGGGAGAAAAGCTCGTTCGCTTACCTATCCGCGCAATTTGATTACTATGGCAGGAAATTGGGATTGTCGGATTCGCGTTGACTAGCTTCGCAACCATGCGAGAATCCCGATGGACAAACGAGATCCAGTCGCGATTTCTTCATTTTCTTTTTTCCCCCCGTTTCCTTTGGCCACTTTGCATATCACGCTCCGATGCGCGCCTGCGATATCGAGGACGGATCGTAACGTCTGTATCACTCGTTCGCTGTTGCACAGGGCGAGAGGGAGCGTTCTGGAAATCCTTCTTGCCAACACGATTCACGCATATTTAATTTAACAATTCGATTAATTGGCTCTCGATACGCGTTTTCGCGAAGACGCAGCATCGCAATGTCTGCACGTGCGGTAGAAATTGATGGCTCCGACATCCGCAAGAAGACCATTGTTTCTCACATTTAAAACAAGCGTCGCCGTTCCGCGAACCGAAGAAAAGAGAGACTCCGGCCGGCCCGAAAGGAACGACCTAATTGACGGTGATATCGTACACGTATTACGCCGCCTAAGTATGCACTTTAAGTGCGCAGTAGCGAACCTCGAGCGTATGTACTGGCGTACCTTATTACGCGCTGGATCCTTTCAATGCGGGTAGATGCAGAGGAAACGATAGTGATTCCGGCTTGTTAAGCTCCTCCTTTAATTGCCCTTGGGTTTTCATCGTTCGTGCGTATACACGCCGAGATATCGTCTTAACGCGTATCTCGTGTGTACCGGCCGTCTTCACCCATTCGTTGAAAACGAATACTTACGGGAGAAATTCAGCGGAAACGCGAGAAAAGCCGTTTCCGCCTTTCGCGTCCTTCCCTTCGCTCCGCCTTGACTTGGCGATCCTTTTACACATCCCTCTCTTTTACTTCAATTTTAATACTTTGTAAAATATCGTTGTATACCGCGTTGATTCCGTTCGTTTGTCCGATTATCCTACGAGTACGAGAAGCGATGAGGGTCGATCGGCCGAGGGTGCCGATTCCTCTCCAGCCGCGCCTGGGTCGCGCGGCTCGTATACGGCAGTGCATTATTTTCCAATATTACATCAACGACGGGGAGCGAAGGACGTAGGACGAGGAGAGAGACTCCATCGGATCACGCACGGTTGAATTTCCGAGTCGGGGGAAACGGGAGAGCGGGTGCGGAGAACGACGACGGCGGAGAGGAGGCGGGGGGGGGGGAGGGGAAGGGGGGTCGACGAGTAGGGGTTAAGCGGACCCGAGGGACACGTCGTCTCGGGCTTCGAAATTCCCTAATCGATCGTGAGCTCTCTCTCCCTCTTTCTCTCTCTCTCTCTCTCTCTCCCTCTCTTGACTCGAATCGAGATTGAAAGGTTCGCGTGCATTGCTCCAGAAATGAAGGAGCAATTTCAAGCGCCCGCACCGCTTCGCCCGTTCGCCCGCAGCCACACGGATAATCTTTTAATTCGCTTCGGGAACGGCACGTTCCGTGGCCGCGAATTTTTCCACAGGCAGTCTAGAAAAGAATTATCTGCACGTCGTCGCGATCGATCTCACCGCGCGACCGAAATTGCCGTGCCGGGAACGCTCGTTCATCCCACCTCTGCCCTCCTCTTTCTTCCCCCCCCCCTCCTCCCCCCTCGATTCCGTGGTCCCCTCTCGTTGCGTTCTTCATTTTTAGTATGAAATAAAAAATTATTCTGCAACCCGGCGAGAGATCGATCTTTCCGTTCGATCGTAAATCGTAGGCGTACCTTCGCGTAGGGCTCGCCGTTTCGTTTCGCCACCGAGAGGCTCGAATAAAACTGGTCCCTTCCTCCTCCCCCTCCCTCTAGCCACCCTCCGCCCGCCATCCCCACTAATAATAACGAGCGATCGCCGTTGTTAGTGGAAATAATAGTTGGCAAGGTTGCGCGGCGCGAGCGACGGAAAACAATAATCCGGCCCAAAAAACAATCCGAGTGGAAAAACGGCCGGCTGGAAAAACGCGTTTATATTTCACCGGTTGCGAGAGTGAATTCCCTTTGTGACTGTAGGATGACAATTTCACGGCATTTAGCCGCGACGGACCGGGCCCCGGCCGCGGTGGATGGACGCGCGAGCGCGAAACAATGCTCGCGCTCGTTCGTTTTTTCCTCTCCGTCTCTCCGTGTTTCTCCGCTGCCGTCGCACCCACCCCATTCGAACCATCCATCCCTCCCCCGCCCCTTCCGATCCTTCTCTCTTCCTCCCTCGGCTTCGCCTCTCTCGTTCCGCGCTCTCCACACGGCGGTCGACGGTCTCTTTCTCATCGTGCCTCTTTCTGTTTTTAATCGGTAACAAAAGCGTTATTGCGGAAATTAAATGACACGTCGTATGGCAGCGCGCGCGCGCGCGAGCGCGCGCGGCAGAGGGCGAATTGTCGGCTTAAAAACGTTGGAGCGCGAAAAGCCCGCAGCGATAGCGCGGCCACGCGAATGGAATTTCAACGTTCCGCCGGTAAGTCACTTTTTGGCTTTGTACCGTGCCCGCGTACTGCAAGCGTTCCTGCCACTACTTTTTGTTCCACGCATGCGACTCGCGTACTCGTAGTATTTGAGTAAAAGGCACATTCTCGCGCGGCCAATGTCGCTAATTAAAAAAATAAAAGAGATAGAGAGAGAGAGAGAGAGAAGAGAGCTCGTGTCGGAAAAACACGGATATAACGTTGCGTTAATGGCGATGGATAAACTCGGAGGACAAATCGAAATTAAGAACGTGTGCCAGGAAGTAAGAACTGAATTTCTCCGATGACGATCAATCATCCGTCGTTGTTGTGTTCCACGGACGTGAGAACAATTTCGAGAAAGATCCGCGCGCGTACTCCCGGCTTCTCACGCTACCGGGGCGATCCAAGTGAAACGTCCAAGGTTTGAGCTTGCTTGTAATTTCGCGGATGGCAGGACCCGCGAGGATCGGGCCGCGCGCGGCTTTAATTGCACATGCAAATTCGGAGGGGGCGAGGAGGGGGAGGTCCGGCGGAGAGCCGACCTACGGTTGTGGGCACCGTGGAGGATCCGTCGTCGGGGCCCCAATTCTATTGTCTGATCTAGGATCTCCACTTAGGCGAAGTAATTGATAGATCCCTTTAGATGGCGAAGGAGGGATCGAGGAATGACAGGTTACGGGGCCCCGGGGATGCCGGGTTCGCACGACCCTACTTCGCTGCCGTGTTATTAGTTAATTCTTACAATTACTCGTCGTCCCTGTGGTTATTCCATTACCGTATAACTCTCTCTCGTAGATCACCTGGGCTTCCCTTCCCCTCTCCCACTTTCTCCCCCCCGCCCGGGTTCCGACGCACACACGAGGGGGACGACCGCCGCCGCGATCATCGGACGACATCCTCGATCATCGACTAACGCCTCGCGTTGCTGCACGACTCGGTTCCCGGCGCGGGCCAGGATCGGCGACCGGGAGGGCTATCCGATGTATTTAACTCGCTTCCGCGTGCGACGACAGACTGGTATGCGCGGCATCCCCGTTTGATCGCGTAACGCCTGGCTATTATTACTCCCGCAATTTTTCATCGCGATTTTTAGATGGGAATACCGACGTCTAACGACGCGTGGTAACTCGCATTATGCGCTCCCGACTGGGTTTCTGGATCTTACTAATCGCCACGTGTTACTTTTTCCAGGATTTTGCGCGTCCTTTATTACGTATACAGCCGAGTCGACAGACAAGAACTCTCGTATGACATTAAGAAGCCTCACAGAACCATGAAGAGGAGGGAGGAGTAGAAAAAGCAATAACTTTGATGAGTAATTCGGCCAATGTTTTCTACGAACCTAATAAATTGAGTACTGACGAGTCGTACTAACTTTATGTATATCACAGAACAAAGCTTGTGTTAGATTCAGTTGGGAACAGAGAAGTATGGTAGACGCGCATAGCGAGTCGTATGAAAATCGAGCCGCCTCACGCAAATGTATGTTATTATCTATGCGCCTACTCAGAATATTCCGCGCGATAAATGGAATTAATTTCTGAAAAAGAGGAAAATAATTAGGCATCGGGGGAAACGTAATACGCGCGCGAGGTAAATGTAGCATGGCGATTTAATCTAGCCCACAAAGCCAGTGGCGGATCGTGAGACTTGTCCGACGTCTTAATTGTAGTGTAATGTTCTTGTGCGTTAATGGTGTGAATGAACCGAGCATTTCAATTACCGAGGAGACGAAAGGAAGCAACGATCCGACCGCCGCTCTTCGTTTGCGGCTCTCGTGACCTACGTTAATCAGAGCAACGATTAAAGCTCCTTGCCTTACTAGTGAAAATTGCACGGCGGGAGTGCTTCGGTTCGTGCGAGCTTTGCATATTCTACGATTCGGCGGGTTTTCGGTCCACGTTGCATTCGCACGGCAACGAAGCCGCACGGCATGGGTGCGGGACGCATCAGACTGAGAAAATAATTAGGAAACTAATGAAAAACGGGCGTTACAATTTATCCAGCGCGACGGGCGCGCGGGTGCCTTCCCGCGGTAATTAGATGCATTACCTTTTCACGCACGCGGCTTATGAGAGAGAACGGATATCGCGCGGGGCGCGGGTAGCGCAATATGATTGGCAGAAAATGGGCTGCGGGAATTAACGAGATAGGCGAGAGGAACGCGCGCGCGGGCAAATTTCTCCTTTTTTTTCCTCCCTCCCCCCTTTCCTTTTTTTTTGCGCGCGAGTTATGCGCGTGTAAGAGACGCTAAACGACTGTCGATCGTTTATTACGTGATGTACGATGACGAGAGCGGGAGGGAGATGCCCGGTCGTCTCCACCGACGGCGACCGAATCACGATCGCGCCGCGCATACGCCGTTTTTTCCATCGATGGCGCCCCGGAGACCTTGACAAGGCGGGCGCCTCTTCTTGCGCCTCTTCTTCCTCGCCATCGGGCCGGGTCGTGTTTCGAGCCGGGGTACACGCAAGAATGCGGCGCGATCGGTAAGTGTGTGGCAAGGCGGCGGTACACCTCGGCTCGTAACGACCGCCGGATGTGGTCGGCGCTTAATCGGGGGCAGACGGAAAAATCTCTTCCGTGAGAAACTCACTTCCAGCGGCCAGTCTACGTTGTAGCCGAGAGACTACCTTCCGCTCTTGTCTCATTTTTCTCAGATTGCGCGCGGGCCCTGTACGATGATCCCTTTATAACGTTATACTGGCGAACGAGCGATGAAAGCCGCGGTCGCGTCGAGATGCAATGTTGTGAGCGAAGCTCAACAATGCGTATTGTCGCTTTGCATTTCCTTCCGCCCTTCAATATTTCGCGCTCTCGTTCAATTTTTTTCGGCTCGATATCGCGCAATTCGTCTTCGGTACGGTGATCTTAACGGTCGAAACGGAACGAATCGCCGGAACCCCGAATTTTCTCGGTGTATAATTGACCGTTTTTCGCGGTGAGCCAAGCGTCCCGATAACCGCGGGCGTCTTCCCCGGAAGGGCAAAGACGGCGACCGAGGGAGAAAGGCTGGAATCGGAGGGACGCGTACCGTAGAGGTGGGGGATGTGGATCGAGCCGAGGGCTCTTTCGAGTTTTGAATAAATTTGCATTGCCATCCCGCCCTCGTGCCGCATTCCAAGCGAGTTAGTTTAGCGAGCGTTCTTCTAGCGTAAGACTCGTTTTGCCGTGTACGCGCATGTGTGTGCCGTCTCTATACGCTTTTGCGGCCCGAAGTGCCGCACCCTGCCGTACGAAAGAACGGGAAGGAATTTATTCCGTCGCGGAGCCGCCCCGTGCGCCGCGACGCGCCAAAGCAACACTACCGTTCATCTAAATCCGCCTCGATCGTCCCCGTTATGTGACAAAAAAGAAATTTTTACATTTCATATACCTTTTGCATTCTTTACAAAAGTGACTTTGCTTGAAAAACAAATATTTGATATCAAAATTCTTCATTGAGACTCGATGAAGAATCGGAGTGAGGAAAGATCGTAAGGAAAGTTCCTCGGGGGAGGAATATATCCAAAGCTGAGAAACTTGAGACTCGAGTACGTTGTACGTTTCATTAGGTAGGCGAAACGACGTTCCTCGCTCGGTGTCGGATGCATTGATTTTCGTTTACCCGCCTCTCTCGTCCCGCCGCCGTCTCCTCGTCTCGGCGGGTCCCTTCTGCCCGTGAACACCCCCCTAAGGGAGGGATGTTTCGTTATTTAAACAGATTAGCGATACGACGGTCCCGGGAGAGCATCTTATGTGTTTCCGATGCGGTCCTCGTTCCAGAAAATTAATCCTTCTTGGAGTCTTGTCATCCAAAATATCCTTGTCAAACGTATCTCGAGTCTCTACGATATTTTTTTTACAAAAAAGTCCAAATGTAATTCATATAAATAATATGGATTAAAAATTAATAAATTTCTTTCATAAGAGTTTAGCAGAATTTTGTATTAAAGATCAAATAAAACTTTTTTATTTATTATCTATTTTTTTTATTTAATGTATTTAATTTTGTTTAATCTTTATCACTTGATACATCTCCTCTCTCTGTTTTGATTATCGTTACATTTTTGTACTCAAATACAGTGTTGTTGAAATGAAAATTATTGTTTTTCTCTTTTTCTTCGTAACTTTTCAATTATAGAGTCACAAGCAGCAACAACCTCGAGATAATCGGGATACGTGCGGACGAGCGCGAAAACCGCATAAAAAATGGACGTGCCGATGATGCGGCGAATAATTATCCGATGCTCAGGTACCGAATTGACGCCGTCGAAAAGTGCTTCTCCCCTCGGTCCTTTAACGGTTTCCGTCAAGGTCTCCGCGGTTTCCAGCGCACGAAGTTTCGGCGAAACTACGTCGGACATAAGAGGATCGTTCCCGGACCAGAATCGGCTCTCGGAACCAATTCTCTAATACAAATTCATGAACGTCCTAGCGTTTACCCTCCATTAGAGGGAAGCGCAATCAAAACGGACTCCTCGATGGACGACGGCGGGATCCGGCCAGCTGTAAATCAAACTACGAAATTCCTCGTGTCTGCTCGCGCGGCGTGTTGGGAAGTGTTGAGCACGGACGAAGCCGATGTTCCGTCTCTTCTCGCCATCTTTCCCCCCCCCCCCCCCTCGTCTCGTCCTCTCACTCTCGCGACGCGCAAGGGTGTAATTATGCGTCCGTGGGTCCGAGCCAATCGCGAGAGGGCCCCTCGAAGACGCTCACGGCGTGTCCGCGCGTTTGCTCGTTCTCGCGCGTCGATGGTGTCTTCGTCCTCGTTCTCGATGACGGTCCTCCCCTGCGCGAGTGCGCTTCTCCCGCTCGGACCGTGACCGAAATACTGTAAAATAAAGGATTTTCTTCCGCTCGTTTATTCACGAATTGGAAGATAACGAGCTGCCCTGACCGGTAAATGACCTTCGACATTCTGTCCCTTCGCCCCGAAGGAAAAATTCTTCGCGAGGATGTTTCAATTTTTATCTCGCGAGAACGAGCTTCAGGAAGGACGGGAGGAAGAGGTGCGAAAACGCGGATGGTACATCGAGGGGGAAGAGGGAGGGAGGGGAGGTCGAATTACCGGAGGATTTATCTTCGGTCGCGGACTTGGACGCCGCCTGAAGTCACGTTGTACCCCTGCCTGCCGTAAGTTCAGCGCTAGGGTTCATCGTGACGCGCGCACACGGGACGATTCATCTCGTTCCGTCCGGACACTCTGATTACTGGTTTCATGGCCGTGCAAAAGAATCGAACCCTCGCTGCCGTCTCATCGCGCTGCGCGCCCCGTTACGCGCGCTCGCCCGCTCCGCCGTGTTCCGTTTTTGCATTTAGTCTCTTCGCGGAAGCGTAAATTAACTCCTTTGAGATTTTTTGTTCGCCTCTCACTTAGATACGGCACTTAAGGCTATCGGGCGAGAGAGGCCCGGGCTCCTTGTGCGCCGCAACGCAGCGCCGGCGTAACAACGCCGGCTATTCTGACGCCCTTCACGCCGCCTGACGTTGTAAAGTGTGTGTTTTACCTCGTGTGCATTGCATGCTATTGTGTACCTCGCGTATCCCCGATCTGCCTGTCAAAGTATTATTCTTGAAAATTCTCATTCTCCTGCGACGCGCGGTTTCATGCGGGCTGGCTTTCGGACAATTTCGTCGAGAATGTGTCCAGAAACGCCTGTATGGTCTCATGATTATTAACAAGATGTGCTTTAACGATCGCCTCGGCTTTTTAAATAAAATTTCGAGCGAGTTCAATTCTCGATGCTGACAGGTACGAAAAAACGTACTTGTTTTATGGCGACGCCCCAGAAAGTACTGGGAATGACGGGCTTCGACGGGCTCTCGCCTCCCGCGAATTTGTGCTTCGTTTTTTTCCCGGACGTCCCCATTGGTTCGTGAGGTACGAACGTCTCTTCGGGGCGGACATGCCGGCTGGCGGCTCGGTAAGAGCGTTTAGCATAATTCGAGGACGTTGCGAGAGGGTCCCAGCGCCGCTCGCCTGGTCGCTCGCTCGCTCGCAAAAATGCCTTGTTTTGCTCCGCTTAACTCTCCTCGTTAGCCGCGGTGACATCTTGACGAAAGGCCAGGCCGGAAAATAAGACCGATGAAAACGGCCGCGAAGAATCCCGTGGGAGTCCCGTATTTTTCGCGCGCGAATGAGGCGCGATTAATTGAATTTAATTTAATAACATTGCCGCGTTGCTGAAAAATATTATTCCCTTGATTTCACTGATTATTGCGTTAATTGACAAAGAATTTGATAAAAAGTTTTTTTCCGCGCGGTCGATTTTTTTAATTTGTTTGATATTAAAAAAGTATTTAATAAATTAAATAACAGTATCTTATTATCATTATTTTCTTCTGGGTAAAATATATTTAATAAATCGTACGTGTTTGCACAATTCGTGGATAAAGAGTTTTTCTCTCGAGGACAGGTAACTGATTATGTTATCAAAATTGCGAGCGAAATTCGGTACTACATAATCAACGAGAGACTTTTAAAATATCCATTAATTTTCATAATTTATTATTTATTGTTTTTAATTTAGTAACTATTTGGGGCAATACTTATACGATGATACTTCATTATCATTATAACATGCCATTTGCGACGACAGCAGTCTCTTGTCGGTCGTACATGAGCGCAATGATACGAATCGTGAAGAAATTGTTGCTTGTTGTAACTCTAATTAGAAGACCGCCGTTTCTGTCGGCGAATTAAGCCTAATCGCTCGCGATAGGGAGATAGGCAAGCGCGTTTCTCGCGAAAGAATGATAGGGAGGGCTTGGAAATAAAGACGCCAAAACGCGAAGGAGCGAGGGGTGAAAGACGGGCACGACCCTTCGGGCTTGGAAAAAAAAAGTTCGAGAGCACGAAATTAGTTGTACTCGCGGCGAAGGAGAGCGTTAGACGCGCCCCGGGGTCTCGGCCCCCGCTCTTGCGCGCAGTCCCGTTTTATTCGATAATTATGCAAATGCCGGAATGATTGTCGGGCAATATGTCCTCGGAATAAAAGTACCGGGCCGGAGCAATTCGGTTATCTTTATGATTTCGGGTCGGTCGTCGTCGTAGGGCAGCGAAGGGGAGTGAAACGCGGCGGAAGCAGGAACTCGGGGCGGAAAAGGGGGAGGGAAAAAGAGGCTCGTCAATCCTCGGCGACAAGAGTCAAGCCCTTCATTTGCATGGAAACATGGCCCTTTGGCTTCGTCTTCTTACGCGCGAATGCGACGACGCGTTGCGATTAACATTGTGTCATTATTTCAATAATTTAGTACTTGAATTAATGCGTATTTATGTTGTTGCATATCTGAGTTATTACATTATACATATCTGAGTTATTACATTATATATATGAAAAGAGTAAAAAGTATACAAAATAACACGTAAAGATAAGAAACATATAATAAAGGTTTTCATTTTCGATTCAGATCGATCAACTGTTTTTACGAATGAAAAATAATGTGAAACTTGTGCACTAGCAAATTTTATCTAGACGTGACTTCACATTCGGACTAATTGATCAAGCAGAATATTAATTACCGTCTCTAATTGGATATTTCTTACAATTAGCCTCGAATTTTAGCTCCGACACGATTCACCTCAATTCTGGTGCTGTACCAGCCGCAACACATCGACAATGAAACGAAAACGTCTAATTAACGCGCGGGCATGAGTAATTAAGACATCGACGTGGCGATCTCGCTGTATGACTGATTCAATTAAGAAGCCTTCCATGTCTGGTGTCTCGGCGGAGAGCGTGCTTGTGTGGTATGTATTATCGTTATATTTACTATTAAAATATATTCCTCGCGCCGAAAGGGTGGAGCCTGTCTCGACCAATGGGCTCTCGTCGCGTGCCTCGGGTCGTTACGGAACCTGCAAATTGATAAGAATGCATCGCCGTACCCTTCGGCCCTTCATTAGTCCTCTCCCGCTCCTCCGTCCGAGCGAAGATGTCGGACGCGGAATATATTTTTATTCGCACCCAGGGCGATCGCCTTATCGCGCCGTTCTTGTCGTCATCTTTAAGGGCCTGCAATTTGTCTATTCCCTAGAAACGATCTGACATGCGTACGAAGCGGGGAACACATGTACGCTTTTCGCGCTTCGACGAGCTGAAAAATGGAGTAAGAGTTTGATCCAACTACGAGGAAATTCTTTTATCAGATGTAATGAATTTATGGGACAGCGAAACATTTTGTATTTTTTGCGAAATATTAAATATTACTGTTAAATATTAAAGGACCAGATTTAAACCAATTTTTTAAGTTAAGTAAAAGTAAATAATATTTTGTTATTTTCATCTATCATGTGTATCGAAATTATTATTTTAATACAAAACATGTAGTTAAAAAGTTATTCAACTCCATTGTTTTAATTAAATCAACGACATTGAATAAGAGCACTGGCAACCTAAGAAATGATTAAAAATTACTTAAATTGAGTATAATTTGACATTACGAATTTAACAGTGCAGGCTTTAATGAATATGACGTAAGAAAGAAAATGGAATTACGTTCTGAAATCAAGATTGAAAGATAGAAGACGATTCCAAAGACATCAGGAAGAGGATCGCATGGTGAATAAAAGAAATCCGATTTACAATAACAACTATTTATTTATAGGTAATAATGCTGAATTACAATGAATACACTTCTTGCCTCGATACTAGATTGTATAAGTCCGGTCGCGAAATCGGCGTCACTAGTCACCGTCGCCGTGACTCGCAGTGTGGCGACGACAAAGTTTTCCCCTCCCCCCCTTCTTCCTCATTCCCAACTCCGCCCCGCAAACGTCTTGCACTTTTCTTCTTCATGCACCTCTTTATCCTCATCATCTCAGTATCGTTTTCCTCGATCAAGAATCGCACGTTCGGCGATCATTTCGACATTCATCTTGTTGCGTCGGAAACTAGTAAACGATTTGAAATATATTCGCTATTCTTTTCGGGTTTCATCTACGGTTAAAATTTGTGCGTGATCGATAGCCGTCAATGTTATTTGTCTCACGTGAGAAATCGATTCAATCCGTCATCCCTGTTCTCGAGATTTAATTTGTACTATTTGGCGTCGGCCAAAATCTTCCTTGCGATCGGCACTGCCGATTAGAGTCATCCCCTACGATTCCCGATCATGGAAAACGTTACCTGAATGCCCTCCAACTCTCCCGACTCACCCTTCCTTCTTTCCCTCCGTCAATCGGTAGCGGCGATGGCAAATACGGATCAGCTATCGGTGGTTAAATTTTCGTTTCTCTACGTTTAGCATCGTCTTAACGGGCTTTAGCTGGTACGATACTAGACACTATGATTATGTGAACTTTACAACACAAGAACCTTACGGCAAAAGACTTTGTACATGGATCTTAAATACGGGGACCGTCCCCGGGGAAATATCCTTGGCGTCTACCTCGCTCCATATCGGCACGCACGCCGTCGTCTCGCAGGATCGTCCAGGTGTCCTTTTTGTCCGCTGCCGTTTCTTCACCGCTCGCCTCTCGCACTATCTGCTTTCGCACACGCCAAGAGATATTTCGCCAGATTGTCGGACGGTCAACGCAAACGCGGGACACACGCAATATGGATTAGACTTACTTGTTTCGGTAGTAACTAAGTTATTTATATAAATAAGGTGTTACGATTTAAGACGCTAGGAGAGAATCCTCCATTGTTCTGTTTTTACCATACATACACACACACACACACACATACACACGCACACACACACACACACACACACACACACACACACACACACACACACACACACACACGTGCGCGCGCGCGCACGCCCCCACGCATGCACATACTCGTAAGATTCTTTCTATCACTTCTGCCCTCTATTTTCTCTTCTCGCAATTTTCTGCTCTCTTCATATCTGCAGTTCGCTGTTTTTTTTTTTTCATTCACTCGCTCATTTTTTCATCGCGTCATTCTTACTCTCTTTCTATCCGTCTCTTTCTTTCTCTCTCTCTCCCTCCCTCCTTTTCTCATTTTTCTATGATACAGCGCTCGAGTCGCGGCTCTAATCTCGTTTCGCGTCGAATCCAGAAGAGACTCGCTCGTCAACTTCTCGCGCTCTTACGCGCATTTTACAAAAAAAGCCGGCGCGTTTCTCGCGCGCTGCGACGTGCTCCGGCGAGAGAGACTGCACTTCTCGGAAAAATCGTCGCGACATCGAGACGCAACGATCGGCGCCCAACGAAGACGCCGATTCCGGGATGTCGAAATGGGCCCGGTCGCGACTCGAGAGGGCCCGCGACTCGACATTCGTTTCGCAGTCGGCGATCGGACTGGGCCTCGCGCCGCCGCGCGGCGACGTATATAATAATATTAATAATGATAATAATACTCGAAATATCGGCGCGCCTGACGATGCGCGCGACGACGGCGTGGCACGCCCGATCGCCTGGGATCCCTTAAAAACGATTATCTAATTAATTCGCTCGATAACTAGGAGATAGGTACCTCTAGGAACGCATGCACTCACGCACGCACTCTCCAGCAGTCTTTAGAAATATGCCTCTCTTATAACCTCCTCTCGCCCCCCCCTCTCCTTCTCTTTCCTTCCTCGCTCACCCGATTTCCTTTACCGTCCCCGCCTACCTGTCCGCGATCGTCGCGGTACCGCGAAAGTCACGCAATGTTCGGTCATCATCCGTCACGGGTATAATCGATGGTGCGTACATTTAGAGAAATATCCCCCCCGGGGTTTCGCCCCGTCGTCGAATGCGAACGACGCGACCCCCACGATCGCCGCGAACGCGAATATCGGGAGATCGGCGAATATCGCGTCGTTGATATGTGTGCGAGATCGGTCCGCGGCCCCTGTCGCGCGGACCCCGACCGGACCGATCTCGATTCGAGGGCCCCGCTTATCCCCCTATCTTCCTCTTCCCTCTCGCCGCCGCCCTCCCCCTCGAGCATCGGAAAACGCGGCCGATCGCGGTCCTCTGTACAAACGCGCGAATAGCCGCGCGCTTTTCGTCGAAATCGAGTCCGCCACTATCGCAATTCAGCGCTCGCTCGTACGATACTGTCCGAAACTTACGAATCTCCTGACGACGATAGGGACACTCGTCGTAGAGCCTCCCCGGCATTCGCGCGTTCGCACTGTTCGCCGAGCTGTACAACAAGTCTCCGCGGACACTCGCGCGAGATGGTCACTCGGAGTTTTGCTCTTCCTCTCTTCCTCTTCTCTCCGTCGAGTCCGTTTGATTTCTCCCTGTGGTCGGTCATGACGATTCCGTTCCCGTCTGTTGTCCACCTCTCGTTGTGTGAATCCGCTGCTCCCGTGGTATCGAATTGCGCTTCCTGCTTCGTCCGATCGATCATTCGCTTCGGCTGCTCGCCGCACGATCCGCCGGCTGCCCCCGCCTGCCGTCGTCCGGCCTCTTCTAGGTCGCGCTCGTAAACAGAACGGAGTTCTTGTAGTAACCCGTCCGCGACTCTGAAACAGAAGCGGTCGCAGGTGCACTCTCTGGGCTGTCCGTGCTCGCGATACCCGTCGCGATTGTGCGTGGCTGTTGCCGCGCGGTCGATGAATTTCACTTATCGCGTATGAAGCATCGCGCTCGCTCGCGTAACAACGGCGCGAGGATATGAGAATAAGGCAAGGCGTACTTGAGGCGCTAAATTTAGATCTTAACCACGCCGGTGTGTAGCGCGTGAGTGTTAGGCGTGTCGCGGGCTCTTAATGGGAATACGGAGAGGGGGAGAGAGGAGCGGATGTCTCGCGGATGAAGATGCATACGGGAGATGAATGGTCGTGGGCGTAATTCCGCCACGGGAATGGTGCTCAGAAGGATTCGGTGGTAGGTGCCCTTCGTTGCGGCGCGATACGGCGAAGGTGGACCAGCTGGGTCATTCGATGATCGTTCGTTGGGAAGAAGGCGCCGCTCACTAATTATCGTTGGCTCTCGAGACGCAGATGAACACGCGGGAGGGACGCGCGAGGTGGATGAAGAGATGGACGAACCGAGAGTCGAGAAAAAGGGCTACGGGGGGGCAGGGGGAGTTGGGAGTCGGACCCTATCGTGTGTACGCACACGTTCGTAAATACGAGTCCGGCCGAGTCATCGGCCTTAGCGCTTGCCTTTGTGATCGAGCCGCCACTCTACTTTTTATCGAACTGTCGCTTATGATTGAAAATCACTATACGTTAATAGTCCGCGTGATTCGGTTTACTCGTCTCTCCGCGCCCACTATCGTCCGGGCTGCCTCAATCTGTCTCCCTCCTCTCCCCTGCCCTCCTTCTGACTCTCTCTCTCGGGACATGTTATTTTGTTCGATTCAACCGTGCGCGTGTTTTAATAACATTTTATTCTCTTCTCAGTGGCCGGTTCTAAGCAAATTTCTCGACAAATAAAAAACTTGGACAACTGAGCTTTAACACGCGACAATATTGTGTTGTATAATATATTACTTTAAATCGTTTAGATTTTCTCTCTTTCTTAATGACGGGCAAAATTAATAGCGAGCGCTTTTACGAAAATGCTACTTTACCACTTTCATTCTTCTTGCGATAGATTTGTGAGTAACGTTACTGTCGATAAAAAGCTCCGGGCCAAGATGTAGGAGTTGATTTTGCAAGGACGTTGCCAATTAAGAGCAGACTTGTTAATTCCTTTCGGGAGCCCCCCCCCCCCTCCCGAGAGGGTAGGCGGGCGGGCGAAAAACGATTATTTACGTGCAACGTCACGCCGGCCGGGGCCTTGGAGCATCGAAATCGCGCTACGGATATAGTTTTTGCGCGAGTTGGAAACTTCCTTCGGACAAGTTTCCACGGAGGAGAGCGAGGCCAAGTTTCGAATATGCCGGGGCTATGCCGCTGACGCCTTTGCAAGAACCGCCGCCTTGCCCACCCTCCCTCGAGACGCGACCGCCCCTGAAGAGTTTCTAATTAAAGATCCGAACTTTATTCCGTATAGCAAGAAATCGTTCTACACGCGTACTGCACGAAAACTGCGCTCTCCGAATGCGGAGAACTTGTGAGGGAGAAATGTTTCAAGATCGCGAGATGTTATCCGTGAAGATGCCGATTATTGCAACGGTGAAATGAAGCGGAAAGATTGTAAGTATAAATAAAATAAGAGGATTAAAAATTCTACGGGATACGCAGGCGCGACAGTAATCTCGTGCTTTTGTTCAACGCACCTTGAAGAGGAGACTTGACTTGGTCCCTCTCGGCCGCTTGGTGCTGCCGCGATTTTCTCTCCAGCTCGAGTTCCTGCACCAGCGATTCTGCGACAAAAAAAAGCATACAAAATTGACAGACAACTGAAGCAACAAAACGACAGGCTGTGTGCGTTGTATGTGTGTGGCAAAGCATTTATAATATGGCATTTATAATATAGTCTACATAATACAATACTGTTCCGCTATGTAATCAACGCGCATAATGTAGTCTCACTAGCGTTCTCGGCTTAAGATTAATATCGGCGTTCGGATAACGCGCTCCACTGCCCCGACGAGCGCGTTGAAGGAATCGCCTCGAGGAGAGAAGTCCGTCGGTTCGCAACGCGCACGGACGGCGGGAACGACGCGCGGATTCGACGAGGCGTGAACCACGCGCGCCAAGGATGAAACGAAGCGGTAATTAGTGCAAAACCGGCAGCTACCGTCAGCCGCGCGCGAAAGGGGGATGGAAAAGGGACGAGCGGGATAACGGACGAAGGCAGGCGTGAAAGGGCCGCGGGTTTGCTCACTGAATTTCGCAAGGATTAGGGTGAAAACTGGAAAATGTCCCTTTAATGATATCGCGCCGAATTAACCGGGCACACGCGTCTCGCTCTTGCCCTTTCGAGCAATTCATGCAACGGACGCCGTTTACGAAATTGTGCGATTTTCACCGAGAAGGAATATTATTATGTCATACGTTACATAAATTGAAACTTCATTTTTATAATTAATTAATTAAACTTTATTGGCGAATTAAAAAAAAAACTCGAATACGATGGTATCTGATCGAAAGAATTTTTATATTTCGCTTTTAATCATCTTTATCGATTGCAAATGGTAATCGCATAAGCAGAAGATTAAGCAGAAGGATGGTGAGGAACATTACGCAGCGCGCGGGCGCGATGAAAGGACGCGGATCTGATCGGTAAGCGTGAAATGGCGCCTCCTTGAGCAAAGAGCAATGGTAAAATCCAATTGCGAGGCCATTAAGTCCCGGTTAACCGGCGTGCGCGGCGGACGTGCGAGAAGAGTCGGCATCGACAGTGCTCTCTGTCTCGCCTTCTCCCTCTTTCCCCGTTCTATCCCGCTCCATCTTTATCGCCGGGACTAGAGACGGCGGGGCCGAGATTCCATTATGCTTTGAGCAACAATAGCTGAGGGCTGTTTCGTGGCACGTGGGTGTGAATTCGTGCGTTCGTCAGGGCCGTTATATTCCACGACTTTGGGGCACACGGAGAGCAATGTTTGCGTTTCGCTGAGCCAAATTACCTCTCGCGCCCTTATCCGCGCGCGGGGTGTCGCGTCCCTTTGATATCCAAATGACAATTTAACTGCTCCAGATATAACACCGCCCGCTCTCGCTCGCTCGCTCGCTCAGCGAAGTCTCCTGGAGCAGGGGTGAGTGGGTAGAAGGGGGAACCTCGAGGCGAAGGGCCGATTTAAGGAAACTTTCTTGCCTCATTCGGAACGGCCGAGAATACACCCTTTTGTTGCATCGAGCCGAGATAAAGAGCACGAAAAAGCGATTTGATTGATTGTGCGCATACTTGTTTTTTTGGCCAGGGATTCTCTCTCGTCTCTCGTTTTTTTCCATTCTAATAATCTCGGTAGACATTCGCCACCGTCATATTGTCCGCCGATCCGTCCGACGTAAGAAAGTGATGCGGACAACGACGACGAGTTGGAAATCCAGATTCGCGATTTCTCGCGGATATCGTTGCGTGCGTAGCGTATCGAATGAAGAAAGAAGAGAGCTCGTCGCTCGATCCCGTGGAATTTTGCAGACAGCACATCTCGAGAGTCCAAGAAGAATGAGCCGCTAATAGTTTCGCTACCGTCTTACACACCCTGACAAATCGTCCGGACAATGAAAACAATTTCAGGCCGTGGCTGCCGTACGGGGGCCCCTCGGCCGGGGCCCTAAACGGTTGGTATTGTATGCCGTCGCATCGCGCGCCATATCGCCCTGGCTTTTTGGAGGGGGTGGTGGAGGGCGCGAGGCGAGGGGGCGCCCCCTAAAAAAGACGTTCGCTGAAAAAGAAGAGGGGCCCCGGGTGGCTCGCCCCTCTATGACTCCGCATTTATCCGCACGTAATTAACTCCGGCACAATGCCGGCCGCGAGAAGAGGCCACCTTGCCTCCACGGCAGTAGAAGAAGAAAACGAACCGAATCGAAACCCGAGGACGGGGCGAGAATGCAAGGGACGGCAAGTCGGTCGCAAGTCCGGGGTCTCGCAAGAACTGGAAAAACTCCCGCGCATTGTTCGCCCGGGATCAAGAATACACGTTCGCTCTCTCTCTCTCTCTCTCTCTCTCTCTCTCTCTCTCTCTCTCTCTCTCTCTCTCTCTCTCTCTCTCTCTCTCTCTCTCTCTCTCTCTCGTATACTCGCAAACTTCATTATTATATTCCTCTTAAAACCCGCCTCGACGAGGATGGATTCCACGAAGAAGGCCAATAACTCGCGATTGATAAGCACTCTCGCTCCAGACGCGCTTCACTCGCGCTCCTTATTCCACGGGAGTTTTTTGCGATTACACAGTCGAGAAGCTTTCTTCGCGCGCGGCGCGGCTGCCGAGAACGACGGCCTTGGGATTTAACCGGATTTGCCGCGGCGGCGCCGGATATCGGATATAATCGTCAACGTGATGAGTGCACTCGACATGTTTCGTTCTTGCGCGAACGGCGAAAAAAGCAATTTAAGTATCACATCGAAACGACGGTAATTGGCTGAATGCTCTTGCTCACTCGAGCATCTCGGAGAGCCGAGGGTTAGCGACGCTCGCGAGCAAAAAGGAATACAGGGCGCGGGACGGGGGAAGGTAAAGAGAAAGGCGCGGGAGCATCCAGAGGGTTGATTTCGTGTAGCGTCGCGTTTTTAATGCTCTGATCTTTATGTAAAGCAGACAAGCTTCGAAAGGCGGAGAGGAACAGCGTACAGCAGCAGCAGCAGCGGCGAGCAGAAAGCAGAGGGCCGGAAAGCGAGATATGGCGATGAGGGCTGAACGGAAGATGCGAATGGGGGTGGGGATAGGCGCTTGAGCGCCAAGCCGACCATGAAATTGTATGAATCAAGGAGCCGCATAGGAGCAGCGCGGAGACACAAAAAGCGGAAGAGCTGGGAGGAGAGAGAGAATGCAGGAGGAGAGAAACGAGGATGAATCTCCGGTGCCCCCGGGTCTCTCCCTCACTTTCCAATCTCATAATTTTAAATTTCCGTTAACTACGATCATCCACCATCCTCCATCTTCATTTTCTTTCCGCGCCTACATCTTTTGTTCTTTCGTTTACATATCACAAAATCAAACTAATTGTAAGACGTCTGTGTCGACTCAAAGTCCGCTCGGAAGGAGCGCAAACGCGTTGCTAATTCGCGATTACAAGCGCGGCTTGTCTGATGAAGTGCGCCTCAGCGATGTCGTCAATATTGTTTAAAAATAAAAAGAATAGACGATATCCAGGACGATCGATGAGCCTCGCACGGTAATTGTTCTTTCTCCCGCGCCCGCATAAAAATCTCTCTTCCGTATGCCATTCGCGTTGAAGCTCTCCAGTAACGAATTTAATCCCCTCGCAATCCGCACGCCTTTCCAATCGGCGCCCGCGGCGACGCAAAATCATAAGTCGGGGACAGACTTGTCTCTTTCTCTCCCCTTCTCTCGTGTATATATATATATATATATACTCATAGCAGACTTAATGGGCTCCGAAAACAACATTGGCCATTACACAATTCGTCTTTTTGTCGCAACATCCAAATCGTGCATTATAGCAATTTAAAAAAGAAAGCATACCCAACACATATTCCTGAGATATTAACGTTCGAAATTTGTTATTCGTCATTCTTCGGGACATGTAAGAAAGTCGACCAGGCCGTGATTGCCGCGCGGGGAAGGTCTTGGAACAACCCCAATATTCCTGACAACACCTACCTCACCGTCAGCTTGCAACCACGCGAGCTACCATCGTTCAGATCGAAACTCTACCTTTCTGTTGCCCTCGCTCTCTCTCTCTCTCTTCTTCCCTCTTCTCCGCTCTTCTTCCCCCGTCTTCCCCGTCCGATTTCTGTTCCGGCTTGTTCGCCGGAAAACCACGTCGTCGTGCCCCGTGGATATATTCAGGGCGGGGGATGTTTCCAAGCCGTCCGCCCTATCTCCGCCGCCCACGTCGGCGCGTCGGCTTCCTTCAGCCTTTATATCGCCCGTATACACGCGTCACGCTTTATCACTCTTCCGCGGGGTTATTGTCTTTCCGCGTAATGGTCTACGCACGTGTACGCATGCAGGTGCGACGCTCGCATTTTCTCGGCCGCGTGGGCGGCTGAAAAGCTGGAAATAATCCGACGCGCGGGCGCGCGCTCAACAGAGCTCGTCCGCCGTCGTCGTCGTCGTCATTTTTCCTCCCGAGGCGATACGCTTGATTTGCGGGACTGAAGCTTAAAACTTTTTACTTCTCGACAACGTTTGACTTTCATTTTTCTCCCTTTTTCAGTTTGTAGACCGCACGGTATTCAAGGTTAATTCATTCGTGGAAGCGCCCGAGCGCGGTGTGTAAAGACTAAAAGGGTTTAGCGTTTAACGATGTTAAAGCCGTAGCCGTATGCTGATGCTGATCTCACGAGACATCGATGAAAAATGATACCGGCGCGCCTCGATGCCTCGATCGCGATTATTCCCATTTCGAATAATTCCCGAGGACTTCGTCCATCAAATATTAATGCCCGCGCGGCGATTTAGAGTGATTGCGGTCGCAGGGTGGAAGATGGAGGTACAGTGCACCACACTGTAGGAGCAATCTCGCAAAGTCTCGGTGTAGGTGTGTTCGTACATGCCACGTCTCTTCGTGCGGTGGAAGAAACACGGTCGGGCAGGCGAGGAAGGGGAAAGAAACAGGGGAGTTAGACGAAGGGGAACAGGGGGGAGAATAAGGGGGAAGGAATAAACGATAGAGACGGCGAAGCTGAAGATGGTGGTTTGAGAAACAGGATGGAAAGAGCGAGAGCAAGAGAAAGAGAGAGAGAGACGGAGAGGAAGACGGAGAAAGCAAGAGTGCTGCGAAATCAGGAGGGAGGCACGGGGCACGGGTAGGAGGGAGGGGGTTATGGTTGCTGCGAAATTATTGCATATAGTCTGAATATTAAAGCGTGGCGGAGTGCTTCGTCGTACTCTGCGGATGGTGGACGACGTGGAGGAATCGCGCGTCGTGCA
Organism: Tetramorium bicarinatum; assembly: GCA_928718305.1. NCBI lineage: Eukaryota > Metazoa > Arthropoda > Insecta > Hymenoptera > Formicidae > Tetramorium > Tetramorium bicarinatum. Next base: position 15,831,992 of record OV788323.1, on the reverse strand, counting down.
TACTCGTATTATACACGTACACCACGCACGTACGTACGTACACGTATGCACGCGCGCGCACGCGAGTGAGACAGAGAGCGAGAAAGGAAGAGGAGCAACGCGACGTGAGGGGGCGGGAGAGGCGATGCAGGGGGCTGGAGAAGGTTTAAGGGAAACGCGCGGAGGGAACGATGTGAGTGGAAGAAGGAAGGGAGGACAGGTAACGCCACCGAGAGCCGCGTTGGCCGCCGGGGAAATTACGGCTCCTTCCTTACTTGCGAGAGATGTGCATAAACTCTGCATTACAGGCAGTGGCGCTCATGTGAGCGAGCCACGCGGGAACACACACGGGATCGCGAGATCGCGATCACCACGATCGGGAGAGGGTCGAGGGTGCGACGCGACGCTGTTAGCACCAGGTGCCTTCTCACAAAAGGGCAGGGTTAAATAGCCAGATCGAGATTTAGGATTAAACTGAAGGCGCCGGCAAAGAATGGGATTTTGAAGGGAAAAATCGACCTAAACATTCTGTTACAGAATTAATACGCGAAATATTTTTTCACGTCCAGACCGACGGGATCTTCGGATTGCAACGGGAAGATTCATCGATCACAGTCTTGGATATCACGAGAAACGTGTTCCTTTGATGACGACATGACAAGAATGAGAGCCATCGCTCGTATAGAATGCATGACTCGAAGACGCGGCGGCGGCGGCGGCCCCCGAGGTCCCCTCAGTGGCGTAAGTACCCACCTCAGACGATGTTACGTCGAACCACCTCTTTCCCCGTGTTGTCTCTCTCTCTCTCTCTCTCTCTCTCTCTCTCTTTCTCTCTCTCCCTCTCGATGGTCACCCCTCCCATCCCCTCTTGCCATTTTGACGCTACCGCCCGACTTGTCTCTCGTTGTCGCTCCTCTCTCGCGTCACCCTTGTCTAAATCTCTGTTGTTTATTGCAAATGGATTCCGCATCATGATGCCCGGGTGGCTACGAGACCTTATTCAAATACCTCGTGTTTCCTCGTCAGGACCAGCCTCGGTTCCTTCCCCCTCTCCTTCCCGTTCTCTCTCTCTCTCTTCCTCTCCCTTCTCCTACCCTCTTCGTGCACGGGGTTGTTATTGCCGGCGGCGTGATTGCTCTCGCTCGAGATCTTTCGAATAATTTACTTTGCACGATACCACCACGACATACTACCACCGTCCGCTTCGCCGTCTCTCTCGCCCTCGGGGTCAATCTCCTCTGTTTTCTTCTCTCTCTTTCTCTTTCTCTTACTTTTTTTGTCAGGGTAATCGAGGATCGAAAGCACTCGGCCGGAAGATCAGAAAAATTGAGTGGATCCTAATACGGGAATGCGATTATCCGAATTAGCGGATCCCGCCGCTGGCTCTCGGCCTGTATCTTCGGATCGTACTTCCCCCTTCCCGCGCTCCCTCGACCGCGAGTCTCAAACACGCGACTGCTACTTTCTCGAATTACCGTAAACTTTACAATGTAGATAGCAGGCTAGCTTTCCTGAGCGATTTTATTCCCTCTCGTCAGGCAACTTTGAATTCTTTTCAAAGTATTTCGCCGAGGTAATGTAATTCTCGACAATGAACCACGAAGGCAACAACGACGTTATTGGGACACGGCCGGGATATGTTTCGAGATATCGAGGAAGGAGGAAGAAGCGAAGGCGGGAACGACACGGCTATCGCGATCCTCCGTTAACGATAAGTGGCTTAAGTACTCCTTGCTTATTTTTCAGCGCGCAGTTCCGTGGGAACAGCGTGGGAATTGTGAATCGGGACGGCGGAACCGCGAACGTAACGGGGGTACGACGAGGGTGAAGTAGCGTGCCGTTGGGAGAACTGACCTTGGTAGTTTTGCCAGAAGGCCGACGCCTGGCTACCGATGAGATCCAGCCCGTATCCCCATGCGGGCTTCTCCGGCGTCGACGGTTGCTGGGAAGGACGCGGCACTTGCGCCTCCCGGTACTGCTGGGCCGCTGCCTGTTGCTGCTGAAGGGGTTGCTGCGGCGGTTGTTGCTGCGACGATTGCTGCTGCGACTGAGAATGTACCGGGCTAGCCTCCGGCGGCTCCGAACTCGTGCGCGCCTCCGCCGTTACGTTCTCTGCGTCATAGAAAGATAGCAATCGCCCGATTATCGCGATGTCAAAAAAAATAAAAAAATAAGATCCGTCTCCGTCTCTAAATCTCGCCCCGCGTATGTAACCCATAAGAGCGCGCCGTCGACGCCCCGGCGAGTGGCGGGGTGGCGGGCCTTTTGATTTGAAATTAGTATCGCGACTCTCTGGATTTGACAGGATTAATCAGCGGTACCAGTGACGGCAGCGGCAACAGCAGCGGCGGCGACGACGGCGGCGACGGAGGCGACGGCAGCGGTAGCAACGGGCGAGGTAATGCGAAAACGATGAGGTGGAAGAGGGAGGGGCGAGAGGTGAAGGAGCCCAGGACGAAACATTATATCGGAATAAGAGATTTCACTTAAAGGGTTTCGCGTTTGAGTTTTGGTAGTGACAGGAAGAGAAGGGTGGTGTGCCGCTTGTTGCTGCTACTTCTACTTGCCGGAGGATCATGGGGCGAGACGCGCGGTGCCTAGTCAAGGTGCTGGGGCGCTGGGGAGAGGAGAGGTAGTAGGGGGAGGGGAGAAAACAGGCTGCCATCAGCCAGCCGACGACGGAGAGGGATTGCACCGCCGGCAGGGGGATAAGTAAGGAATCATATTCTGCCGGGTGTCAGGCTGTTTGCTCTGCCTCGGCGTATTAATTAATTTATTCCGAGATCACCGCTGGCCCCCAGGGCTCTTAACGGAGAGACTGACGACGAGCTCGCGAAATCCTAAGAAAACCCGTCCATTTGCAGCGATAGTCCGCGTCTCTCGCGTCTGATCTACGCGATGAAAAACGAGACGTTTTTTCTTTTTCCTCCTGCATGACGCGGAGCAAAGAGTTTTCAGCGCGAGAACAGAGCGTTTTAAGTTTCTTTCTCTTTCAGCTCTCAAGTATAAGTTTCTTAGGTAAATGATACTTTTCGATCTGGATGATATAAATTTGCTAGTGTGAAAACTCGCTCGTACAGAAGACGATTCGCACGTACCGGTAATCGCTCTGACCTGCTCCGAGGACGCGCCCGTGGCTTTGAGGGCCTCCTCCAGTTGTGTGCGCCTCTTGATCTCCAGGTCCAACTGCTCCTGCAGCCGTTTCCTCGCTCTCCGTTCCTTCTTTAACCGTTTTTGGTAAACCACTGTAACAAAGGAATAACAATTATGTATAATACGACTGATAAAAATTCTTTGTAATACGTTTCGCGAATGTTGACGACGACGTTTCGCAGCGCGGCGCGATGAGAATACGCGTCAAATTCGCGCTGACCATCTCCGGTCCCCCAGGTGGTGGAACCCCGGCGTGGTCAGAGTCCGATGGAATTATCCTGGCGTATCATTCTACAGCGGGGGGCTTCACACCAAGCACGGCGGGCCCCAAAACTCAAAGTACACGCCTAAGCGGGGGTCCGATCGTCTCGTCAGCTACCGTGCGCAGATCCGACGGTAGCCGGTCGAGTCGAACGCCCGAGACGAATCGTTTATCGATTTCTCACAGTGAGTCACGCCGCTAAAAAAGATACAGGGAGTTGCATCGGACTCCCGCGTCTGCATAATATATGAGTATTAAGCGAATATATGCAAACGCATATAAAAAGTTTGATAAGAAAAAGATTGATAAAAAACTGCTCCTTGCATATCGTTTTATTCGTCAGTTTTTTCATTTGTTTCACTCACAGTATTTAGACAAATATGCAATTTAAGAGATAAAATCTCTCTATATAAAAAAAAATAAATTATATAATATGATACTTTATGTTTTCAAGACAATTTTAATTCTAGAGAATAAATTTAGCACAGAATTTAGAACGTGATTCGATCGAAGTTCGAACAGAATCTATCGAGTTTCTCTTCGTACTTATTTTAAAATTGTGTCACGGAGCATTCCAAGGCAACTTGTTGACCACAAGTATTACGACAATGCAGGCAGGCTTGTTCGTTCTTTCGTGTCGAGCCATTCATTCTGGTCTTGATCGCCATACTTTCAGACTTCTTTTCCGGATTCCAACGTCCCATTCTTTGTCGCCAATGCAGACGTACACGAAATCAATCCATCGTGATGCACGCACACAAATTTACGTCGAAACTCATGTACGAATGTTAGATGTGTAGGAGGGCGCGAATTCGTCACGGCACGGGTATGCGCGTAGGTTCGCTCAGATACAGTATACAGACCGATCGGTTTGATCGGTCGAGACCCTTGCGTCGGCGTCTTTGAACGGGCAATTCCCCCCCCTGCCCGCTTTAATTATTTTCCGTCATTGTGAACCGGCGCGTCCGGCCATTGTATCTTCTGCCGGGCGCATCTCAGCTCTCGACACTTTTGGCTCGATCTCTCTCGCGGGCTCCGGCTTTGTTCAACGACGATTCTGTCTTGATCATTCCTCGTTGCATCGGGGTTCAACGAATAATGGCACGGCGCGGTGCGTCCCCATCCGACGAGACGTTGACCGGTTCTTGCGCCTGTTTGTATCCCGCGAACAAATACCACGGGGCAAAAAGATTAGAGTCCGATCGATTATGTTTCCATTTATGATTCCATTTCTTTGACCTTTTTCCGAGACGCCGTTGAAGACAATAATAATATCGCAAATGCACCTCCTTAAAGTATCGAAGGTTCTTATTTAAAAAAATAATCTTTTTTGATTTAATTTAATAAATCATGCGTATTACATTTAAATATACATTTGTCAAGACCTTGGCGTAGTCGGTTAAGATACTAAAATGGATCTGTCGCGATTCTTCAGGATGGTAGGCTCGGCGGAAGACAGTAGCTCCTACTCGCGTTCTCTCGATTTAACATTACCCTACCCTGACAGGTAAGACGGTAGCGCGAGGCGTAGGTACCACGTCGCCGTGGGCGTACTCGAGTACGACGACATACCTTCCCTTCGCTCTCGCGCCGGTATAGCATGGAGATTAGGGCACGCGGTTTTAATCGCCCTCCGCTCGCGCGTCATTTCTGGAACGGTAATCAGAGGATCGTATTGCCGCCGTGGAAGTAAATCGTCCTGAGCCCGCTGCAAAGGCATCCATCCACTTTAGATGCAAATGTATTTCTCATTCGGCCACACACCGACATCGCGAGAATATCAAGAATTTTTCTTTTCTCTCACTGTGTACGTGCGGGCGTGTATGTAGGTGTATATGTGTGATCGGACGTCGCGCAAGCATCGCACGGACACTGAATCGAAATTGAACGTCCACGGATCTATCGTGACTCTACAGTTCAAAGTAACAGCGGATACCATCGATGAGCCGTCGTAAGTGGATATCGCGATCCTATCGATCGTATCTCGCAGGTGGCCACTGGTTGAGCATCACTGATACGTGATTGATTCCCGGCAGACAAGGCGCAGACAACCCCTTCGTCCCCTCTACCTCTTCGCCATGGCCGTGTGCCCCTCCTTTTCCTTCTGTACACCTCTCCGTTTCCCTCTCGTGCACTCTTCTCCTTATCCACTTTGGCATAACGCGCCTCCGAGACGTTTCTCCTCGTTCCTTTTCTTTCGCTCTTTCTCTCTTTCTCTTTCACCTGACGTTTCGTCTCATTCGCCCTCTCTTTCTCTCTTTCTTTCCTACGCGAAACGAAACAAGGGTGGAGAGAAAGTGGGAAAGGGTGGGGGCGGACAGAAGGACGAGGTGAGCAGAGGGAAGAGGTTGCGGGACGGCAGCAGCAGGGAGGAAGAAGGGGGCAGACTTCTCGCAGTGACGGGAGGGGCGGTGAAGAGGAATCGGGGGGAGAGAGAGAGAGAGAGAGTGAGAGAGTGCGAGAGAGCGAGTGAGCGCCGGGGCACGGGGGGACAGCATTATGATGCAAAGATGGCGCGGCGGCGGCACCCTAGAATTAGCTCGAGCACTCGCCATTGGCCGCTCAACAAACCACTCCTTCGGTAACAACCGACTGCATACGTTGCATACTAAGGATACACGCGAAACGGCAAAGAATTGCCCCGAATGGGGCTGCCCGCTCCAAGAATTCGACGACGTCGTCCACGGTGCCAGGCCGCCAGGACGAGGAATGTATCCGCCGGATCTCTGCTGGCCCGCTGGCCCGCGACGAAGGACGAGCCTTTTTCTTCCGATACTTTGTTAGGCAATCGCGTGAGGCTCTTCGCGCTGATCCCCATGATTGTAAAACTCAGACAGGATCCCTTTATGCGGTTGACTACATTGTCCCGATTTTTCTTAAAAACAGTCCAGCCTGGCAATATTCCTTCACACGGATACGTTACATATTTTTCCTTTTTTTTTTCTCTGCCGCCATCGCGGCACGAAGGGGGCATCGTCGATGAACACCGAAATTCGCGCTGCTGTTTTGGCGACAGGGATCGTCGTGTCTAATCAAACTCATCCGTGACCGCCGCGCAAACTCGACAGAAAAAAAAAACACCGGTGTGGTGCGTCAACTCGGAGGGTACCAATCGAGCGACGACGACAGCGGGTCGTAGATCGAGGAGGAACTGGTAATTTGATGTTAGCGGATACCGGAGAGATTGCACGAGTCGCGGTACAATGTTGGCGATGGCTGGGCGCGGACGTTGCTGCGCGGGGGTCTAAGGTCTTAGGGATGATTCCAGAGTCACGGTCGCACGATCTCGCTCTCGAGATTCGACGAGACGCCAGAGTACGACGGCGGACAATACTTTGCCGGTCGCGAAAAACTCTCTGCCGTTCCAAAGGCTTGCCCCTCTCTCTCTTTCCGTCTTTTCCTCTCTCTTTCTCTCTTTCTCTCTCTCTTCTTTCTTCTTCCTCTCGGTTACACTCATCGAAGATACTCGGGCTTTTTGCGCGTTACCTCGCCTTGGATGTAACTGCGGCGTAACTTCTTTCCCAACCAAATCGAGCATAGCTCGCGCTCGGATCTCTAGGTTGATAACCTGGTAACTATCGGGGCAATATCGTTCCAGGATTTCAACGCAGCGGCTTCTTTCTTGCATTCCAGCGAACGTCGGAGGAAAAACGTCGCGGTATTCGATCGTTATCATCCGTGTCTATCCTCCTCTTGTGTATCTCGCGCGATCTTAATTATCCCCAAGCGCATGTAATTGGATTCTTTGGAGCCCGATGCGTATATCATTCAATATTCCCGCATTCGTACTTTTAGATAGATCGCTAAACGCCCTATTCATATCCCCCCAATAGTTCCGAAAATATTGTTGTTCGGAGCAAATTCGGCATGTCGAGATTGACTACTGCATACGTGCGCCGATGACATCGGCGATTACATAAGGCGCGTAACAGAAAAGGAAAGAAATTCGCGGTCGATTATGAAACCAGAGCCGAGATGCATGCAACTCGCCGAACGGTCGTCTCCCGATGCGGTAGATCGCAGATAGCTGAAACGCCGAGTCGTTGTGCATCGGGCAGGAAGGCCGCGACGAAGGGAGAGAGAGATGGACGAGCGATAGAGAGAGGCGAAGGGACAGGGAAAGAGAGAGATAGACAGAAGGGGAACGAAGGCGGAGAGGGTGGTCCATTAGATAATGCAGTCAACAGAGAGAGCGGCCTCTCTCATCGGGCACGTCAAAATACATCAGCTACCACTGTGCGCTCGCTCAGAAATCCTCTGACCGCTCTCGGCGTGGACTCCCCACGTCGAAGACTCGTTGGCTGGTGACTCTCTCTCGCTCCCTCTCCCCAAGTTCACCGTGTGTTTAACGCTCGCCCACCCGACAGGACACGATAGATCTCGATCGCCGATATCGAGTTCCGCGGCGGCGGATAGGTCAGAAATCGCCGGGTTCATATGAGAACTGTCGTATACTGAAGCTATTTAACCCAGGCTGTGGAGGCAACTTGGCAGCGATTGATTTATTTCAAGATTTCTTTCGAGTCGAATAACTTATAAATTATATTGCAAAATCGATATATTGAGTAAATTCTTCGCAAATCTTGTAACTACAAGAGGGCAAATTGCTCTTGGGTAAATTTTAAGATATGTTTTATACATCAACAATGACATGAAGCATCGTCGCGGTCGATTGCGGATAACGCTTCGGGATCGTGTCTGTCGGACGCAAACAATCAGTGCGGGGCCAGGAAACGTAATAGCCGAATCCAATCAAGGAACCCGCGGAAACTAATATAGAGAGTCAGGGCGTCTTACCCGGACTGTGTTTAATACCCAGAGTCGAGAGAGAAAGGTAGATAGAGATAGAGAGGAAGAGTGAGGAGCCCTCCGGGAATAGCAATATGATTTACATTTTGTGGTTATATTGACCATTCTCGCCACCTGCAGCACTCGCTCTCCTTCGTGGCCCCCGGGCTGTGCCAAGAATGACCGGCTTCCATTCCGGAAAAATTAATAATAGCTCGCCTTCGGGTTCGTTAAAATCGATCACCGTACCCGTTCCCGCGGTAATACCAGCTACCGCGATCGACATTTTTTTTTCTCCCACGACAACTCCACCTTACGTGCTATAAATCGCAATTTTATAATTACTTTCCCGCGCGTTTCTATCTGAATGTTTCGCCCCTCGGCTACGAGGAATGATATCGGTGTTAATGGGACCCTGCGATTTTTCCGTCTCGATGACAATTTTTTTTTCGTTTGTCCGTCAGACTCGCTGAGCTCAATCTGGGCGCGGTTACTTGTAATTTATCCATATTCACGAATTAATCGCGCGTACGACATCAGCCGACGCTCACGGTTATACGAGTTGTTACCCCTCCGAAGAAATCCGATTTACGTAAAAGGGCAAGACGGTGCGCGTGTACACGGTAAACGCGTAATTACGATTCATGAAGGCGGACGGACCAACGTCTGGACGAGCTCGTAATCTCCACAGGATGCGTTTCTCGAGGTCCCGAGACCAACCGAAACACCCGTTATCCCGTGCGACGGCAGGGTGTAGAACCGTTCTTAGGCACCTACTAGAAAAGCCGCGGGGTCGCTCCAGCAACGCGCGCGCTCGCGTTACTCTTCTCCGTCGGACAGCATCTGCGCTCTACGGCTCTCGATATCCATGCTGTGAGCTGTGTGTTGAATAATATTACACTTAGCCCGTACCCACTCGGACGATTATAGTTGGAGGCAACGTCGATAGTAGTAGTTAGACCGTGCATCCTGTGCGAATGCTAATTTCGAAGGGTCCCCCTCCGTTCGAAACTAACTCGAAAGAAGAATTACGACGCGTGCTCCGCTCGCCGACTCGTCGATTTGCGGCGAAGCGAAAAAAATCAAAGCCGACGTTATAAAATCGCCACATCGGCGGAGAAAAAATACGCACACGTCCCGCGCGCGGTCGACCAATCGATTTCCGAAACCGATTCCGAATTCCGCGAGTCAGAACAATCGACGGACGCGCGGCGAAAGTTGCTCGACCGGCCCTTCGTCGCTGCGGTCGATGGGGCTGCGTCCTCATTCAAATATCAATTTCCCGGTGACAACTTCTCGGCGGCTCTCGCCACCCTCCTGCTCGCTGCGACCCATATGGAAATGGAGATCGGTCATCGAAATCCAGTTTGCGAGTGGAAACATCCCGAGAGGGTCAGCCATCTTATCCGCTCTTCCCTTTTTGAGTCTCCCCTACCCTAACTGCTTTCCTTTCTCTACGCTATAAACCGTCGTAAAGTCGAAAGCTTTTTCGCTTTTGCGTATTATTCTTTTATCCGATCCGAAAATGAGGGTAGTGGCATCCGGCGATATTCGCAGGAATATCCGCCGCGTCTTGAATAGACTCGGCAAAACGCCCCCGAGGCCGAATATATCGCGCGATATGGAGATCGCGGCGGATCTGTTTCATCTCTCGCCGGGATGTTTTCGTAGGATAAACTAATTTATCCTATATTACCTATTAACATCCGCCATGTATTTCACCTCGTCCGCTTACCTAATGGTGCGCGCTGATATTTTGTTTGCCGTGTTTATAACGCTTCGGATTGAGAGCGTTGAGAGAAAGAACTCGCGATCGCGATCGAGAATCATCGAGGCTTGTTACCGACAGGAAACGGATGTGCAATCCCGATTTTCAGCATGAGAATCTCCGATGGAGAATCTCCGGGACCGAAACTGGGCGATCGACGCCGAGATTTGCGACGCTTGAATTACACGGGTAAAATAATATGAAAATATTTACTCCCCGGGTGAGCGCGCGGGTCATTCGAGACCACCCGATCTGGTTACCGGGTTCTCTCCCGTATGCAGAAACGTAATAGCCGAATAGCCTGGCGTTTTGCCTCGCGGCCACCGAGCGGATCTTTTGAGCGCTTCGATCCGCCCGATAAGTATTCACGGACCGAGAAGGGAGGTCTCGCTCGGTCTTAGGTAGGCCAGGATGGTCAATAATTTTCAACAGCGCACTGCTTGCGCGCTCGCGACCCGATACTGTAATGTCGTGAAATAAAGATGCACGTCCGTGGTAACATTATAGATTTATTCCGGGTATTTTGCGACGTGCGAATGCATTAGCGCGACCGACTCGATGCCTCGCTCGAAAGGCGGGACAGGCGTCGGACAGTCGTAATCACGATAAGCGTAATATTCAATGATAGGCAAATGGATAACGATCTAAACGACCTAAACAACGCACTCTTCGCGCCGTGTGATCACTATATTTTCTCTATAATAATATTCTTTTAATTTCCGTCTGCTGTAGTTTGCGGAGCTTGTTTAGAATTTCTCAAGTTTCTGAAATCGTGAGATTTTCCGTACGTCGCCGTTATGTCCCGTCCGACTGCCGATTTTCGGAAAATGGCGAAAGCCGATGACATCGGCCGACACGATTACCCGATATCGCGCCGCGCGTTTCTTTATCAGCCGGAAGCAGTAGCGATTCTCGGGGGCTCCGTCTGTATGGGACGCGTGTTTTATTGCCCGAAAACCGACAGATATCAGGATTATGTGCTCCGTTGCGGGTGAGACTAGGAGGAACGCCGAGAGTGCGGCCGATACGTGTGGCTATAGGGTAGAACGCGACGCGCACGAGGGTGCCCAACCCTCGGCGAAGGGCAAAAACATTACAGCGCGGGAATCCACACCTCCGCAGATCTTACCGAAACTGAAAGAACTTCCCTTCTTTAGTCCACCTCGAAGCTGTGAGAAGTGCACGATAATTAAAAAAAACAATCAAAAGTCGAGCAAAGCTAAAAATTCATTATCAGATATCGCAGAATGTTTAAAATATTTTAAAATTCTACAAAAAATATTTTTAAAACAATAACAATAAAGTTTGGATTTCTATCTTTTTCAACAAAATACTAAGGAATACTCTATTTGCGTTTTGAGAGTACAATTCAATTTTCTTCTAATTTATTAAAGGCAATCGATAGCTTCTTCCTTAAAAGGAGCATAATTCTCGCTGGACATTCGACGTACGACGTGGACAGACGAATGATCGTCAGTTACTTCGATACGGTTGCGTTTATTGGCCATAACGGATATTGCTTTCTGGCAGAAAATAAGCGGCACGGAAAGGTTAAGCGAGACGAAGGGGAAAGCGGCGACGAGGGTGGGAGGGCCGAGAGGGATGATAGTCGAATCAAACGGATCGTGTTTGCCGTCCGCCACGGCGTGCTAGTGATGATGGGTGGTGTTGCCGAGATGGCAGAGTTAGTGGTGGTGATGCCGAGTCCGAAAAACACTGGTTAGATGGTTATCGCTATAATCGCGGCTCGAGTCGATAAAACAAAATGACTGCGACTTCTAATCCCCGGGCATTCTTTAAACGGCCGTCAGAACGTGTATACATACGCGAGAGAGAAACTATTTTATATATACGTATATACTTTGATCTTTCTTCTTTTTACAACTTTAGTCCATTGAGATTGTACGAAGAATTATGTCCGTGCAATAAGACACAATTTTTTATTCGCGCAAGGCAGATAACTATAATTTACCAGCAATTATTTTTCCGATTGTATTACAATCGAACAAAAAGAAAATATTTTGATGGCATAAACACGCACAACGCATACGAATTCTAATACAGCGTCAATTTAATTGATATCGATTCCCTGAACAGATACGTCATGCGTGCATAGATTATGCGATATCTGCGCGATGTTTATTCAACTAAAAGCCACGGCATGTTTTTTTTCTCTCGTTCGTCGTGACAACACGATGGTTCGCGCAGCATGCATTCCCCGCTGTTTCCCCTGTCTCCTTCGTAGGCGGAACACGTGATCGAGTCGATGATGACGTTTCATTTTTCCTGGGTATTTTTCCCTAAATGCCTAAAAAAAAAAAAAAAAAGGGAATAAGAGAACACGACGCGTACCGAGGTGAATTCGAAGGGTGACATGGGGAGAGACCCCGTGGAGCGCATCGACGAGAAGTGTTTTAGCTTATCGCGTTTGTACGTTTAATACCTCTTCCTCCGCCACCTATATGATGTAGGGTCCATCCCCGGGGAGACGTACGGCGGCTTAATGGTGATTTTTTGTTGCTACGCAAGTCGTTCTCGCTTCGTGACGATACCAATACGGGCGATGTCACGCGATATACGTTTCTCTCGGAGATACGGGGAAGGATTTTTCCGCCGCGTCACGGCGACTAAAGTTGCGAAAAGCGAGCAATCTTGAGTCATAAAGTTCCGTTAAAGAACTTTATTTTCTATCCCCTCCACGACGCGAAACTTCTTCCTTATCTTAATTTCAAGAATATGAAAATCAAAACAATGTTGTTTGTTAGAGAAGGAGAGAAGGAGATTCTTATCCCTGAACTTCGATACGGTCAGATAATTTCTTGTCGCGATTCTCGAAACAATACGAATTCTATCTACCGGCAAAAGTTAAGGTAAAAGTAACTCTTTTGTCTCGCGAGACAAGGAAGAGGAGAACAAAGGGCGGGTCGAGATCGCGCGGCGAATGAAATTATGCCGTGGAGCTTGCTCGAGTATCGTTTCGGCGGGCATGTAAGACGCTGAAAGCCCCGCGTGTCTCTTCTTCGTGCAAAGAACATGGACGGAGGGGGGGAGAGAGAGAGAGAGAGAGAGAGAGAGAGAGAGAGAGAGAGAGAGAGGGAAAAAGAACGAACGAGCGAGATGAGAAGGAGGCACGACGCGCGTAGGAATTAAATTCTTAAAGTTCCCTCCGATGTATGCCGGAAAGTCGCATTCCGCGAGTCCCCGAGACATCTAGAACCGTTCCTACCCGCGCCTACTCCCCTTCTCCCTCTAGGGAGCCAATATTAATTCCCATAAATTTCCTTTCAACGGGTACGTATATTCCCATACCACTAGCGCAGGACTGTTTGCCTTTTAATCCGGGAGTATGCAAGGAACGTTATTCTTCTCTTCTACCGACGCACGATTCAAAAAAGCGGAAAAATAGGTGCCCAAGAAGAACAGAGACGGGGGAGGGGGCGAAAGACTTCAGAATTTACATTATTTCTTAAATGGCTCGAAGGCTACTTTCGCATGAATTTTGACTGAAGTTCGGCAATTTTCTGAGAAATTTGGTGATCGTGATAAGTCGAACTCGTGAGCTGGCGCAGACACGCGCTTGTGTTCTTCTTGAACTAATTGTTAAAGGAGCGAATGGACTTTCGTTGCGTGACTTTTTCGTGGCGAGGAACCGTCTATTGCGCTAGAGAGCGGACGGACCGTACCAAAAAGAAAGACGAAAGATTACAGAGAGTTCTTTCAAGTGCTGCGGCAAAGGGAACGAAATCTTTGTGGTCTTCTCGTCGGGAAAAAGAGAAAAAGAAAATAAAAAAGGAGGTTAGAGAAAAAGAGAGGGAAAGAGAGAGCGAGAGAAAGAGAGAAAGAGTATCGGATAGAGGGAAGAAGTAGAAGGGTGAAAGCGGTTTCAATTGTCGAGTGCAACCACAGTTTTCTCTTCCTACGTTTCAATTTCTGAAGTGGCTTGCCCGCCACTCTTCTGGCGGGAGAGCCGCAGAGAGCCGTGTTTATACAATGTAATAGCTTGTGCCAGCATTGTACCAACGTTTAGCGGTGTACCGACCGTGCCGTGCCGTGAGGTAGGCGCTCACTTCGCGATTCCCTTTCGGCATTTGTTTGGCACTTTATCACGCCCCTAGATTGCCGCATTAAACATCCAGCAAAGGGAATTTCAACCCTTGCGCGACGCCGCCGCGGCTCACGACTGAAAGGATTTTCCCATTCGCACTCTTTCTCTCTCTTTCTGCTTCTCTCAACGTGGAAAGGAACGTTTGCGCATCATTTCCATTTTCTCTCTCTCTCTTTCTCTCTCTCTCTCTCTCTCTCTCTCTCTCTCTCTCTCTCTCTATACTCCCGTTATTTACGTTTAGTCTTCTTCCGTTCGTTTGACCGTCCACGAGTTTACCCCGAGAATGGTCGACGTCATGTCGATGTCAATCGTTTTCATTTACCGTCACCGATTATTTCCTGTCGCTCGATCGGAGTTTAACATCCGGTTCCTTCCTTTTTGTATCCTTTCAATATCCTTTCGCCTGGTCGCTCCGTCCGAAAAATGGTGCGTTTCGAAATTCAAGGGGGCACACTGGGGACAAGAGCACGCACACGCGGGAGAGAAACACGGGGATCTACGAAATTATGGCAGGTGGAAGACGAGCGACCTCCCCGGCGATCGACATCTCGACACCGTCGTGCACCAGGTATACGGTATCGCGTTACACGCGTGGCTGGCGTAGATCGAAGGAAACGAATCGTTTTACATTCGTGCCCGTGTGCGAGTGTGCCTCGGTACAATCTACTCAGATAATATTGCCGCGGGTATATTGTTTAACGTATAACGAGATGCGTATCGTCGCGCCGTTCCTCCTTCACCAACAAGCGAGCGGGGAAGGATGCGGTGTGGATAGATCGCTAAATCGATGGACAGAGCGGGCTTTATCGACGGATAAATAGATTGATAAGGATTCACGTACGCCTAGAATATTTCTGCGTAACAGTATCCAGGTATTAGCGAATAACAACAATCACCATACGCAACGTCCGTGGTTGCGGTTACATTAAGGGAAGAATATAATCGAATTAAATTGTGATGCCGGGGCAAAATTACCACGTTTTCCGTTCTGCACGAATCTGACTTTGCAAACAATGCGATTTATCATCCTAAACGTTTGTTTTGCCGGAAAATATCCTATTTAATTATCGTCTCTTTCGTCCACTAATCGAATAAGAATCTTCGAGGAAGATTACTAATCCCCGCAATTATAGAATACGCGAGATCTGGCTCGATAACGGATATGACTAATATCGTCTTACTTTGCACATAGTGTCATGTACTATCACGAACGTGATGCCGATGATCGGCGATGAATAAGTCCGGTGCGACGGAGGGTGAGGAGAAGGGCTTCTTATGATACGCACCTCTGGGGCTTCCTTTCATAACGAGTTTCGTGGAATTTTGTGAAGGTCAATTTACCCCTTGCTTTCGCACGCAGGTATCGACCGTAAGGTTGACGTTTGACAGCTGTCATCGTGCTGATCCGGGCTGATTGGACGATCTTTGCTAGGCCCATCACGCACGGCACTAAGCGTAGCTTACTGCGTAAGCCTATTCTCGCGAAAGATAGAGTAATTTCTCTCTTGGGAAGGAGGTTAACGGCGTGCTTGCCAGCACAGTGTTTTCCTGAGCAGAACGGTTCGGATAATTGTGTCAAAGCGAGTTTCCAAATTTCAATCACGGCCGGCTCTTCCCTTCGGCGGGAAAATCATCGAGGCATTATGTATTTGCTCTCAAGTATAACCGGTTCGACGGGCTCACCCTCGCGAAGTAGTCGACGTCTTCTCCCCCGCCCCGTGCCGCGGCTCGCTCTTCTCTCCGCTCTCTTTGAATCCGCGCGAGAGCTGGAGCGTCCCCCTCCAACAGTTATTAATATTTGCCGACAATTACCGAACGGCCTATCCCCCTTCGATGCCGCAACGCCACGTCAAGACACGTTTGAAGAATCGATCGGTGTCGCGCGGCGAGCTTAATTGCGCTTTTCGTCGTAAATAACTTTCGTCGCGCAATCGACTGGTCCGACTGTTAAATAATATCTACATTTTGATTCCCTAGTCGATAAGGGTGACAGAAGTACGCAGACGTGGAATTCGGACTTAATTAATTTTCTTTCTTCCTTTTTCCATCTACTCGATGCGCCCTTCGTGCGAAAACAAGGGAGAGACTCTCCACGGAAGCGACGAAGAGACGATTTTCGTCACCGTGTTCGCATAGCGAGCGATCCATCATACCGCGTCGGACGGCGGCGGCGGCGGCGGCGGCGGCGGCGGCAGGCCGATGTCTCGTTAACCGAGAGGGCTGAGTAATTACAATCAGCGGTAGCCAACTTTGTACGCGCGGCGGGTGTCTCGAATTCAAAGAGGAGAGAGACCGAGTTCGTTTGTGAAACAGCGATCGGCGGAGGTGTCGCCGTCGCGTCGAGAGGGTCTCGCACCTGAAAGCCCGCTACCATGGCGCTTCGAAAAGCGAACGCGCGCGGTAGACACTTACGGAGGAACGTCGGAGTCTGACACGCGAGGCGAGGCGAGGTGAGGCGAGAGACGAGGAGACGAGGCGAGAGACGAGTCTCCATTGGAACGTGAGCGGCAAAGGTGTCTCGCTTTGGAACGTGAAACCGTCGCGTCGCCCATGAGTCGTGAATGAGCACCGTCTCCTACCTGGGCGTTATTTTGCGGGACTCTATCTATTCTCCTCGCCGGAAAGAAGGCGAGCCGCGGCGCGGCATAAGAAGACGCGGCGGCGCGGCCATTACTTTATTACTCCTCGTCGCTCTCCGCCTTTCCCTTTCTCTCTTTCTCTCTCTCTCTCTCTCTCTCTCTCTCTCTCTTGAAAGAGAGAAAGAGCTTTTCCCGCCAGGGCAGTCGACGAACACACCGACGAATCAATCCCGTGAGCACACTCCGATAACGCTTCGCCACCGTCGCGGCGACGACTTAGGGCGGATCCCCGGGAACCAACCTACTCCATTCGAATATGTCTCTATTAGTTCCTAAGCCCTGTGATCGCCTCGCACCTGGTATTCTAAATCCTCGTTAAATCAGGCACGAAGCCCCCGTGATATTCTATTCGTCTATCTTTCCAAATCTCTCGATAATGTTGAAATTTGTATCATTGTAACATTTCGTCACGATATGTAGTCTTAAAAAAATCATTCAAGTTAATTCTATGAGAAATATAATTTTACAAAATATCTATCCTATAATAGCTTATGAAAAATTTAAATTAAATAAAAATGTGTGTATGTGCGTGTGTATATCCATACATACAAGAAATCAATCAAACTTAAATATGTTAATGTGAAAATATATAAGAATATATAGGATTCTCTTTTTCTTAAAAACAGTATTGCCCCGTAGTAGCGAATTCGCCAACTTATGGAAATCTAAGAGAAAGACTATGGATGGAAGCCAGTTTCGACTTTCTCTCTGTCTCTCTCGCTCCTTCGCCCCATTCCATTTCCTGTCATTCTCTTTCTCTCTCTCCTCTCGTCTCCCTTTACTTCCGTGCCGGGCGTTGGAAACTAGATCCGTAGTTCAAGTCGAAACTGGCCAGGTTTGAGCAGCCAAGTCCTAGTTCGGGGGGAAGAAAGGGGGAAGTGGAAAACCCATCAACGCCCGACGACGACGACGAAAGGACGAAGACAGCAGGAAACGCTTCGATCCCTTTCCGCTGGAACTGCTCTTCTTCTCTCGCTCCTTTCTCAGGGAGATCCCCTTTGCGCGATGGTCCAAGGATCGGTAGGGCGAAAGTGAGAGGGTGAGCGAGTCTCGCCCTGTGTTAAGTACATTCTGCATCTAAGACGTTCCCCGAGTTTAATTACCGGGGCTTTACCGGCTATACGGATACAAGGAAGGACCGATACGCGCGCACGTGGTCACCGCCGCGATCACTCTTTGACTGCATTACGACGCGAGTGAACAGCGATCTTCTTGAAGCTTTCGAGCCGCGACTGGGCTTAGTGATTTTAACGACAGTCTTGTCGATGCGTCTCGATGCAAAAAGCCCGTGCGGAAGCTAAATTATTAGCGTGTATTTATTTACAGAAAAAAATCACAAAATCACGATTCTTGTACTTGTGTATACTTTTTCCGCGCCATTGGTCGTCCTTCGCACTGAGGAAACAGGTAGCGCAAGCACCGGCACCGCCAGAAATGAGAATCGATGAGAACTACTCGGGGTCTCGGGTTGTGTCCGCCTAGGAGCAAGAGTATAAAAGCTCGTAGAATGACGTTTTACAAAGGGTCTATCAAGCACGGAGCAATGTTGATGGCCAACAGATAGGCGGAGGGCCGGTGCAATTTCGCCCGGCGTGCACCGCAGTCAGCGTCGCCGGCGTTACGATTTTTACGACGTTCCTTTTACAACCGACAAAATGTAATTTTCTGCGATATGTGTGCGAACACGACGTCGGGGGACGAAAAAGGCGGAGAGGAGCGCAAGGAGGCCGAGGAGGACGAGAGGCAGGAGAGAGGGCGAGATCTCCCGGAACGTGCGGCGTCGAAAGTATTGTCGTCGGAATGGAAGGGCCCGCGGTGGGGGAGGGTTATAACGAGAGATTGGCTATTTCCTCGATAAATATTTTTCGCCGTTTCGTAACGGAAGGCCGTTCCCGCCGGACCGCCGCGGTCGTCGCGTGAGGTTCGCGACTCCCGACTCGGTCCCGTCGCCGCGATTTAGGAATTATACGAAGCGACGGTTACCACAAAGTGCTTAACGCTACCGACGTTTTTTTTTTCTTCGCCAGCAGTCGCCCCGAGGCATGGACGCGCCGGGTGCCCATCGTGCATCCACGACGCTCGAATTATTGCGGGGGCCTCGCGACTCCCGGTGTCGATCGTAAAATTCGCCGGACAATAAAGAGACGCGCGGCGGACGGGGAGATATTCTTCGTTAAAGGGGCCGCCGAAAAAAACGCCTCGCCAAGGGTAGCCTTCCGATGCCGCTGACTTCTGATGTTCGGTCAACGACGCAACGACCGCGCCACGCCAACAAATATCTCTCTTTTTTTTTTTTTTGACGTCGTCGGGAAGTACGAAGATGGCGTTTACCTCCATTTTGGGGCCCTACCGCGAGGGAAGGCCCAAAGGGACGATTCGTTTGCGGCGGAATTGATTTTCGGAATTTATCGTGGCGAGCTTCCGTTCACGCGCGTAAAGAAGCCGAGTTTACGACAGGGTTGTGCCCGAAAAGCACCTTCGACCAGTTAATTGGAAGGCCTGTCTAATCACGGCGTGGAAAGGAAGAGACTTTGTTCTCTGTCTCGGGCGAACACTCCTCAGTCCCTCCCACGCACTATTTATAGTTTAACTTCCGGTGTAAGGAGGCTTCATTTTTCTTTGCAAAATTACGCATTATTAAGAAAACAATCGTCGAAATTATCTTCAATGAATATGCCCTCTTCACAATAATGTTTATCGATTTTTCCTTTTCCATTTATTTGAAACCAAATTCGCGTTTCTCGTTCAAATTTCACCGCGCAAGAAAAAAAACACATTAACGCAAGTCTTTCGATGCGGGCGAGAACGCGAGCGAGTCATCGACATCAGGGAAACGCTCGCGCATGACTCCGGGGACGAACGGTGTTGGCAACGCAATGCGGCAGTCGCAGTTGGGCCGAGATAATTAGGTTTGAGTGCACTCCGGCCGCCGCAGTCGGTAACTCAGTTATCAGTGGACACCCCGCGTACAATGGCTATCACAACGGCATCAAACATAACGCATCAATTAACGTGAACAATAACCAAGCCGCGAGAGAGAGAGGGAGATGCGCAAGGGTGTAGGGCGTTATAGGGCGGCGAGTGAGCGCGACCACAGCGAGAGCGAGAGAGAGAGTGAGAGAGAAAGGGAGGAGAAGAGAGGAGAGAGAGAGAGAGAGAGAGAGAGAGAGAGAGAGAGAAGTGAAGCATAGGACCCTTCCTGTGGCGATCGCGAAATGACAGCTGTTGACTGAATACACGCGATGACGCGTCATCATCATGCGTTCGGCAGCATCACATCTTTCGCGTCATCGCGCGAATCGAATGTAGACGAAAAGAACAATATTTCGACAGTTTAATCCTTCGTTGCGCGCCGGGGGTGTATAAAACACTCCAGAAATCTTATTTTTCTGCTACACTAAAATTTTTCAATTTCAATGCTGCCTTCTTATTTTTTTCAACTACTTAAAAACAAAATTAAGAAATAAAACTCGACTATCCTATTTAGAAATGTATGAGAATTGATAATAAAAAATTTATTTTAAAGATTTTCACTTTTTCATTAGGAATCCCACTAATCCCTTATAAATAATAATTTACGGGATGTTTTTTTTACATTCCACTCGACTACTCGTGTCGCAAATTTTGACGCGCGCAACGAAGGGTTAACGACTATACAATAATGATGCAGACCTTACGAGACGAATCGGTACCAATGCGGCTAACGGCTGAGTAAAAAGATCCGGTAGGGCCTGCCCGATATATTCGATCACTCCGATACACTCGCCGATGTATCGCCGGGGTGTCGAGTGGCTCGTGACGAATTCGCGTACGGGGCGAGATGAAAAAGCAATTTTCGAGATCGAGCCTCGAGCAAAGAGGAAGAGGAAGAGGAGAAGCCGGGCGCTCGAGGAGATGGATCTCACAGTGGATCGCGTGGGCGCTGGATCGCTCACACGTGCGAACAGCCGCGTGACAGACGGAGAGGGAGGGAGAGAGAGAGAGAGAGAGAGAGAGAGAGAGAGAGAGAGAGAGTGCGACGGGGGATGCAGTGGCAGAAGTGAGGGATATGACAGAGGCGTATCTGCAGCGCGCTCGCTTCGTATGCGTCGTGCACGATCGAGGGCCTCCCTCTGGCCGTATTCAAAGCGCGCAACGTCGCTCCGTCTCGAGGAATGCGGCAATCGATTATCACGGTCCTGCATATCGATACTACCGTCCGACACCGGGCAACGTCGTGCGCGCGCGCGCGCGCGTGCACGCACATACATGAGCGTGCCACCTTCACAAACACCCAGCCGCGGTGCTCTCTGTCCCTCTCGTTATCTCGCTCTTTCGTTCTCTCGTTCTCTCCACCTCGGCCACACGCACACACCGCGAACTAATGACACCGTCTCGTATAATACTCGTGCCTCGAATATCATCGGCCCGATATTGCCACCGCGAGAGATTAATGTTTCGACGTAACCTGTCCTCTCTGTTCTACGCACGCATACACGCGTGCGGGCGAGTGTTCTCTTCGGATCTCCTCTTCCTCTCCGTCTATCTCTCTCTCTCTCCCCTCCTCTCCTCCGTTTCCCCGCGATCTCGTCCCCGAACGCGAGTGGACACGTCGTCGGCGATCGAGGGCGAGATAATGTCGTTTTGTGATTCGCGGCACGAAAGCGCCTCTCTTCCGCTCCCTCTCTCTCTCTCTCTCTCTCTCTTCGGGACGAGAGCCACCGCCGATTCGATCCTACATGGGCAGTATCGAGGGATCGATGAACCTTCCCTCGCGCAAACGCGTGTAATCGACGATCGTGTATGTTTTGGCAGATGTAAATTATCTCGACGTCGTGGTTGCGCGAGGCGCAAGTCACGATGGGGCCCCAAGACGGTCGGCGAAGAGAGAAATGTTGCAGAGCAAAATGCGCTTTCATAATCAAACGAAACGCTACAATAATTTCCTCCTCGAACGTTAGAGGCTCACGTGTACCCGACGAAAACCACTTCCCGCGGGGAAAAGGGAGGGAGGGGGGTCAGGCTTTGCCGGGGAGAAGCCTAACTGTCAGAGCGATTCACGGGCGTTCATCGCGAAAGTTTCGGGACAGGCGGAGTTTCGGGTGCAGCAACGGCAGTTCGTCCTACGTCAGAAGCAGGAACGATAATGGCAGCTATTAACGAGCCGTGGCGGGCGCGAAGGCACCTGAGCCCAAAATATCACCGCGATTAATGCAATTACAGCTTACAAGTCCCTTCGGCTCTAAGACCTCCGCCATTACTAATTCAATGTGCGCGTAGAGATGTGTTTCCGGCGAGCCGCGGCGACGGGTCGGAGGGGAGATTTGTTCACGGCGGCCGGTTCAACCCTCTTGAAATAGTCAATAGGCCAATGCTCGTAGACGTAACGGGCGAGTATTCTTGTTTCCGGCCGGCGGTTGCCGTAGAAGACGCATCGACCGAGAGTCAGTTTTGCCCTCCGGCGACTTGTGGATCGCGCAACTTTAGCGTGCGTTTTCCTTCACCGGAAAAAAAGTGCGAGCCATTTTCTAATTCGGAACGCTGCGGATAAATTGCAGACACGAACACACGTAGTAATTCTAGTTAACTCGCGATCCCAGGCTTGCGCGCGTCTCTAATTCGACGGTGAACGGCCGTAAGGGTAAACGAAGTGGTAGGTTCGAGCCCGCGGGTTAGGGCACTTTGGGACCCCCTCGTGCCGGCAGTACTCGGGCGTTTGGCGGTTGCGGTTAACGTAATTACGGCGAAGGACCTCCGTCGGCCTCCTGCGCGAAACCGCGAACGTCTTAGCTCCATCGTCTTGCCCTCGTCTCAACCGCCCCCACCCGGTTCCCGACCTCTGCGATTTTCCCTCGTCCCTGCCTCCTCGCCTCGCCCTGCCGCCACGCGCGTACGAATTGCTCGAATGCCGTAATCGCGAAATCGAGCGTGTCTTCGGGCACGTCGACGAAGCTAGACTCTCGCCGGAGCCTATCGCCCAAATTCCAAATGGATTATGGAGATCGGAGCTTCTAGGATGCCGTTAATTATTGGACCGGGTCTCGTTTGCAGTCTCGTCGGGAAAACTGCCGAATCATGGCGATCCATAATACGATATCTTTATCTAGTAATATCAATAAATTAATGCTATAACTTGACGCTGCACAAACGGGCTTTAAATAGCAGTATACACCCCCCGCATAAATATGTAACAAAAATGTTCATTCACCTGCTATAAAACAGGGTATAATAGCGAGTTTGAGCCAGGTCCGTCGAAAATAATGGTAGCGCCAGAAACATGACTATTGAACGGGATCATCGATGACCGCAAAAGTTACGGCGTCCAGCAATTACGATCGTGCCATCATCATTGTCATCAGCATGCTCGCTCATCGCAAAGCGCATTCTATCTCTCTCTTTCCCTTCCTGTCCCTATCACGCTTTATTACTCGGACGATCGGTACAATCGATCCGATGATTACAGCCGAAAACATAATCGTTAACGCGTACGACCCATTAATGACTATGGACCATTCTCGGTGCCAAATTGGTAGCGGCTCGAGTGGAGCGGATCGGGCGCGGGCGCGGGCGCGCGCAAACCGCCGCGAATTGACACACGCGGCTACGATGACGAACGCATTTAACGTGGACGTTAATTCTCGTTATGACAAATCAAAATTTAAAGGCACCGCACGTTATCGAATTAAGCGTGCGCGAGCGCGGAGCGTGCTGCGGCATTAATAACGCCACTCGAATCAACTTTCCGCCCGATCGCGCCACAATGTTCATTTAACGTCGCCATGAATACGTACCCGGCGCGGGTTTCAATTCACGTTTTTTCGTTTATTACGTTGCTTACATACTCGGCTTTTAGCTGTGCCCGGCGATTTTTCTCCCGTTTGTTAAACAACGTTTCTTTTTAATTAAATCCGCTTGTACTTTTTTAATTAAATCCGCTTTTACAAGATAGCCCGTGTGAGATATGTCGGTTACCGACCGCGTTACTTTTTAATCTTTACTCCGAAACGTTTAATCCCTTTTTTTCCGCTTTTGCGGAAGTGCTGTTAACTATTGGCGGCGGTGTTACGCCGGCGACTGCCAATAAATCGCTTTAAAAGGGCTGTACTTCCGCGTCGCGGACGCCCATCCCTCGTTCATCAGCGCGTCCCTCGCTGCAAGAAAGTAGGGTGGTTCTTACTGCCGGGCAAAATGCTCAGGCGTTAGTCTCGGCTCCTGCATAATTTATGGAATTCTCCGTCTGTCCTCGTGGTGGTCTCGCCTCGCGATGTTATAATTAGAAATATGCTTACGACCGTAATTCCGAATACTGGGGAATGGGGTAGAACGATGACGGCGGCAGCGGCGGCGGCGGCGGCGGCGGCGCAGCCTAAGGAGGGTGAGGGCGCGCGTTTACTGCCAATAAGGGACGCATGCATAATAGAAAGCCGTAGATGGTAGCCGGGCCGACCGACAGAAGGACTTACAAGAGAATGCTACTTTACGATGACTCGTATTACGAGGGTTGCGGATTCGTCGTCTTTCATACGCACAAGCGCCTCCTCCCCTTTCCATCGTTCCTGCCCTGTACCATACAGATCGGAGCCTAATAGTTCCCGGCTCCGCGCTATCTTCTAAGATACTCAAATGTAACGCGAGATATATTTTTCGACGGATGTGCTTTCGTTGGAAACCAAGTTTACGAGCGACCTTTCTATAAAAAAATCGCCCGCCAAAGATCATAACCGCATGACGCTTCAATACCTACACGCTCGATTACGAAACTCACGAGGGATTCGATGTACGCGGGATTCGTACACCATACGCGTAACGATAACTGTAGTTGTTAATGGACTCATCGGGCGGTTAGGCCGCGTATCGGCGCGAGAATGATAATGCCCGGAATTGAGCTTAGCGTGATTCCCCGCATTGACATATCCACCCAGTGTTACCAGTGGTGTTACCGATGGAAAAGAGGGGGAGGCTTCGGTGATGACACGACGGGGTTGGAAGGGAGTAGCGGGAGGGCTGTTTCAGAGTGTTGGATCGTTGGTGCCGAGCCGGGCGACACGTAATAACGGGTTACTAGTTACGCGTACGGACGTTTATTTATTTACACCTTCCAGCGGGTAATTTCGCATAATTCGAGGTTCCGTTCTCATGGGGGAAAATCACTTTTAAATAGCCGGTTGGCCTCTGTGTCGGCACCCGGAAAAAATTGCCGGGGAATCCTGCTTCGCGTACTTCCTCTCGCCCTCCGCAGCACAGCGCGGAGTTGCGCGGTACGGCGCTGCGCGGCGCGGCGCGAGAGAGTGCGATTAAAATCTAATAACCAGTTGAAACTACGAGAACCGCAGCGCGCGCGATCGTTATTATTAATAATTTCATTACGCAACGCCGGCCGGTCGCGCATTTAAATATTACATCTCCATTAACGGTCGCACGGTCGGCGAGCGAGCCAAAGTCGGTTATGCGCGCGACGAAAAAAAAAAAAAGAGAGCGCGAGCGTTACATTATTTTCTCTGTGCATATATCTCGTTACGGGTCGCATTAGAGATTCAAAGCTGCCGCTATATTGCACATAATAATCTTACTCGTTACACACGCCCCGTAAGATAGATTTCCCTACTGATATTCGTCCGTGCTTTTTTTAATCGCGGTTCTTTCGCCGTGCGAAAGGAAAACCGATGGAAAACCGATAATTCTCGTCGCGACACGAATTTCGCGAAAGATTGTGAAAAATCCGTTTCCGATGGACGGGTCGCCACGTTCTTTCGAATCGGTAAAATTCGACAGGATCGCAGTCACCTGCCCCTCTGTCGTCGTCGTCGTCGACGTCGTTACGAAATATCGCTTTCTT
The DNA here is from genome assembly GCA_928718305.1 of Tetramorium bicarinatum. Taxonomy (NCBI): domain Eukaryota; kingdom Metazoa; phylum Arthropoda; class Insecta; order Hymenoptera; family Formicidae; genus Tetramorium; species Tetramorium bicarinatum. Next base: position 15,806,483 of record OV788323.1, on the reverse strand, counting down.
TCTCCTCGTTCGCGCATTCCGCGAGCTCTTCCACGGCAAGACGACGCAGCGTTAGAACGCCCAGAATTCCCGTGCAATGGCACGCATACACACGGCCACTTACACATGTTCTCGCCATCCACGTCGTGTTTCCGCGCGCGGAACCCGACGACGACGGCGTGTATCCTCCCACGAGCGTGTGCGCGGGCATAAATACGTGTATGCCCGGGCTTCCAAGTAATTCGCGCAATTTCATCTAAATTCCGTAGCGACGAAATTTCTCGCGCCGTCGTCTCCTCGCACGAGCGAGCAAGCCTATGTAAACGCGTCGCCCCGTACAAATGCTCCGTTTGCCTTCGCGAGCGCACACACGTGTCTGTGTATGCGTGTGTCTATATGTGTACGCGAATTTATGCGAGCACCCGGACGTACACACAACGAGCTTCCTGTGTGGCGCGCACCTATGTACACCGGGACGTTTCTTACACTCGCTCTGTTTATTACAGTTCGTAGGCGGTAGCGCATTATTGGGAAATATGATTAGGTGCACCACAGGTTCTCTCTCCCTTTTTCCCTCTCTCTCTCTCTCTCTCTCTCTCTCTCTCTCTCTCTCTCTCTCTCTGTGTCTCTTCCTCTCCTTTTCTCTTTGTCTTTCGTTCCGCCTGTGTGTCGTGTCCCTCGGCGACTTTTCGCGCGACGGCGATTCCAAGCATCCTAGACATTCGAGCCTTTGTGTGCGCGCGACCGATACTCTAAATGCCACCGCGTAAATATCCGCGGGAATGCTTATCGTGTGCGAGACACGGCGGATCCCCCTACGTGTATTAATTCATGCACTTGTCGAACCCTTCGCACTTTGAGCCCGGAGGTCGTTCTGATACTGGCGAGGCATTTAAATCGCCGACATTTTAGCTTGCGCTTTCCTTCTATATTGGATCAAAAAGGGATACTCGGTAGCGCCGCAGTTACTATGAAACAATAATGGCTAGTTCAGAGTTTACAAGGGAATAACGCCGTTAGTCCTAATTTGTTATGATTCGCGAAATTAACAATCAAACGCAAACGTGCCATTGCAGGTACCGTTGCCGCCGCGCCGCCGAGCGCGAGGTGTTAAAAACCGCACGCAGCGGTTTGTTCATGATTAATCAGCAGAACCTGACACTGCCATGCGTGCCATTAACGCGACGTTCGCCGCGGTATCTCGTACAGATTTTCAACTTCTTGTTGCATAACGTGACTCGAGGAGAGTAATCGCGGCGGTTTTATCTCCACGCGCTAAATCGTTTCCGAGCTCGACGCTCGTAACGGAAAATCGCGTGCTTCTATCTCGCGTCGGAGCGAAAGAGCCGGCCGTATATACATAGAAGGTATGTGCGCGCGTATATCTGCACGCGCACCACGGGCGGCTCGTACGTATACAAATCCGCGAGAAAAGCCGGGGAGAGCCACCGCCTATTTCCCGGCGGAGCGCTCGTGCACCCCCTCGCGTAAATAAGCTCTCCCGTTTTATTCCTTTCTTTCATCGTCGCTCGCGGTATATTTTTCCCGTCCGCCGTGCCGGGAATATTACGCACCGCGCACACTTGCCCAGGTAACCGAGAAATTCGCCCCTCCGGCATGTCAGCCTCGCCCCCTCGCAGCCAGCTAAGTATCATCGGCCGGCTTCCGTTCGGAAGCACTCAGAATTTAGCCAAACTGAATTTCCCTTCTGCAACGCCGAGAGCGTTATTGAAAAGTCGCTCGGTGACGAAACGAGCCCTTCGACGGCTCGCTGAGAGAAAACAATTGGATGAAGGTATACGTATCAGATACGCGGAAATTTTCTTTCCTTTCAACAGTCGCGTCTGACGACAGCGTTGAGATCAACTCCGCATATATATGAAAATACTGAAAGCGACTCGAGGGAAATAGAAAGGTGAAGAAGACGGGGTGGTTTGCTCCGGCGGAAGAGTGCGCAGCGAGAAAACGGTACCCCTTTGCCGGCATTATTTCTGACGCGCAGATACGTGTACGCGCTATCGCTGTCGCGCGCTATCGGTGCGTTATCTTTAGTATAGCGCGAAGATATCCCAGGGTGAAAGAGGAAAAAGTCTGACGCAAACAGCCGAGCCGAGCCGTCGGCGAACGATTCCTCTTCGCGAGCAGCCCCTTTGTGTCGCGCGCGAGATGAGACGAGCACACACCGTATGTACTTCTTTAAAGAGGCGTCCTCTCCGCTTCGCGATCAGTGATCATCCGTAATGCGAGGTGGCGAGCGAGGCGTGTCGTAATGGCTGCTGCTGCTGCTGTTGCTGCTGCTGCTGCTGCTGCTGTCGCTGCCGCCGCTGCTAATGCTGATGCCGTGCGTCTATTTTTACGGTAAGGAGGGCTGGCACCCATGACGACGACGCGTCCGCGCTGCCAGCCACATCGGCGTGCGCAATGCATAAACGCCGCCCGAGGTCCATCAGCGCATTAACAATTATATTACGGAAGCTCACTGTTACGCGCGGGCGAATTCATACGCGCGTGCCTCCGGGCCCTCCGTCCGAGAAGGGGGCGGGAAGCGGCGCATACGGAGGGAAAAAACGCACATCGCGAAAGGGAGGGAGATGGCTGTATACCGTCTCGTTAGATTTCTATATGGCGCATCGGAGGGTTCGAGCAAGACCGAGCGCGTTGCGTTTCCACCGCGGAGTATCCGATCGAACGCAGTGTCCCTCTAAAAAGATGACCAACTTCGGTCACGCTTTCCTGCCACGTGGAATTTCATTATTCTTCCATTGGGAGTGCCACGACACTCGACAGTCGCTTTCATCTCTCGCATTCGTAGTTATTAACGAATCTCGGCACCCTTTCCGGCTTTGTCCGGCGCACTGTCGCGGGAGAAGGACCGAAAGGAAGACGACGGAAGGGCGGCTTTGGTTACCCTTTGGTCGCGTCGTAACAGTGGGTGTGATTTAATTTTTTTTTCTCTTTCTCACCCTCACTGCGTGTCCGAGGGACCAGTGTCATATTCACGAGGTCGTGGCCGGGCAAAGCGAGTGTCGTGGCTGGCCGGACGGAACCCGGGGAGAGAGCCGAGAGAGCGAATTCAAGAGGGGGTTCTCTCCTCTTTCCTACCGATGTGGTGGAGGGCCGAGGGAACGGGGCGCGGGCACGGAGAGGGCGAGTAGTCTAGGCGAGACTTAATTAAACAGCGGGCAAAGCCAGGTTAGTTCACAAAGTGACCGCGGCACCTACCTACCCTCCTCCGCTTGTAGCCGCCACCATCAACTCCTCGACTCCGGTACAGCTCCGGTGGTCCTGGGACACACGGTAACCTCACTGAGTTCTGCGAGGAAAGACCGGGCATCGGGCTCGGGCTCAGTCACCTCGATCAGCAAGACGGTCGGACATCGACCGCTCGATTGGCTCGTTCGGAATACCGATCGTGAGCCAAGAATCTGAGGCTCTGGGCAGCCAAGGCTACGACGCGGCCAAAGCCGTAGCGAGCTCGTTCGATTGACAAATTGGCATGCTAGCGAAAAGTCTCTCCTCTTTTCTAGATTCTTTCCGTTGATCGCTTCATCGAGTCTGCCAAGTGGACGCGGAGGTGGTTCGGCACGGCGACACCTTTGACGTAGTCATCACAGTATCCCCGTGCCGGTTCCTGCCTCCCCAGGAGGGGGTGGGGGGTGGGTCAGCGAGCACCGGGGAACTGGGCGAGGGAAGGGTTTATTTTCGCGGGGTGGCGCTACACAGCACTCGTTGCTGGCTGGCACACCGTCGCCGCCCAACGTTCTTTTTATCTCAAAGCCGTATCCCTTTTGCGCCTCTTCTGTATTCCTCAATTTCCAATGAGTCGGAATACGACATGAAACGCTAAACTGCCACAAAGGGGGTAAGCCGATGAGCGCGGTCGAACCCTTTGCCCGGTCTTTCTCTTTCCCTCTCTCTCTCTCACTCTCTGTGCGCCTCTCGCGCGCGAGTTCTCTTTCGCTGCTTTCCTCCCCTCACGCGTCTCTCTCTCTCTTTCTCTCTCTCTTCCGTCATCAACGACGGATCGGGGTGGAACCTTTCCTCTGCACTCTCTTTGAATTCTTTGTCACAGTGCATTAGATACGCTCTTGCCGTGTCATTATTTGAAACGGGAGTACACAGAGAATTATGCGACAAAAACGGTCGCGCGCGCACACGGGGCATTCGGGAGCGCGACGAGCACCTCCTCGTTGTTATCGCCGTCGTCGTCGTTATTTTTGGTTTCGACGCCGCCGTTCGAAAGTTCGACCTTTTTCGAGCGGCGCGGCTCGTCCGTTTCGCCCTGATCGCCGCTTAACATATTCCTCGTGCTCATTTTGCCGACAATGGCAACGTGCCCATTCCACTCGACGGGCTAATACGCCCCTCCCAACTTCCGGCATGCGCGCACCACGCGCGCCTGAGTCGCCCGATGTTTGTCCACTGCGGTGACTTCGTTGCACCCAGTTGAGCCCAGGACCAGCAACGTCCTGGCGCTCTTCCGTAGGATTCAATGAATCAGAATGCTCGGTGCGGGAGACGCGACGTTCCTGCGTATGCAAAAGAAGGGTGATGATCATTGGCACGTTTCCGCGTGTGCGAGTTTGCCGCACGCCGGTCACCGACTTGGCGGGGGTGAGCAACATTGCGTCCGTCCCTCCACCCTAGTTTACGTTGTTACAATAGCGGAGGGTTCCGTCAATCGCTATAAACATTCACTTCAAAGCGGTGAAATCAGCTGCCGTTATGCATGAAGACGTCGTTGTCGTCAACATCGTCTCGCCGTTGTCAATTCTTGTGAGAATTAACTTTCGATCCAGTGTGGAAGATGACGGAATAAGGGACAAAATAGAAAAAGAGATTAACATCATTTCTTTTTAAAAATAATTGAATTTTTGCGATTTTTAGGTACAGAGAAATAATTGTCCTCATGAAAATACAACAAATTATCTTCAGCCATCGACCTGGCATTCTCATAATTTCATTTGCGACGAGCCAATCGACCGTGCGGCGACCCACTTTTTACGGTTCTCATCCTCCGATATTTCGTAGTCATCGCCATGCTGGCGTGAAATAATTCTTAGCCGCTCTGCCGGCATCGCTACGATCGCGATGCTGTCCATCGCGGTGACAACGTCGGCGAAACCAACGTTGGAACAAACGGTATCGGGCGGCACAACGGGGATGGTTAGGCGACGACGTTGGCGTGGGCGGCGGTCGAGCCGAGGGGTTGGAAGCGCGGGAAAGTCCCTCGGGTCCCAATTACACCGACACCCGATCCCGGCATTACAGCCCGGCTAATTCGAGGGGAGAGTCGTATATAAATCTCGGCGAGTTGATTGTGCAGTTTCAATTCCGTTTGTCGCCGCCCGATGTTGCCGCCCGGCGACGCCGGGAGATAACGCGTCGGCAGGTCGTTACAGTTACTTTTTCACCGGGGAGATTAATTTCGCATCAGAGCCGCGCGACGTGATGCTCGGTTCGATCGAGCGTGTCCCATAACTGTAACCGGATACGATTGAGCGTAATGTTTGTCATTAGAGATAACTACTTCGCGTCGCGCGCGTCACCGGCGAATTACTGCAAAGACGTTTCCGTCTACGAAATAATACCGCGTTACCGTCTGTACATTTTTTTCCTTCATTCGCCCGACTCTATCAATAGATAAGTTTTGTTTCTCATTTATTCGCAAAGTGCCAAAGGCAAGCGAATCGATAAACATGCTTAGTAACGCGACATGATTGATGGAACAACGATCACGCGGAGCCTTTTCTTTGCTCGGAAAATCTCACGGCACAACTTAAGGTAGTTAACAACGCTCCTCGTAGATTGCCGCGAGAGGGATGTGGGAGGAGGGCTTGAAAGGGGTGTTCCTCGCGACAAACGGCTCGGCTAATTACAGAGAGGCCGCAGCTCCGTGTAAACCGGCGGCAAAGGCAGCTGTCGTGTTCCCAGGCTACCGCGGTTCCGAAGGTTTACGCGTGTCGGAAGCTTTTTGCTTTTGCGTGAAAATGTCGTCGTTCGTTAATTCGATGGTACGATATGCACCCGGCCAGAATATCCGCCAGCGGATCGAATCCAGAAGCGGCTGCGCGTATCGTTTCTTTCCGTCGTGTTTGTTATTCTTTCGTCCGTTCGCGCGTATCGTTTCAATGCTAATATTAATATTAGCACGGGCGAATAAGTACCGAGCCCGACTAGTACTTGCCCAGAACCCGCTTTCGTACGAATCCGAGGTCTAAATGCGATCTTCCGCGTTTGCGTAAGCACCAGAAGAACGTGGGAAACGCGCTTCGTAAGCGATACAATACTTCCTCATACGGTCCAGTTACGTAGAAAAAAAAATAGATAAAATAATGACGCCATTCCTGTTCCTGCATTTTGTAATCTTACGACATTTACGCACAACGAACAAAAAACTCGCTTTCGTTATAAATCTGCATTTATGTAAAAACTTCAATATTCAATAAATCATATTTTATGAAATATTTAAACATGGCAATAACACTTGTGAGCATGAATTTTCTAATTATAATTTTTCCTAAAAATTGACAATGAACAAAAAAAAACGCGAAGGTCGTTGCTCTTTCGTGTATTCTATTCAGAGTTACGAGACGCTGCGCATTCACCAGCTGCGAAAGGTCATCTTATTGTTCGCCGTCGACAAAGTCGCGCATCCAACTGGCAACCCCCTCGCCGTCGCGATACCACTGAGGAAGGAAGCCGGATTTCTCGCAACCCCTGCTAAGATAATACGATCACCCACCCAGCGGGAGGTCGAAGATTTCAACCTTTACCGAAATGCCAAACGGGGCTTTAAACGGGCTAATAACGCTGCTTTCTTCCCCTTCGACACGCCGCCACTGTATCGCGTACGATTTCGATTCTGTCGCACAAATTGCCCCATAGAATTACATACAGCGGAGCTTCCTTCGACGTCGTTGACACTTGTCTCTCGTAATAGCGTTGTGTAATGGGCAATTGACAAAACATTCATTTCCCAGGGAGTGACAATTTCGTTTGAATCGACATTAGCTCGAAATTAACGTTGTACACTTTATTGCGTATTTTTAAACTCGATAAACGTTTTTATTACCGGTGCTCAGAGTTTACCTGAACAATCCCGAGCGAATGCGCGCGCGTGGGCTGCTGTCTTGGTATTTTAAACCTCAAGCCGGATGGCTTAGCAAGGAAGGTTCGCGCACGTGTGCATCGTGCGCCGTTCTGCGGGAAAAAGGGGTGTGCAACAGCGGGGTACTCGATCGGAAAAACTGCCGACGGATACGCCCTCGTTAAAGCGCCCCGGGGTCGTCGTCGTCGTCGTTGTCGTCGTCGTCGTCGTCGTCGTCGCTGGTCGGCGAACGGTAAAGATTGACACGGTATCTCTTACAAGACGGTCATTAGTCGAATGAGAGGAGGAAGTCTTACGAAGTGCCTGCGTAAATATCTGTGGGACTGGCCGGTCATCAATCATCTTAGAATCCTGCGAGACGCGAGCCGCTATGCACGAAATTACGTATCGCCTTACGGCTCGCGACGCCACGAGACCCGCCCCGAGCAGAGAGACGAAATTACACCGAGGGCTTCTCTTAACGAACTATTATTTTTTACGGAAACAATCTTTCCATCTCTCGAGTCTCGAGACATAATTTTGACGTGGAGTTAATACATCTTGGGAAATATACTCAAAGATATATCACGAAATATGGCGAAAGAAAAACTGATATTTTTTTGAAACCATTTCGAGGGAGAGCTTCATCTAACGGTATTGTTAAAATATAAATCAATGATACTCGGGGATCACGTCGCATCGCGCCATTTAAGTGATAACGTAACGTCGTACGCGTGCGAAACACGCGCGCAGAACGCATACATCGTTTTCACGGATAAAGTTATCGATAGGCCGCACAATGCGGGCGGACTATTTACTATATTTGCGATATCATAGGGCGAGTAATGGTCTCGCTTGACGTTACGGTCGGAAGGACGAAGCAGCAGGGGATGGAAGATGACGCGAGAGGAAGGGAAAGAGAGAGAGAGAAAGACAGGGTGGATAGGATATTCCGTGAGACTGGCTGTCATATTCATGTATTGACACCGAGCTGGTTGACTAATGGACTGCTGTTGTCACAGGCTCGTGTTACCGCGAGGGCCTGGCCTCGCCGAGTCGTTTTTCCTGAGAATCGACTGAAACGCATTCGCGTCTATAACATTCGTCTCGTGTTTATCACAAAAATTTAGTCTCCCGCGAACTGTGAGTCATTTTGAACACCGCATTGCAAGGAATCGCGTGTCAAATATGTTAATTTCGGCCTCTTGGAAAGGCCGCTGGGAAAAAAATTTTTATATCACGTGCGTTTCACTGAGCAATATTTTAATCTGCACGATTTTCCCGAGGCGCGCGGTTACGCCAGTTACCAAAAGACTATTTCACTCGTTATTCTTGAATAGAATAACACGTCGCGTTTCGTAAAGCCGCGAATAGCGTGGCCGTTCTTCCTGACTTTTACATATTTATCGATCCTCGCATTGTTGTCACGTCAGACGGGAGACGTCGACATTGTCGAGCCTCAAAAATCCGCGATATTATATCTGCAAGCTAGAACCAAAGATACAGTTCTGATCCCCGGGTACGGTCGGTACCCCGCCCCTCCTCCTCACAGTTCGCGTATTTTGAGCTTCGAATTCATACGCATCTAACGCGTGGAAAAATGGAGGGGAAATGAAAAACGAGTGATCAAAATTTTCGATTAAAGCGACAGCAATTTCACAATATAATGTACACTCTCATCTTATGTCAGCTTTATGATTTACGCAAATTCGAATTTATATGGTGGGCTACAGGTAACGCATTAATCGCGTAAATTGAGAGTTATCTGTATACCCCTCTCACCTGTCCGTTCGATATTTCATCGCGCCCAATAACACGTTTGGCTTTTATAACAAATAGCACTCGCGAAATTTTCGTTTTTGTTGATACGCTCATTCAGAATTACACGCTACAGAATTACGGAGAAATTAATGAATGAATGAATGGGAAATCGCACCAGATAGGACGCCGACGAAAGGGCCAAGAATAATTGCACGGGATTGAGGGTGTGAGTTAAAGGGAAACGGATAACGAGCACGCAACGCGGTAACTATTCTATTACCGTTTGACATCTGATACGGAGCTTGGTTAGGCGATCGCGATCTTCGGCCCGATCCCTGCCTTCCTTCCATTAGACGCGAAGATGCCTAGAAAAGGCCGGAGTCGGGGGCAAGTCTAAAGTAGGTAAAGGGAACGCTACAGAGGGTGCGGGTTAAGGCGAGAGAGAGAGAGAGAGAGAGAGAGAAAGAGAGAGAGAGAGCCCCCAACGTGGAATAATACGATACGCAGGAATCGATGGACGGACGGACGCAAGCCGAGATTTTATAGCGCAATGCCTCTACGGCTTCTTGATTTATCGGCGAGTTAAGCGGCTCGGCTTCGAAAACTTGCCCGAGGCGCACGATGCACGCCCGTGAGATTACTGTGTCGCGCGGATCGCGCGCCTCTCTCGGGCTCCCCGTCAATGCGTTGTTTGCCGGTCAAGTCAATTTTCTCAAAGCTGTACGAGGAGCGAGTTGGGTGCCATTTGTAAACTCGGATAAACCGATCGTCTCGATTCGACGCTCCGTCGAAGGACACACCTTCTCTCCCCCGATCTCGATCAGGTAAAATCTCGTACTCTTGTACTCACCTCGCACCTTCTGCTCGTCTTGTAACTGCCGCTCTAAACTGTCCTTGACCTCCCGTTCCCGGAGAACGTCCATTTTCAGCTCGGCTGTAACACACGTAAGATAATGGAAATTTATTTAAACGTTCCCGTGTGCAGAGAGTGTGAACCATCCCGAGAAGAGGGCGGTTCTTCATTCAGCTCGTGACTTCTCGCTTCCCCGATCGTTAGTTTTAATTGCTCGGTTACCTAGCTCGCGCCAAGGTGCTTAAGACAACCGAGTGTCTCCATCCTCCATGAATAATTACTAGAAATGGTCTCATCTTCTCGAGAAGATCTCGTCGAGAAGGACCAGGTCTCCAACTAAATTCTGGAAACGCGAGGACTTGAAGATCAGCTATAGTCAGCGGTTAATTTGACAATAAGAGTGTCTCCCACCCATCTCTTCCCCCCTATCCACCTGCCCTACCGTCCGAGAGGTGCTGCGGGGAGGATATCGCACGGTTGGCTGAGTTCGTGATTAAATCCAATGGCGATGGGCAGACCAGAGCTCGCATAGTTACCTCTAATAGAATTATATTAAGACATGGAGTCTCCATCCCCCGTTTCCCCGCTTCCACCTGCTTAGTCTATGTTTCTCGTCTCGTATACGACTTCCCCCTCACACATACATCCCCATCTTCGTCTCCGACTTGCACAACTCCCCCGTTCCCGTGGGAGCCACCGCGCTAAATTAGCCATTTCGAATCTCTGCTAGAGGGTCGTTAGGACGAGTCCAGAAACTCGTTGAACGGTACTAAGAAACTCGTGTGCCATGCCGGTGACCAGTTTTCAGTCACTCTCGTGGCGAAACGTGACATGCTGAGGTAAATGCGAGCATATAAATGAGAAAATTAAACAGCGCGTGAATGTGCAAATGACGGTTTCGAATTATAAAGGTTGAATTCGGAAAAATTCTGCCCTCTCTAGAGGACTGCGAAATCATTTTTTTCAGACTGGTAACACGGTAAAACGTTTCCGGACTCTAACTCAGGCAAGCTAATTCGATTTAACGGAAGAAAAGTAAGGCGGCGGAAGAGGCTCCCCCTTCTTCTCTCTCTTTCCTCCGGGTCGCTCGCCTCTCGAATTACATTGGTGGGCAATGAGCCACGTAGCTCGTAACGCACGCCAGCTCGCTGGACGATTTGCAGATTTTTCGCTATGTCGTTAACAAGAAATTGTACGCTGTAGATTGGAATTGATTATATGAAATTGGACATAAATTTGAGACTCTCGACTCGCATGTTAATTGTAAGAAAAGAAACTTACAAGAGAAGAAATACGCTTGGCTTTCATTTTATTTTTTTCGATCTGTATCAGTTTTCCACGAGTGGCGTTTTCATACCTCATCGGGGCAGTTTAATAAAATTCGAAACAACGTTTAATCCGCTTATCGCATTTCGCAAGCTTTTAAAAGACTCTTTTTCAGGCTCGTGTGTACGCTCTACCGTCGCATTAGCAGCAATTATTTCCCGACCCGGGTTCTCGTGGAGAATCCAAAAAGTTTCGCGACATACGTTCATACCGAAGCAGCGACGGGAGAAAGAGAGAATGAAAGAGAGAGAGAGAGAGAGAGTGTGAGTGAGACGAAGCCTGACAGAGAATCAAGCCGGTAGATTAGGTAGGGCCGCGTCGTCTCAGCAGTCTGCCAGCAATTTGAGAGCGTTTGCGAGGTCCATTAACGGCGGTAACTCTTCACGACCGGCCGCCACGAAGATTCAATTTGAATGCTAACCAGAATAGGAAGTTCGCGCCGGGGCCCCATGGTATATACGCCGCGCGCTGTGTTCCTTCCCTCCCCCTTCCGTCCCCCTTAGCCCCCGTTATCCCCTCGCCACCCTGTTATTGCCAATTTCGGCGCGTTTCTGCAGCCCACTTTGCGATCGTTTAGATTATCATCTCTCCCGGTTTCTCTTTCTCTCGACGGCCCTGGGTACCTTCCATCCCGTCCCGTTACCCCCTTTCCCGTATCTTCTACATTCTGCTTTTCCCCCTCCCGCCCCCGGTCCGCTCTCGCTCAAACGTTTCCGGGGATAATTGAACTTTATTAGAGATCGTCGTCGACGAAACACCAGCCCTTGCATCCACCCCGAGGCTTATTCCGGATCGACTTGATTCCGAGATGCTTTAACGATTACTCCGCTTCGCTCGCTTATCTTTCTCGCACTCGCGAAAACGCCTCTCAAATCTATGCCGCGACGAATATCTCGGGAGAACATCGGCTCCTGTTTCTCTGATCGTCGCGTGCTACGCTTCATAAACGATTTCGTGTTCAAACAAAATGGAAAAATCAATTTTTAATGACACTCTCTCGCGATTGGTACGTGTAATAATCGCCTAAGAGTATAACTGTGTTCAATGTTGCTACATTGCATGGTTCAAATTACTTTCAGGCTGGAGGCAGATGCAATGCCATGCGCAAAATACCTTTCCGCGGATCTTACATTCTTTTTACAAAGCAACGAGTGAGTCTCGCCGGGGGACGGCTGGAAAAGTTTGTCGCGATGGAAAAAAAAACTGAAATCAATTATGCGAACCCGGCGCTCCTCGCCGTGGGGGAGGAGCGACCTTATTGAAATTTGGCTGCGGGGTCGTGAGCATTAAAATTGCAGGGATTAATATTAGCCGTGGTGAAAAGCGCTTTACTCGCTCTTTCCTCGTAAGGAAATGATTCCGCCGCGCCGCGCCGCGCCGCGCCGCGCCGCGCTCCGTTCAGTTATAAAAGCCCGGCCCATTCTATCATTCTTATGTCAATTAGACGAGCCCTAATCGCGACCCGGCTCATAAACCGAGAATTATATCTTTAATTTTAGCGGCCGTATTCAGCCGCTTGCGAAGCAGGATTCTGCCCTACGCGCTTTCTTCACCGCTGCGGGCGGGATCGCTTTAACTACGACAGATGGATGGTAATTAATGACGGAAAACTGTCCGTCAGTCAATTTCATTACCGAGTCTGACGTATGAAGAAATAAGCAGCGGATTCCGACATATTTTATATTAATATTACATTTCTACATTAATTGTCTAATCATTCTTTGTGCACCAAAAGACTTGGGGAAGTATATTATATAAACACATATTACATAAAAAGATCAATGAAAAATGTAATGTAATAATTAATATTCGACGAATTATTTTAACGAATTAATATCATTTCGACTCTTTCTATAGTTAAATAGTTAAGTCCTTTTTGTCGTTTATGTGCACACATACGTATACATGTATTCTCGGCCACGATGTTCGGCAGTATTAGTGGCGGATACATTTCCGAGAGCCGCGCTCATCACGATTTACGAGGTTCTCGCCGGACGGCGAACGATATCGCGAGCGGGCTCGAGCGGACCTAGGATCGTTGGCGATAATAATTTTCACGGTGGCGCGAGCACTCGCGTAGTAACAATAACGGTGCAACGGAACGTGCATGGCACTGTTACCGGAGCGATTCATGGTTATTGATTAGTATATACGGTCGCAGGAAGACGAGAGAGGCTGCGGTATAGCGTTCACAACCCCCGAGGGCTTGTACCACGACGTGGTGTACACACAAGCACAGACATTATGTGTGCATACATATAAATATACACGTACACATGTATGCGCGGTGAATGTATGTATATCTCTACGTAGCTGCGTACACTTGACGGTAAGATATTCGCAGGGCCCTAAGGCGACCCTCAGAAACAACAATGTCAACTTGCCCAGCGTGGCCCGCAATCGTTTGAATAGTATAATGTAGTTTTCGTGTTACAACTCACTCTCCCTCGTACGTACAAGCCCCGCCTAGCGAGAACGAAACAATCCGACCTCTTCTTTTCGCGATCTAGTTTGAAACGTCCAAGTCAAAGTCGTCGCGACGCTTTCACGGGCGAATGAAATCTATCTACGAATGAGAAGACGAGAAGGAGATCCGGGATCTGCGCGCAAGATCGTCGGGTATTTATGAATTTAATTTTAACGGATCAAGAACGGTAATAAAGCGCGGGCAGGAATTAACCGCCGGATTATTTCGGTAATTTACAGCCCCGGGGATCGCGCGTCTGGCATTCTCTTATTTGCATCGCGATATTCACGCCGTGCTTTCGCGTGTTCTCCGTGATTCTTCCGAAGAAAGTTCCCCCCCTCGAAAAAGTTTCCTCGCGCATAAAATGTCTCTCTCTCTCGCGTTACGATCGCCTTCGCGGTCGTTTCGTGTTTCTCAAAAGGAACCTGGAAGCCCGTCGTCGGCCAAAGCAAACTCGAATTTCATAAATTTCGCACCCTAATCCTCATTAATCCCGATCGTACTATTTGCCTACGAGAAGATCCGCCGCAAGACTGCGGGGGCGTCGAGCTGCTGGAAACGAGAATATTGTTGTTTCTACCCTTGCATATTACAGCCGAATAATGATTAAGTATATAACCCGGCAAGTTAGTTTTGTCCTCCGGGCTCGGGTCCTTCGCGGGAGATACCTTCAGCTGAATTTCAATTGTCGACCAACGTTAATATCTCCACGTCTCCCGAAGAATGTTATAATCGAAACTCAGATCGTTATAATTGCAAAAATTATTGTAGTTAAATTCCACATACTTACATGTACATATACTTTTAGTTAACGAAACGCACTGTTCCAATTACGCTCATATTAACCGTGCACACGGTTATTCAATCTCCGTGCTTCCACGAAATAAGCACATCCTATCGCTCGAAATTTACAGAGTGCCAGGTTGTCGATAATAATTAAAACTTTCTCGCGCACTCGGCACAGTTTGACTTGGCCTCGGCGAAGCAACAGCGCAGCCAATAGTTATCCCATACGGATTACGGTCCTTGGCTAAGGGCTACAAGGGTTTCCCTTCTCCTCCTTCTCCTCCGGGGATTTAAGACGGACTTAGCCCTTGTTCCGGTCGCTGACCACTTTGCCTCCCATTAACCATTAACGGATCTAACGAAAATAGGATTAGATCGCAGCAGCTAGGTCTTCGAGTTCGGTACGCACTAAAACTGCCGGCGCACGTAGGTGGGCGTCGGGTTTCTTGCCCACAGCTTCATTGGCAGATTATCGAAGGTTCTTGTCTCGTCTTATCGGGGACGCGGAGCCGTCTCTTCGCCGCCGATTATTTTCGCACAAACGGCAAATCAGCGCCGGGCGAATCGGTTTTGCGCCGCGATTTATCGTCTACTCGGAATCGTTCGGAAGAAAATTATCCTCGTAAAATGTGTCAAACGTATCTTTTTATTTCAAGATTTAATTCAAGAATTTACTACATAATTTTATTTCAACTATGTTAAAATTGACAGCAATGTAAAATTGTGATGCAAAATTGTAATAAAAGAATAAAATTCGTCTTATTTACTATACAATTTTAAAAATTAAAAAAATTACAATAAGTATTTCTTTGATATCTGCCGACATTCAGAAAGTCATCTACTACAATAATAATAATTGATAATATCATTTTTTCTATTTAATTAAATTTAATAAATAAATTCAATAAAATACATTTTATCACTGAAAACTTCTATTGATGGTCGAGTAATTAAAAATCGCCCGAATGATTTTCATTAAATCTTACAAGCCGATCGTGTAACAATCGATATCTCGTCGTACGGCATACCTCGACGCTAAAGTTCTCTTCGCCCGAAGTCTCGCGCGGAGAGATATGCCGAAGAGCGTTTTCGCGTTTCGAGATAATCCCATTCTCGCCCTCTCCCTCGTGGATAGATCCCACGGGATATCCGATGGAATTATTGCACATTCGAGTTACACGGGAACAAGAGAACTTCAAACTTTATCGATCCAAGAACTGTGTTGATATTAGGCCGATACCGATAACGAACGCGTTTAGTTATAAACTGAAACAAGTTCCTTGAATACTTTAACATGAAAACTATGCGATTTATCTTCAGGAATCAGACGAGAATATAATTAATGCAACTAACCGGTAGGAATGCGAGAAAAATTCTTTTGAAAAGAGTGAACGAACGCTTTTTTCCTGCATTGATAAGATATTAGTGATTTTCAAAATCTAAATGAACAAAGCCGGAATAGAGAAGATGCACATGACCGAATGGCAATTAAAGCCTTTTCCTTTCTTCCCTTTCAGCAAGGAGAGACCAACGACCCACCATGCCACATAGCTGGATCTTTATCATTATTACGACTGTCCGACTGTCTGCGCGTGCATGCCAACGCGGCCATGCGCAGCGCGAAGACATTAATGGCTCGCGATCGTAAAACCTTCGGCGATACGAACGCAGCGAGGATTCTTTCCACAGTTTATCGAATAATAATGTAATTCTTTAACGGCCTTTAGAGGGAGAAGAGAGATAAAGAGAGGATACATATCCCTTAACGAGGGCGCGTACCTTCCGCTTTCTAACCCACCGCTTAATTACCGCGCGCGGGCATACAATTTAATCAGATCGATGCGTCGTTATGATAACGACGCACCGATTTATACGAGAGGCCCGCTGCCCTTCTTCTCCTCCTGACTCCGCATTTTCGGCGGGCCCCGAAATGCACCGTTTTCGTTCTTATAGTCCTTCTGGGCTTATTGATTTGACGCACGCTCACTCGGCAGTTTACACGCGGTATCGCGTGCGCCGGAAACGGCGCGAGTTGTAAAAATCGGGGCCCGCCTCTTTCCCGGCCTTTCTACCCTGTGCCAGAGAGACAGCTGCCCGTCCCTTTCTCGCTTACCTCTTCCCTTACTCCGATCGGTTCCTGCGTGTCACTCGAAACTGTAATTAACAATCGTCCTAATGAATTCGCTCGGGCTATCTTCATCTTCGCGCAACACATTCGAGCTACAAGCACGACGCGGGGACGACGCGACGTGTCGCGCGCCTTCGAGGCGCTCCTATAATCGAGTGTCCGCTTATTACGACCGGGTAATAATTCCCAGTATAAAATTATCATTAAGATTGTCGTTGCGCCGGAGTGCTGGCCGCTCGTTATCTCGACAGGTTGCACGGGCCGGCGCGGCATGAGAGAAAAACAAATATCGAGAGGGCTGCGCGCAGCGTTTTTCAAATGTGAATGCGTCAATAAAAAGTTGGTAAGTGCGGCGCGGGCTTACCACGTGGCGTTAAAACTGCCCCTGTACGCGCAGCGCAGGTGTAATTTAAAATTATATTGCGGTCCAGCGCATGTTATTAATTTCATTGATGTCGCATTCACCAATTACATCAATGACATTTAACTCAAAGCCGTGTCTCTCCATCCGCTTTTTTATACTGCAAATATGATCGCAATTTAGAAAGAAAATCTGAGATTAACGTTCCAGAATGTGCAATTAATTATTTTTAATATTGTGCTAATATAAATACCTCTCTCTCGCTTCTTGTCTTCTCAATTCTTTAAAAAATAAAAATTAATCGCTTAGAGAGAATTAGAGAGAATATTAAAATCGACAAGGAGGGGGATACGTATACTACAGATTTTACTTCGCATCGCGTGTTGATAGCGTCTAAACTCTCGACAACCAGCACTTTTTTCGTCTCGTTCCACGTCTTACCTTTTTTTCCGCGGTACGATCGTAAATAACCGTCCAATGTAATAAGACATCACCGAGCGGCTCAGCACCTACGCGCTGATACCATCTTTATGGACACGACAGTGTCGGAAGTTGTATATTTTTTTTTCTAGATGCGTCAACACACATCAGTCAACAATGTGCGCCAGCGTGTCCGATTCGAGCAAGCGGCACTCGACTTCACTGAAGAGATGAAACTGATACAGTTCCTAATGCGAAGCGCAACCGCTCAATTAGTAAATTAATAATTAAATACATATAGATCGATGTAGCGATAGCGAGGGATTAGGAGAGAAAAGGAAGAAGGTACAAGTTAATGCACGCGAGTTACATCTCCCTCCGTTGTGCTCGTCGCACTTGAGTCCGCGCCTCCTCGTCTAATCCCTCGCTGATGTCACGCAAGAAAATTAGCGTCGTAGGTACGGATTATCGCGCGCATTATCCACGATTATACGCATTAACTGACGAGGGGAGGGGGAGGGTGCGTCATTTCGAAATCCAATTATCGCGTCACGGCACGGGGGAAAAAAAGGCGACCGACGACATTTTCGCGACGCGATAGTGTTAAAACGTTTAGTCCGAAAGCTCGTTCCCCCTTTCCTCTTCTCTTCCTCTCCGCGCGTCCGCGGTTCTCTTATATTGTACTTTTATCGAAAACTCGACGGCAGTAAAACGTGCCCTCGCGCGCCCTAACCGCTTCGCTCTCTAGGCGCGACTCCGCGCGACTCCGCCGCGCCGCGAATCGAAACGCTTTGTCGCTTCGTCGACTTGCAACAAAATATTCGTTCCTCGTGGCAATAAACGACGTCGTTAACGACACACACATACAGTGTTCCCCTTCTCCCTTGTACTTCTCTCACGCGCGCGGCCGTTACTACTGCCCTTTTATTGCCGGTAAATTACACGCTTTATTCGCCCGCGCGACGACCCGAAAGCAAACTATATAATTGAACGGTAGTTAAAACTGCGGTAGGTCAAGTTCCTCTTTTTTATTCCGGTCTGCCCGGTCCCGCTTCTTTCCTCGTCGTGCCTCCGTCGCGTTTTATTTTCACCACGTTACGCCACGTCGATACCGCGCTGACGACACGTCGCGACATTTCCTTCCGTAATTAATCTCTATCTTTTTTTCCACCGCGCCGTGCAGTGATCTTATCCGCGCGCGAGCTCGATCCGGAAGCGGTATTAATTTAATTCCGCGGAAAACACAGCGTATTAATTTATCACCGCCGCGTGGCGATCCCTCTGGCGACGTCTGATCACGTACGGAAATACGTACGAAAATTGCGATAATGCGCGATGCGTGCGTGTACGCGACGCCGGAATTACGCTGAAATTACGCCACCGGGAGTGTAATTAATTTCGATCGTTATCGCACGGTTATCGGAACGATTCGGAGAAGAGAAGGCGCGCAAGGGAGAAGTTCGTGCCGCGCTCTTTCTCCCGATGACACTTAAATACCGAAGGCAATAAAACTCACCACACATGCAGCGAAACAAAGTCGCGGAGCAGTCGGGGGAGAGGGAGAGCAGCGGAGGTAACGGGGGGGCGTACGAGGATTCTCTCGCGCTGCGTGTTTTGTTTTCCTGCCCTTGTCCTGCTCGTGAATCCCACCGCGGCATCGAGAAGACGCCATAAATTCTCGGTTTATAATCGTCGTCGATGCGAAATTACCCGAGACAAAGATTTCTCTTCGCGCAGAGACTCTTCTCGACCCGTTTCCCTCGGGTACAAACGGTCATTTTGTTACTTAATTCCGAGGCGTTCGCGCCTGTACAAGGTGGCGGCGCGGCTGGTGCGACGCGCACCGGGGATCGATGTCTCCTCGCGATCGTTAAATCCGGGATTTAAATGACACCACCGCTGGGTGAAAATGTCGCGCAGTTTATCGTTTGTATCTCGGTACCTTTTATTCACGCAGGGTGAGATCTTTCCCGAGATTGAAGTCGAGAAAAACGCACTTTGTAACTCGAATGGCCGGTCCTCCGATCGGCTTAAAATCAAGCACTAGCGGCGCGATTTTTCTCGACGAATATCATTATCATCCGCACTGTCTACAAATGTTGAAAAGAAGCTTCTAGACGACCGCTTATCCCGTCTATCCACTCGGAAAGGACTCGGCTTTAGCGTTATTTAGGACGTCATTAAGACGAAATTATTTCCCCGCTAAACAAACACAGATATCCGCGAAACAAACGCGGTGGAATCGACCAGCAAAGCTTATTTGCACGGCAAGAGGAAGAAGCGCGATCCACGGGCGAGGAAGGTTCCTGGCTTCTTTTATTGTTAAATAAATAATCAACTAGTTGTTCCCCGTGTTAGGCATAATTTATTAGGCTCCCTAACACCATCGCCGCCCCTTCTCCCTGAAATTCTTTCCTCTCCGTCTCTCTCCGCTTCTTCGCTACCGCCTGCTTCGCCACCAAAGCCTTCCGCATCTCTCATGCTCGTTTGGCGCTCGCTCGGCACATCTCTCGTGCGCGTTACAGACCGCAACCCGTTTATTCTTCCCTTTCGCCTTTTCTGCCCTTTTTCGAGTCTTTTTGCGTTGGTGGCTTATGCCAGAAATACGAACTCGGTTTTCTCCCCCTACGGTTTCTTTAATTGACAATCCACCGGTGTTCTCCAGCTCGGTTCTCCAGGTGGGAACGTATCGACATTCGCAGCGTGCACTGGCCAGCGACATCGTATTGTCCCCGCGAGTTTTACTCTCTTTTCTCTTATATGAGGTATCTTTCGCATATACCTCTCACACCGAGTGCACATGCGTCCCACGGGTACTGCATGCACATGCGTACGCAGCTCCTGGCTGTGTCCGGCGCTTCGTGTTTCTTGCGATTTACGAGTAACAACGGGTTCCACCCTGACCTGGGCGCCAAGAAGTCTCATTAGAGGCGTCTTTCTTGTGAATATTACAGATGGTACTCCAATAAAAATTGCCAGAAAACATTCAATTTTTAAGACAATTACTTTACATAAAAAAATAAAATAAAACATTGATCATTTCATAAAATAAAATTATGATAATTAATAAGAGATTAACAAGAAAATGAGATTACGAGATGTCTTATAATAAACGGTTAAAGCATTCTTCGACAATTTGTAGTCGATGCTAAGGCCGGGCTTCTGAGTTATAAACGCAAACATAGAGGCCCGTGTCGCGCGCCCCGGGAGGGTGGTTGCGCTAGTAGTTTTGATACCCGGGAGGATACCCAAAAAGCATACATGGGCAAATCGGACGCAACAAGAAATCATATCCTCCCAGCTAGTCCTGTTACTATGCGGGCAAGTGGAAGTTAAGCGCATGCAGAACGAAGATACAAGGAGCCGAGAGTTACGATTCCGCCGGTCGGTTCTTGCAATATTGTTTTCCTTTCTTGTCGGACGATCATTCCGTTCGTTCTACCCGTCCTGCCCTTGCAAACGCATCTTTAACACTCGCGATTCTCCGGCAGAAACGGTCTTCAGGTCGGTTCCGCTCCGAAGGTAATTAAATATCTGTAGTCGAGGCATGCCGGCCCAATGCGCTACCTTAACGATTGTCTCTGGGTCAGAGGTCGGGCCGAGCGAGGACGTACGGGCACCGTGCGAGCACACTTATGGCCTTCTCTTTTAAATAGGATATACTTAGGATATATTATATATATATACAAAACGAAAGACAGAGAGAAAGAGAAAGAGCGAGCAGCCACCATCAGCATCGTGGCGGCTATACGAAGCGGCACGAAGAATAGCATGGGAATTATTATGCTTATTAAGGTGGAAAGTAATAAATTATAGGCGGCTAATAATGGGAACCGCGAGAGGCGTAATTGATGTATGCAGAGGAAGTTGTTCTGGTCTGGCACCGTCCGCTCTTCTCGGATATGCGTGTAAACATACACCTATGTTACACGTAATATTGTACATACATCGTGTGGAAAATATTTAATGGCATAGAGAGGCCCCCGCTCTCTTGCCTTCCTCTCTCTCTCTCTCTCTCTCTCTCCCTTTCGGGAGCATCTCCTGTGGCGCGTCGTGGCGTTTGAAATTTGAAAACTAAACTGTTTATTGTACGCGCGGTACGGCGTGCGCCTCTTTTGTTCCACCTTCTACCTGCGGGAAGATCGGCAGGTTTTTCTTTTGCTCTCCTCGCAGGGCAATAAAAGTGCCAGCTATTTATTGCTAAGCGCCACCATATAACGATTCCCCGAGATGCGTCGCGGCCGTTGTGTTGAAGGAGGACCGGTGTGTTCAGAGGTCAATAAACCGATTCCACTCTTAATTAAATCTAAGACAATACCTTCCTTCCCCTTCCTTTTGTCGCTAATTAAAGCAAACAGTCGACGGCAATAAAAAGCCGCCGAGATGAGAAATGAAAAGATGCCGTAAAAGCGGCGGTTTCTAGGTTTATCGTGCCATGTAAGCGCATTCTGCTCAACAACCGGTCACAGCGACAGAGGGGAAAAAACTTAAACTTAATTAATTAATTAATTAATTTTGTAACGTAAAAAAGTAATAGCGAAGGAGCACTCGATCACTTATTGATTCATGTGCGAGATAAGGTAGATGGAGGACGAGAAGGTGGAAAATAAAGAGAGTACGAGGGGAAGGGAAAAAAAACAAGCGTGCCGCCGATACACGTGTGCGTACATAGTTTGCGCGATAATGGCTGCGAGCCGGGCGATATAGAGATAGCCTCGGTTAAGCTAACCTATCTCTCCGTGCACGAGAAAGGGAGAAGGGTGGGAGGGTCGCCGGTTGGCAGGGTTAAGCATAAATCAATCAGTCTGCATTCAACCGCGAGCGGAGAGAAGGCAACCACCAGCTCGAACGTCTCGAAAGTTCACGGTGGGTGGACGTTCGGGACGTTTGTATCAACATTTCTGTTTGCACTGCGAAATATTTACGTCCCGCGCGCCGTCTCGCCTGCCGGTGAGAATCCTACGTGGTCCTCCCGCCGAGGCAAAAGAGACACAAAATGCAAAATTTACTCGACATACGCTCATCATTCGCGGTTTGGAAAGTACATGATATATTTCCCCGGCAATTCTGAAAGTTCTGCAAGTACTACCGCGTACTACCTTGAAGCGACACCGATAATCGAAGAATTCGTGATTGACGACACCGCTTGCGTGTCTGTAATGGCTCTCGATCGCGATGCCGATCAGCGCGGGAAACGATCTCGTCTCGTTTGTATCTCTATGTACCACGACAGCGGCGTCGGTAATTCGCGTTCCATTCGTAACGCAGACACCTACTCGATGGCTGGGTATACCAGCGGCCACATCCCGCCTCTCCGCCGTGCCGCATCGTCGCTCGCGGTAATAGGATTTCACGTGAGCAGCCTCCCAAGCAGCGGCGGCCGAAAATCGCAGGAGTTTACGTAGCGAGAGATGCGGTCGCGCCGCGTTTGCAGCGACCGTGAGGTGTGCGAGGAAGGGCAGCGGAGAGAAAAAGAAGAAGCCGCGAGATACAAAGAAAGCGGGGAGACGTCGCTTGCGGCGTCGAGGAAAGTGGCGGAGAATAGAGCGAACAAAGAGGTAGAGAAGGAGAGGGAGAGGAAAAGACACAAAGGGGCAGGCAGCGGCAGGGGACAGGAGAGCGTCGAGGGCAGAGAGAAGAAAGAAAAGAAGAGAGAGACGTTGGGGCTCCTACAATTTTAATTAACCCGGTACCGGGCACAGAGAACCGATCGCGATCGAATCGGGTGCACGATCTACAAGGAATCTACATAAGATCCTCCACTCGCGGCTACAACTCAATCCCCTCTTTATATTCCGCGCTCGAGGAGCCCTTAATCGGGAGGGCCCCGTGGGGCCCCGCGCGCCAGACACCACGGTGCACACATAATCTTCGCCGTTGGTCCCGCCATGGCTCCTACGCTCCTCTTATCTCGTCGAAGATCGAAGATAGTAGCCTTACTGCCGCGCTTGCTGGCCCTCCTCGCCAGCCAGGATCAGCGGGTCTCATATTGTCCTTCGTGTGGCATGTAACTTACCGGCGACAATGAGAGAGAGAGAGAGAGAGAGAGAGAGAGAGAGAGAGAGAGAGAGAGAGAGAGAGAGATGGTCTTTCTCGAAAAGCTCTTTTTTAGTTGCGTGCACGCCTACTCGCCTCATGCGTAACGAGCAAATATTTGAACAATAAATGAGAATATCGCGTATCCTTAGTTTATTAAAAATAAGGCAGGTTCGTTAAAATTATTCTTTCGGGTAGGGCCTCACGTCTCGCAGATATCTTTTTTATTTAAAGTGAAAACAACGCGCTAAGCCACGTGAGAAAACGCTTTGCGAGCCTCCCACTTTGTGTCTATTGACAGACCGGATTATAGCCGTAATCAAAAAATTCTAGAATTTGATTGAAAAAAAAAATACGAAGAAAAATATTAAATAAAATATTTCTAATCAGTCACCTAAAAAATTAGTTGTTTTCGCTTTCAAGCATTTCTGATTCTGACGGACATCCGTCTGTCTAACAAGCATCCTTTCAATAATAAATCGCGATTCTCGAGGGATTTGCATCCGCGTCGTCGTAAAAATCTACGTTACACGACGTATTAGCGCGTTTACGAAACCCGAGTCGCGACGTAAGAGAGGATAAATAAAGAAATAAAGCTTCCAGAGATCTCCGACGTGGCTCCGAAAACACCAGAGAGACTCTCGTTCTTTTTAAGAGTGCAATGAGGACAAACTCTCAGTCCCCCTACGGTACGAGCGTCGCATCGGTCGGTCGCGTGAGAGATCTGCCTAACAAAGACGAATAATATCGATAATATTCCACATCGAAGGCATCCTCGGTCCGGATTGGCTTAAAACCGACGGGCCGAGCGCACGGTACGAGTGTGTATCCGCGTGCGTGTGCGCGCGACGCACGTACGAAAGGCGGCTCCGATCTCGTGCCGACGGAGATACGGATGCACCCATGGCTGAAGGTTCGTAACACGATAGTGGCCGTATGTAAAACCATCTGGTGTAAAACGAGCTGCTGGCTCGTTCGAGTATTAAATCGGGCCTCTCTTACTCTCTTTCCGACTACTTCCCTCACGGCCCCCATCGCCGTAGTCGTCGTCGTCGTCGTCGTCGTTGACTGTCGCAGCTCTTTTTTTTCTTCCCTTTCTCTACACCGCAGCAGCACCCTTTATCCCTTATCCTCCACCTCTCTTTTTCCCCGGCCTGTCGATCGACTCGCGCCGCACGGAAATCTTCGCGTCGCAACGCGCGCGCAGAATCTGTTAAGCCGGCCAGCAATAACCGCCGCGCATTCCGAGCTTAACGTCGCAACGCGCGCCAAATGAACTCGTTAGCGTTCACGTGTCCGGTGCCCGCAAGTCGGCTCCTCGAACCGCTCGACCGAACGTGTCTCTTCCTATTAAAATCCGCGCGCTTACTGGGCCGACCGAGAGAGTTGCAGAATGGAAAAGAGACCGACCCCTCTCGATCGCAATGCTGATCACTCATTGTATAATGAAGGAATCACGATATGAAAAAAATGCATGGAAAAAAAAGAAAAATTGAAAGATCTCAAATCGACACTGACAATACATTAAAAAAGAAATTAAAAAATTAAATCATGTATACTATATTCTTTCGCTCGTTAGTACGGCACGTTCCGGTGTTGCATCGCTCGCATTTAACGGAAACCCACGTCGGCGATATCGTTAGTGGGACGTGGTTGAAAGGAAAGCACGAATTATGCAAGTGGATCGTGCTCGTGCACTTCGTAGCGAGGAAGGCACGGTCGTCGAGAAACTGTTCGTTAAGTCGCCGTGTCGCGAGGGTGGCGGCGAACGGCGAGAGAGTGGCGACGGGGGAGCGAGGGAGCCGCGACAAGGGGGCATCGGCCATGGGAGCGTCGTCGATTTCTTTTTATCGGATCTCCCCGCTTCGAGAATTTAACCGTCTCTCTCTCTCTCTCTCTCTCTCTCTCTCTCTCTCTCTCTCTCTCTCTCTCTCTCTCTCTCTCTCTCTCTCTCTCTCTCTCTCTCTTTCTCTCTTCTGCGAGTCGGCGGGGACACACATGCAACCGCGAGGAGCTGTTTAAGCAACGTCGCGTCGTCGCCGCCGCCGAGGTCGCGATGCCCGGCATTCCTAACGTTAGGGCCCGGCAAAACGCATTAGTTAACGGCCCTGAAAATGACACTTTGTATCGGCTAATGGGTAATTAAAGTCCCGGGCTTACGTTTCGCTCGGAATTTATTAAACGCGCCGCTGTGGGACGCGCGACTCCGGTCCGGTACTCGACGCGGTTGGATATCGGATCGGCGGCGTTTATGGGGATCCGCCACTTAAAACCTGCGAAAACGCAGATAAGGGACGCTCGTACGTCGAGAGCCCGTCCCGCTGAGGACCACGATACGTTCTCGTCGGTCAGTCTTTCCGGTCATGAGAATCGCCGATACTCGCGCCGAGACTACATTCGGCGCTAAATGTGGCGGTTTGATTTCGTATCTGACATGAAGTTTAATAACATTATAACTTTAGAGGAAAAATATTCCTGAAAAAAAAAACTCCAAGTACGATCTCTTACATGCAATATAATTATTGTACTCTAGGTGATATTTATATTGCGGATTCCAAGTTGATGGGTAAATCGACGTTGAGTTTGTGACACGAGATTTTGATAATAATCGATAGTGGCATGTTGTGTTAAAACGGAAGCTGGATGTAGCCGATCGATCGACAGTTTACGAGCGAAATTGGACGATTGCCCCAAGAACTGGATTTCGTATGAGAATCTCATCGGCCCGCGATGTGCGAGTTTTTTTTTCTTTATTGCGTGATTCGCCAATATTACGCCAATATTACGCCGAGGAACTGCGATCGTTCGGCTGAAATCAACTTGACGTTGCGTGTCGTTTTACGTAGCGCTTTTTATTCGTACATTCCTTTCTCCACAATTTCACCTGCGAGACATTCCTCACAGAAATCCCTCAATTACAGTTTGCAGTTAACAATACATACCTTCGATAATACAACTATCATACAGTAGCAGTAACAACTAACGACTACATTGGCAATTCGGTTACTTACGTAATGACAGCATATTGATATATAGAAATACATGCGTACACACATTGTACCAGTTACGCGTTATCGAAAGTTTCCATCGTAACGCGATTCTCTGCGAATCGTCATTTGCAATCAAATCGCGACGACACTTTAATATCGAATAAATAGTTTAATGATTTACATCGAGATGTCTGTTATGTCATTAAGTTAAATTCGTTTCAGTCCCCGAAGCAACTTCGACACCGTGAGAAACAACTCCGCGTGCGCCGATCTCTTTCTTTTCTCTTTCTTTTTTTTTCTCTTCGTCTGGCGTTCCGAGATCTCGCGACGAACATATTTAATAATAACGCCGGCCGATTTATCACGCGCGTTAATGAGAAAGAAGTCGTATGCTGCACGTCATCTCGCGCCGCATCGACTCGTTCTTAATGGATCTTGCTTACATTCATCGTGACCAATCTACGGTACAAACTCTATCTACGGCTACGGCGACACTTAAATTTAATCCTAACACGCCGAAGATGACGTTTTCGCGAGCGACATCTTAGCGGGGAAGATACATCACGCTGCTTTTTGCTCAAAATATTTACGTGAATCATTTTCGCGATGTCACTCGAACGATCGCTCGATTTAAGAAAATTTCGTATGGATAATGTTATAAACATCCTATGTTATGCGCAGTTGAACGCAACAGATTGCAACACTTTGCGCAAAAGAAAAGCGTCAATAAATAGTACTGAGATATTATGTTAAAATGAACATATTATTATTAAGATAAAAAGCAGGATGTATATTATTCTACGATACTCGTCATCGCGCCTTTAATGCTACAGGTCTTTATTTTCGAATGTCCAGCTCTCCCCGACTATTATCATTCTCATTTCACGTATCCGTGGTCTTAACGCGGTACAAGCAAGTCAAGCGCAAAGATTGAAGCGTGAGAGGGAGGCGACGCGGTAGATGAGGCTGGATAAAGAGCGGGAGAGGGGCAGAGTAGCGGGTCTCGTCGACGGGACAGGGACTAATGCCTCTTAATGTGGTTCTGGGAGAGCTGGAAGATAATGAAATTGTGGAGAGCGCCCTCAAGTGTCTTAAGAAAGCCCTGCCACTGACCTTTCTCGTAGTTGATTTGCCTCTCCTGCTGCCTCGCGTTGTCGGCCGCGACCTTGAGCAGGCCCTGGATATTCCTCAGCAGGGTCTCCGTACTCGAGACCGAGGGGTCCTGGGCGCTCTGAGATACGGCGACCGCCGCCGAGGCTATCTGCGAGTAGTTGAGGGCCTGGGGAGGACTTTCCGACCCCGGTGCCGGCAACGGCAGGTTCTCCGGCACGTCCGACAAATCTGAAAGCAAAATTTTCACGTTGTATCCCCCTGCGACGGCGGGCAAGAACGGGCCTTGAGAAATACTCCACGGCGATAAATAAACGCCGTCTATTCTGTAATGCGCGGAGCTCATTTCGCGTGGAGATTCCTCCTCGACCAGAACGTCGTTGTCGGGAGCAAAACGTCAATGATAAATTCACCGTAACAAACGTCGAACAACGTCCCAAGTACGAGGGGCAGGCCCCAGGACTTACACAGCGTGCGTGTCTCGGAGTCGTAATCTCGCGACGACTACTTGTTACCCTTCGCCACTTTTTGATTTAACGTCAACGCGGGCGAATTAAATTCATGGATTAAACACTACATGGCGTTCCTCGGGCGATTAGTCGCGTCTTGACCGACTGGCTGTACATCATCTCGCTGTGAAACACCGGCGAGAAACAAAGTATAGTTATCGATGACCTAGCAGGATAATTTGCAGCGCTTGTATGATTATTCATGTGACATTAATATTCTTAATTAATATTATATATCTTTCGAGAAACGTCGCGTTAAAAGTTTTCAGCGTTCAAAATCAATTTCAAACTCGAAACGTACGCTGCATTGAATCGTCAATGTTAATATTATCCGCCTCTTTAATAATCAAGAAGATGAATCAAACTGGACCACCCCGGACTGAGACGCTTCTCAGAAACGTGTTCTATTCGTAAGCGTACTGACACACATGTGGTATTTTGTCGCGCTGTCGAGGAGCCCGCGCACGTGGTCATCGTTCTCCAAGATCAGCGAAAAGGATCCAGCCGGATCGTCGGAATAAAGGATGCCTTATGGTTATTGCCCGTAGGGTCCCGGAGAGTGGCGGTGAGACAAGATGTCTGCGTGGGTTCCAGGCTTAAGTGATCGCTCGTGGTACCGGGCCCACACCGTGGGCTTTAGCAGCCCGGCTGCTTTACGGCCAACGATATGTGGTTTATTGTATCGTCTTTTAATTATCTGCGCTCACCTACAACGCCACTCGGCAATCGGTTACTTATTGCCATTGGCCGATTTAATGCTCAGCGCACCTTCGGTGCCGGCACCTTTTGATAGGGAAACGCATTGCCTCTTCTTGCCGTTCGATCCTTCGATCCTCTCCTAAAATCGCAATTTTGTTCTTCTTTTTCTTCTCGACGTTATTCTGTACACTTATATCTTTCTACCGCGAGCCATTACAATTATCAGGACGAAAGTCATTGTTCCCGGAATTTTTTCGCGGCGAAGGCACGTGAAATCGCTCTTCGCCCTTCGAATCTCTCGATGAGAGCGCAAGAAAAATGCCCACAATCACAAAGACGGTAAAAAAAATTTGTCGACATGCACTCGTGGAATCCGTCCGACACTTGAAAAAAAAAACCTCCCGATGAAACGAACGATCACGGATAATCGGAAATGGTCGAAGTGGATTCGGTGAGGAGACCGTCAGACGCGAAATCAACGACGAATCGATGGTGAATCTGATTCCGAGAACGAGAACGAGAGATAGTGGCGCGTCTCATTAAATCAGAACTGCATTCCACGAGCATGTACACTCCCACGGGCGTTCGACGTGGTTCTACTTCGATCACCCGCGAGCATCATGGGTAAAGTGTACCCATGTATCGCGTACGACACGCTGCGAGACACGGATTTGATCCTCTCCCTCCCCTCCTCGCCGCACCCGGAATTTATACGTCTAACTCGCGTATTTCGTGGAATTTCGGGCCCACTAATTCGAGGGTATACGCGGAATCCCCCTAATTTTGCGGTCTCCGACGTTTTCCAGCCCGGTCTCGAGCGGTGCGAAGACCGAACGGTGGATAATCTTATGAATTCTTACGGTCCAGTATCGTCACCCCCGTCGAGACTACCATATCTCGATTCGTCCGTAAATTACACGTGACCGCGCAAGGCGCGCTTTCTCCTAACGACTCGGCCCTGATGTACTAAATCGCGGCCCGAAAGAAACGAAATTAATTAAGACAACGCGAGATGATCAAACGCATCTTCCTTTTTCTCTTTTTTCTTTCGTAGGAAACGCATTCGTAACGCGAATCGATCCCACGTACTGGACGCGACTTTACGAGCAGCTCTCGGGCCCCATTAATTGGACCGGCCAATTAACATGCCGGCGCGACAATGGTCGAGTAGATTAGAAATCAAAACGATTATGACGCTTCGATGAATCCGGAGCGCCAGAACAAGGCAGGGAAGGATAGCGGTACAAAGATCAGACGGAGATTCGATCTCTCGATCCATCTTTCATTAGAAAAATGAAACTAAATACCGAAGATACGAGTCTAATGATCGCTTTGCCCCGACAGTGATGCTTCTTATGTGGATATCGTGCGATTTTGAGGATATTCGTTAATAAAAGAACAAGTCCATTCAATGCCGCAAAATACACACGTTTAATAAATTAGTTGGAAAGCTGTAATAATTATATTTAGTATTTTTACGAAAGATTGTTTTGCTTAAAGCCGAGGCAATTAAAAACGTTTGTATCTACTCTGCGGCTTGGCAACCGCTGCGATGCGTTTCTCAGAGCGCGATGGAAGACGAATCCCGAAGCGTCCCTCGCGCTCTCTCGGTAGAGATGATGGATGAGAGGCCCTGACCCGCCAGTCGTCTAGAAGAACTCGTCTTTAAACGCGGCGTGTCCGGCAAAATCGATATAATTATTTCACGAGCATGAATCCTTTCTATCTCCCTCTCGCTCTTTCTCTCCCTCGAATCAAAATCGTCCTTTCGACATTCGTCAAACGTTAAAAGCGAGAGAACGCATTTTATCGCTCGGTTTTAATTGATTGCCAGGCACGAAGGATCTCTCTCGAGCTGATCGCTTTATCGGAGTTATAAATGACTGACAACTCGCAGATCTTTTCTGTCTCTTGCAGTTGAACCGTCTCGCATATTCAAAAACATACCTTCGTCCTTTTCATTGTCGTCTTCGAGGTCCTCCGACAAATTATCGTCCTCTTCCTCGTCGTCTTGAGAACGGTGCGACGCGCCCGCCTCGCTTCCGGACTGCTCGCCCACACTTCCGCTTCCCGCCGTTTTTGACAGATTTAGAACCGGGCTGTGACCGTTGGAGGAGCCTGAAAACGGACGTTGCAGCAAAATCAATTAAAGATTCACACAATTCGCATACCTGTCGAGTTAAAGTATATCTATCCTGCATGCGCTGTATATCAGAGTCGGATTGACATCGCGGCCGTGTATCCACTTGGCACGATAACGCTGGAAAGCGGCGTCAATCTTTCCCGGAGAACGTTTCGGTTACGAAGAACGAGAAGCGCGTCCATTGACCGGACTGACAAGTTGATGGATTTTATTTACCGCCGCGCATCCCCCGTTTAGACGAGAACAAGCGGACTATCCACTCTCCGAATCTCCCCCGCCCGCCCCGGCGTGACCGCCTCTTTCTCTTTCCGCATCCCTTTTTCCTTGCCCCGGACGTCTAAGCGCGCCCGCGCGCGTATTTGATATCCCAGTATTTTAATCCTGACATAGATAGATACTGTTTGGGCAACGGTCGTCGGCGCTGACGCATTGCTTCGGGGCCACTCGTGATCTCACGAGTACTTCGAACGGATACTCGTACGTGCAAGCGCGATGGTAGGGACCAACGCGTCTCGGCCGTTCGCACACGTACGCGCCCGGAGCCCTGTGTATCTCGTTGGCCGTTGAAAGAGAAGGGTCGCGGTTTTCTCGGCTCTTCCCCGGCGCGATCTAATGAATCGTACATCCTTTACGTTTAAATTGACTTCTACATCGGCCGGCCGCCGTTGAGGACTGAGAGTCCCAATTGAAATCCACGGCGATCGAAAGCCTCTCTTGCGTGAAATGTGTCTTTAATCTCACAAATCTAACTGTGTATTTAAAATACACAAAATCGATCGACATTTGCATTTGTGCGCGCGGACATTATTTGACAGGTCGAAAAATGCGAAGAGTAGATAGAAGTCGAAATGTGTCCTGGGCGAAGGTGGGCCCGTCGCGGAAGATAAAGAGTTCCATCATACAGACGGATTATAATATTATAAGGAATCAGAAGAAGATGTAGGGCCGCGGCCAGGACGTAACCCGATATCGGACTTAATCTTCGGGATCCTAAACGTCCGGAGCGCTCGTCGTTCGACCGTTTCGCGGACACACACAGACACACACACACACACGGTCCCAGAAGGGAAGAACGAAAAGGTAGAAATACAGAAAAGAACGAATACGCTCGGACCGCCGTGCCGTGTCGCGGTCAAAAATCTTTCTGCGCCGCTTGACTTCGAGTCCGCATCGATCGGCCGTATTCCCCCGGGGAATTCTGACGATTAAGGATCTCACGTTACATACTTAATCCATGTGACAGGCGCTATGGTAGGCAGGTAGGAATACGAGAAACGGCATTAGAAACTATAATGCCTACGACGCGGTATAACTCATGGCATTCTTTCGGAAAGAAAATTTCCTTTATTGCACACATCGAATTAAAATATTTTAGATTTACCGATACGGCTTGATTAATTGTAAGTCGATATTACATACAAATTATGGAAATTAATTGCCATTAATTAAAAGTCATTAAACTAACAGTTAAATTGTAATTTGATAAGAAACGAAGCGAATCACATTAATCTTTACATGTAATTTATTATACAATTTAAAAAAATTATAATAAATGTGATTAAGATGGAAATATCGAGCATGCATACATATCTGCTTGTGCAGACTTACCATTGTGCGAGCTGAGATCCCTGGGTTTGTGGTCCAAAGCCAGCGCTCTCTCGGCGTCGCCCCTCTCCTCGCGGAGCCTGCAACAAAGAAGGAGAGAGAAAAGAAAGGTTTCGTATTAATCTGGGGGATTTAAATCGACCGAGCGCGGAGGTGGACTTCGCCGCTACGTAGGGTATTAATTAAATAATTATTCTAGTCGCTGGGCAAGGGATCCGCGTAGGAAGATAAGTACCGGTCTCACACCGCGAGACGGTCGTATCACTGTACACCGCGCATTATCGTCCTTAATCGCCTTGTCCGTCGCGACACGCATCTCGCATTTATTTAACCCACCACGAAGAAGAATCACGCTTTATGTCGCCAATGATAAATTGATCAAATTCAAAGACGTTTTTTAGAGCGAATCTGTGAACAGGTGAAGAATAAATTTAAAAAAAAATGGAACGAAATTTCGCGCTTTCTTTTTTCATATTTTATTTCGATTTCCTCAGATATCTCAGTTTACGAGGTCGTCGTTCGTTAATGCGGCACCGCGGTTTTTCCGCTCCCGCGCCACGAGAAACTTTTAATCTTAGCTTTATATTGTTTGGCACTCGTGCCCTCGGGTTCCATCATGGCTTATCCAGAATCGTTAAGATTTCTGTCTCGATGTTGCGGTTAGCATTAAGAAGCGAGCGGAATCGGGCAGTTGCCATCGTAAGCCGCGGGAAACGAGAAAGATAAAAGCTTCGTAGAAAATTACATTTTAACGTTGTTCCTTCAACCACGGAAAATGTAATTGATCTTTGTTGGCCGATTCATCGCAAATCGCGGTTGATAGAATGATTAAGGATTATTAACACCACTGCGAAGAAGCAACCTAATTAATGAGATTATTGCTTCTTCGAGATAATATTATCTCTCGGCAGAGAGAAAATAATTTTCGAGTGACAAAAGTTCCGTAGTACAAGCACTTTGGCCAAGGGACAGATTCTTTAATCGCGCGTAAAGAGTTGAGGGCGAAAGCGACCCTCGGCGGCATTGCCGCGGAAAAAGGGGAACGCGCTCACCAATGCCGTGGCTTTTATCACCAAGTTTATGGCGGAGGTCATCGTAGACGCGGATTTATTTTGCAAGAACTCGAGAGAGAACGAGAGAGGCAAGTGTTCCCCGAGTGATTAGATTCTTTCACCGCACTATGTATCCGTTCCTCTTTTCTCATTTCCTCTGCAATCTCTTTCTCTCCCTCTTTCCCATGCGCCTCATGCCTCCTCCATTTTTTTTCACTCTTCTCGTACTCGCCAAATTATTCCCCGAGGTATACTTTTTCCAGCTTCGGTTCAGAGCTGCGGTTCGGAAGAGGGGGGATGGGACGACTCTTTCGCACCTCGAATCGAACCGCGGACCATTAAGTAAGAAGTTAATATCATTAAACATAATATTGGGCGCATCTGGGAGCCGCAGAGCACTTACCGACCCCTCCGTCCACCCCCGGTCCCCCTGCCCGCCGCCACAAAACCCTCCTGTCTCAGACCCACGCTTCGTTTCTGCACCGCGAACTCGGTCCCCCACACCCTCCATCACTCCCACTCGTCCCTCTGCAACCGCTTCGCTCCTTTTCGCCCCCCGCTCGCCTCCGAGCCCCCTCCCTACCCTTAATTTTTTAATGAGAAAATGCTTTCAAAGAGCCGGAGAGAAATACTGTGTCTACGAGCGATAAGTTACGGCAGTGTTAAGGGAAACGGAGAGAGCCTTTATGTGCGCACCTCGCAGGCCGCAAAATGTAAAGATTCCCCGACTGGAAAGAGACGAGAAGAGAGTATTTCGTCCTTATGATCGAAACGGCCAACGCAGATATTACGAAAATCTAACCGTAATATAAAAGGGAGAAAAGAGTGAGAAGTTCCATTGAGCATAATCACGGCTCGACAAGACATCGCCATTGGACGTTCGAATATTGTAATGAATTAATTTCGATGATAATTAAATTTTAATTGGTAATACGAGTCCATTAAGACACAAAGAGGTAACCGGCAGTGAACTTGGCTCTGTTTCTTTGCGCGTGATCTAAAGTCCGCTCCCTTTCGAAATCGTCACTAATCTGCGGAAGCAAAATGGCAAATGGGGGAGAAGAACTTGAGAAAAAAGGAGCGTAGGAGCGAATGGAGAAAGAGACGTGGGGGCGCGCGGAGTCGATTCATTTAGACGTCGCGGCCTCGCAATAACCGGCAACGAACTGAGGTTATTAAATTTGTAATTAGTCGAATATTACGTTCGACGTCGCGGCGCTCTCCGTGTCTACACGTCTACGGTTACGGCGCGGCGCGGCGTCCGTGCCGTGCGTATCCGAGCCGTGTACGTGCGCCCGCGTATTCGCGTGCGCGAATACGTTAATGCGGGTTTCATTATGCGCGCGTAATACGGCTCCTACGCTCACGGATCTCCACGATACGCGAATAATTAGTGATCGTGGGCCCTACCTCAGCCGGGCGCGGGGTTGCCTCGCACGCGGAGAAGAACCGTTTTCTCGACGAGGAATAACGAGGCGCCGTATCCACCAGTCGAAATTACAGCCTCGTTAGCCCAGGAAAGGGGTGTAGGGCTGAACGTTTATATTAAATTCGGCTGTGCGTCGTCGCGATTATTAATTCGTTGATAAATAATCGCGGCCCAGCCGCTCGCCCACGCTTTTGCGTGCCGCGAAACTAATAAGCCGCGCCGAAAACGAAAGCGCGCGCCCTTCTGTATCTTTAGCTTTAATTTTGAGTTGGTAATGACGGACTCGGCGGGGATTCCCTATCCGACCGTTCAAAAACGGCCGCCGCGAACAGCAGGAGTTCATTAAGAGACGGCGAGGTTTCCGAAGGCCGAGAGAGCGAGGCCACCAGAGAATTTTAGATCATTTCGCGAAATCGGATCGCACTCGCGGATCCTCATGGCGGAGAGATTATCTCACCGTCTCGCGAATCCAACGCGAGCGATGCGTGGAGCAATCCGATAATGTGTCCTACCCTTGCTTTCTCCTCCCCCGGGGAGGGAAGCCCGCCTCTCGGTCATATTTTTCCGATCGGCATTCCGGGGAAACGTATGTTTTTTCGGCCGCTTTGACGTTTTCGATCAAAACAGGACGCGCGACAAACAATGGGGAGGGATTTCGTTCACGTCTACCAAACGCATCGTACGCATAACGCATCCGATAATGATGATAGCAATTGTAATTTCGGCACGACAAAGGGCCTCTATAAAATGGCGAAGGTATGTCCCCGCGCTCTTCGATCCGGGGCGGCCGTCCAACAGCTTTTTTAATAAACGATGCACGTGCCATCGGCGTTCCAGCATTCACATACGCCAATGAATTTTTATCACGACGCGTCGTCGCATGTCGCGGCGTGTAAACATTTTTTTTTACCCTAAATCGCGAATCCCCAATTATCCGCGCGTTTATCCCGTTATCGAGTAACGGGAAGCCCCGAACGTCGTAATACCGATCGACACACTATTACATTCATAACTACCTGACGAGCGAGACGAAAATATTTTAGGGACGTTGATTGAAATGAAAATTTTAATCATCGTCAAAAAAATTTCAGTCTACTTTGCATACTATAAATTCTCAGGAGGTGCGCTGAAGTTATAATTCGTAGTATTGGAATTAAACAGTTGGCCAGATTAAAAAGTACATCAGCTGATACCGACTCGATGTGAGACTTCGCAACCGTGTGTTAGATTTAATTCTCTATATCAAATTAATTTCGTAGGAAGGCAAAACGTTTTCTCCCGCGCGCGTACATATCTACGAGGGTCGCTTCTCCTCGTAGATATTTTGACCAAGTCGAAATAATAAACGACTTGGATCTGCGAGAAGGGTCGTAACATGATCCAGAACGCCGCGCTTCTGCGAGTCCGGGAGTGAAAATTTCACCCTTAGGACCGTGACATTCGAGGCGAAAGGGGTTCCGCGGCTCTGGTAACGAGTGTCCTCGTTGCAATGCGATCTTGAAAGGATTTCTGCCCGTTGCATTGCAAGACAGTGTTTTCTGAGGTGTCGTGTTAATCATCGTGCAAATTACAACCGAACAAATGGCATTGAACCCCCCCCCCCTCCCCGTTAAATTGTTCAATTATGAATCAGAGACGAGAACTTGGAGCTCGCGACGCGCGTCAATTTAGCGAGAACGCGATCTAATTCAAACAAACGCAAGGGCAAGGAAGGAAAAATGAGAGACTTAATTCGAGAATGCGGCGAGACCATAAATTATTTTGGGAGATTCCCCATTGACGCGGTACAAGCGTCGAAACTCCGGTTTCTTCGCGCGAAGGGCGAATCGTAGGGCGATGGACTCGAATTACAAACGATGCCGTCGCCGACAAAAAGGGCCGGGCGTCCTATCCTCTGTGTTCTCCGTCAGATCCTTACAGATATTATCCGATATATCGCGAGAGACGGACAACATTTATCAAACCATGCGCAAGCCGTGGAAAGCCCTTTCCTCGAATTCAATCAGCGGATGCCTGACATTCCACGGACGTCAATAGGGAGTAGCTGGAGTAAGACGTTCGGCCGTCTGACATTAATTTC
Organism: Tetramorium bicarinatum; assembly: GCA_928718305.1. NCBI lineage: Eukaryota > Metazoa > Arthropoda > Insecta > Hymenoptera > Formicidae > Tetramorium > Tetramorium bicarinatum. The sequence continues at coordinate 15,769,659 of OV788323.1, read as the reverse complement.
TGATTTTCTTCGATTCTATTCTCTATTATTATTTCAAAGCTAAATCTCATAGAAAATCGTTACGTTTCGAGAGTATACGACGTACACTTAAATTCCACATTGTTGTAAACGCGTGATTAATATTCATCTCTTTTCTCGTTCGTAAACAACTGTTATATATCCATAAAAGCGAAAAGTTTCAACGGATTCCTTGACCCAAAACAAGAAAAAATTTTTCCGTAAACACGCGCGCCCGATCCTCAACAATAGCATCCGTACGATATTCATGTAGTATGCCAGCGGTATTGAATAAACGCTGAATGTATCTCTAATAAACACTTCCCGCTTCGGAATTTGTCTATCGGAAAATAATCGCCGGTATTCGGCAACAAGAGAGCAGCGCTATCGCAAAATCCATAAACATCATATCGGCATTTTCGTGCCGGATATAGTATCAAGTAACTGACGTACTGCACTTTACGCTATACTTTCAAGAATGCATAGGAACGTACGTTACACGATCACAGAAACATACAGTTCAAAATTATTCTTATTGAGATTTTTAAAAAATGACTCGCGACACTCGGTACATTTTTTTACGTCACTTATTCCAAGTGCCCCTCTGCATTTTTTTAAATTAGTTCTCACTTCTCCGAACCCTCGTCGTTTTGACTGATAGATCCAAGCGGCGGTCACGACGCAATCGTACACAGGCTACCGTAGCTAACTCCATATCAATTCGCGTGTATTCGCCCTCGCGCCTTTCCGCTCGTAACGAGTCATGATAAATGACACGAGGCCCGCCGACGATTGAGATTAATTTACCAGCGCGCGTCTCGCGATTGACTTTGACGGCTGCACACAATTCCGAGATGGTTTTCACGGCGGAAATCACAGCCACTCTCGTAACCTTGCGAGGTTCCATTCTCGCTTTCTCGATCTTTCATGATCCTCCAAAATTGGTCCGATTATTCGCGCGGCGCAAAATAAGAGCGAATGGTCAGAATCGCGATAATGACATTGATTCACGTCGCACAAAGCTGCGTCGGCTGGAATATGATTCTGACAAGAGTCTGTATTATTTCGAGAAATCGATGAACGCAGCATCTCGCCGTGAAAGGAAGAGGAGCGGAAGATTGGCGGCGGCTGCGGCGATGGCCCCTCCTTTCGTTCCGACGAACCGGGCTAATTATGTATCCCTTGCGAGACCCCCGCGGACAGGAAATGAGACTCTACCCCGAGTTCCTCTATCCGCTCACGTGTATACATATATATGTAAAAGGATACGTTCACATTCACACGCGAGCGACACCCCGCGATATACGTTCATATATCCCACCATCGTGGCGCGACTTGGAGCTCGGGGCTCCAAGTGGAAACGCAGTTGGATTAAGCCCGGCCGAGGGGGATCAGATACGACGACGGCGATAACCTCCGACTTTATCCTCGCGCGGGACAGCGGTTTAATTAGACGACGCCTGAGATTCGCCTAGAAATGTTGATTGAGCTAAATTGTTTCCTCGGGGGTATGCACCGTCTTCGACGTCGCCCAGCCGCGTTTTCCCTCCTACCGGCAGCGGGGGATACTAACCCACGCGTTCCGGGGGTGCTAAGGAGACAATGCTGATTAAGCGACGAGATAACCGGCTGTTTAGTCAAACGACTCTCGGACCGTTTCGACGGCCCGGTCGTTTCGCCTCAGATTTCGACCGGGAGAACAGAAGCTTGTTAATTCATTCGTCCTAGAGGACAATCTTGCTGGGAAAATTTTGCATAAACGGGTCACGATAGTCCCTCGCAAGAATGCTGAATGCTCATTCATTTCGCATTAGATATGGGAAATGTAAACGAATTAAATATACAAATGTTGATGTTAGCTACCAGCATGTCACGATGATGCGTTGACGATGCGCGGACAGGAATGTTAATGCAGAAGAGGTGATAACTTTTGGGAAGCAAGCGCTTAAGCGGGAAGACGATCTTTCTGTCATCGGTCCACTGAGAATCCGGAGAGTACTCGCAACCGCTGGCGTCGGGATGGCAGTTAGAGTGGAAATAGCAGGACGGGGCGTAAGGCGAAGAGAGAGAAAGAGAGAGAGAGAGAGACCGAGACGATGGTATCTCTTTCGTTAAACGCGACCCACGCAAGCTTCGCATCGAATCGCCGTTTCGCTCGCGGTTCCACTCGTCCTCGCGTGTACGCACGCAGCGGCCGGACCGGCCGGTCGTTTACACGTGCTCCTACATGCGAGATAAGAAGCCCGGCTAATGTTATGCGCCTCGACAAAACGACTGGCGTGTACTCGAAAATCTATAATCAGCCTTCTGAAACCTTCTGTTGGCGAGATCGACGATATGTGCACACACGCATGCCTCGTGATTTCGAATGTGTTACACGCATGGGCGTAATTAACTGAGATTTTTGCAAAATATAAAAATCTTAAAAGAGCCGCAACTCGTCGAACAATTTGTCTCGTCAAAGATCAAATAAATGCAAGTAAATGTACCTTGGGAAGGCTACGTTTCTACGTAGTGTCGAGAGAACCCACGGGTTATGAGAGTAATCAGAATAACCGAATAATATTCTTACGTAACACTACCTCCTGTTAATATTTAATGTACTGTACAAACGACTGGACAGAGCGATAGCGTCAGCGGAGAAGATATTAGGTTTCCGTAATAAAGTGTAATGCGTAAGACAAGCCCCGAGTAGAGAAGCTCGTTAACAGATAGCACTTTGAGTGCACCGGTACTATGCGTCATACATCAGAAATGACGTTCGGGGGTATGCGAAGTAGGGGTGCCTAGAAAGGGTCTGAATTATGAAACGGACCCGCCCGATTCTCGAGGAATGTGCCTCGTCGTAGCCGCTAGGTATGTGTAACGTGTACGTGCGTGCGCGCCCGTGTATCCGTGCCATCCGCACGTACGAGTAGCTTAAGCAACGCGTAACACGGCCAATTTGTATTTTAACGAACCGCTTTTTATACTCGCCGCTTTTATGATCTCTCGTAAAACACTAACCGTGGAAATGAGAGAACGCCAATCGCGAAACTACGATCGTTACCCGATTCGTCCGTTTCTCTTCCTGTATTATTTAAGGCGCCGCGGAAAAGGACGCCGCGACGTCGAGGAACCTAGCAAGATTCTCCCATCAGTGTTTCTTCTCCTACTCATCCCTACCACCTCCCTCGTCATTTCGCGGATGTGAAAGGGCGGGCTCTCTCGCCGCGGCTGAGCCACCCCCCCGTGTTCCATCATCGCCCGCGCGAAAAAGCCTCGAGAGCATTTTTCAATTCTCCGCGAAACTTTACGATAGGCATCTTCCCCACGAGAAACGTGCTCCGCGTGCGCGCGCGCACGGGAACATTTGTACATAAATCTGAAAATTATGACCTACGCACCCTGCCTCTGCGCGTCCTACGTCTCGCACCATCCCCATTGGAAAGCAGCATCGGGGGCATATGCCTGCCAACGCGTAACGGAGAGATAACCGCGGGCCAACCCCTCGGTCTGAACAACGCGACTGCGGACGCACGCACGCACGCACGCACGCACGCGTGCAATTCGTGTACGTACGAGCCTGCAATCTTGGATGCGTGTACACCGCGACGCGTCCTCGTCCTGTCAATGTCGCCCATAAAGGCCGATATAAATTAGAATCAGTGGAAAATAAAAATCACTTTCCAGCTACGGGAAAGCCGGGGCTCCGTGGATCGTTCGATTAAGGACTATCGATGGTCGTTACGGGATTTCTCTTCTTCACGGAGACAGAAAAAAAAAGATACACATAGACAGAGGCCGGCAAGGGCGAGAAGGGACAGAGAGAAAGGGAGATAGACCGTGATGGGGCTTATCGCGGTTTCGGATAGAGTCAATCTGCGGGGGTTTCACGCCGCGCCGAATCGCCGGGGCGTTTTTACCCCAATTCCAGTCCCTCGTGGACTTTTTTTACGTGTCCTAACCCGCCACTGCTTTCGTACCACTTTCACGCGAAAGTAACGGGAGGAACTCCGTTTCGTAGCGTGGAAAAAAAATCTTCGATATCCTTCGGAAAGTAGACTATACGTCCAAAGAGACTTGTGTATTCGTGAGCCTTATCCGCTATTCGGATTTATGTCGTACGAAATGGCATCAGAGTTACATCATTTCAATATACAGAGAAGCAGATAAGGGGCTGAACGCGTCGGCAGATTAATAATCCCCTTATTTCGAAAAGAATTCAATATCTAACGATCGTTTGCGCAAAAGAAAAAAAAGAATATGATAAAAAATTGCAATCGCAGAAGATTAAAATTAACATAGTTGAAAAGACGAGCAAGTCTTCGGAGAGATCATTGAAACTTTGGACGTGCTATCGATTAGACAGTACATCAGAACCACGTGCGCGCACATAAATAATTCCATTCCGATTTACCCCTTTTCGTATCGTCGCCCCGAGGCCGAATAAAACGGGCGAGATGCAGGCGCGCGGAGGGGACCGTCGTAGCATGGCGCACGATTCTCTGTTCGACGTTCGACGGCGATAAGTCTCCGCCGTTCGATCGCTCCCTGCCTTTCCTGAACGCCTCGATGCTCAGCCGGCAGGCAAAACGCAAATAAACTCACAGATACCGACCCCCTTCGCCGCCGATGCCGCCAGCCAATCCGCCGTACTTTACCCTCCGCCACCCCCTGCGTATGCAGGGTATATTCAAGAAAAATATACCGTGAAAAAAAAATCGAAAGTCATGGCACAAGGGATGATCGCACGCGCGACAGACTTTTTGTTCTCGCGAGGCGGGCATATGGAACGAAAAAGAACTCTTGTTGGTGTCGAATGTCCTTTTCCGAATGTCGAAACCGATATCTCTTTCTCAGATCAATTTTCAGTATAATCACAAGTTTTTCATAATTTGATCTCATCGAAATTATTACCGATTCGATATTAATCAAATTTTGAAAATTTTTAAGTTTACAAAAAATTTCTAAAGCGAAAATGATTAATATATGGATGATACGATAAGCCATTGGTGATATTCTCATCTCGCTTTCTGGATGCGTACGACGACATACGTAGGTGCAGGCGACGCTCGTGCGAAAATATACGCGTAAAAGGGCCCTTATCGGGTTTGCGCAAGAATAGGATTCGACGACGCTTCCGAAAGCCATAACCGAAACGGTAACTGCCACCCTCTGACTGATCGAACTTATTCTTTTCCTTCGCGACCCCCTGCTCTCGTCGCGCATTCGAGTTCCAGCGATAATATTTGGCTGAAAGGGCGGAGGGGGTCCCGGGATAGCGACCGCGTCATTTTTCTGGAAAATTGAATAGACAAAATCGAATATTTGCCTACTCAACCGACGATTCTCTCCCTATGTCAATTCTTCGATGGAAATCGTTTCGAGAGATAGAGAAAGTGGCAAGATAACGATGGAAAGATTGGAATCTCCGCAAAGGCAACCGAAAAGTAATAACCTTGCTTCCTTTAAAGACACAACGCGCCATTTGCAGTTTCAGGTTCGACATTCGGCCCTCGTGGTACACGTGATACAAATAAAAATAAAAGAGACGCGCACTTAATCACCGTTTATTAGCACCAAACAAGATGACACTCGCACCCTCTCGCCTCGCACCTTCGCGCTTTCTCATCAACCTACGCTTAATTTCTAACCCTTCCGCGCCATCCAAGCGAGCGAAGGGAAGGTGGGAGCGCCGGGAGTATATTAAGCGACACTCGGAATTACAAATAACAAATTGCAATTTGATTCCCCGTGCGCCGTGCTCGTACGGGTGGGGCGTTTCCGCAGGGCCGAGGGCGCAATTTATCATTAGTCCGCCGACAATTTGGTGACGGCGATTCTCCGTTCTCGCAGGGAGAGAAGGATGTTGCTCGCGCGCGAGCGTTAAATACGCTTTACCGCTTACCGTCAAAGTATCGACACGTAGCGCGTTTCCTTTCTCAGACTCAGATTTACTTTCTACATTAATCGGGATATCGATATCTCGTTATTAATTTGCATCGATTTGCATCGACTTGTTGCGCAAACTTCTTCCGCCGGATTACCATAACCAGCAGGCCAACTATGATTATTCCTCAGATTCGCAATCGAAAGGAAACGAGCAATATGCACACGAGCGACTGGCGTACCACCTTCGCGGTGAAAAATACGGCGAATCGGGAGGTGGTTTCTCGCTTGGAGTCATCGCGTACTGGGTGATCCCGAATAAACAAAACTAGAACTAAGCCGGTGGCGGTGAAGGGACCTCGAAGGACGAGCACACGATGGGTAGGTGGAACGGGAGGGTGAGACAGGAGGCGGACTGAAGCGGTTTATATGGCTACATGGCTAAAGGCGCATCCCCCGAGCCGTATCGATCGTTGACTTTAAAATTCAAAGAGACCGACAATAGCTTCCCTTTCCGACGGGCCTCTGTACTACAATATCATATTCCGTTCCTTTCGTTTCATTGTCTGGTAAAGCCTGCGCTAATAATAAAAGATTGCTACCCTGGAAGCTGGAAGCCCATGGAGAGGGGGAACAAGGAACAAGGAAAAATGCGAGAAAGAGAGAGATAAGATAAAAGATATGACCGGCAGAAGAAGAAGAGAAAGAGTAAGAGAAAGGGGGGAGGGCGGTAGGATCTCAGCTTCCCAACTTCGGTGCTACATCATCCAGATAGTCGACCCATAATGCTCCGGTGAAAAGTTCGTCGAATTCTGTGTGAATTTAATATGCCGCGCACGACCGTCCCTTTGTGGCGCCTTTGTTACGCCACTGTCATTGCGCCGCGTGCTGGCCGATTTAACTACGATTTACGTTCCTTTAACTCTAGTTAACACGAGTTATTTCGAGTTTGCACTCTAAACTATTAACCACAATGAATCTGCTTTTTTTTTCCTTTATACAAGAGTAATGTATTATTTAAGAGTATCTTCGACTCAAAATTCGGCAACGTGTTTGCGAGAAACGTAGAAGGGAATGCTAGATAACGAGTTAAGAAGGCGAGAGGCAGAGATGAAACCGAAAAGGGGGAAATCGTAGACATTCTTCTGGCAAGAAGCAACAATAAAGCCCGTTCAAATTACATAGGTAACGAGGATAGAAAACGAGATATTTGTACGGGAAGAAAGGGAGACGGTATAGCCGGAGGGGACGTAACAATGGACGATCATATTAAATCATAAATGTAAACGAAGATAGGGCGGTGGGATGAGAAAGACGGAGCTACCGCAGCCCCGAATAATGAAACTCCTCGATGTCCGATCAGAGTCAGGAATATGACCGCGTTTCTATATCTATGCTTTGCTACTTATTCGTCGCGATGAAAGTTATTTTATCGACATATATTGAATAAAACTGTTTTCCTCTTTCCCGCACTGCGAAATTAATTAATTTGAACTGCTGTTGACATCTTACGTTATCGTAAATATTGTCAAGGTCAATATATTGTAGTCTGCTGTATCCTGTTTTGTAGTAACAAGGTATACTCTCTCGTGTATGTACCTTGAGTACATTGTATGAATCGAAAATAAATCGAGACCCACCTATGTAGTCACCTGTGCAAATCGCACGAAACTACATACGCACGATACCTGAATCGAGATTAAACGTTTCGAGGGATGCGAAATGAAATATTTAGCGATCCACAGGGTCGAAACGAACCCACGCGCGATCGGCGGACCCCTTTGTCGGCGCGTTATAGACATCGAAACGAACAGGAATGCAGTGTAACCCCTTTTCATCGCATGTCGTACACGTTTGGATTATTATAACGTCGAACGCAGCAATGGACTTTTATCTCTCGATCAAACCCTCTCTCCCTACGTAAGTACTATGTTTTCTCTTCTCTCTCAATTCTCTCTCTTGTTCACTTGTTCACTTATTCCAAATATTTCGTAATGGCATATCCATAAAATTTCTACTGTCTCAAACAATCATATAAATAAAATTTTTATCAAACGAATAAGCAAATTTTTCGTTATTATTCAATTATCTACTATTAATTACCAAACTATCTATTTCCTAAAATGTGTGGCTCGCCTATTTCATCTATTAATTCGCGTTATCAACGGTTAATCAACGAAGAAAGCGGCGACTATATCGCAAAATGACTACGCATGGGAAATATGTAAAAGAGAATAGAAGGGAAAGGCGGCAAGAGAGAGAGAGAGAGAGAGAGAGAGAGAGAGAGAGAGAGAGAGAGAGAAAGAGAGAGAGGAGAGATGGAAGAAAAAAAAGATGACGAGTCACTCGCTGGAATGGATTAAGTCGTGTGAATATTGACGTGCGGTGTTGGTTAGATCGATCAGCCGTGTGTTTCACGGAAAGACGGGCGGGCGGACGCGGATGCTGAATGGACCGGATTGAAATGTCGAGCGGCGTGAATGGCGGCTTAAAAGAAATACATTAGCGCAATGTGAAGGGTTACTTGAAAATAAACTGGAATAAGCGAGTGCTGCGCGCGGTTACACTCAAACGCCACCACCGGTTGATGGTGGTCGGTCGGGCCGCATTCGCTCGCTCTCGCCCTTTCGGGTGCGGGGTACTCGATCATTCTTTCAATGCAGAAACGACACGCCACCGAGGGTGAGGTCGACTTTATGGACAGCCCGAGATTTTCCACGAGGCTCGCCCGCGTTTTATCCGCGATGGAAAACGGGAACGATCTCCATTCCAGAACTAATGCGCCTCGTTTTTTTTTTTTCTACAGACGAGAAAAAGCGTATACATTTTTATCGAACAGCGTGTATAAGTTATTTTCATGGAAATTACGTGTAACAAGAGCTGACGTATTATTTTATAAATTATATTTATAATGCAATACGTATAAATAAATTAAATGTAAACATACACTGGTTATTTTCTATTATTTTTGATGCTCGACACGATCCATTTAATGAATTGACACGCGTGTGTTTACAAAATCGGCAACATCTAGTCATATGACGAACTGCAATAGATATTAGATATTAGACGAAACAATGACAATGGTCAAGCAGGTGTATTATTCGAGCGAATGGTTTACGACAATTTTATTGTTGGCCCCTGGTGTTCAGCGGTCGTATTTAACGTTTTATTCCATCATTTCCCTTTTTCTCTTGCCTCTCCCGCGCGTCTCTCCCTCAATTCTCGAGAAGGAGAAAGGGTTAGAATTTTATTTTTCAGCTACACACGCGCGTAAAAGGGTTGCGGCGGAGGAGGGCCCCTTCGGATCGTTTCATAAAAGTCGTCTGGCACATTCGTTCTCCTAGATTATTGCCCCGTCCGCGAGTCGGCACCGGGACGCGGGATATATTATTTTATTTATTATTTCACTTTAAGGCTGCGTCGCGCCTCTCTTCTCTCGCTTCGCATCGCCGAGGGATTAAGGCGGACGGGCATAAAGTACGGAAACGCCTCGTTTTGCGTCACCTTGGGATCCCCGCGGATACCCGAAGCGCCGACGAGAGAGAGACAGAGAGAGAGAGAGAGAGAGAGAGAGAAAGAGCGAGAGAGAGAGAAAGACGCTCCTTGCGGCTCCGGCCTCCTCGGAAACCGTTCATGCGCGTGGTTTAATTAAGCCAACGTCTACGTATCGTAAAACGCGGGTATACAAAGTTTCGATCGTCGTCTGTGCACGCCGTCGATGCGTATGTATGCATGCGCGTTCGACCGTAAATAATCTTTAACGCGAGCGCACGCGATTGTCCGATATAATTCAAAGAGGCAGATAATTATAGTAGAGAGAAAAACTCAAGAAAGACGCGACACAAGCCGGCTCATACAATATATATACATAGATACATATATATAAAAAAAAAATATTACCTGAATATCGATACAATTTCGAGCAGAGAGATATTCAGGCAACCGAAGCGGAGATGAATGCTTGACTACTCGCTTGTGCTTTTTACGACGCTCACGTCATCGTCTCGCGCGCGTTATCGCATTAAGCGGGCTCGCGCGCGAGCTTCGTTCAAATTTTTATTCCGCGAGGGGTAACGAGAATCGCGCGTTCCCTCCCCGGGGCAGGGAGGACAACGGGGGAGACGACTCTTCATAAAATTAAGGGAGCCCGTAACACTCGAAATCGTTGTAGCGCAGTGTCTTCCACGAGAGATGAAAGGAGGGAGTGGCAGACGGCAAACGCGTCCGCAGCTGCGACATCGCGAAATTACGAGGTGGCGGTGGGACTCGCCGTGTCGCTCCTTAGAGGAAGCGTTGACAAATGACGGAGGCAACTTTTATTATTTTAGATGTCGGCCCATCAGACGCGGGCGGTTACGGCCTCACGAGCCGCGACGTCGACTGGATGTGTTTTACATACATTTGAGCAGCCCCCGGGGCGCCACGCACCCCCGTTGACAAATGGCCGTGGAGTTTTATTAGACGAACTTTTTAAGGTACTCCCCCGAGCGCGGACGTGTGGTTACACTAAATAAAGATAAGCCCCGCGCCCGCGCCGAACGCGTTTTTCTTCGCTTTCCTCCCCGCCATTTCATTTTGTCTTCTTGCTGTACAAGACCGGCATAGTATTTCGTCGTAAACTCTCCCGAACGAATCGATTCATCGTCGTGCTTTATCGTGACAATCAACAGTTTTAATGCGCAATTAAAAAAACATTTGTTCTGAAAGATTTCATAAAATAGGATTATCCCTTTTTTTCTCTCTCAGCGAATTCCACGGTCTTGTAAAATCACATTTCACGCTGACGCGTCAAACTACCAGAATAATCCTCCGATTTCTCGCGAGAGAAGGCAAGTCGAATGCACGTTTCGCTCGGGAGCATATTTACGCTGGCGATGACAAATGGTTTTTAGCGCTCGCGATGGGTGGATAGGAGTAAGCGTTTCGAGACATCGGCACGAGAGAGAGAGAGAGAGAGAAAAAGAAACGGATAGAGAACGGAGAGCCGGGAGAGGAGGGACAGAGAAGCGTAGAGGGCAGAAGAGAGAACTAGAGTGCTTCGCAGATGCGCCGTGACTGATGATCCCTACTTCCAGATGTACTGTATACCCCCGGTACTTTTATCGGCGCTTGTTTGTTCAGCGAGCTCCGAAATACCAGTGGCAACGGCGTGCCGTCGCAGTGGATCACGCGCGGTGTTGTGCGTTGCGTGGAAAAAAAAGAGGAATGAAGAGAAGGAAGAAGAGGACGAGAAGGAGATAGCGATGGAAGAGAGGGAAGCGAAAACGAAGCGAGCACCGCGATTACCAGCGATGAGAGGAGAAAAAATGATAGTTGCATCAACACAGCGCAGCCCAGGCGTATATATATTTATGTGTCGCCTCGCAATGTTGAGCTTTCGTCGCACTCGATGATGGACGTCTATCACGTGAGACAACGTCCGAAGCATTTGCTTCATCATCATCATCATCCCCTTTTTCTCCTTTTTCTCTTTGGGCACACCCCTTCCCTTTCTCGTTATCGAGTTCCATCTGTTCTGAGTCGCTACCGAAACAATTTCTCTCGAGAGGATTTCTTCACTCCAGGCGCGAGCTTTCGACGAAAAGATCACCTATATCTCGCGGCGAAAGGAAGCATCTTGTATCCCAGCGCAGAGCTCTGCGCGATCGAGAGTGTTTTCCTTGGCATGATATAATCGGCACATACGCGAGAGTTAACATTGGAAATCAATAGATCCGCGTTCGGATTTCACGTAGTAGGAAGCCTCGAGAAACACGAGAGAAAGTCGATCTTTTCAACCGCGTGCGCGAATGGTAATGTTGAACGATTCTAGGCGGCCACGATTCGACACTGTTTGCTTTGGCCGGCGAGTTGGCTCGCGCAATTTTCTAGGCCGGGGAAGGCGGGGTGTCTCGTGAGAGGGAGGAGTACAGTGCGCGGAATTATCAATTAGCGCGACGAGCGGCGGCCACTCTCCGCGTACGCGGAACGCGGCTATGTAAATTGAAGAGGTTACACGGTTTTACATATTTCAACAGATTCATGGTGCGCGGGAGGAGAAGCGCGGCAGAGAACGAAGAGAGACAGAGTAGGAAGAGAAGAATGCGGACGAGGAGAACGGCGGAGGGAGAAAAAGAGAGAGAGAGAGAGAAAGAGAGAGAGAGAGAGACGACGATGGAGGGCTCGGTGGCCACTCGAAAAGTGCGGGCGAAGCGTTTTGTCGAGTGTTTTATGGAAAGCTTTAGAATTGTAGATTTTCTCTCTCCCATAGCGCCCGGCTGGATTTATGACGGCCGACGTACGAGCGCAAACGTACGAGAGCGCGATGTCCCCTACTTGTGCAGCCCGCGCGCGACAGAAAATATAAAAGGATATTATTTAAATTCTCGAAAAGTTGGCTTTTTACGCCGACGAGGCGCCTGCCCGAGTGCTTTCGCTCCGAGAGCGATCGCGATCCTCCATCGTCTCGTGGCGAAGGCGGACCGTGGCGGTGAAAGTATTCCCGTGCCGGTAATCTTCCGCATAATCGATGTCAAAAACATTTTAGAAGCGTTGATCAATGTGGGGGCGCGAGGACATAAGAGAGGGCCGTCGGTGCCGCAGCAGTCACACGCCAAGTTGCTATTGGATTTCAATTGGAAAACGATTATTCTTGTCGAGTGACCGTGGCTGCCACTTTGGCTCGTTTGTCACCGAGGTAGAGAACTCCGTTTCTCTTTTCGTCGCGCTGTCACGCGCAGGAAGTACCATCGCGCAGAAGGGAGATTTACACTTCTCCTCCACAAGTTATTTTCTTTCTTTTAATTTTTCAATCTTTTTGCAGATGTATGAGACAGATTTAAATACAGTGTGACTTGAGAAATAATAAAAATGAAGAAGAGAGAAACTTGTTAACGAAAATTATTTCAGATATCAACTAGACTTTTTAATTTCACTCTTTTACATGTTGTAAGCCCTTTCATTGTAAGTTTCCCGAGAAGGATTATTAGATGCGAGCCTGGAGATCTCAAAAGAACGCGACGCATCGCGCGTTTCGTGCATGCAAAACGTCGCGCTGATCAAAGCGCGCGGGGTCGCCCCGAAGGAAGGGAGAATGTGGACGACGAAGGCAGAAGAATCTGATTTCGGGGGCGCAATCGTCGGGAATGCAAAGCACACACGGAGCTATTTGATCTGTATGCATATCGTAACAGCTCTCGCTCTCGCGCTCTCGAGCCAGAGCGCATGCATCGACGGCGACGCACATGCATGTGCACTGCCGTTTGCGAGAGAGAGAAGAGGAAAGAGAGTAAGAGAGAGAGAGAGAGAGAGAAAGAGAGAGAGAGAGAGAGTGGTGTGGGTCCGACCCCGCGGGGCCAAGCGCGTATTTACGGAAGGGTCGCTGATAACACGCCGACGATTGTGTCCACACACCTCCACCTCCGTGTCCGATGGCCGTGTGCGCGCACGCATGCACGCACGTAAGGGACGCGCACACGCGCGAGCGGAAACGCGCGCCCGCGCGGGACGGACACTGCAAATATTAGTTCATTACCAAAAGTGCCAGTGAAACCGAGGCTGCGAATGGGTAGCACCGCGGAACCGCAGGAACGTTCGTCCGCGGTTTATTTAACGACGCCCTTCCGGCCGCTTTTCAATTAACCGCCCGCCGCTCCCCCTCGCCCCCGTCGTCCCCCTTGACCGCTCCTCCGGATCGCCACTTCCGCGCTTCAACCTCCTTAATTTCTTATCTGCATCGCGTGCAGTTCTTCAGCGAGTACCTCGTTTAAAATATCGAGATTTTTGCCTCGATCTGCAGAAGTTTTCATAAAACTAATAAAATAATACAAGGGTCGAATCGATAGCGGGAGAAAAAGCACGGCGAGATAAAAGCGCGCGGAAGATACACCGTTCGCCGGAAGTGCAGCGAGGAATCGCATGTCGCGGGCGTATAAATAAGAGTACATCAGCGCGCGTGTAACCCCTCACTCGGCCGTGTCCGGAGCCCCGCACTACGTAATATACTGACATGTGCGGCGCCGAAGGGGAACCATTTAATAACAATATATCTTAGCCGGTCGCGCGATACCGCGTGAAAAATACGCGTCCGACGAGATGAAAGGTGGTGAAAGAGCGGATATTTTAACGTCGAAATCATTTAGTTTAGTTTCTAATTAAAATACACAGGAGTTGTAAACAATTATAGACCGAATGGCTTAATAAAATTTCTGACGAGGAAACGAGTTTGAATAAAAAGTCACATAAGTGCAATAAAATATAATTACGTAATAAACTTGTAATTTACTGCATTAAAAATTTAATGCACTTTCGACAAGCCAAATCAATCCATTATCTGTTCCTTAAACCAACACGTGGTCAAAAGAATGAGGAAACGTGTTTCTTAAATTTCGCGACACGCTAAACAGGCTAAACTGCAAGCGTCGCCGGAGGTCTCATCTAGGCGGTGCGTTCAACGGCAAATAAAAAAAACGACGTGACGACGATCGCAAGCTCGTTAGTCAGCGCTGTTGATGCCGCGACACGAATAGCGCGCGTCTCGCTGAGAAAATATCTAACGAAAGACGGGCGGCTTAACGAGACTAGAGCGAAGAGTGGGAAAAAATACTGAGGAGAACTAAGAAGGATGACAATTTCACGGTACATTAGTGTCCGGTAGGAGTATCCCGGGGACATGTTTACGGACAGCGCGGCTATAATTATGTTTTTAATTAATCATCATTTTGTCGGAGAGACCGACAACGACGACGCGGACGCGTTCAAGTCGCCAACGTCGCTCGCGTCCCAAAGTTTGCTCGGTTTGGCTCGTTACCGGCCGATGACGTACGTTCTAATAATGCACGTTGGCGGAACATGACACCTCCCCCTTCTCTTTCTCTCCACCGGATGATTCCCTTCGATCCCATAATACCCGTCGTCGCGTCGGTTCCGCCATCCCTTGTGCAATGCAACTGCCTATGCTTGCACCAAAGCCGCGAGGCGTCCCCGTCGCTCTCGTCGTATCTTCAACGTAAATGACCCCGAAAAAGCCGATCGCTGATCCAAGAAAGATAGTATCGTAATATTATTCCGCGAAAAATAATCTGCCTCTATTATTTATTGCATCCATTAAAATTCCTTTACTTTCCAGCAAAATGCCGCATAATATTAGCAAAGTATTTGCATATAAAAGTAACTCGTTGTCGTCGGCGTTCCCCCGAGCGTTGAGGGATTAATTATCATTTCGGACAAACGATGTCACGGCACTTTCTGCAACGTCCGGTCGATAAATAATTTAGTCGAGTTAATAAAATAAATGTCACTCAGCCCCTCTCGCGGCCGCTTCCTGGCCGCCTTCCCGGTGCTCTTTTTCCCTCGGGAGCAGCCTGTCGTCTTTCCTCAAGAAGGCGCGACTACCTCGACCTCCACTCGCCCGAGAAGTTTACGAGTCGGAAGATTTACCGTTGATGTAACAAGCGCGTTAGCTTGTGTGCTCCTTTTTTCCAGCACTCGCGTTGTTTCCTGCTCCCACCCCCCCCCCCATTCTCGAACTCCCGAGCTACCGGGATCCGCTTTTATATCACTTTTCATTACTCGCATGTACCCATTAATCCCCGTCTCGCGCCACTTTATTCTCTCACTCCCGATCGCGCGCGACTTTTACGATTCCTTTCGTGCCGCGTCGCGATCAATCGGGACGCGCCCGACCGCATCGTCCCGTGGAGGGATGATCGATCCATTATCATCGCTCAGAGAACGCGAGGGATCTACTTCACGACCGTTCGGTCACGACAAGATCATGACGTAACTCAATCGTTCCTATATCCTTAGAGCGCGCCGTCGTCGCGAGACGGCCGATAATCGGTTCGCAGAAGGGCCCGCCGATTGATGAAGTTCGCCGAACGCGCGCCAAACGGGCGGCTGTCGCGAATCGATTGTTTTTCGGCTGACCGTCCGTGCTGTCCATCGATTTCCATGCCGGGATCTTCCTTTGAATCACGCGAGCCACAGGAGGGAACGCGTCGCGCAAAAAATCGTCGGACTAATTGTCGTCTGTTGCTTGGGATTAGATCACAGAAACGTCAGGCATAATCGATCGACGAAGAGCGATCGAAGGTGACCAGGCGAGGAATATATAAGCGATTGGGGCGGTAGATTTTATACCTGCTCCATGAGCGAGGTCCGAGCCGCTCTCGTGAAATTAAGGCGACCCTAAAGCCCGATCGAGCATCCTCTCCCTCCCTCCACTCCTCTCTTCCATCCCTCCCTTGGATACGAGATGCAGATCGCGTTTCTTTAAATATCTGAGTAATTGCCCAGTCAATCGCGCCCGCACACCGGCAATTACACGCGAAAATTATGTCGGGAAATTACTGGGTGGGCATAGTGAAAGAATCGAAGAGCGATACGGCGGAACAGCGCGCCGGAGAGAAGACGGAAGAACGAGAGTGATAGCGTGACTAACGCACGCTTTGTCAGCGCCGGGATAATCGCATAGCGATTCTCGCGCATAATTTACTTTACTTGGGCGCAATTTGCCATCTTGCGATCCTGCCCGGATAAAGTCCTCCACCTATGCGTGCATATTGAGACGCGAGGACGGCCCCCAACGTCGGCGCTCTGATGATCTCGCGCTCGCGGATTATTCATAAAAGAGGAACGGTATAATCGGCGGCGCAATCATCATGCTAATGCAACGTAATAATACGTCGCAACAATTAATCGCGACAATCAGTCGCAACAGTGAGAAAGGGAATAAATTGAAAAATGTACAACTGCCGGAGAAAGAAAGATGGACAGTCGCAGGTGACCTTCGGTAGCTCGAATTCGCGTCGACAAGGTGGGAAACGTCGCGTCGCGGCGCATCTCGTAATTATGGGGATTCTCGTGGCGGCATGCTGACAGCTCGAAACCCAGACTGGTTGCTGCGTAAACGGTATTAATCACAATGCGCGTATTTGCCGTACGCGCGCCGCCACGTGTGACTATAGCTACTCCGTAGGTGTTTGCGCCGCGTGCATGTCCGCGCGCTGACAGTTCGTTTGAACGCAATTAGCGTGCCGCGCGCGATGGTAAGAGAGCGAGAACGGCTCTCGGCTATCGTCCGCGCGATCGCCGAGTCGAATTAACCATTTCGCCGCGCTCGTCGCGCGTCGATAGACGAGGCGTTTGACAGCTGGGACCGATTTCGCGCCGAGATACATTTTTATTTTTTCGACCTGTGCTCATCCGCAGTTATGTGATGAACGTCTCATAAATTCCTAGGTAATTCACGTTTCTTCGAAACGGTGTATATTCCATTATCAAGTTTCTTATGACCAAGCTACTTATGGGGAATAGTTTGTACTGTAATACAATGGACATGATAAATCAGAATGCTAAAATATACATATAAACGGATGATGATGCATGATACTGCATCGCTTATATATATGTACAATTTAATTAAGAAAAAAAGACAATAAAATTCTACATTATTCAAACGTTTATAAGAAATGCTTGTTAATATCAATTTACGTTTTACATTCTCTGAAAATTCAAGTATTTATTCTTGGTCTTTTTATTAATCAGGTCGGATAAAACGTTAACGTGCGCATCGAACTGAGACGAATCGTTCATATTAAGCAAAGTGTTATACTAAATGAGTAGGATAATTTCGATCATGCCATTCCCCGAGATATGATTCGACGTCGACGTCGGCGGTAATCACAGCGCGGTTATCAAAGCGGCAAAAAGTGAAATATCTTACAACGCGTTTCGACGTGTCCGTCGTTTTACGTCCGTCGTCGGTATACTTCTTTGTGGACGCGGTCTCGGCAGCCACGAAACCATGACCGTAAATGTAAATGGGCGACGTCATCTCGCCGGCATGACGCAGGGAGGGATAAGACGAAGGAGAAGCAGAGGAAGCGAGAAGCGAAACCTCAAGCGTGATGGAAAAGGGAGGAAGAGAGAGAGAAGGGAAGTAGAAAGAGTCGATCGTAACGATGAGGCTCAACTTTATGAATATTATTTTCCAGCAGATGTCCTGGACGATAGGACGTCGTCGCGCCGTCGTCGTCGTAATTAATGACGTCGCGGGTGCGACGGAAGAGGGTGGCTCCAAGTTGGGTTGAAGAGAGAGAGTGAGAGAGAGACGACAAATGGGGGACAAGGTACGGAACGGGGGTGGCGACGGGGGGGAGGGAGGGACGGGTACGGAGACGCGGAGGCAGGCAACGCGTAAGGGGATGCCTGACGATAAGGAACCCGTAGGAAGGCAGCGAGAAACTGATGGCGGATGGTAGTTGGACAGCGACAGACAATGCGCCTGAATTATGCCGGAATGACTGGGTAGTTTTAAAGCCAGGAAGCCGACATTAGCGCATTGATACCGAACATTCTGACTGCGGGGAACCATTAATATTACTTACTTCATAACGCGCGAGCCGCTGCCGCCGCCGCCGCCGAGCCGCAGCGTGCTGAGGGTCGACGGGAGCGCGATGGAAGCCGCGCGTCTCTCGCAACTCCGCCTTCATCCGCCCGTAACGACTGTTTATCCGCCAGTCATACATATCCAAAATTCGATTCTATAGATATCACTCGTGACGAAGAGGAAAATGATCGATGGATGCGATTACGATGATGTTGATGTAAAAATTGCAATTGCGCAGCTGTTACTTCTTTCCGTCGAATACGCGAAATGAGATGGACATCAATGACGTTACAATTAAACAAATATTCTGACAAATCTTATCTCTCGTCCAAACCACCGACGGACTCACCGTGACGCGGGATTAATGAGATTTAATTGACTGAACTGGTGGATGAGACTTAAGGGGAAACCGGAGTTTTCCTCCGAGCGAGTAGATCAAATGGA
The DNA here is from genome assembly GCA_928718305.1 of Tetramorium bicarinatum. Lineage (NCBI taxonomy): Eukaryota > Metazoa > Arthropoda > Insecta > Hymenoptera > Formicidae > Tetramorium > Tetramorium bicarinatum. The sequence goes on along the minus strand of OV788323.1, from coordinate 15,750,974 downwards.
TTAGCAGGAACAAATCATCGGGATTAAAACGCGACGGCGTTCGAGGGCGAGAAAGGGTGAAACAAACGGCAGAAGGAGTAACGGGAGTCTTCGGTCGCAGGCCGCGTTCTGCGAGCGTTGTAAAATCAAAAGGACAAACAATTAATAAAGCCGGCGCCGTCGATTAATCAGAATTTAACTCGCAGTTAAATACTCGAGAATCGCCCTCGGCTGCGCGGCTGCCGGCGCGTATCTCGAGGGAACGAACGAACGCGCGGGCCACGCAGGATAAACAAAGGTTTACATCAGTGTCAGTCGCAACAAGTCCGAATTCGTCTAGGGTTCTCGCCATGAATATTCACGGTGCGCTCGCCGGTCCGCCGCCCTTCCACAGCAAACCACCCCCGGTCGCTCTCGCTACTCCGGTCTGTTTCCCGGTCCCTCGTGCCCCCCCGCGCTTTCCCTCGACCCGCACCCAGCATCCACATCCGCTCCCCGTGGCCTCGTGCCCATTTACCACCCCCTGCGATATCCATCGAACGGCCACCAGTCAAAGGCTGAAATCACAATACGCGTTTGTCCGGTTGACGAAGTCGACGGTGGGGTCGACGGTAAAGCAAATAGAACGAGAGAGAGAAAGAGAAAGGGCGGCGCACAGGCGGCGGGTGAGCGCGTGCGGGGATCGAGTGAGTGGTTGGCGGCGGGGGCTCGACCAGTGGTCATTGCCTTTGAATTGGAAATTACGTTTCGAACGGCCAAGTGTCGATTTTCACCCCCCCGTATTAACGGCTCTCCGGCCAGACTCGCCGTAGAGATGCGAGGACCCGCTCCATCCTCTCGCACCTACTACCTTCTCGGCGAGGGTGAAACGAAAAGATTTTCGAGGTGCCGCGCGTAGCGCTTCTTACCTCGTCCTTTTTCCTACGTCTCGCAACCTTTCGTTTTTCGCGGAGGCACGCGATGACGACCTCAAAGGAAAAAAAGAGAGCGATAATGAAGCAGAGTTTGCTGCTTCGCACCCTTTCCGCCGAAATCGACGAGGCGCGGGGGGTGTGGGTGCAAAGCCCCTTTCCGAAATCAACCCTTTCGGAGCAGCAAGCGATGGCTCGGTGGGCGCGAGTATTTCGCAGGCACTCGAATGATTTAATCCCCGAATGATGGACGGGCACGTCGCGACGATGATCTGCGTGCCGTGAAGTGACAAGTGGTTAGGATCACGCGGAAACCTCGATGGCTCGCTCTCCGGCCGCGGCGGTGGCTGTGTTGGTGTCGGATGAAACGGAGGCCGCGTCAGTCGGTCGGATGGATTTTGCGGGCGCATAGGAGAGGGATAGAACGCACAGTGCGAAGGGAGCGTAGAGGGGTTACGAGCTCTCGCACCATACAAATCATGTCGGCATTACTACGTCAGGCCTGGACTCAACTTGTCGCACGGCCGGAAACTCGATACCGCTTCCCCGGTAATACTGATTTATCGGAAGTGCAGCGGCGGTCTAGGCCGCTGGCGTCATCGAGCCCGCCGTCCGTGCTGCGTTCTGTATTTTTCGGCTGCCGATCCGTGATGTGGCGCGATTTTTCCGGCTAATCGAGAATTACGGGTTCACGGATGAACGGCGTTGCGCGAGCTCTCCCCCTCTCCCTCCCGCCCTTTCGCACGGGTGCTATCACTCGCGCCTTCGAAACGCATCCGAAATTTTTGCGTGAAAATACGATAACCGCGAACCATGGTCCGGCACGATTATCTTTTTTTCCCCCACCATATCTTACTTCTTTTTTTCTTTTTAATACGGTTTGGATGTCCTACCTTTCGAGATGTTTGACAATATCTTCGTAGGCAGCTCGGCAGTTTTCCCAAACCGTCCCGGACCTGTGGAGCACAAAACAAAACGAAATTACGACACGGATAAAATGGAAAAGAAAGTCTAAGCGTCGGCCGGAAGAACGGCGATCAAACCAAAAGAGAAACGAAAGCAGAAAACGCGTCGTTCCGCGTACAAGTCGCATAATCGCGAAGCGTCCTTCTGCGAGAGGACGCGCCTGATTAAGAGTCCTTGTTCCGTATCGTCCCATCTCTCAGCTACGACGCGATTCCGACCGTTGCCAAACGCACCGGGAATGAAGAGCCTTTGATGTCGCTGATTAAAAAAGAGATGTCAGCGCGGCAGGAGCGGAGTTAATTTGCGACCTAGGATCGCGCGCCGGTCGCGAAGGCAAAAAAAGAGGACAGGAGGAAGGAACGGATAAGTTAATCAGGGAAGGGGAACCGGATCTTCGTTTACGCAATGTAAAAATGAAACGGAAATCAGATGGTATCGACCGCGCTCTGAAAAGGCCTATCCAAGTACATCACCCTGAAGAGAAGTTCCAGGGCCTAGTGTCAATACGCCTGACACGGTTTCCACGGTCTTACGTTGATAATTTGCCGTATTTGCACGGGAGAAAACGGATCTCGATTGGGGGGGAGGAGCGAGGAAGGAAAGCGAGTGGTAAATGTAGAGGAAACCCGGTACGTGTCGTCCGTGGAAATCGGTCGGAGAGGTCACGCGCAGTGACGAAAGGTCGGGGAAGTTGGACGGGAAGGGAAGAAGGAGATACGGCAAGTTAAGGGTGGCGACAAGGCAGAACAGGGACGAAGGGGAGAAGGGAGAGGGCGAACGGCGGGTGGACGCGGTGACGGTGGTGGCGTCGGTGTCCCAGGATGGGGTTGCGTTGAATTAATCATATTCCGGTGTTTGTCGTGGCGCCCCCAGACGTAATCCGTCTTACCTCCCGATCTCTCTCGCTCGCTCGCTCCTCCGCCGCGATAGATTTGCATTTTAATTAAAAGCAAAGCGCTGAAATCATAATGCGAAACGTGCGGCGCCGCCTTCGCCGTGTCATTATACACGCCCGCGTGTGTGCGTGTACGCGCGCGTCCGCCGCCACATACGCTTCTCTCGCACGCTCGCCACACTCGCTCACGGACGCACGTTGCGTCGTTAAGAAAGATTGAGACGCGTTAAAAAATCCGGAGCACCGGCTCCGCATTAAGAATCTTGCCCATAGCGCCGAGTTGTCGAGTTTATACCCCGAAGTATGCGAGCAAGATCTAGTCAGCGACGAGAAAAATATCTCTTTAATTTTGTGTATTCCTTCGCTTCTTTCGTATCTTTGTCCTTGGTCGTTATTTCGTCCGGCGGGATTTCGCGAGAAATCATTCACCGACGCTTGATCGCAAGACCGACCGAAAAGGAAGAAATGATCAAATCCCTCTATCTGCCGCTAAATCCCGATTTTCCGGGCGTGCGCCGCCTAAAGCGAACAGCTCGAGCAAAAGGGGTAACGGTTAGTAGGATGGGGCTAATTACACGGGGCGGATGTAATCGAAAATTAAGGCGAGTCTCCGTATCCTCGAAAGCTCCGGCCGGCTACGGGAGCGTATCGCAGCGCGCGCGGCGAGCGGGAATGTACTGAGAGCATCTATTAGAAACGCGTTAACAAATGCCGGGATTAGCCTCCCGTTTACCCCCTCGAGCAAGGACGAGGATGCTGCTCCTTTGGTGCTCCTTTCTCTCTCTGTCTCTCTCTCTCTTCCTCTCGTTTGTCCTCGGTTCTTCGCGGCTCTCCACGCACTTCACGAAGCCGAATAAGCCGCGATGTTCGTCTTGGGACTGCGCGTAACGCGGCAAGGATTTGCCGCCCCAAGAAGGCCTTCACGTCTTCAAAGACTGGTCTAACGCCGCAAGAGGGTAAACCTAAACGCTAGTAGAATCTCAAGGTCGATTCGAATCATGAATAATAACGAAACACGTCTTGAGACAACGCAAGAGATTCCCCCCGCCCCTCTGTTTTAGTTTGCAAAATTAAATTATTTTTCTTAAGTATTTTTTAGAAACAAAGAACTTGTTACATACAATCAAACTATTTCACGTAATCAGTTAAAATTCAATAAATTCATGAAACACTTGCTTGATCGTAGGTAATCCAGAAAACGAGATTAATCATCGACGAGTTCGCGCGTGTGAAACGTAATCCAAGCCGAGTAAACGATGGGCGTCTAAAGAAGTGAAATCGATGAAGACACGAAGACAAAAGAAGTAAGGAACCCAGGGTAATGAAGAGAGGAAAGTAAGAAGGAGGAAGAGATCAAGCGGTGTCAAGACCCCTCGGATTTCCACGGCTTCGCCCGTCTCTTCCAATCCTCTTAAAGTCGTATTCTTTTGGCCTCGCCGACCAGATAGATCGCCGTGAGGCACGCAGAACAGATAAATCCAATTTCCGAATGAGCCGTCGATCAGCGCAAAAGCAGGTGCAAAACGGGAATCGAAGAACAGAGCTCGGAGCTGTAACTTTTCCGAGAAGCGCACCGCGCGCGATGAGAATTCCGTTCTTCCCATCGACTTGCCGTACCTCTCCCCGCGCCTCCATTACCATCTCGTCCGGCACGACTTGTCCCCGGCTCGTAAACCTCGGGGAGGAAGTTAATGAAAATGTTTCCCGCTGCGAGGAAGCGCGAGCGCTTCCGGAATATCGTCGCTCGCGAGAGAGCGACCAGCTTGCGGTCTCTCGTCGCTCTCTGACACGGCGAGATGAAAACCGAGAAAAGGATGAGACTCACCTCGCGAGGGCTTCCATGTTGGTCATATTCGGGTTGACCTTGAGACCCTGCTCCGCCCGAGCCTGTGCCTGCGCCTGCAGGTGATGCGGTAGACTGGCCGGTGACAGGATGGCGGTGTGTCCGGCACCTGGGTGCCCGCCGAGCTGCATGAACTGCATGTGACTCAGGTGCGTGGGAGGATGATTGTATCCATTTGCCAGAAGCGGTGATTTCTCCATCCTTGGTACATCTGCAAGCAGAATATATACACGCATTTAAAATCCCGTTAAGTTTAAACAACATACGCAAGGTGATGTATCTTATAACCTTTCCTCCTACCCTCTCTCGCTTAAAAACTGCGTAAATTCAATTATCGATCATCTTCCGCCGTGGCTGCGGCAATGGCCGGGAGGAAACGGGAAGAAGGCTCGTGAGACGAGAGAGAGAGAGAGAGAGAGAGAGAAAGAGAACCAAAGACCGAGTGTGGGGAAGGGGAAGGAAAGCGGCCATGTATCCGGATTTCACCGGAATCGGGTGAGACGTGTAGCTCCCGGCGAACCAAGGATAAAGAGCGCTTTTGCGGGCTTGATGGATCGCCGTGCCGCTTAACCAAATATCAATCACAACAGGCGGCGGAGGCGCGTAGCCTCTGCATATAATCTGCGCGTTGATTCGCGCGTCCGCCACTGTAGACCCGTGTGTTTGCGCGACGCCTTAGCTAGCCACCGTGATGGATACGCTCGCGGATCCGTGGGGCCCCCGGGTAGACCGCCGACCTGGGGTTTCATCGCCTAACAGTATCGATGCCTCTCCCCCTCCCCTCTCTCTCTCTCTCTCTCTTTCTCTCTCTTCCTCTCGCCATGTCGAGCTTATATATTCGATATCGAACGTGTAGCGCGCCTGTATTATTCTTCGTGGTTCACCCCGAATCCTCGGTTTTTCAAGACGAGCGCGACCAATTCCTTCCCTTTCTCTCGTTAGTCGGCAATGTGTAATAATGTATGCGCAGTCACGTTTTTTGATCGATACCGCATATCTTGCCGTTGCGAGAAAACTCGCGACAAGTACGACGCGACGTCGCGCGCCATGTCCCGCTATTTGTTACACGTGTCGATATGTTTCGGCGTCCACGCGTGATCTTATGCACTCGGATGACGTAGATTCACTCCGGCGTCTAACAATCACGTTATGCGCCTGGCCGCGGGCATTCTACTCTGCGAGTGAATGCACACACCCATTTAAAACATGTCGAGGTCGTTCCTTCCCGCTCGGGCGAGGATGAAATCTCGAATTCTTTTTTAAATGGGCCTCGGGTAAACTCGTCGGTCTCAGAGGGCTCGCGGCATTCTCTCTATCGCGATTTATTACGTCTTTCTCGGAACCGTCATCCACGTCGACCTATGAAATATTAGATAAACTATACTGTTGTCATTGCCAACCTGACCGGCGCGTACTTTCGGGCCCTGGGATCGTACACAAGAGAGAGAAAAGGAGAAAGAGAAGAAGGAGAAGCGGGTAGGGGTATGGAATGAGTGGTGCCTATTCATTACAAATTATCTAAATGGCAGTGATTTCGGCGGACCGGCTGGCCGTTTGACGAGTAAGTGGCGGGTTCGCCGGTCCCAGTGACTGTCATTCCGTGCCGGCCCCGGGCCAATTGGCAGCCGACGGCCGGCGGGCGACCGAATCATCCGACAACCACTGCAAGACCCGGCCCATGACCGGCCCTAAAATTGGACTTATTACAACTTATAGAGCGCGATTTGAACGCTCCGCTCAATAACATACATTATCCCCAATCCATATGATTTAATGAAATCCCTCTAAACTCGCCACTTAGCCTCAGTACCTTCTCGCGAAGCGCCCCTTTTTGTATATACAATGTGCCCTCGCGCAGACTAGCACGTATGTGCGCGAGAGGGACGGAAGGGCGAAACCGAGAAACGGACACAAAAGCGAGAAAGATGGGCAGCGAACAGAGGGCACGTCGGGGCACGTTCCGAGCATTGTGGATACCTAAAACGCACGTTTCGCGATTTTACAGCCCCGACAATACGTATTTACCGACCACAATGCACGCAGTGTCGGCATTCCGCGATCGATGAAGACGTTTCGAGGATCCTTGACGCGTGACGCTACGCACAACTCTCGCTCGTCTTCCTCAGAGAGAGAGAAAGAGATAAAGATGAAAACGAACAGACACATCCTTTTTTTCTCTTTTAAACGAGTATTAAAATCTCTGTTATCCAGTTTAATTCGCTCCGTTCGTAATAAGTACGTATTTGCGAGCGAGCGAGTGGACATGCGACGCGCAATTATGCCCGAAAATCGACACCGCGTCCGGTAAGAACGAACACCTTTCGGGAAGACATCGGGCAAAGGCCCGAAATAAGGAGAGGAGGAGGGGAGAGGGCCGCTCCGGGCGGCTCAATCACCCTCCGGGACCCGTCGCTGGGACCCTAAAGCCAAATGCGAAAGACGATAAAACACAATTTGAGCTAAAGACTGCACTCCTATAACCTCCCGTCCCATGCCTCCGCGCAGACGATGAGCGCCCCCCTCCCCCTTCCGCCACTTCCCCCGGCCCTTCCCCTCTCGGAGCTGATGAGGTGACAACCCATAATTATACAGACCGCTTTCTGTCTGGGGCTGACTGCGGTGGCATGCAGGAGAGGCCTCCATCATCCTTCTCCGTTCTCCTTCGCTCTCGCCCCGCCGTCGCCTCATCTCTTACCTCCCACCCCCATTTCCTTTTCTCCATTCTTCTCCGTCTCTCTTTTCCGTTCTCCTCTCCCTTCTCATCCGCGTCTCCTCCTTTTGCCGTTCTTCTCCATTTTCTTCTTCTTCTTCTGTTTCTTATTCTCAAGTTGGTCCAGGAGGTTCCGGGCCTCAACCGCCCTGACGCTTAATAGTGATACGTACGTTTTCTTCACATAAGGAAGAGTCGAAGGTGGAGCGAGTCGAAGCGAAATGACGGAGAGGGAGGCTGACCGGAGTAGTCGCTTCCACCCGTGCCATGCCATCCCGCGTGCCCGTAGGAGAAGAATAACTTCTGCTACTTCTTTCCTGGTGTTAATTACAAAACGCGAGAATAAATTGCCGGACTAAATGAGTGCCCGGTATCTCTCGTCGGTCTCGTCACGTCTCTTCTTTCGTCTTACGACTCACCGCCGCCGCTACGACGGTCGGATGAATGAAGGCTAAACCACACACGTATGCACAACAAATGGAATTTATTAAGCATCATAAAACGACTGTTTCTTGTTTTACTAATCGCTACGAATTGATTATATATGCCTACGTATAATTTAAAAGCGTATTTTACATCAAAATGTAATATACAAAGAGAGATCAATATTAATATTAAGTCTCGTTCTTACAATTTATTTGTCCGAAATTTGTCGAGCAGAAACTAAACTTGAATAAATTATATTTGCAACAATAGGAATGGGTTCAAGAACAGTGCAGCCAGTTTCGTGTTTGATCTTCGAAAATATTTCCCCCCGAGGCTTGCGCGTCGCAGGATTTCGACTCGTCGTTGCGGTTCTTTTCGTCTTTCAAGTGAAGGACCGCGCGTTTCTTTCGGTCGACCAACTACCAGCGAACAGAGGGCCATGTGAAATTATTCGGAAGATATGCCCTTTGTGTTCGCGTTCTCCTCTCCGGTTCTCGGTGTATCCGCGGTCCCGTCGTCATTGTTCTTACCAAACGACGAAGTCCACGCTCGTCCTGCCTCCATCATAAGCACGTTTATATACTTGTACGGGCGTGTTTGTGCTTAGGCACGTATACGTTTACCCTTGACACCGACTCCCTCGAAACCCTTGGATTTAACCCTCGAACACCGACCCTCCGGCTACGGCCGGTGACATCGCGACTCGTCAAGTACCACTGACACTGCTCTCTTCCGCGTCCCTTCCAAATTCCGATCGTCGAATCGCAAGATCGATTTTTCGCTCTAGTGGAACAGTTCGTAAATGATCGCGACTCTAAACGTAAGAATCTGGGCCGATTGAAGATAAAATAAAGTAACGGGGAGAGAGGCGCGATACACATGCAACGGAATAACCAATATTGTTCGCCAGCCGTGTGTTGATACGTAAACACAAGACGGGAAACATAGTTAGGAGGAATCCGGTTTTTCAAGTAATCGAGAGCCGAAGCAACCAACCAGCCAGCCAGCCAGTCAACCAGCCAGCCAGCCAGCCAGCCAGCCAGCCAGCCAGCTTACCAGGCGAACATCTCAGGCCAGCAAGTAGGCAGGCGGGCAGCCATCGAGGTAGCTTCCAACGTCTGTCGAGTCTGGAAAGAACAGAGGAGAGAGTGGATGCTATGGGTATCCACACCTCCTTGCTCCTCCTTCGCCTCGCCGTATTCCTCTTTCCTCGTTTTCCTTCTCTACCATCCTACTTAATCGATCGATCGGATAACATGGGACGCATTGAGATGCAGGTATCCCGCGACTGATGAGGTCTATGTCTTATTGGTAGACAATTATAGCTGGAATAACTCACGAGTAACATTCGTACAATTTTTACAATAAATTAGTAATACTAATCAATGTTAATCAATGCATAATATATAGTTGTATACAAAAAATACTTTGCTCTTCCTGTGCGTTTCTTATTATTTCTTGCAGTTCTTCCACGTTGTGGAGAACGACGCGAGAGTATTGAGACATAGGCATCTTACAGCCGATAAGTAGAAGCTATGGAGAAGGTCACAAAGCGAGACGGTAAGCGGAGGCAGAAGAAGCAACCAATCTTATTCTGCAGTGCACCGGTAACGGCAATAACGTACGAGAGAAACGGCAGGACTTTCCTTTTCGAGACCTACACCGAATCCTCGAGATCCTTCCTTTTCCTTGGACCTCCCTCTCTCTCCTGCCGCCTCTCGTCCGTGCCGTCAGAATTACTTCTGCTTCTTCCCACTCCTTTCGCACGCAGCAATCCAGTATTTGTTCTTCCAGCGTCTCTTCTTCGCTACGAGAGAGAATCATCCAAGGGCAGTAAACCCTTTGATATATAGTCGAAGGTTTTTAGAGTTCTGTCAGCCACGCCCACAATCAGCCTTAGTATTATTTACACTCCTCGTGCTTCATAGACGATCGTCTCTCTCGCGTAGGTCTCGTCCTTTTCTCCCTTTCTGTGTATGCCCCTCTCTCCTCCTCTCTTGCACTCTCTTCTTTTTCACCTCTTCGTTCACTTCCTCCCCTTCCTCATCGTCCAAGTCAAAGCTAACGTCATCTCTGCCCTCCCTTCCCTTCGTCTTCGTCTTGATCATCGGCCTTTCGTCCGGTAAACTTTTTAACGGTTTCCTCGACGTATCCTGTCGCTTTGTCTTCGAGCGCTCTGCATAATATAACAGTGCCAACCCGGAGGCCCGTTGGGGATCTTGAATCTCCTTTTGTTCCTATCCTATCTACTCCCATGCCCCCTCCTTTACCCCGCGATCTTCTTTTGCCTCGTTTATCTTCTTCTCCAGGAGGGAGGGCTGAGCCCTCCGATGAGCGTACTCCGAATTTATAAAATTAGGTACGATCGCGGCTGCGTCTCTCGCGAAATTATCTATCCCCGACGACCTCTTATGCTCTTCTCTCCCGATCGTACCCGCGGGGCCAGATTTCGGGTTTCGCTCAGCGCCTAAAAGCGCGCCTCGCGAAAAAAAACAAGGATCGCGCCCAGCCGGAATATAAATCGACGCATATTTTATTCGACGCGAAATTTATCGGCCCGAAGAAACCGCCCGAAATTTCAGCGATACCTTCCTATTGACGCCGTCCTCCCGAGCGCCGATTGATTTCGTCCGGTTGTCGACATTTACCGCCGTCGTTTCTGCACGGTGCGCTCGGGACACGGTCGCACTCGTTCGCACGCGAGGCACAATCGTCTCGATCGATTCCGTTTCTCTCGAGAGATAAGAGCAGACGGGGCGCCTGTTGAAAGGCGCGCGAGACGTCAGACAACGGAGACAAACGGGGCGAAACATTACATTTCGAAATCGCTCTGGCCGTCACGAAAAATCGTATCCGGGCCTAATCTTGAAAGTAAATCTCTCCCGCGGGCTAATCAAAACCGAGGATCAAAACTCGGGGCCCGTGTTCCCGAGCCATCTGCCCCTGCTGCCCGCCGGCCAGCGTTGCAATAGTCCGGCCCGGCTATCCGCGTGGCGAACATTCGTTCGGTCCCACCGGGGTCGATACTTTTCACGTGGTCTCGCAACATCGCTTAATCCTCTCCATAAACATTGTATTGTATTTCGTGCAGGGGATGCTCCCATTATATCATATTTTGTTATTAATATTTTCTGACTGGATGGACCCACACAAGCTGGTACGGGCCACTTTTGTGCATCGATGAGCGTAAAGAGAGGGAGAGAGCGGGACGGAGAGAACGATGGCGCCGCAGAAACAGAGAGAGAACGATACCGGTTTTCTCGATCGTACGATACCCGCCAGGTATTTTCATTACTCGCGATCTAGTTCAGAAAATATCATCGAGTTCATATATAAACGGAGCAATCATATTATTTGTTCGTAACCCTTTATTATATACTTAATAATAAGTTTATTTTACTGTTTTTTTTTCTCGTGACATATTTTAAAAGAACTAGTGGTGGTAGACGCGCGCGAAATTTCTCTTTATTGTATAATGAAACATAATTTTTGTAAAGATTTAAAATTAAAAAATTGTTAATTCTTTAAATCTTTTTCGATAACTTAATGAACTGTCAAAACCGTCATACATCGCTGATAGCTCATATCGTCATACAACGCTGATAGCTACTCTTGCAGTATAAAGTGAGCCAAGTGAAAGTAGCAATCAACATCGCGGAAAAGCTGCAACAATTAAATCTTTACATCTCCTTTTCTGACTTATGTATACTTATGTATTTTTATGTATTGTATACCTATGTGTATGCTATATGTATATATAACTTATGTATACGCTATTTTTACATATCTCGTAACTTTTTAAAAAGTAAAGCAAAAAATTAATAAATGATTTTCATATCTTATTGATTACTCTTTCAATACAAAGAAGTTAAACGAGAAAACCAATCGGCATCGCGGAAAAGAGGCAACAATACTTCGAGACTTTCGAATATCGATTCAACATGCCTTTTTTAAGAGAGGATAATAAGATTGTCTCATATCAATAATTGTTTTAATAAAAAAATCATTTTCGAAAGCCAAAGAAATCCATCACGATCGATGTGGTAGTTACAACCGAGCAACATTACAGAATTGCGTGTACGCAGTAAAGCCACGAACATTTATGAAGTTTTTATGGTGCCAGGTTTATGTCCTTTGACATGCGCCACGTGAGTCCAATTGTTGAGCGTTTTAAAGCCGCGCATCGTCGTCCTGCCCGTGCGTTCGTATTCGCCCGCGCTTACCAGTCCGCGGACGACGTTGTTTATCATTTTATGCGATTATTAAAGCAAAGATTAAGCTGCGCCGTTAAAGCGGCGCAACGTGCGCGCAGGACGATTCACGGCCCCACAGGGGTATCTCGACGCATGTGTCTCTCGCAAGGAACGTTGTAAAATTCGACATTTCCAGGTAGGAGAGGCCACGGGGTCTAATTTGCGAGGACGGTTGTTTTCACGCGCGTAGCACCGGTTGCGGTGCTACAAACGAGCCCATCATTTTTTTTTTTGATCGCTCTCGAAAGACATTCGCCCCCGCCGTGTCAGGGCCGACCTTTTACGGCCGGAAAACAACGGCCGACGTCGATTTCCATTCGCTCGCTCCGCTATTTTTCTGTTAGCCCTCCCACACCCCCGGTGGTTACCTCGGCCGGTTTTTATTTCCCGCATCGCGCGCGTTTGTTGGTCACGAGGGCCGCGCGTTACGAATTACACAGAAATATTCGCGCGCGGACAAAGCGGCCGGCTCGTTGATTCGCAAGTTAATTGAGCGGCGCGGCACACTCGTCGGGCCACTAACGAGTAAATTGTTGACTACCACCACTGCCACCACCACCACCACCACCACCGCTGCCGCCAACGCCATCGCCATTACGCCACCGGGCCGGCGCGAGGCCGCGCGCGCGGAGGGGCGGAAATTGTACAGATTTTTGAGCCAATTAGTCGCGGTTTTAATCGCAGGAAATTGCCGTCACTTTGCCCAAAAAGCGTTTCACTTTCGCCGATCTCCTCTATCGGTGTCGGACTCTGTGGTTTCGAGCACGCGCGATCGATGTAAACGTACCCCCGCTGTCCCGTACACGAATCCTATTAAAAAATATATAAATTAACGCTTTCTACAAAATACAGCGCTATATATTGAAGGAACAAAATAATCTCCTCGCGAAAGAGAGGATTCTTTTTAGAACTTAAAAGCTACTTAAGATTCGATAAATCGGCGACCGTGCGCAATGACAACTTAAGATATATAATTCCGTAAGATATACACAGTAATGATTTTCAAATGGTCGGCAGCTCCGGAGCAGACTCTCCCGAGGATCCTAGACCCTACGGCGGATGGGCGGATCCGCGGGAGCGTCGTAAATGTGCCCCCAGGTCTTGGTGGAATAAAATGGACGACAGTGCAGAGCGCGAGGACCGTCGTAATTAAGTCGTACTAAAATTCCGTCGTGGCTCGCGAGAGCTTTGAGAGGCGGCACGGATTTTATGGCTGCGGCCCTCGCTACGGCCGGCACCGTCGGTGTGTGGGTTACGCGCGACGCGTGTACGTGCACACGTGCGCGCTCTCGTGTCCGCCGTGACTGCTCCTTTATTTTCTCGCGCGCGACCGACAAGTCGTGCGAAACGTTATTGCGGATGCATCGTGCCGCGAGACGGGACCGGCGTTTCTATACGACGTGCCGCGATTCGCCGTTCCCGCCAGCTTTACCCGCATTCTCCGCGCTGTAATGAAAAGGCTCGTAATCGGCTCAGAGATAAGAGCCGATCGAACATCCCTCTGCATTCACGCGACCGTCCCGCGGTCATTTTTCTGATGCATGATTGCGGAAAGCGGTAAAAGGGATATCAATAATATGTTATAATTATTAATAATCACTGCATGCTGAAAGCTCACGCTCCCTCTCTCTCTCTCTCTCTCTCTCTCTCTCTCTCTGTCGCGCGCGCGCAAACTTTCGACTTTTTTTGTCTCTCCTCGTTGACGTCTTCATTTGCTGGCCATGCACGGGCTCTTTCCCCGTTACGCAAAAAGCGATGAAACGCGAAAATTTCCGAAGCGATTGATTTACGGTCACGCGGCGCGCAGTAAAGGCGTGACAAAAATGAAGAAGCTTAATACACCGGTGCTTTTGTTACTCCGATTAACGCGGCGCCTTCTTACGTTTCCCTCCGAGATGTGGCCGCTTTTTCGCCGCGCTATGCACGCTTCACGTCTGCTTGTTTCCTCTCGTAAAAAACAATCAAGCGCAGCCACACCGTGCCGACTACCAAAAAAAAAACACACAGTAAACCTTGATTGTAACTGATGAGGGGTAGAAAATCGACCGAAACGTTTCTGGCAAAGGCAAAAAATAATAGATCTACCGTTGAGATTATATCTCAGAATTCTCATTCTCTCTCTTTCATTTTGCTCCGCTAGCTCACGTTTGAATTAACTATTTAATCTTTAGCACACACTCGCAACAGCAATAATTTATTAACGGCGTTTCGATAAATTTGACCATGCGAGTAAATGTTTATTATACTCGCGTATCAAGGCTATCAAGCGTGGCTATAGTTTACATGGGTGAATGATACGGTTGACGACCTTGCTATGATTATTTTACTCGATGGCTCTCTTTCGATGGTATGAGCGTAATTCCGGAATTATCAGAATTAGGATGAAAATTCTAGAATGCTTGGATACTGATATGTATTTCTTTAATACGAATAACCGACAAAAATCATCAACTCAATACACACATCCACATTTCACGGTCACCGTTTCCCCAATTCATTAATTATCTTGCATGGCTACCTGGCCTGGTTGGAATCATCGACCACAACTTCGTGAGCTGCGATGGTCCGCGGTCAAAAGAACTGGATACAAACTTACACAAGCATGCGGAATATACATTCGATACTTCCGTCATCGGTCGTAAATCTGTAATATATACATATATTCCTTGTTATAATTAGTACCTTTATATCAGTGCGTAATAAATTTTTATAATATTGTTTTCAATACTTAATTTTCCTCGCATCTATATATAGCGACTAAAATTTTTGTTTGTACATAAAACAACCTTGTTTGTAAATGTTGAAGTTAAGATTAATTTTATTTGAAAATTAATACGGAACTACAATTGCGTATAAAAAAATGACCGATTTAATCACATAACGACTATTTTAAATATTAACTCGTAATTACTAAGCAAATTAGCAATAACGCCAGTTATTAAGTCCTCCACCAACCAACATTGATAACATCTAATGATGAATATACAAGTAACGCCGTCGTCAAAAGAGAGATATCCGTTCATAATAATCTATTCTCCCTATCAAACCATCAACAAAACATAACTACTCATTAAGTACTCATATGCGCTGGCAGCAATTAAAATCTTCTATATGCGCGACTCCCGGAAATGCGTAAAGCAATTCTACGAGCATGTCAGATTACAAGTTAAAAGCGGAAGAAGAAGATGCGCCCTTGAACATATCGTCGAGCCTCTAATGTCCATATAGAATACTTTCATTTCATCGACACGATTCAAAGTATCATCCGACTTACAATTGGCTTTCAGAACGCATGAATTTCTAACAATAAAATTAGGAGCGAGCCGAGGTCTTAACGGGCGGTAGACGGCCGCAATTTTTACGCACGCTGTTTTCCTAGCGTGAAATTTTGTCACGGGCGCAACAACGAGAACATTCGGGATGGTCGACGCATGATATTGAAGCGATGTCGGGCCACTATTAGCCGGGTTTTATTGGTACACGGGCCAGCCGTGTGCCGGCTGACCTACGACCGCCAACAGTTAATCAATGCTTTTATGAGCATTCGCTTGGCAGTACACCATCGTTTCAAGCCGCGGTCCGTTCAGCCGAACCCACCCATCCACCCAACCGACCGACCGACCAACCAACCACCCATCCAGCCACCCAACGAGGGCGACACGCTTCCCATTCCCTCCCTCTCCCTCTCTCTTTTCTGCACGTGTATGTATGTCGCATGCTCTTCAAGCAGCTACCCGAAATTTACGCTTACCACCACCGAGACGCCTCTATCCGTTAAACGACCGAACGATTACGCCCGTCGACGTAATGTATTAGTTATAACGCGCGTGGATCGCCGATGAATCGAGTTCATTGCGCGGACATTGCGCGGCCGACGCCGGTCATATTCGGGTGCTTGAGGAAAAGTCGAAAATTTATTAACAGTAAATTCGCTCATATTTGAGCTAATGCTCGTCACACTCGCCCAAACGCCTAAACCGACCGGATAATTGACTTAGTTCGCGCGCTAATAAACAATTCGATATGCATTAGGTCATGTAATATAAATTACGCCGGGTCAATTTGATTAATGATACCTGCGCGATCGATGCGTCCAACGGAGATCACAGAGATTTCTGAAAATTATATGCTCTCGCATCGTCTTACAATCCGATAGAATTATAAACAGGGACGATCGAAAAGATTTGTGATTGAAATTGTCATGATGCACACGCGGCTGACAACCGCTTTCGGAAACTCTCTCCCCTTCGTTCTCTCTCTCTCTCTCTCTCTCTCTCTCTCTCTCTCTCTCTCTCTCTCTCTCTCTCTCTCTCTAGCCTATCTACCGCTATTTATTTCTCTCGTCGCTTTTAATTTCGTAGAGACAACATAGATGCGTATCAAGCGATGGTTCTCGCACGCGTACGCACTCACACGAGCGTCGCGCCGAATCCATTGTGCGCCGCGCTCCCGAAACGCATGTTTCGCGCCCGCTATCGCGATCGGATCTCGCTTGTTGAGTTTATTAATTGCGTTATGGGAAGCGCCCCGCGTCCACCACGGGCAAAATTGAAAAAAAAAACTCTCCTTCTCCACGTCTCGTTTCCTACACGCGTTTTCAGCCTCTTTAATTTGTTTCTCGGACGGTTATATGTATAATATACGGATCGTATATATATTTTAGGCGAGCGCGCGGATCGGGTGCAACCGGGATACGGCCGCGACGAGAGGCGAGAGCAGGAGGGGGAGGGGGACCGGCTCCAATCGTAAAACAATTATACAATTACCGCGCGGCCGTAATTAATTGCCGGCCGTTTCAACGTTTACCCCGACGAGCGCGCGAGAGAACGAGCGCGGCTGGCTGCAGGCGTGGACCCGCGCGAACGCGCCGCGGCATTAATTCATTAACGTTGCACCGTGAAACGTATTTGCCCGTAAAATTGATCGGCCGGCGTGTTCGCGATTATTTGCTTAAACAATTTCCGAACGTCGATCGACGCCGCCGCCGTATGACGTGATTTAACGATTTCCTTCTCTCGGCGTTGACGGCAATAACGTCCCCATTTTTCTCTCTGTCTCTCTCTCTCTCTCTCTCTCCCTCTCTCTCTCTCTCTCTCTCTCTCTCTCTCTCTCTCTCTCTGCATGTCCCCCGATGATAATATATCTGCGAAATAAGCGCGTCCCAACGGACACCCTTCAAAGCGCTATCGAAGAGCACAAAGAGAGTCCGCGCAAATAAACCAATGAATATTGTATGCGCGTTTATCGATCTTCCGGATGTTCACGGCGAGCGATGAATATCACGCAAGGATGGACGAAATAGTGCGAGATTATAATATTATTAATTGCGTTATGTTATTAATAATACTAAGTACTAATAATTAACGGAATGTGCCCGAGGATTAATGAATGATTAGATACGACGATGCGATGCGCAAAGCGGCGCGACGAGGTAAATCGAGAATGGCGGAGCAACTTCCTGGATCGGAATCCGGTATGAGGAATGCGAAGACACAGCGCGAGTATCATTTGCGTACGTAAAGGGATCGTACGATATCCCGGGCATCGGTGACCGCCACCGCAGGCCGCAACACAACGGTGCAGTCGCAGTTAATTTGCTCACTCCAAGTGTGTTTGATTCCCCTAATTAATTGATCGGTAGGGTCACCGTATGCCAGAGCGTATATACGGATGGCAGTAATCAAGCGCGTGGCCCACGCTACGTACGTCTATTTGCACGTACGTGCTCTATTTGGCATAACCCCACGCTCGACCGTCTGCGTTTATGCGTCTAGATACTTTCGACAAAAATCTCCATAAAAAATCAGAATATTCAGATTTACACGTTTTCACCGTACAAAATTAACACGAACCATCGCAATACAATTAACACGAACCATCGCAATACAATAGAAATTATATGAGCCTTCGGATTATAATTATTTTTTATAAGCTATATAAATGCTTTTATATATTTATTTTATAAGAGATAATTTTACATATATTTGTTTAGACGAAATAAGACTTACCGAGGTGTCCGTTTTCGTAATAATCGCCGTTGTCCATTCTGTGTTTCTTCAAGGAGTGTGAAGGATGATGGCCGGCCGCCGCGGCTAGGTGACTCGCCGCCAGACTCAGCCCAACGGAAGCTCGCTTTGGGGGTCTTCCTGGCCTGGAGCTGTACAGTGAGAGAGAGTTACTGTGGTTAGAGACACCTGTCATCGAGGTAATGTCTTACCCCGATCGTCGTGGTCGCGATATTCATCACGACCGATTATCTGCTGAAAGAATTAAGGAGGAAATATCAGCTCTTCGCGCGAAGCGAGGAAGTAAGTTTCTCGATTCATTAGTGCGATCGAGATCGTCCCGGCCGATTAGGTATCGCGAGAAATGAGAATACCGCAACTGCAAATTATCAATGATTATGAATCGAGCTGCGAACTGGAAACTGCTACGTGGCACGACACGTATGTAGAAAGGACTGCTTTAACGACCGCCTGCTGATCTTTCCTCTGTGAATAAGTCTTATTTGCAATACCTCGAGTGGCTCTCGAGTTCTGATTTCAAGATTGCTCGAGAGGCATCCCAGAAGAAGAGCCGCGCCGCCGCGCGAACCATTAAAGGAACACCCGGCTCACTAGCCGAGGAACCAATTTGAAAACCTTGATGGCTAATCTACGTAGATCGTGCGAACGTTTCGAGAGCGGACTCTTACATGACTAAGGGAAAATGAAAATCATCCATGAAAATAACACATGGCTTTCACTCTAAACACGTCATCGACTGACAAACAGATTTGTAAAATTAGATTTTACGCATTGGCTTTAACGCTTAGGATAAAATCACAGACGATTAAATATGTAGACATTAATAAAATGTGGGTGAATGAAATTACGTGAGAATCTTTTACTTTTAATACTTACTTGGTGAAATAGTTGCTTATATAATTATACAATAAAAAGTTTAATTGTAAAAGATTTTCATTGTATTTACAAGATGTATCTGTAATAATAGTTTTTATGAAATATTCCGCGATCCGTAACTATTCTCCAGAACAGCTTCAGAGTCGAGTCCCGTTTCGAGTGGTCGGCGTTTTCTTTTGATGAGCAACACTGGCACCTTCAGAGCTTTGTCGGCGGCGAAGCAGACGAGGAAGATCTCCGTTGAAACAATCTGTACGATAGTGGCGATGATACTGGTGCGCCCAGGGAGGGAGGTTCATTTTTCATAGGCGATAGGCGCCAGAGAGGCGCTCACGCATACGCCCGCACACACACGCGACGCATGCATCCACACCAACACCGCAACATTACGCACGAAATACACATCTACACATAACTGCCTTTTGCTTCAACAAGGGAATATCCGGGTCTTGTTACCTTTCTTTACTCTCGACGTAGCACCTAACTGTCCGCGAATGTTCTCAATCTTTTCAATCATTATGCATTTCCGTGCAAACGAACAAAATTTTGATTTGATCGTCTTTGATCGAATGGCACGTCGAAAATGATCGAGGCGCGTTTTTCTAGAGATTCGAAATCATTTTTCCAATTACGCGCCTAATTAACACGACCGTACATCATTCGCGGAACAGGATCGTTATGAAATAACGATGGCTGAGCACCACTAACCGGTAAGCGAGCAATCTCATAGTAGTCAAGACAGATTTGTAAATCTAATTTTTCATCCCGTCTTTCTGCCTTGCCCTCTCACTTTGCCTCTTCGTTGCCCAGAATTCTTCCTCATCTTCTACTCGGTATCTCACTCTCTTCTCTTCGTTTTCGGCCGTCCTCCTCCTCCTCCTGCCGCCCTCTCTCTCTCGCACTCCCTACGACGTTCTTTTTCGCCTTGCTACTTGTCTCTCGCCCTATCCCTTTTTCACTGCCGCCTCTCACGCACGCGGGATCCCCAGACGATTCTCAGACGGCCGGTTTATACGGCGTTGATCTCTTAAACCGCTTAGCTTCAGGTTACACCGAAAACACGAGCGCACTTTCTAGGCGCTTAGACCCCGCATAATGCGCATTTATTTGCGTGCCGCGCGATCAGCGAAATAAGACGAGGCGCCGGCCGGCGCGAGCAGCACGAGTTGAAACCTTTTTCTTGACGGTCAGAAAACGATCTAACGTGAACGAATTGAAACGATATACTTATCCGATGACTGCGACGTACTCGCAAGAAAAAAATTCACGCTTCGAAGTACCTGTTGATAAAGGTTGGAAGATATGGTCTGCACACGTAATATCCATTTGTTTTTCTCCACGAGTTTCCTCCCGTCGAGTCAGATATTTACGTAATATCGTCTGCATTATGCGGTGAAACAATAGCGGGGCAACGACAAGACGGGCGTGGACCAGACTGTTGGCCAAGGGATCGAGGAATCGCTAATAATCGCGCGTTGCGGCAATAACATGACCGCGCTACCGTTTGATTTTACGTTGCAGAAACTGATTCGCGATTTTTCGGGCCGAGCGAATATCAATTGACTTGACAACTTACGCCACGTCGATCGAGAATTAACTTTTATTACGAGATCAGAACGTTAACGAAATTGACATGTAAATAATGTAAAGAGAAAAAAAAATTTTTATAAAAGGTTCCTGTTTGAGGAACGTACGATCAGTTTGCTCGGATCAGCTTGTCCTTGATATTCCCGGATCGTAAATGATTATTAACAAAGCGGTTTAAATTCAATGCCGTTGCCAGAAGGTTCCAGATAATTACACGGGTTGCTTCCCTCCTCGGGACGTTGTCCTCCAAAACTGTCTCCGCGAAAGCGATCGTGGAAGTATTTACGAGTGCCCGACGTATCTCGCGCAAATTATGTACACACGAGTAGGCCGCAATTAGAGCGGCGTAATCGTAACGAACGATCGGAGATCGAAGACTTCGCGGTTTCTCGGCCCGTCCGTCCGACCGACTCTTGTCGCGTGATTTATACACGGCCGGAATAAGACAGACATCCGCCGCACTTAATTCACAAGCGAGTCGCGTCGAATATAGTTTTCGAGCGTCCGAAACGGTTAGACGGCTGGAAATTATCGCCCGAACGATCGTTTTGTACGTTATTCGCGGTGCGGTGCGATCGATCGATTAGATTCGGCCGCGCACACTTCTGTATTGTATTTGGCCGGGTTCTCATTCGGAATTGCGTGTGGGCATTAAGAGTTGCCGATGATCGGGCCAGGTGCTATGCCCCGATCCCGATCGTTCCCCGCCCTAATGATCGTTGCACCTCCGGTGGAGAGCCGGATCGCTCCGCGAGAGAAGGACAGACCGATCGACCGGTGAGATGGACGGGAAGAGGAAGAAAAGATCGGAGAAATACGCGGAGGAAGAAAGGGAAGCACGAAATGCGAGAGAGGTAAATGGGGGCAAGGGGAGAGAAAAAAAGCGGGAGAAAGAGAGAGAAAGAGATCTATCAACACGCGGCGCGACTCGCGAGGAATTACACGGCTTTCGTAAGCGATGGGGCGTTTAACGATCTATCGACTCCGAAAAGTTGTTCAAAAGTTCTTCCGACCGTTCGCTCGGCCGTGCGTATCCGGCGTAGACGTGCCGCGTGTTGCAGAGCGGGCAAAAAACGCGGCGCAACAAAACGCAGCGAGCGAGCCGATCGAATCGAATCGATCGAGTCGAATTCACGATTCGAATTCGTCGGAAAGGTGTCGGGGCGCAGGTGGAATTGCCCCGGACGGAATCCGCGAAATCGAGCGGAAAAAGAATGTAGCGACGATGAGCGGCGGTGCACGGTGGAAGGAACGCAGGATAGATCGAGCATGCATTTAACTGTAACGTGGAAGTGGTACTCGCTTAGATCGCCGATCTGATATTAGCCTTAAGTAGATGAGCGCGGTGTGATTTATAGCGCGGGTACCTTAATTGTCTTAATTATGCGGCAGCCGCTTCCGTGGAAAGCGCGGCACCGCTCCGCGCGCAATCGACCTCGATGTAATTTAACGTGAGCGTTTTCTCGCGATTCCTACCGCACCTGACAGCTCCTGCGCCCATTACGATAAACTCCGATGATAAACCAGCCATAATTCCCCATTAAAATCGATGCGCGCGAGAGGTCCCTCCATTGTGTGTCGCCCAAAACTTCCTTCATTCGGAAACAAATGGAACGGATATGAATATCGTTTCTCCCATACCGCGCGCAATTACGGCTATTAATTTATATTGCGTATTCGCCGCAGTAGGAAATAAGACAAGCGTGTACGCTTATTATTAGAAAACAGTCTGCGTTCTTCGCTCGCAAATTCATTTCATGGTACACGACAAATTGGATGGCGTTGGACGCGACGTTAATTAGTTTTCTCGAATCGCGTTACCATTGATGATATCGGCTTCCGCTATTTTGTGTTTTTTTTTTCCGTATATTTCCGTCGCTAAACTCGCTCGTTACTGGCGGAACGGTGATTACATTGTATCGCAAATATTTACCATTCATGTTTCGCGTTTCCGAGCGATAGATGGAAGTGGCAAGAGCGTGCCGGGCAGAAGGAGAGGAGAAGATGCGGGCTAGGTGCGTGGTGTGTCATGCGAGTGATATCGCGTGCGTGCCTGACCCTACCTACGTGTACGCCACATTAAATCGGTACACATCGCAGAATTCCTTACTCCTTCCCGTCGTCGATGTGTCTTGTCGACGTAACGGGAAGTCCGTGTCATTACCAGCGAAATCAAGATAAAAGCTCTGTCCCCCAGACACGAAAGAAGGATTTGCATTTCATCAAATGTCTCGGGGATCTGATTCTCGATGCGACGTGAAGTACTTGAAAAAAAAAATCGTATAATATATTATAATTTAATATAACACAGTTTATCGCGGTAACGATTAATAGCATTATGATTTAATAAGCGTATCTCTTGGCGTAACGAGCCTCGATCACGAATGCGATGGCATTTTGATGGATTCAACCGTCACGGCTGCCTGGTGCTCGCCAGAAAAGAGTTCGGACGAGCAGAACGGAACGGGAGAACGAACGAATGAGCGGGCAGGCGAGTAACGCGCGGGCGAGCGATCGTAAATTGTCAATTTCGAAGTCAATTTGGCCAGGCTTACCAATCGGCTGCCGGTTAATTTCAAGGTGAATTGTGTCCAATATGGGTATATTATTAATGGCCCGCCGAGGGATAGGGTGCACTTCGGACTTCGACGAGGGTTGCAACCCCGTTCTCGCGCATTGCCCAAATCTATCGCTCGGGGCTGCCGGTATGCTCTCGCATTCGGTATTCCGGATTAAATGCTCTCTGATGTTGCTGCAACGGCGGCGATTGCACCGCCGTCTCTCGTATATGGCTAACGTCTACGTCGCAAACTGCGGTGTACGGTGTTTCGAGGACGTTGTCCTTCGCGGGCACGAAATCGGCACAATTATATTTTTTTTTTCCGGCCATCTTTGTAGAACGATCGAGCACTATGATTATTTTTGCTTTTGTAGGTTTCTCTTGTGATTTTTTACCCCACTTGGACCGTCTAGGCTTTTTTTCTTTAAAAAAAATGTTTAAATATGTAGAAGAGTCAATCTTTCTCCCTATCTATCTCTCTATAAACTTCTGGACTTTCCACACCGGCACGCGATTTTATGAAACTACACTGTTTAACGTGTCCCCGCTGCCGGTTTCCTGTTTCCAGCCACAGCCGGAGCGCAAATATCGCGCCTTGTCTCTTGCGAGACTGGTTACAAAGCTACAAAGGGGCCACTATACCGAGGTCAAACACGACGCTATCTTTGAATTACGGCGCCGTTGCCTTATCGCATCCTAACCGCTACCGTCTTGCGCCGTCCAAATACTCCGAGGCGTCCTGAAAACAAGGGCCATCCGCGTTGGGTTATGGGAAAATAACCCGAGTAAACTACTCGAGGACTTGAGAGAGAGAAAGAGAGTCTCTTACGAGATCTTTGTTAGGCTTTACGAGTCGAATCTCCTTCGAACGTGCGAGCTGCAGCCGAGAATCAGTGAGACGAGGAGCCTCGAGCGGAGGATCGATGAGAGAGTTGCTTGCTCCTTTACGCTTACGCCACGTGACCTTACGCGTCACAAAAGCGCCGATTCAGTCATGGCTCATAGAGTTTCACCCCGGTTTTTTCGTACTGTTCCCCGTATTTGATCTATATTGCGGAGTCAGGTTTCGTGTGACCTTACATCTGGTTTCAAACGATACAGTCGTCGGATATTAAGAGCGTTTACATTCGGCTGGTAACCGAGGATCAGTGGTCGTCGACGATGTATTTATTAGGGGAGCCCAACTACGTAACTTTTATGACTGGTAGCTTTTAAAAATTACAATATATATAAATTTTCAATAATATCGGTGTTGATCGATATCGAAAGAATAAATTCGTAACGCAACGATTCACGTAAAAATTTATTTAAATTCTACTCGACTCATTTTTGAAATTTTTGAATACCTTTTTGCGCCAACTTGGAAGAGACGTAATTTCCTCGAAAAGATTATAATTTTGAGAACCGCTGCTATGCGGATATTATGATAGCCGGCACGACCGTTCTGTTCCCGAATTATCGTCTTTCGCGCGTTCTCCGGTTCTCTTCCGCGTGTCCCTGCCCTCGTTCTCCCCCCTGTCGGTTCCCCACGAGTCCTCTCTCTTTCTCTATCACTCTTTCTCTCTCCCTCTCTCTTAGCCTCTCGCGCTCTGTCTTTTTTTCGGAACTTGCGAGAGCACCGGCGAGAGCGTCCCCTCGTAAAGCCTCGTCGCGCGCAATTCCCGTCATAACAACGACTTCAATTTTCGTCAAAAGTCTTTCGCCGTTATCGTCGTCGCCGTCGATCCCCCCCCTCTTTCCACCTCTCCACCGACGCCTCCAACGGTCTGGTCCTTCGATTTGCCGCTTTATAAACCCGGTCGCTATGAAAATCGGCAGCCGCCAGTCACCGTCGCCGTCGCCGCTACCGTGCGATATTTTCCAAATTATAAATTTTTACGAGTGTCACGTGTAATACCTCGCCCTTCGATTTCGCGTGCCTATCTTTCCGTTTCTTTCCTTTCGCTCACTTCCCCCACGCGATACCGTTTAGTCAGATTGGATTTGTCCGATTTTGTGCATTGAGCAGGAAAAAGGTGAAGCAGGGAACGCGCGAGATACTTAAAGATAGATGTATTCCTCTATGTGTTCTTACATATTGCATCATTACGCGATATCGATATTGTATATTGTGGTATTATATCACGTTTGTAATTTCCAGTTTCGACTTAATGATAATCTGTCGTTTGATCGGGAAAAATCAATTGATTACAGACACGGCAGAACAATATTAACGAAGACTCGTTTGTAAGTCGGCCGTTGCGATCGCGGTCAGATAACGTAATGAAATATACCGCTATCAATCCTCCACGCTCGGCAATTACCATGCGAGTTAGCGTGAGCATTCAAATCCAAGAGTTTCCCAGGAAGACAAGTGAAAATAAGGAGGCGTTTGCGTATGATATAGTTCGCGGATCATTTTATGCATCCTTGTGCCGTTACACGGAAGAGGAATAACGAAGGAAGCTCCCCTCATGCCGGATTAAGAGAGAGAGAAAGAGAAAAAGAGCACTTTCTAATAACCACAATGTAACGCTGGGGTGCGTTACACAAAAGAAATCTTTTTCTCTCGGGCGGGGGATCGAGACTTATCTTAGTAATATTGGATTAAAACTTATGCCTCTCTCGGTCGCAATATGTTATTTTTATTGCTCGTAGCTTTGCATAATATTCGTTGGGGTGCGCGAGCGCCTTCTTCTCCCTCTCCTTTTCTCTCTCTCGCTCGTTCTCCATCTCTCGGGCTCTAATTTTAATTTTTATGTCGTACTGCGTCGGGGAACATTACGATTCCGACATGGCCTACTTATTTGCGTTTTAAGATCTCGCGGATGCTTCGTCAGTTGTATTTTCGGTAAAGAGGCGCGTGGCATGAATTAAAGAGATAATGCCTATTTTTTTCTTGTTTTAGGTTGACTAAGAGATAATTTTATTAAAAAATAAACAACAAATAATATAAAAAAAATATTTGAAATTACTGTTATATTATCGCATGAAATGTCGCAATAATTTTCGTTTCCGATGTTTTTTATGGGGTTTTTTTGGCATCTGGACGTTTTATATTTAGACTCGAGATATACACATATTACGTTTGCTCAGCGGAATTTGATTAATGTATATGTGTGTGATGTATATAAAAAAAATTGTGGGAAACCACAAACGCGTAGCGTGAGACCACCATCGGTGTTGACGTCGACACTAATAGCGACGAATACGGCTATATATCTATCTCCGAGAACTACGCATGGTCCGTAAACCAATTTCAATTTCGGGGCCCCTCGCACAAGTGTAAAATATTTCTATTACTGACCGACAAGCTGAAATACGCCGTTTTTCTTCAGACAACATCATTCCTGGGAATGACGAACGAAAGGCGGCCCTAAAATATAATTCATATCTGTATATGAAATTACGGAGATTTCGCCATCTACGAAATAAGGCAAGCTGATCGAAACGTGATTTCTACTTTGCGAGTAAATTACTTTTACTTCGAATTGCTTGCTCGTTGAGCGAGAATCTCTCCTTTAATATCGACACGACGAGGGACAGTTCTCTTCCTCTCTCAGAACGATTTCGGTGGCAAATCCACTCGGTGTGATCCACGAGACGACGATGACGACGACAACGACGGCGACCGCGATGTTATTCCTTCACGCACACGACACGTACTCGGCGTAATACCCGATAATACCTGTATTTGCACGTGGCGGGCGCGACAGACCTTACCCTGTGCGACGTGCGTTACAGCCGCGTAATCCCGGCAATCTCGAGGACGTGGCCCAGTCTTCGGCGGGAGTAATCCTGCCAATTTGGGCCGTGGATTATCCACGAAGGAGGCGGGCAACAACGCGGTTGCGTCCGCATTGCGAAACTTTGATTCGATTTCGACGCAATAACAATCGAAATCTTCGCGGCGTCGTCGCGAAGACGCGTCGGGACACAGAATTTAATTCCACCCCCCCCCCCCGCTTAATCCAGTCGATAAATATGGGTAAACATGTTACAAATCGTCACAGACTACTCCGCAACACGATTTCGAATGATCAGCGATAAAATCTCAATTTACCGACTAGCGACAATGCGTTCCGGATCAAAACTTGGATCTGAAACCACCTGGTTGTTAAATCGCCTCGTGAAGGATCGTGACATAGCTTAGAATAACGGAGAGACGGTGAGTACAGGCGGGAGGGGAGGCAGGCGAGGGGGTGAAGGTGTAAGTGCCAGAGAGGACGGTGCTTACTTCGAATAAAATATATCGGCTCGTAAAGCGACTGCGGTGGTCACCTTTTTGTCGGACGACTGGCGCGCGGCAGACCGGGTGTGAGTGGGACCGTGCGGGGGTGAGTGTATGTTGACGTAGGGTGAAAGGGAAAGGTGCGTCCTCTCTTTCTCTCTCTCTCTCTCTCTCTCTCTCTCTCTCTCTCTCTCTCTCTCTCTCTCTCTCTCCCACGGTGGGACCTTTCTGGGTCCCAGTGTCTCTCATTTCAATATTTCCACGATAAATCCACGATAAATCCGCGTTCGGGGCTTTTTTACGAGTCGCGACGGAATAAATAATAAAGCAGGCCCGCACGGCCGTAGCTCTCACACTAACGCGATGTGGCCACTACACCTTGTGCCCTTGCTGATTCCTCGTCTCTCCGGGGCCCTTTCACCCTCCCTCCGCGCTCCTTCCCTGCACTAGACTTTTATGACTGCTACAAGCATGTCCAAATGTCAGATCGAAGTAATAAGCGGAAGGGGGATAGTCAGCGCGAGAAGGAGAAAAAAAAAGGCATACCTACGTATACGTGATGCATAAACTCACGCCGACTTATGGCAGATTCGTACCGTTCCGTCCAATGTAGGATCTTTCCCCCGGGCCTGGCCGGTCCTCTTTCTTCTCTCATCCCGTTACTCGTGCGGCTTTATTAAGTCGTTAAATCGCGGAATCGTCGTCGACACCCGGTAACATTCCTCGCGCGAACGCATATTCGGGCGAGTAGTCGTCGCCCGGGATCGTTCCGTCCAATATGAGATAGTCCCCGATTATCATCGATTAACGATAGTAACGCGCACGTCTATTACCGTAGTATCGGTAGCCGCACATATCTTTCGACGATCCAACATTTGCGTAAGAGAGAAAACTGCGCGCGTCGACATAAAACTCTTCTTCCGCATGGAAATCGAGCGACGACTATTAGTACGCGCGCGCGCACAAAGCGCGGATATCCCGAGTGAATTATACGCGCGTTATCGCGTAACGCAATTGATTTTATTGCGCTGTAAAACGCACTCGCGAGCACTCGCGTTTTATGACGAAAAACTGCCTCCCTTCAGGACTTTCCGCGCCGCGTAGACGAGCTCGAGTCCGCTCGCGAGCCGCTTAATCGGCTTCGGCAGTGCGGCCCGAGTGCGCGGAATGCTCGCGGACTCGAGCGGTCTTCCGCGTTTAAACGCGATAATTAATAACGTAATTAAGTCGGGGCCCATAACTCAAAGGACGTCGCGCTCGCGAACCACTGGAGTAATTGGGGAATTATATTTTGTTTCCAAAGGGAGATCCCATCGGACGGAACGTCGAGAGGCTTCGCTGCCAGCACGCGCGCGGGCAAATTGTAATTAAATATCAAACGTTTGCAATTACCGCGCCGCACCTGCCCGCATTTCCTTTTCTCGTCGACTTCTCAGTGCATTAGTAATCACCCGGTTCCAAAGGGAGCGTTCTTCGACGATAAATTTCGTACTTGAATATCTGGAATCGATCGCGAGATATCTCTTCGGGAGGAGAAGTTGTTATCAGTAAAAGGTACGTGGTCGAATTACGAGAGTGTCGCTAACTCTCGACCAATACAGTAAAAACGATGTAATTATTATAGCGGAATCAGCTCCCAAATAAATAGCGTATTGTACAGT
Source organism: Tetramorium bicarinatum (assembly GCA_928718305.1). NCBI lineage: Eukaryota > Metazoa > Arthropoda > Insecta > Hymenoptera > Formicidae > Tetramorium > Tetramorium bicarinatum. Next base: position 15,722,071 of record OV788323.1, on the reverse strand, counting down.
AATTAAAAATACATGTGTGAAAGAAAATGAAGAGGGCAAAGACTCGAGATTCTCCGCGAACGTTTTTTCCGCGGCACAAAAGCATCGACGCGGATGCGCGCGCGATTGATTCGACGCCGCGGCGATGCGGAAACGAAGCGTCCTCCGTCCCGGGGAACGCGGTCCTGTTTCTTGCGCTGCCGCGTTCCTACCGTTTTCTCCTCTCTTATTAGCACGCGTCCGTCGCGAGAGGATTTGATTTACGGCGACATCGTGGCGGAACGCGAGCGTATGCGCGCGCGCGCGCGGGCGCGCCAGTCAGTCGGAGAGAAGCCGAGAGAGAGAGAGAGAGAGAGAGAGAGAGAGAGAGAACGCGCGCGTGGACGGTTGTCGGTTTGCGGTTGACCCATGCCGTACCACACTCCGATACCTCTGCGGTCGCAACCATGCCGACACACCGGGGCTACCACAGGGCCCGTAACAATGTCCGCGCGAGGTCTAAGAACCCCATGGTGGTCTCGACTCTCGTCGTTGAGGATGTCCCGGGCCTACTGTCATCGGCCGTAAACACGTGTAAGCAGATTCCCGAACTAACCGCGCACAGCCGAGGGCACCGTCCTGTTTGCTTATCTCGCTTTTGGTGTTAAACGCGCGCAGGTGTCGGTCTTATAACGACCGTTAGCGGACAACGTGCATTAAAATGTAAATTTTCCTTAAACTGTCACCCGCCAACCTGGGAAGTACTTCGACGCGCATCGGCGCGTTAACGAGAAGAGCGAGCGAGTCAAGTATCGACATATCGTACAATTCACATGCGTCACGTCGGCTGCAAAAAGAAAATCAGAAATAATGTTCAAACTTGTTATCGCGATATTAAAATTTACTCGCGCGTACGCAATGTCCCTGTGGTATAAAATTTCAGGGAAGACATTACCGGTAATTATAGCCGATTTCGTCCATCGGCGAATCGAACTGTGTGATCGAAACCGTCACGGCGATCGCCACATGTTTCATCGAGTGCGTTCGAGTGCGCGTAAAAATCGCGCTCGTGTTTACTCGCGTGCATATGTTTACGCGCACTGTTGGCGTTGCTGATTGTGTTACAGCTGATTTTGCAATAGCAGTATATTTGTTATTCTCAGAAGGCAACATACACCGGAAAATCTACAAACATATAAATTTTATAAGAGGTAAGAAGAATCTGATTAATTTTGAAATGTGCAGGAACTTGAAATAGACTCATTTGTATAAAAATAACGGTAATGCCTTTATTTTGGGATCATTTATGATGCGACGTTCGTGCTACGAAGAGCCTTTTCGCCCTCTCACAAAGAAGCCGAGCGTAAACCGATCGCTTTAAGAGCGATCGCTTGCGAGAGCGAGTTTCGCACCCCACTGGAGCAATCAGTCGCGAGAGATTAGCCGAGCGATTCGTCAGTCTCGTTATACAAATAATCATCGCCGTCATCCGTCGTGCAAGCGAGTTATTCGGATAAAGCGATCGAAACTTTCTGCCACCTATTCGGCGCCCTCGAGTTTCTTCACGTCTCGTCGATTCACTCGGCTGTGCCGATTTAGTCGGTTTCGATATTGAACTGGACGTTAATGTCGCCCACGCATACTTCGAGAAGGATTAAGATCGTTGACGGAAACGCGTGGAATAATATTGAATGAACTGTTCAATGATTAAGACGTGATTGCTTCTAAACATAAATCTTTTCTAAGAGAATTCTTCATCCATCTGTTTTTTATCTGAAATAAATAATTTATAATAATGTATCCCAGAATGTTAATTTTCTTATCATTGAGATATCGTTATTGGTTTCATTTCGAATAAATATATTATTCCATATGCAAGCGTGTGTCTCTTAATCTTCGTTTATCGTATCCTTATCGAAGCGTATATATCGCCCAATGATGTCATGTCGATCCCAAAGGGTTTAAGACTGGTAATGTTGTTATTACACTTATTGCTACAGCTATAGTTTCGATTCCCCGGCGTCATTTCACCGTTCGTTCGCGGGAGAAACAGCGAGAGGGAAGGCCGAAGAGAGAGTTGCTTTATCTTAATGCCGAAATCGAATCAGCTCGCGCGCATGGAATTAGAGATGGCATTATGGGGCTATCAGCGCATATGCACTCTGCATCGGCTGCAACCCCTGCCCTGGCTGGACCCGGTGCCGTGAGGCATGCCCTTCGTCACAATGCCGCCCGAGAAGGGCGAGAACAATGCGCCGACGTGGGGAAACACGAGAACACACATATCGGATGATATTACTCGACCCTCGAATCCGAGGCTCGGCCGAGAGACTTTCGTGTCCGCGAAATGCGCCGGCACGCACGCGGGAAAGTCGTTGTTTTCGGAAAAAGGGAAGAGTCGAGCACCAAGGACCGTTCCGCGGAAGTGAATTTCTCAAAGTAACGAATTAAAAATTTACCACGAATAAAAGACAGCGAACGAGGCGATCTTGTATTTTCGACGCGGAATTCGTCCTTCATCCCGTTATCCGATCCGGTTTTTCTCCACTCGAGCATCTCTGTCTATCGCTCTTTCATTCCACTCCCTCCCCTCCCTCTCTTTCTTTCTCTCTTTTTCCATCTATCTCTTTCTTTTTACATTTTTAGCCGCGCCGCTTCCTTATAAACTAATTTCCCGCCTCCCCAGGACGGACGGCGCCGAACAATTGAATTCTCTCTTTCCATTTACCTATCCGTTTGTATCAACATTTACATTTATATTTGAATAATGGGGAAAATAAAGAGGCCCAGCGCTGTCGACAGTTTCGCATCGGACGTGTTCAGGGTTCCTCGCTATTACATTTTTAAGCGTTCGCTTCCGAGCCCGCGGCGAGAGAGCTTATCCACCCCTAACAGCTCTTTTTCTCTGTGTTTCGTTTTCTCTCTCTCTCTCTCTCTCTCTCTCTCTCTCTATCTCTTCGTCTCTCTCTCTCTCTCTCTCTGTCTTTCAACTTAGAAAGATAGATGTATACAGGGATTTGCGAAAACGAGTAAAGAGAAACGCATGCCCTCACTGAAAGGTTACATCTCAAATACTCTGGAAATTCTATACGCGAATATTTGTCGGCCGGTCGATACGATGTATTAACATTTAGATAAAGCTTATGTTAATATTATTTCCTCCCACCGCGCGCTGCTCGGAGCACGACGCAGTTATCTCTTTGAGAAGTCGCGTCTTGTCTCCAGCGGGCGATTTCACGTAACGACATTGTTAAAGGCGGTCCCGCGAGAACGAAAAATTTCAGAAAACGCAACCGAGTCCCGCGATACGCCTCGGTATTAATCATGTGTGCGAATTATATGCGGTTTAATATGTTCCACAATATTAACACGCAGTACAAATAAGGGCGATAATTACTCGTAATAAAATAAACGGTTCGATTAAACGCGGTTGTTGTTAAATACGAGGAAATAGCGGAGCGCGCGGCACGTTTTGTTCGGCAAATTATATTTTGCGTTGAATTTAACGCGAGACGTGTCTCTTGCGGCATTGAATTATCAAGCAGGCCATAAGTTATTCAAATGCAATTCGCAAAGTACACAAATTATTATTAATGTACACGGATATTTTCACGCGTCACTTTGCGCGCCGTCGAACGAAATTCAAGAACATATCGGAATAACGCGCGGTTATAACGATATTTACATTACATGTATGTAATCCCGATATATGATTTTGATATTTGCAAATACCGTTCGTCATGAATCGCTGCAGCGGCGTAAATGCGCAGCGGTGGATTGAACGATAACAACATTCAAATAGAATTAAATTAATTGTATCCGAAAAGTAATTTCACGCGATTTGAATTATTCTCAATTTTAATAATTCTTGTTTGGCCAGTTGGAATCAAATAGAGTTGAACGATCGACGCGGATGACGAAGAGAAATTCGATCGTTTCATATAAAATTGATCGACTTGAGACTCGGCGGAAGAGATTCGCGATTCCGCGGCCGATTGTACGGCGATTTTGATCGCGCCGACTGCTATTAAACCACGGACAAAGTGTCGCGAACGCGGTACCCTTGGTGGCCGGTACCTCTCGCGAAGTACAGAGTATCGTGGGTCGTCTTTTATGGGCGAGGCGTGTCTCCGGCTCTCGCCGTGGCATTATGGGGAAACGTTAACTAGTGATTTACCGGCGTCATGTGTACGCGCGCGGATCTAAGGATCGTGGCCCGAGGCGAAACGATTTTAATGTCGTTTACTGCAGGCGTTATTCCGCGATATTGACAGTCGTGTTAAAACCTCGATATTACGACATACCGGCTCGCTCCTTAACGCGGCAAGAGCAGACGAAATTAAAAGCGTACCTCGTCTTTCAGCGCATTTGTGTGCGGACGACGCGATATTTATGCATGAAAGGAAGAAGAAAATATCGAAAAAAAAAAATAAGAGAAAAAATGGGGATGTGAAAGGAAGATCGATGTATCGCACGTTCGCCTTGAGTTACGTTCCGCGTTGCTAACGAATTCGTTTGGAAGTCTGAACGCTCGCCATGAAAACTTGGTCAATACTCTTTAGAAAATGGAATAATCGATCCATCTTAACTTCTTTTTTAACTGTCTTTAATTTTTTTAAACTTTTTAAAGGGCAGCAGATTGAAATAGTAATTTTTACAGCTTCTATTTAAAAGGAAAAAGCAAAGATAGTATTGTCTGATATTTTGATAATTTCTTGCGATGATTTCGCGACGCAAGCATTCTCTATAGAATTCGAGGGGGAGCGGTACGAGTAAACATCTGATAGAGATTTAACAAACGCGCGGCGGTTAGTAGCAACGTGTTAGGATAAAGGGTCTCCTGGTTTTACGAGGTAGCATATTTCTGGTACTGTTCTGCGCTTGCCCAGCCCACCCACGACGAGCGAGTATAGAGCATTCAAAATAGCATCCGAAATCATAACGGCCGATTGTCCATGCTCGGGCCAAGTTATGAAGCAGTAAACGCGTACTCTCCTTTCCCCCTGCATCCCATTCTATCTATCTCTCTCTCTTTGTCTCTCTTACGTTACTGTGGAGCCCGGTTCTGGTCGCTCGCTTCCGGCTTGCCCATATAGCCAGATTCCTTTATACGCACGTCGTTCAGTAGCTACACCCGTCTTATGGAATAATTTAGATGATTGCATGTATAGAGGGACGGACGCGTTTTACGACAAGGTTGCCGCTCCAACAATGTTCCATGATAACTCGTGTTTTGTCTACCTTTCTCTAAGAAGGGAAACTTGCGTTGCCGCGGCAAGAGATAACTGTGACGTGCAAAATCGCAAACCACACACACACACACACACACACACACACACACACACACACACATATACGTCTTATCCAATAAGGCAGAGTAATAATTAAAAAATGATAAATTCAACATAATTTATAGCAGTATCATAATCCTCACGTTTTTCATCCACCTTCCTCGCTCTCGAAACGTCGCTCCCACATGCAGTAGAGAAATGAATCCAATCCGTTACATACCTGGAAAAAAAAGAAAATGAGATCCATTAATTTTTTGCAGCTATCAACAAAATGAATTGGAGTAATCAGCAATTAGCGGTGCCTTTTCGCATTCGGCAGTAATGTTACGAGCCTACCGTGCGCGAAAACGTACAGCAGGGACAAAGGAGTTGCGGATAATTCGATTGTATTCGCGATTGATCGCGAGCACGAAGATAATTCGGGACTCAAGAGACAAAGACGCGGCACGGCGGGGTTGATTTGTGGAGCGCAATCTTTTCCTCGCCATGTGTCTAGCCGCTGCGATACGAGTCTTTCGTCGGCGAGAGGAGCTGCTGGTTGCGCGTGGTTGGATCGATAAATCAGGAAAGCATTAGGCGCCACTTCATATTGGATCCACGATCTCGCCGACCGCTCGCATCCCCTCCTGCCCACTCCTACACACCTTTTCGTTTTCTCGCTCACTCATTTAGCCTCTTTCTTTTTCTCGTTCTCTTTCGGTGTCGTACTCTTGTTCTCTCCTTTTCTCTTTACCGCCCGCGATACTCGGGGATTTATACGGGCAATATCGGGGCGGGATTAGCACGATCGGACGGACTCGAGTCATGCTCGTGGCCGATACCACGTGGCTATTAGTGTCAAAATAAAAATGTGGCCGCAATATATGGCGGGAACCGTAAGCCCTCTGTTATTGCTACAGCCGTGATGATAGAGAGACTCGGCCGCGTACTTCGCACCGTGGAGCGCGAGGGAGAGGAGGGATAAGGACAGGAAGAAACGGAGATGGACCAAAAAGAAGGAACGGAGAAAGAGCCTGGCGGAGAGAGAACCTGACGTGCAGAATGGGAACGTCGATCGTGCGTACGTATTTCGGTCGTCCTCTTCATCAAGCTGGTGCTCTCCTCTTCTCTCAGGTCTCATCTCTTTCCCCACCCCGCCTTTTTTATCGGCAAACTTTCAGAAAATAAAACGTCCCTGCGCCTTTCGTCATGGTCATTCCGCGAGTCGGCCGATAATCAGCATAAATCTCTGCGAGCTTTATAGAACACGTGATCTGACTTCTTTCGCACGGGAGCCACTCGTGATTCCACCTGAAAATTGCTTTCGTACCGCGCAAACGACGACACGTCGTCGCGGCGTAATCGAGCGTTCGTGTCGCGCGGGATTGACTCGATCACGAATTCTCCCGAGTGGAGAGTGGTTCCCGCGTTACGAGCGCACACACGTATATTTAAAACGACCAGCGAATCGGGGTTAACGACGACGGAGAATAGCGATGCGCGGTGTCGTGAAATCGCATCGCCGCTGCCGCCGCCGCCGTCGCCGTCGCCCTTGCCTCCTAAATAAAGTAACCCGTGGATCAGGGGCGGCTAGTGGCGATACCGAAGCGCACCGACGAGTAATAAAACGCCCTTTGCCTCGTCAGCTCAGCCGGAGGGGAGAGAGAGCCATAAAACTTAGAAACAATTGTCTTTTATCGTTTTGTTGTTATTTAATTTTCTCCCGGATTGGGCAGCGAGGGCCAATCGAGACGTCGAGCGCCGACACCTCCGGACCCCGGTCCTAAATAATTTACGAGCGCGCACCGTCCCTCCCGTCTCCCCTTTCTCTGTTGTCCACGGCGGACGCCCGGTAGATTTGCGGAAATCGTCCCGGCATAGTTATATCGCCCTGTCTACGTCTTCCCTGGTATTCTCGCCAAGAATTACGATCGGCCGGTCCCGGTCCACCCCTGGGCGAAACGTACGAGCTGAAATCCGAGCACGTTGCGACACCGCAAGCAAAACGCTGCTAAACTGCACGCCTTGCAGAATGAATCTCGCGAGAAAGTGAAAATTCAACCTCTCTCACGCACGTTCGAGTGACGGATGCATTTTTTTTTCGCGAGCAGTACTCCGAACGTCGTACATGAATCATCCGTTTAAAATGTCACTTCCGATTTCTGACTCACATCGCTCTTACGATAAACGATTCTTGATACGAACGAGTCTATAGAGAAAAAGTATTTGAATTGGCTCGCCGGTCGCAACGTCCCGATGTACAGAGCTCTATTTTTATATCCGTTCGTGCAGGAAGTTGGCTATGTGTAGAATGGGGGGACCGCCGTGTACGCGCGGAGCCCCCAATGAAAATAATTATTAACGTTAAGTGGACGTCGTTAGGCCAGGAGGAGACCGTCGGTGGCGCAGACCAAGAGTGGTTACATCGAATCAGCCGTACAGCCGGCCAGCTCCGAACGGTATGTGAATCTGCTCGTCTGTCAGAGGATGCGGATCCATTGACCGGACAACTAGATTTCATTGCGTAATACTGCGTACGGACGGGCGGCCGGAGCGCAGGCCACCTATGAAATTGCGTTCGTTTGTTTCGTTACACGAGAGAGTGGCATGACGTCGAGGCATTATTCTCTCGCGCCGTTCCGCTCGCAGAATTGATCAATCGCGTAGAAATTGAATCGTACGACATGCCAGGAGCAAGTGCATCTCGCCTTGCCGAGGAGAAAAACGCGTGGTAATTTTCGCCGAGTGAAATTCCACGCAAATTCCGAATTTCTCCGTCGTTGCGCGAGCTCGCCTCTCGATCGCCGACGTTGATGTTCCTATTGCCGGCATATTCCGTAATATATTTAATGATCATCTCTTTAACGTCCTTCACTTAAGGATCTCTAGACTATTTCTCCCGATCTCAATGTTTTACGAGTGCACGGTTGTAAAATCCACGAGAGATATATAATTCGCGAAAGAAAGCGCAGCGTTGCCGTACCAACGGAACGGTCGACCGTTCAATATCGCCTCTTTGCACGAGGCGATATAATGAATGAGTCCCATGAGGTGACGCACAGACAAACATTAAATGGAACATATAAGTAAACGGTTTATGTCCGGGTCCAGAGGTCCGGTCCTTCTTGCTCCTTCCTTACACATCCCCTACTCTATCGCTTTCACTCTCCGTAGCCGTCTTTCTCTCTCCGTTCACATTCGTAAGTTATGAATCGTAAACGCTAGATCAGCAATCTAGACGACTCTCACTACCGGGGAGGGGGAGGGTCAAAGCACATGATGTTAACACTTGATGATACTATTGACACTGTGATGGTAAATACTTGTGCGACCAAGTCCCGTCAGCGATCGCCTATACGACGTTATGATCGATCGACGGTCCTTAAAGGGAAACGGTTCATCGACCTTTCGATTCTCATGAATAATATCAAAGGACGCGAGAAAGAGATTACTGTCCGTATCTCATCTACTATTTCTTGTCTTTTTATCGAATGGTTCGAGAAAACGTGTAATAACCCAAAGGCTACGCTAACAAGATATAAAATACGTAATAGTGCGTTACTGCCAGAAGAATTAATTCTTGTAGCAGTAATAATACACGAAATGCTATCACAGAAATAACTCGTATAAATGTATAAGATGTACCTCGCTACAGGAGACTACACGAGCCGGAAATAATTCAACGAGATCGTTGAATCTGTCTTAATAACGATTAAATTAACATTATTAATTGGTATGACACAATGTACTCGGCTACTTACCCCCCGTGATTCCTCGGTATCTGTCTTCGCACGAACGTATCAAATTACCCGAGTACACGCGCGTTGATACTTCGCGAGGCTGCTTATTAACTCTCGTCGACGGCTAATTGTCGGTTTTGTTCTTTGTCGCGTGGGGAAGAAGATCCCTCTATAATAGCTAAGCCTACGTGTCTCTCTCCCTCTTTATACATCTCCCTTTCTGTCTTCATTTTTTCGCTACGGCAGACACTTAACTGCGTAAAGATGACTACAGCGAGCTTTTTTTACTAAGAAATTACGTCGTTATTTTTAGCAACGGCTGCTCCTCGTTAGAACGCATAACATGCGTCTTTGCGCTATTAAAATCATTATACGGCATTATATCCGGTTTCCACTATATCTATCAAGAATATATTACACCCCTATAAATCTGTGAGATATCAGATCTCATAATTGTCTCATAATTACAAGTTTGAAAAATCTAATTCATGAAACGCCATTGGCTCTGTCGCATAAATCGCCTTGTCGAGCAAAAGAGGCCGGATAACTTGATGCCTTATCGCCGCGTAAGATAGTTCAACAGGGCGCACCTGTCGTGCCGGATATCTGTGCCCGCTAACGGCGCTCCTTCTCGGAGGTAATGACACAGATCTCGCGCCCGGAAGCGTCGCCGAGAGTTGACACCTGCGGCTTGAGAACGAACTCGGGGCATGTCAGCTCTATATTTGAACGGAAACTGGCTCGGGATATCGCGGCACCGAGCTCCCAGTATTGTGTGAGAGGACGGCTTTGTAGTCTGGCAAAATAGACACACACGCGTGGCGCGCACGCAAGTCGCACGCACTCCGAGAGAGTCCACCGCGTTCTCCTCGGCATATAGCACACGTCTCGTTCCGCTCACCGTATATTCGTTGCTCGCCCACCTTCGATGGGCTATGCAAACGAGGCGGGATGGCGCCGGATCGCGAAGTTGTCGTGGAAATTAACAGCTGGAACATCCTGCGCGAAAGAAATGATGCTAGGATGACCGTGTATGTATGAAAACAGAAGGAAGAAGCTATTGAGGAAGACTCGCGTTACAGTCAAACACGCCGTTTTTAAAATATGATTCGGTGGTACCGGAGCACTTTACATAACTGGCGGTTAAAGGATTGACAAAAAATGCCCAAGTGGCACGTCGTACGCGCCGGTATACTCCAGCACGCGTATAAAACTTGTACGTTCTATTTATATATGTATATCCTTCGTAACTTTGAAGTACCGTATGGATGTCACGTCTGCTTTTCGTCCTCATTGAACGAGTAGAACGTGATCCTTTCTGGTGCTCGTATCAATTTGGAATCAAGTCGGCGCCACTCGAGACAACGACGACGACTGTCACTGGGCCCCGAAGGCGCAGAGGTCTTAACGATAAGAGGCCCCTTCAAAGGATCTTTAACGAGATTAAAGTCAGACTGCTCAGAAGTACGGAATCTATTTAAGATATCGTCTCAATTTTGTATATTTCTTTAATTCTAATTTTTATTAAAAAAATATATATATATATGAGATTTTTAAAAAAACCAAAAAATATACAGAAATTTCTTGAATTTTAAATTTAACATCTCACGAGAATAATAAGATTAAGAAATTAAAGCAAAGTGTGTCGAATGTGTGTATTATAATATCGAAATAATTAATTGAAAACTAATATAGGGGAAGAGAAACGAAAATCTAGAAAGACAAGTGGTTCCGTGCCGCTTGGCGGCGTTCAAGAAGCTCCTCGCCGTGTAAGCAGTTTCGCACGATAATTTCTCCCTCGTAAGAGAGGAAAAAAATGCATCGCCAGCGTAATCTCCCGCTGCCATCGGCTTGCACGTAATTCCGTATCATTCTTTCGACCGATGTAATTATCCCCGGACACGCGGTACCGTACGGTCGCATTCGTTATGCGCATGCGTTTATTATGCGTGCGGCGCGTTACCTGCGCTCTCTCGGCAGCGCGGCCGCGGGGATACCTGCGCGTGCAGGGTGTCGCAAATATTTCCGAGTTTGTTCGACAAGTATCGCATCTCGTCACGGTCGACAAAGCCGCAGCGACATGAGAACCGAATACGGGAAACGACGCGCGAGCGCGCGTCCGTGTCGGGCATAATACACACTCGTCGTGCGACAATGCGCTGCGTTGTTTCCGCGTCGTGTGCATACCCTCTTGTCTCTCCCTCCTTCTCTCTCTCTCTCTCTCTCACTCATTCACTCTTGTCTCTTGTGGCCCTCCTCGAGGGAGCCTCGAGTGCGTACACGCACGTAGAAGAGCCGTACTCCCGGATCGAGCTGCACGCCACGCACCAGCTCGCGTTACACGAAGCCGCCACGGAGGGTAACTTCTTGGAAAGTCGATCGACCGCACGCTCGAGAACGTGTATATTTTCTCTTCTACATCTCTCGGAGTATCGCCATACTGAAATCGCCAGGATTTGCACGAGCCTGGAATCTCGTCAACTTTGCGGAAAATCGATTCCTTCCGGTAGCGGATAATTCTATCGAACAATCTATATCCCCCGGAGAGACATGAATAAGGAATAAAGAGAGAGGGAGATGTAGACTTATTTTAAAAATTTCCTAAAAAAAATAATGTAATTTTAATTTCTAACCTCCGGAATCTTGATATCATTCGTTACTTAACGTTCGGCTTAATTGTACTGAATTGTAATTTATTTATTGTTGAACAAGCAAATCATGTCCGTCATTTCTTTCAGGCAATCGATACAAGTTGAGGGAAAGGCAGGCAGGCAGGCGGATGGCGAATAACAAGCGGCGTTAACACGATCGCGTTCATATCGCCGGAATTACAGGCGGCAATCGAAGCAGCATAAACTCGAGATGGACGTACATACGTACTATATACCGCCGGCGACGTGTACGTGTGTACACGCGTCGACTTACGTACACGTCCCGGGAGTATTACGTGGCACACAGAAGGGAAGAGGGAAGAGAAGACACGAGATTCCGCTCGTCTCGCGATACGATCCTCATCTCGGCGGGGCAAAGTGCCTCGAAGATCCTCACGAAGGGACTTAATCAACGATCCGAGTGTTTATGATTTTTGTTATTGGTGTCATATCTCGAGGTGACTCTCCCGAATCTCGCACTCATCTCCCTTCTCGTTTTCATCTCCCCCCTCTGCACATATCCATCCACGGTGCTTCTCGGTGCTCCTTGAGTAAATGCCCACCCGGATGAAGTCTGAAATTTAGGGTTCGTCGAAATTGCGCGGAAGGTGGACATAAAGGAGCAATGGTGTCGAATGGTTGACTTAAGCCGATGAGACAGTCTAGAACTGGTATTTTCGGTCATATCGCCAATGTAGTAATTATTAATGTAATTGGCGATTCGATATTTTTTTCTTTCATTACACTTGATGTATAATTATCGAATCATTTTCGATATAGAAATAAAATTTAAAGATGTCATGTCGTCAACTGTGAATACTTGACGTGTGTCAATTTGATTTTGATTATTTTCAAAGATTGTAAATACAGAGATTATATTTCATTCCCGAGGTCATTGCCACGTTTCTACATCGTAGTTTTCGTGGGAGAGAAATGGAAAGACGCGCGAGAGATCGAGTCTCGCGGAAGAGAATGTATTTAGAGGAGAAGAGGGACACGATGAAGCTTCGTCGAGTTGGCGATCGCGCGAATGGCTTGGCAAATAACTTCGTCTCTGTCTCACTGGTACTTTCCTTCGTCATCCTTCCGTCACGTCCGTCGTTCCTCTCTTTCCACTCATCGCAAAGCGAAACCATTTCTTTCTCTTCATCGTCTGCAAATTGCCTTGTCTCCTTTCGACTTGGTTTCCTACACCGTACACGCTCAGAATCATTGGATCGTGAATAACCGTTACATATGTTGTCCATTTCGTGTTCAAACAGTGCAGAAACTATATTGTACTCGTTTCACTAAAAGTATCCTATCTATCTTTATCATCGAATTTCACCCGCACACTACAAGAGCGATCTTTAATATAGTGTAATTTTATTGCGAAAAATCTCAAGTAAGGTATCAATCATTAGAAAAATTATTATTTAGTCTATTTCGTCTAAATATACAACTCTAAAATACCAAAGTTTCATCGCAAATTTATAAGCCACTCGTAACTTTCTAAAATCAGTTGGCAAATTAGACTTGAAAAAGCCCGAGAACAATTTTCACCGACAAAATATCGCGGATCGCATCGATTTTACCGGATATTGATTTACGCGTATTTACAATTTCACGGCAAAGTTGTCCTAAGAAAGGCCTTACCTAAGGGAGATCGAGACGTGAACGTACCCAACCGTCGTCGAGCGTAAAAGCGATACGATGTACATACAACCGTTCCACGCGCACGCCTACCATGAAGGAAGTACATCCTAGGAGTCGCGCGAGAGGCAGCAACGGCCGCGTGTTAATGTTGTTTCGCGAATGGCGTGCTGGTACTCGCATGTCGGATACTCTCCTCGACCTCTTTCCCTAACGATAGCCCACCCTCCCTCCATAATTCTTGCCGCGTAGCTACCTCCCCCGCGGCGATACGTCTAATATTTGCCTTCTCGGACAACCGACGTCTCTTGCCGGACGTTTACGAAGCGACGGCGAATCGAACCAGCCGCTCGTCATTTCTCGCTTTCAGCGAGCAATTGGTAGACGCAGTGCGTACGATCGCCTGAGGAGACGTTGTGCGTTTAGAAACTATCCTTCCGCCGATCTTCCGCAGTTGTGGCGCAACTCGTGATACGTCTTCCAGCGGGGCTTAATGAAACGCGTTTTACCCTAACTCGGATTCGCGCGCGTCCGACACGGCGCTGCCCTATCGGATGAGGCAAGGCGAGTCTTCACGGTTGCCCCTTGAACTCGTGACAGGGCACTCCAATCAGAGAATATCGTAATCTCCGGACTTTACATGCTTGCGGAACCCTTACGTAATTCACGTGTCTGATGAGAGCTCGGTTCGCGTGCGACAGAGAGAAAGACGGACGAAAAACACGAGAGAGAGAGAGAGAGAGAGAGAGAGAGAGAGAGAGAGAGAGCGAGACGAGCAGAGTGCGAGTCGCCGGTGAGAAGGGAGCACGAGGACTGCCCTTCGACCCCGCAAACGCCAACGTGTATAGCAGGGTAATTCCTACGAAAGTATGATTAATCGGCCACGCTCGACTCTCGTTTCTCCTTTTCGTTCTTTCTTTCTTTCTTTCGGGGCTCGTCCCTCCATCTCCACTTCCTCCGCTTGCCTTCTCCACTCGTGCACGAGACGGCGACCACGAAACCCACGGCACACCGGGTGTCCTTGCGGTCTCGGCCAATATACGAAAATTAATGCGGCCGATGCCGTCGACAAACGGGAATATACGCTCCGAGTAAATGAACCGAGCGGCCGAATGATCGGCGGTAACGTCAGCGCAAGTTTCCTCTTTAATCGGGGACAACATAAACCTCTCTCGGTAACCAGATGCGATTGGAGAAAGCACCATTGGCTGGTTAGTTGGATTGGCCGTTGGGTAATTTCTGCGCGATACATCGCGTAATAGAGCACGCTTCTAAAACGTATCTTGTATCTCGCGGAACTCCGAACGGATTCGAATCGAGCGTGTAGCTATCCCGGGCACGATCTCACAGGTAATTTCGTCGGCGCGAGAGGCGCGAGAAGAAGAGGAAGAAGCGGAATAAATTCGAAGGTCTCGGTGGTGTGTGGAGCCGCTTTCAAGGCGCCGAGCGTTTCCTCGGCACGTCGGTCGTGGCCGCGCTCGCCCGGTTCACGGGGTTGTTTCGGGGGCAAGCGAGGGCAAGGGGGGTCGTGCAGTTGCCACGCGGCCTGACTGACAACCTGACTTATGCAAATACAGCCTCGCTTCGCCGGGTAATCTGATCGTACGTACGTACATACGGACGTAGCGCCGAGCCTTTACTTCCCCGGATGGGATTTAAATTACTTGCGAGCCGCGCCGTTTTACGGTAATAATAATATAACGGCGACGACTTTATCGTCGAGCCTCGTCGCCCGGTTCGTTCCGTTTCCGATACGGGAATAAACGCGTCGACTGCGAAAGACTCACGTCGCGAGCGACGCTCGTGAGCCACTCGTTCGCGACGATGATTGAGGGATACCTAATTGCGGAAAACACACAATGCAAATGTCAAGTGAGAAGAAGAGAAATTGTTTCAGAGAGGGATTACTTCTTCGGACGTGTTTCCAAAACTAATTACTAAACTGACTATAGGTAAAAGCGAAAGTAAATACAATGAAGGGTGCAAGGTGAGAAGGGCGAAGGGACGAAAAGACGAAGCGCCGGCGGTGATGGCGGTGGTCGCTTCTATCTATCGGATCTGCACCTCTGCTGTACCGACGCTGCCCTCTTCCGCTGTATAATAATTACGGCTCTCTCGGTACATTGGCAGAGAGGGAAGAGAGACAGGAAACAACAGCGCGGCTCATCTCGTTTTTTTTTACAATTACATACAGCAGCTCGGCAGCGACGACGAAACGCCGGTAATTGCGAAAATTCTGCTTGGACAACAATAAAATCGGTATAATTAAAGCGCGGTAAAAATTTTAATATATTGCTCCTCGACGCCCGCTCTCTGTCGTTTTCATCGTTTTCCCAGTGGATTTTTATGACCATCGAGCTCGTCGCGAGGCGACTGCGTAATGACTATTCGGTATGGTAGAAGACATAAACAACAAATTACGTATATTTCGCGTAAACTACTCGCTCTTTGTCGTCTAATCAGTCAGTCGTAAAGAAGAATACCGCTTATCAGTCGCAACCGAGAATGCACAATAACTCATCTTGGCTATAGTCAGTGCGCGGTTAACATTAAAAGTTCTCAGATATGTTTTGCGGGAAGTGGTTTTCTCTTTCCATGGTTTTCCTCTCACTAACATTGGTTAAAAAATTAAAGGTATATTTTTCAGTTGCTCAAACGCAATACAAGTTAAATTTATGTTATTATACATCGATCATAATTAATGGTTCTCTTCTTCCTAAGAATTTGCGCCACGGGATCGCGTAACGAGAAATTGCAAGGGATAGCCGCTGCCGGACGTCTCCGATTATCGTGTCGCCAGTGTAGAGTCCCTCGCGCTAATCACAACCCCTTCACCGAATCTCCGGGGTAACTATCGGGTTCTTCGCGCCGAGTTCTCTCGATGAATCTCCAGTTAACTAACGCGACGGCAGGTAATTAATTGAAAGGGTCCTCCTGGACACTAGCTAGACCTGCCTCCACAAGTGGGCGAGCTCGGTGGGGTATGGGACGGTTCCGCGCTGGTCACCTCCGGCTAATCATAGACCACAGACATGTCGGACCCCTTGGCACCCGAGACTCCTCTTTCCTACCCTCCAATACCCCCTTCTCCTTTCTCGATCTCCGTTTACCCCTCGCCGAGCGCTACGTCTATCGCACATATAACCCATAAAAGGGCGTCTGATTGTAATTACTTTACTCAAGTGCGGTGATTAAAATACTCCGGTGACTTCCATGTCCGACGAGCCCCTTTTCGCTCCGCGATAATCCCGGGCTCGCTTACGCTTCTTTGCTCCTGGTCCGCGGTGGATACTCGTCACCGTCCAAAGATTCGCGATGACGTGTTTTCGCGATGGTCCTTTCGCACCGCGAAAGGATTTTACAACGGACGCGCACAGTAGATGTCAAACGGAGTCGACGATGCGTTAGACGAACATCGTCTTTTATGCAAAAGAAACGGTCCCACACGCGGGTGTGCAAAAAGTTCCAGATAGAGCGAGACAGACGGGACAAACAAAGAGAGAGGAAATTCTCCATTAATTACGCATCGGGTTTATCGATCACGTGCACCGTCGTCTTCCGCCGACGTGTCTTGGAAGGCGATATTCAAACATGTCAGAACACATTGCGCGATCCGACGAGCGCATCCGTATATTCCCGTCGAATTTCCGCTGATTATTCCCTTCTCCACGCCCGACGTTGAAACGTGAGGTGAGAGAGAGAGAGAGAGAGAGAGAGAAGAAAGAGAGAGGACGGGAGAGAGCACGGGGTGTGATGAAGAAGTGGGAGAGGCAGACAGGGAGAAAGAGAGAAAATAATGGCGAAAGCCGAGCGGAGCGTTTTCTCCCTGACAGAGACTTTTCATCGGCTCTACAACTCTCTGACAGCTTATTCCGTTGTTCCCGCCCCAAACTGCCAATTGCCAAATGCCACTGCGCATTGAATTCGAACAATCATTCTGACGGCACTGGAAAAAGTTCCATGCTCGCTGTCAGCACGCCGGATTAACGCGCCCGCCCCGTAATTCTCTCGTGTCGCGATGAAAATCGTTCGATCGAATCCATTTTCCGGGAGTTGTAAAGTGGCAAAACCGCGCGAGATTCTCGGCGTTGCCTTTTTCTCCCGCCGTTCGCAATCTCGCATTCTCCGCGATTAATTCCGCGACATTATTGTTTCGTATTTCGATGTCCACCAAACGTTATGACGAAATGAGACGCGGCTCCTCCGTCACGTGCCGTTATCGCGGCAGCTCGTCGACCGTAGCCGTGATTTCGGGATTCGCCGAGAATGCGGCGCGAAGGTTCCCGGTCAACGTTGAACGGTCGAGGTGCAGAAATTAATGGATCCCTCGCACCGAGCCTGCAGGCGCGAGGCAATTCGAGTCGAGGTGCAGGCTATCGATCCTCCACCTCCCGTCGACCTTCCTTCCATCTTTGCTCCCTCGCTCTATCTTCCCAACATTCGTCCCCTCTCCCGCTCTCCCTCTCTCATTGACTCTACCTTCTGAACCCGAACGTCTCGCCCCGAAGACACGCCGCGTTGTTTTCCGTACCGATACACGCGCACGCCCGCACATATCTATGTATGTACATACACACACGTGGCGCGGGGAATCGCGGCCCAGGCAAGAAACAACCAACGGCAGGTGCGATTATCGCGCGAAAGCGCGCGTGCAACGCGCCGAAATGTCATTCCCGTGTCTTTACGCGTGTACCGGTGCGAGCCGCTCGAGCGTCGTTAACGACCGGCCATGCACGCATGCACGCGCGCAACTGTTTGTACAGTGAACAGACATGTGCGTAAATCTATTCACCAAGTGGCTACCAATTTGCGGACCAGCTCGTTGCTTCGAATGCATCATAAATACATTTTATTGATGTTTTATTAATTGATAAAGATGAGATATCAAATCCTAACGCGATTTCTTAATTGAATGAAAATGACCTGCACTCGCGCTGGAAGGAAGAGTGCTCTCTCTCTCTCTCTCTCTCTCTCTTCGTCGACGCCGACGCAACGAAACAGAAGTCGCTCGAATGCTTTTAGCGGCATGCATTATTTCTGAACGCGCGCGTGTCAATTGGCCTCTTCCATTTGCCGCGGCGCCGCGGCATCTGGGGCCCCCGAATACGCCCCGATAAAAATTATGTCCCGCTAAGGAACAAGCTCCCGTCAGCCGGCATCGTCTGCGTCCTACAACGCCAGACGCAGCTGCGCTCGCACTCAGGACGAGTGGCGTCTGCATATCTCGGACGAGCACGTACGCGTGCGGTGCGTACCGAGAGATAGAAGTGCGCGCGTAACGACTATCACGTAGCGGCAATATCGCAGCGTGATGTTACCACTGATTGTGGCCAGCGAATCTCGATCGAGAAGAGATTTTTGCTGAATCGAGTTAGATTTCTCTAGAAGAAACGATCGTACTTTATTCCATCGATTTCGCGAATCTTGGAATTCTTTTAACGAATCGAAAATTGGTAAAAAAAATCATTTGCAAAATTGTTATTTGTAGTTAAATTTGAATTGTAGACTGTGCACTTGGATACTATCGACAAGTGAAACAATGAGGAATAGTGCGGCTTTCAAGGACAAGAATTAATAACACGATGTGTGAAGTACGTGCAAACATAATATCATATCAAATTGTCCAGTCGGGAAAAGAAAGCAATGTGAACCCGTCCAGGTGCGAATATCCGTGAAGCGGACCTTATCATTGGTTACTCGCTCGATCCGAATCAATCACCCAACAAATGATTCTAAAACAAACACTCGAAAGCGCTCGTTATCGAATGTTAGTCCAATGAACCGAAATGGCAAGATTAAATGCCCATTAACCGTAACGAAACGTTATGGTTAATGAACCGAATCAAAATGTACGTGAAATGTTATGCCGTCGAAATTGGACGAATACATATAGCGTGAAACGAAGGGGAAAAAAAAGAGGACCAAAGATAAAACACCGCCATGAAGGCTCTCAATATAGCGCTGGTTTGTGTAGCGCACAACAGTAGCAATAACAATCGCCCGCGGTTACGTATTTAATCTCGTGATAATCATAAATTATTAGAGGTGTATACATGGCGCAATATATAATTGTTACCACTTCGACAAGACTGAATAGCGTATACTCAGTCATAATTGATACACTCTATAAACGATACGCGGCAATCAATTATATATCGTGCAACGACTAATTATTACTGAACTTACATTGTCGATTTCTTATTTCGCTATAACGTTAATTTCTCATCGTCACGAAGGACACGAAGGCGCCACCCGGACACCTTGCCGAGAGGCGGGATGTTTTAGCTCGACGCAAAATAAAATGAGCAATTAAATTGAATGAGAGTCTTAATCGTGGGCACGAAAATTGCGTAACGACATTCGGCGTTTCCCAAAGGGTTTCCAGCCTATTTCTCCGGCATTTCATCGGCTCACTTGTTATTTTAACGGGTGCAGAAGTGCCGGACGCCTATCGGTAGGTGGTGAATTAATACCGACCGCTAAATGCGCCGTGTGAACGGATCAGGTGTTCGGTAAGCGTGTCGTCCCGCGCGTTATAAAGTGACGCATCCGTTGTGCTCTAAGTCGGCTCCGCGCTCGCCTTTCGAGACCCCTCCAATCGTCTCGGAGTCTTAATGAATTACATGATTAGGCGGTTTCATCGACGGCAATTTAACGATATAACTTGATTTTCAGATCGAAAGATCCGGACGTCCGGAGCGAGCGCAATAGAAAGGAAATCTTACAACTCGTCGCCCTTCACTTCCTACCAGCGTAAAAACGATTAAGTGCCATATTGATTTTAAGCGGTATAAAATCGCGAGCAAACTACATAGAAGTTGAAGAAACTCGCAATTCGAGTGGGAGAACAAACTTCTGTTCGAGTAAGCCACGCGATGCATTTTTAATCGTCGTTACCGTAAGGCGCATCGAGTACCGTTGATTAATCGACAGCACGTTCGAGATTTTAATTAATTCCCAAGAGAGAGAGAGAGAGAGAGAGAGAGAGAGAGAGAGAGAGAGAGACAATCGACTCTCTCGTAAAGAAATTGCTTTGCCCTACCGCAGAAGCAATCGGTAAACGAACCCTCGATTCCCGAAGGAACTTGACGTATCCCGCCTGTTCGTACATGCTCCATCGAGTATCCGGCATTCTTCGAGTTCCTCTCAAGTCCGTCCTTTATCCTTGAGAAGATCCAATCGCCGTCTTTACATTGCATCGTGATCGAATCGGCACGAAAACCACTTTCGTTGCATTAGAGGAAAAAAGTGCTTGATAATTCTGGCATAAACGATCAAGACTGAGAAATGAAAAAATGCAGCTCTCTATCCAGATCTCAGTCACGATTGTGTTGTAACGCAAAGAGAAAGACAATGAGATAAGATTACCGCTAAGCGATATCGGAGAAATCGGATTCTAACTGAAATTTATATATTCTAGTAAATTGTGCGCTGTACTGAGCAATCTCCTGCACAGACTGTTCTTCAATTCGATTTTAATAGCGCTCGTGCGCGGCTCGGAATTTAGAAATCGTCGATTATCTTACGATAATACGCGCCGCACCGCAATAATTCATTTTTTCACATCGGCAGCGCGTAATACGAAGAGAAATTCGTCGAAATGAATTTATCGATTTCCGAATTAATTTCTCGCTCGCTATCTCCCGACCCTCGGCTTTCGCCGGAGAAGACCGGGGGGGAGGAGGGAGGATAGGTCGGGCGAAAGGGCGGTGGAGGTGGAAAAGTATTCCCGGGAAATATTTCCGTTTTTACGTAGCACGAGCAACGCGAGGGGCGAATATAGAAACGGAGATGGGATGGGAGTTCTGATTTCATTAGGCTCTGTGTTATGCGATTAATTAAGTCGCGAGCTTCGAGGAAAAATAAGAGGTAGAGCGCGGATAGGACTCTCTCTCTCTCTCTCTCTCTCTCTCTCTCTCTCTCTCTCTCTTTCTTTCTTCGATTTTTTACACCGTGCTCATCCCCTTCGTGTTTTACCTCGTTGATAAAGAAAGATGGAAAGATAGCGCATAAAGGAGGGAAAGAAAAATGAACTCAAGACATTTCTCGCCGAGGGATGGGTGTTATTAGTTGTCCTGGAGAAACTTTCTCGACCTGCCAAACGAATTATCGCATAGATACTAGAATCCGATTCTTTAACCGTCTCTAACTAGCTCTATCTTCCTTTCTGGGCAGATACTTTCCTTTATACGTTAAATACACATGGAAAATATGAATTGCGGGTTTATTTTTCGCTCAAAAATGACACGTAAACTATTTTAAATAGTTAATAAAAGAATCGTGCGCGTTTTCGCGAAATCGAGTACGGCGATTGCCAAAATATACCTGATAGACGTTTGATTTTGCATGTTTCAAGAAGGTCATCGCAACACCAATCTGCTCGCCTCCGTCCCTTGCTCCTCTCCCTCTCTCGCGCTCTCCCTCTATCCTTCTCTCTGCTGGATGACTACTTTCGAGCCCCGGAAAATTCCGTCGTAACAATGTGACACCGGCGTTCGCAACGGCGCGCGATATTAACGACGCGCGGCCGTATTCGCTTTGTGAAGCGAACTATAACTGAATTTGGCCCCGTCATTTTATGCATCAGACTCGCCATGCCCGTATAACTGAATTCGATGGGTAACGCAATTACACATCTTTGCCCGCGCGCCGCGCAGATATACGCCGCGCTCCGCTTCGATACGTGTGTGCGGACCACACCTACGCGGGTACCATTAATTATTATACGTGCGTATAGCGACGTGTGTCAACGATACGCCGGTACAGTCAGTCCCGACGACGGAAGTGACGCGGCGGATCTCCGCGTGGAACCGTCAGCTCGCTGAGCGCTTCCAAGAAATCGCCAGCTGTAATTAAACTCCATTTGCAAATGTCTCGGAAATTGCCGAAAAACGCGCTTGCCTTTTTATTACTTTCCGATCTCCGCCCCGGCGTTGGATTACTTAAACGAGATGATAAATCATCGACGTCATTTTTATCAATTTACGATATCATCGACGCGAGCTGCACATGGCGCGCGAGCAACACATGTAGGAAATTGTAGGAAAATTCAGACAGGATTGTTGCGAGTACGGCGACAAGGAAGGGGAAACGAGGCATCGGACGGCAGAGAGTGCCGCTCGGTATAATGTCGGAGCGTAGTGGTTCGCTATATATAGACACGTAGATATAACGCTCGACAGCACTCAATCAGAAGTCATAATACATTTACCACGACCTAATGAAGACTTGATGAAAGGCTACCGCTGGGACGGAGCCAGTGGTTCTCTGAGAGGGCGAAAGAGAAAGAGAGAGGCAGAGAGTGCGGACGAATCGATCACGTGTAGTTGACCGTGAAAGACACAGAGTGTGATATGAGATTAATTTTTCATTGTGCGTAAAATATTTTCGAGATGAACATACCTACGCAAAGTGAGACCAAAAGAGGCACTTTTATCAAACGTACGGCGAAGGTATTAGCGTCGAGTGGCAAACAGACTTTCGGAAAAAGAACACGGAAGGCATGTCTTTTCATGAAAAAGCGGTATGGATCGCTATACGCGAAAGATCCACACTGCCCTTTCCCAGTTTCTTCGTTCCGTCCGGCAAACGTAATCCTCGGAAATTAAAAATTCCCGCTTTTTCAAACCGTCTAAGGCGAGCGAAGGGACTGGCAGAGCGTGCGTTGCCTCGTGGACACTCGACTGGACGCGGCTCCATTTACAGAAACTCCATCAAAGGGATTGTAGTATTACGGTTTAGAGTTTCGGTGCGCCTAGCAAGACGACCGTCCTTCCTCTCTTTTCTCCCCTCTGTCTCTCCCTCTCTTTCTCTCTCGGCGATCGAGGGTAAAGTAGCTGCGAGTGTACAGTGACTTTGCCGGACGCGAAATGCAGCGTACGCCATGTCTCCGCGGTAAATGAGTATTTGCCTTGTGAATAAATAAAATGCATTACAAAGTTTCCGCAGAGAGAGAGAGAGAGAGAGAGAGAGAGAGAGAGAGCTGCGGAAAGAAGGTAAAATGAAGACGAGAGATGGGAAAACTGCATAGGTGAAAAGTTTGTTTAGAATCTGAAGTAAGATTTATAATCAACCCGAGAAGATGATTAATATTTAACATTAACATCCATTTACCGAGTTTTACTTCCACGCGAAATTCCAGGGGGATCGGAGGGCGAAAGGGTGGGGACTGAATGCAGGGCAGGGAGCAACATCTAAGACAATGAGATACGGGCCTTTGGAGTAATCCTCCGGCCTTTCTTGGCGTATCGACATTAATTCCCTTGCCCCCAGCTTTTAACCGGAACAGACGCACCCTATAATAGGCAAGTTGGAATCCAATCTGCAAGTTTGCAAATTCGATTCGGCTGTCTTCCAGACAGCGAGAAGAGAGCGCCGAACGAGAGCGGAGTTGCGCGAGATGCGCCTCTCGACCGTGAAGCTTACGACGCGCGTGCGGTAATCGATGCGCGATGTCTGGCGATATCTTTGGTGCTAGATTACAGCGCAAGATAACCACGCGACCGCGTTACTCTACTCTAGGATCACAGCTTGCCGATACCGACATCGAAGTCGCGTCGGTCGCAATTTTCGGAGAAAGCTCTTTAAAAAAAGTTTCTTTTGACATCGCGTCATTATCTTTATTAATACAAATATTAATTTGTTTTCGCGATCTTTAGACGTACAACCATATATATAATTTTATGAGTTTATGAAAAATTGTTTCCGAAAAAAAAAAATAAAACTGTTATTCTGAATTCTTATGAAACACGAAATTATATAAGAGAGCATTATAGAACGATTTGAATAAAAAAAAAAGCAACAGTTATGTATTTACTTCCGCGGACTTGGTGAACATTCGAAGAACACCGCGTATACACGCGCATTGCACGAGTTAGTATTCTCGGCGGAGTCGTGTATTATTCAAATTAGATTCCTCCGGTTGAGCGGCGTCGTAAGGCTTGATATAAAGCCCAAATAATTCTCCGTGAGGTGAGGTGGCGCGATGTAAGTACAAGCGGCGCCGTCAGGGGAATCCCCGAGTCCACCGGCAGGGCGGGAAGGGCTCATATAACGAACGATATATATCAACATCAGCAGCGCGGGCCGTCAACCGGGAAAAGTTCTCGCGGAGATAGCAACGTTGAGAGTTGACTCTCTTGTCGCACCTTCATATATACAGTTATCTCTCGCACATTGATCTTGATTACTCGTCGAGTTAATAAAGACCTTCGAAACGAGGCGAGTCGCTCTAGGCCGTTATATCGCGTTTGCACGACGCCAGCGGAGAGATAAATCAAGTAGCAGCTCACGTGTTCATCTTTTCTTCAAAAGATAAGAGAAAAGGCAAGACGCGGACTCACTATTTCAGCAACTTTGCTACTGGCTACGTATTCTCTTTTCCGCGAGCGCTTTCTTTCTGTAAAACTTTCAGCAATTAAAGGGTTAATGCGAATGGCGACATCGTTCAACTCGGTAAAAGCCGCGAATCTTATTGGAACTTTGTAAATTTCTCAGAGACGGCACCCTCGCGGCAAAGTACGCCGCGAAAGCAGAGAAACGGAGAGCACCCCGCCCTTGCGTTCGCATAAACGCAATAATTCGGAGTGGCGGTTCGTAAGGGTCGAGAAGGAAGGAGTTGCCAGGGTGGCTGGCATGCGCGTAAATGTAGTTATAAATAAATCTAGAGGCTCTTAATGTTTGCCATGCTCGCGGAAGCGGCGGTGGAGCGTGGCGAAGGAGAAATTCGGGGCAAAGAAGAGGCCAAGGCGGAAGGGGCGGGGCGCAAGAGGGGTGGACGGGGGCGAGGACCTAAAGGGTGGAACGCGAAGGGTTGAACTCGTGTACGTGGCTCCTTCGGCTCGCTTGTAAAGTACTCCGGATCCTCGCTGTACGACGCGGACTGTGTTTTGACTCATCGCCAGGATACCTATCTCACTCGTGGCGTAAAAAATTAGGCGGCTGTCGTCGGAAATAAACACATCGCGAGGATCAATGTTGCTCGCTTCCTCGCGGCGCGAATTAATGACTATCGCGGATGTTAGGCGCGGGTAAGCTGAAATTAGCGGTCTTCGCCTTCTACGTGCATACAATTAAAAGAACGCTCGTGTGCACGCAGCCGCGGCTGCTCGTGCCCTCGTCCGTCCGATTGTCGGCCGAGTCTTTTAATTTCTTTTCCTGCGTGGCCGCCGACGATCTCGCTCGGATAAGAGCACGGTGCATCGCGGCGCATTCGCACGGTAGGTGAGGAACTCGTTATTTCGCACGCTCTTAGAAACAGAGTTGGATCATTCCGTAAAGAATGTAGCCTTGCGAGAATAAACGAACCTTCTCGGACATTTCGCTCGGCGAGACAAATAGTTCAACAGAGACACGTATATTTCCGTTTCTCGAGCGATCTTTATAAATAAGTTGGTCACAACGAAGCTAATATGTGATTTCACAAAATTTCAGGACTATTTTTTTCCGAAGAAGAAGCGAGAGAAAAACAAAATTCGGGGGTCGAGATAAAAATAAGCTCTCAATTTGCCGCTAATTTCGTAGCCATTTGTCGCGATAAGTTCTCGCTGTCGGATCCCGTGCTACCTATTCTCCGTCGCCTTCCCGATAGTCGCACAACAAAGGGCGCCCCAGTGAAATGAGTCGCGAAATTGTTCCGGTGGAATTTATCAATTTTCTTTGAAGGGATTCTAATTGTACTAATTTGTTGGTCTCGAAGAAGGGTACACCCGCCGGCTTCGCGGATCCGCCGCCATCGAGGGGGAAACGATACGACGGAATCCGATCGTTTAATCTCCAAGATCGCTCTCTTTCCAGTCCGTCCCCCTCCTCCTCTCTGAAAGCGCGAGAGACGCTCGTGTACACGCTCATGTACGATATCCCAAGACGCATCTCTCCTCACCTTCAGCCCTCGGCGGAATGCTGATTCAGTCTACCGTGAATGAAATGGGTTTGCCGGTTTCATCTTCGAAATCATCGATCTCCGATCTTCTCCTCGAAGAGCTACCGACTTTCCACTCGAAGGAAACTTCGTCCCGCGTTAAACGCGGCCGGACGCGGATACGCAGCAGGTCGAGAAAAATAAATCGTATAATTAATTTTACCGAGCGAACCTTCGCGCGTTTTAATTAATATCGATCGCCGGAGATTGAATAAAAAAGAGGCGCGACGTAAAATTTTCATTTAGATTGTCTACGAGTCAAGTTCGATATTACCGGAATGACAGCGTGGCAATTCGAGATCTTCCGATCCGGACATTCTCAAGCCACACAAGCGCGAAGCTATATTAGAAAACGTGCGTGAGAGTGCGCGAATTAGATGCTACATTCATAAGCCTGTATATAATCTCGCGCTGTTTTTAATTGATGCACTCTGCGTTTCTGTGCCAGTGGCGAGGCCGTGCCTACTCCGCCTACATCGAGGATATTCATGTGGTAATGTTACGAATTTATCGCGTCTTATTATCTATACGAACTCACTGGAGCTCATGCTCGCCTCGTCTTTGCTCCCTCTCTCTCTCTCTCTCTCTATCCCTCTTACGGATCATCGATCTCCTTCTCGGGTTCGTCCGCCTTCGCTCTTTCCTCGGTTAAAGACACCGTCTTTATCTCTCTTCGTCAATGATATGACGCGTGTTATATATTCGTCAAGAAGTCATTTATGTTATGTTTATCGTTTACGTTTTATGTCCGCGCTTGTACACAAGCTCTGCTCGTGCATCCTTCGCGATATAAAAGATACGCCGAATATGTCATTACAATTTCCCGTCGCTTGCTCACTGTCATCTTTCTCACTTTAGAATTTTTCTTCTCGTTAATAATGCGAAAGACGAGAAAGAGCGAGGAGAGAAAAACTCACAGGACTTGGCGAGGTTGACGCGAGGCGAGATAAGTAGAACTCGGCCGTAATTAGCGTTACTTTTGCCAGGTTAATTACGAAGAGGATTCCGCCTGCGGCGTGCTCCGGGGAAGGTGAGGAGAGACGGACGGGAGAGAAAAAGGACGGGGGAGGGGGCGCGGTCGGAGATGATCTTTGGGAAAGAAAGAACCCGCGGCCAGTGAGGAAAAGAATCGAGAGCTCGGGGCTGATATCAAAGCGAGGCAAACAATACAGCGAGATGCTGATGCGATTGTATTACGGCTAGTGGATCGGCGATCCATTGTCTCGTCACGTTCTGCCCACTCGATTCTTTTATCTCGATCCCCAGAATACTTCGCGTATCGTGTCATATCGAGTGAGCATCCATCGAAAGTAGCACGCTCTCTCGCCCGCGCAGAGCGGAGGGGTTCATCGTAATACGAAATCTACCGGGATACGATACGGGCAGCGCGCGCGATTCGCACACGCGTGCATCAACGTGCGCGCGTACGGGGGCGCGAAAGGAAAAAAAATGCACTAACGATATTCGATTACCGATCGATCGGCGACTTCCTGTCGCCTGCGGATAGGCGGAAGCACGGAGATATTAGACCGATAACCGCGCGAGTGCGTTCACTTCTCCATGCGATCGTATCTACACAGCCCGGTTTTAACTTGTTTCAAACGGACGGAAAAACGGTCACGATGTCGAATCAGAAATCGCTGCGATTTCTACGGGCGGCATATAATTATATGGCGCGCCATAATTACATGATAAATCCGAACGAAACGACGGAAACGCGCCGCGTGGCCGCGCGGCTAAAATAAATGAAACCGGCGTGAAAACGAAATTGGATACACGATCCGGCGGGAACTGGAGTCGCCGACGGAATTTATTTGTTCTTCATTCAAATGGCCTCATCTCGCATTTATGTATTCCGTGATATTGCACTTTTTAAACTCGCCTGCTTTCATCGCGCGCCCCGCTGGATATTAAGACCTCCGGCAGCGGTGTATTAGTCGTATAAATTTACTTCGAATGACGTTGGATTCTCGTTCTCCGCAGCACGGTACACACAACGCCCCTCGAACCTCTGTCTTTTCCTCTCTCTTTCCTTCTTCTCCTCCTTTCCGTTCCTTCCGCACACTCCGTGTGCGTTTCTCAAGCACGCTGTATAACGGCGATTTGTATTAATTACAGTCACTTCGCAAAATACTCGAGGCCGACGATTAATGACGTCGGTGCACCGCGCGAGCGTGTACAAATAAGCCGCTCGATTATTTACATAATTGGCCTTCTCTCGCGCGTCAGCGCATCGCCATTCGTCAATTTCGTCGAGAAAAAGCCCGGGAATATCAGAGGAAAATTGGCCGAAAAACGTGCGCAAGCTCGAGAATATGATGAGTCTAAGGACGACGCGATTTTTACGATGACGTCGGATGTGATTGTCGAGGCAAAAGGACACGCGAGAAATACGAAGGCTGGACGAAAGGGGAGAAAAAGTGTAAGTTGTAATAAAAGCAGAGAAAGCGCGAACGAGTGGCGGTGCGAAAGACCGGCGGATGGGTGTTGCGGAATAATTGGTCCGAAGTATTTTTAATCGGAGCCGAAAAAATGTACACGGCGGCACAGCGGTATAGAGCAGAAGCAACGACTACGGAAAAAAAAAGCGAGAAACGCGCGGACGGATCGAGGGTGAAGCTGCAAGAGGATGGGCCGGCGAGTGCGCCGGAAGAAGGGAGAGAGAAAGAGAAAGCGGAAAATAGAGGGGAAGAGAGAGAGAGAGAGAGAGTGCGCGAAAAATTTCCCTGCCGTTTAACTGTAGGCGTTGCTCGCGTTTTTAATCGACTCCCCGGCGTACACTCTGAAATTCCTTCGGTTAATTACGTGGATTTCCAATGCATCCAGACCCCGTGGAATTTTTACGATTGCCTGACCGCCGCCCTCCCTACGCCGCCGGGGGTAGGATTTGTACGACTGAAATATTCCAGGGATTTAATTTTATAAATGACCATCCTGTCCCTGCCGCAGCCGTACTGACGATCCTTGCTCGATCGATCACTGTTTCCTGCCTTCTACGTTTCGCACGAGATGCCAGAAGGACGGTTATACGATGAAATGCGACACTCGGTGAAGGAATAAAAATTCCATTTTTTCTGCTCGTTTAATTTTTTAGCTTTACTATAAAAAAGTTAATTATAATCAATCGCACGCATAAACACGAGAAAACTGTCCGATTTAATCCGATGAAAAATCTTGGCAATACGGACGAATCATGAGCCAGCAATAAATAAATCGACGTCGAAAAACGTAGACCAAGCCGACCGAAGAAATCTCAACGTCATAAATAATTCAGTTCCTGTCCAGGACAAAATATAGTTTCCCTCGCACTTCCCCTTCTTTCCTTCGTTCTCCCTCGCTACGCGACGGTCAAAAGGGGAACCTAATCTTTTCGCGAAAGGGTTTTCGCGAAAGCACCTGAGAACCAGGCAAAAGTCTTCTCCGACACCCCTTAAATACTTAATTCCATTCTTGGCTAATTGGACAGTTTTATTAAGGGATGCATATTTCAGATGGCGTTTTTATTATGTCTATTGGGAGCGAAGCGCCTTCTCACTGTCGACGATACGCGGAAAAAAAAGGAGTAAGGCGGAGGATCGCACCGCGAGACTGCGTATAGAGGGGTTGCCGTTAGGGGCTGTGTTGCAGGAATTAGATTTTAACCCCTTGAAAAGTATTAGCACGGTCGAGAAGAGAGACCCCCGGAGAAAGAAAGAGAAAGTATTAAAAGACAAGGGAGAGGGGCGGAAGAGAGCGCGGAAGGTCGATGCGAACGCAACCCTTTGCTCCCGGCCACAGCCGCCCGCGGTATTGTCTCGCGGATTAAAGTAAAAGTGTAATTTCTCGAGAACGAAGACCGCTTTTATACCTTATCTTCTAACCTCTTCTTCCTTTATGCTCGACATTATACTCTCTACCATACCGAAAAAAAAGCGCGGTTTAATCTCTGCATTCAGTTGTTTTCCGTTCTACAAATTGTTGTTTTTCATCCAAAGAAGAAATATTTCCTATAATTTCATGCACACTTCGTTTATAATAAAGATATAAAATTTTTATTACAGAAAAAGCGACAGTTCGCTTAAACAAATTTCTCACAAAAAAAGCCTTCTCGCGAAGGAACTTCGATCTTTTTGTCTCCCGTCAAATAAGTGAATTTTCCGGAGATCTGTATACAGACCGATAGATGGTACAATTGAGGGAGAGACGGGCTGCTTGTACGGGCGGGGCGGGGGCGGATCGTATAAATTTTAATAAGTCTCATTCGCCGACCCTTTGAGCCCGACGAAATGAACGAATTAAAAGTTTCTCTCGCTTTAGTGGTCTCGCGGTTGACATTTCGGTGTGCGGCATGATCTCGCGGAATTGCTCAACTTTTGTCGTTTCGAGAAAAAGTGTGTGCGGCGACCCGCGGAAATTCGCCAAGAGCATTCTGAATTACTCATGTACAACGCGTCGCGCCGCCAAATTATCAAAGGGAAGAT
The DNA here is from genome assembly GCA_928718305.1 of Tetramorium bicarinatum. Classification (NCBI taxonomy): domain Eukaryota; kingdom Metazoa; phylum Arthropoda; class Insecta; order Hymenoptera; family Formicidae; genus Tetramorium; species Tetramorium bicarinatum. The sequence goes on along the minus strand of OV788323.1, from coordinate 15,691,441 downwards.
TCAACGTTCTATTAATGTAATTTTTAAAGTCGTATCATTATATTCAAATCTTACAAGAGATAATTGAACAATGGTTCATTAAAGACTAGATACTTAAATATAAAATTAAACAATAAAAATTTTTTTTGATAAAGAAAGTGATTTCATTTGTTTAGATATATCTTGATATTAAATCAAATATATCTTTAGTTAATGCGAAATTAGATTTGCCAGACTCGTATCTGAGCACGGTGTAAAGTAAACCGGCGTAGCGACCCCGGCACGCGTAACGCTCCCTCGTTAACCCCTTTCGGTGGAGTGCATCGTCTTCTGCCCTCGCTCGCGAATCCGAGGAACCGAGTAAGATTTCAATTAAAACAACCCCCCGGCAAGGCGGGGATTAGCTGTACGAATCCGTTCCGCAACCCCCCGGCGGAGGCTCGGTTATGACATGGCATAAATATCAATGTAAATTATCCCGGCAAGAGGCGACCCGCGGAAGGAGGTCGCCAAGATGCCACGCGGACTAACGGAGTCCTTTATGAACGCAATCATCGCGCGATTTTGCATTTATGAGGTTTAAATTGGTACCACCTACTGTCTCCTGTTTCGCCTGTTATGATCAACCCGTTCTCGGTTTTCCATATCGCCTCGGTCGCCCTAAGACGAGCAGTTTAAAACGCCAAAGTAATACAAATCATCGTAATTAAAAGAAATTCAGAGAAAATTAAGTAAAATCAGATAGCCATGAAAATAAAAGAAATAAAAAGAAACAGAAATATATGATTGAAATCAATTGGCCAGTGTTTACATTTTCCTTCACATTTGTTTGAGATGATCCTTGGAAATAAAATGCGAAATAAATTTCAAAAGAATGCAAAAACTATAGGAAAAGTGCGATTAATGAACTGACGCGTTCAAAGGTACGTTTATTCTACTTGTGTTACATAACGACAAGTTACAGGCGGCGTCAAATAATAATTCTCCTAGGGATAGTCGTAACTCGTACGCTCGTTCGAGTCGACGGAAAATCATACTACGAAATCATAATTAACGGAATTATGTCGGAGGTAACCCGATACGTTTTCGAGTAGCGGGAAGGGATCGCGAGTGGAGTAGCGAGTCGAGGGACGAGACGGCAAAGAGAGACGGGGCTTTCGAGGGGGCTACATCTAAGAAGGAAGGGTTGCGCGCGTTGAGAGACGCGCCCCCAGCTACAAGAGCGTATACATGCACGCACGCACGCACGCATGCATGCACGCATTCGCGACGTAATGAACGTGAAATTAAACGACGCGCCTCCGCGTTCGCGCGAGCCGGGAGATTGCGTTTGCTTTATTCAGGAGGTTTTAATTACAATGCCTCGGCATTGGCGGCCGAATATCGCTCTCCACGCTCTGTTTCGAGATACTTTGAGAAGTCGAAACGGCTGCGGGTTGAAGAACGGACAGCGTGACGTCGGAGAAATGTACGCCTAATGTCCATCGTTAACATTTTTCCCGGAGAAAACAAAGCGTGACGAAGATCTACAATGATAAACGTAAAACATTGAAACGTCACGTTATGAAACAATTTACAGAAATTATGTTTAATTTTATCAATTTTTCTATTGTAATGTTGTATCAGTGTATACGAAAACGATTACGCTAGAAACAAGCAGAACCGATGAATAGAGGTTGTAAAAATCTTTTGTTGTGTCTAAAGTTCAATGTTTCCAACATCAATTAAATGTACGAATGTAATGAAATAATCAACTAATCAAACTAATCAACTAATTGCCCGGTTTCCTGCTGGATCGTACCTTTGCAAATTTGCATTCATCATAATAAATATCTTATTATATACCGCAGATAAGATCGAGAAAAGAAAAATACTATTTAATTTTGTATTTATTACTTTTAAATCAGTGCGAAAAAAAACGAGAATGCGAGAAAAATGGATTGGTCACGCATCGTACCGCGTTGAATTCTGTAACAGAGCGATAATAGCGGCGTAGGTGCGAAAAATGCGTTCTGAAAGGAATCGTCGAGGGAAAAGAGATGCCTCCGGTCGAAATCCGTATCCGTTCTCGTGAAGAGCGGTGCTTGGGCGTGCGCGTAGTGAGGGAAGATGAAGAAGAAGACGAAGAAGAACAAGAAAGGGGTTCCGGACGGAAAGCAAAAGAGGGCCAAGAGGGCGTTAACTGAACTTTAATGGAGATCATAGATAAAACGTTCTGGCGGACGTTGAAAGAACTCTTTGACGGATTACGCCTAAATCGTATCTATCTCCTCTCGCGTCCCCGCGCCGTCGAGAGAAATCGTTGTATATACCTGGAAGATCTCGCAGCAGCAGCAGCAGCGAGGGATCGGCGGGTAGCCGAGGCTAAGTGTTATAATACCTGAAACCCCGATGGACTTACTGGGAAGAGAGAAGAGAAGGTAGAAAAACCGACGAGGGCGAGGGGGAGGAAAGGCTCGCTCACTACTGTGCGAGAAAGTATTCCGACGGAGTAACCGACGGGATTCCAAGGTGTGTTCCCCTGCTCGTCCTCTCCCCCTTCATCCTCTTACCCTCCCTTACTGGCTTTTGTCGGTGGCGTTTGGATCGGTATCGTTGTCACGATCTGCCAGGCCCGACTTCTGGATGCAGCGCCGCGTTGGTCGGCGGCCGCGTTGCCGCAAACGTGCGCGAGGCGCTTGATTTCTCCGGAGATCCATGCGGCGATTCCGGATAACGGAGTTGAAAATTTTATTACACCTGCGCGCGATAGCGCGATCGAGTGGAGAAGGAGAGGATCGTTAAAAGATCCGCGCTTCGTTTAGAGGCGGATTTAATCTTTCTCCCGCCTGTGAAGATTCCCTCTACCGACATTTATTATGCGCAGATCGTTAGCGAATATTGTGCAAAGATCGGTTGTTTCATTACCTTTATCTCGGTGGAAAGCTACAACGGCGTATTAAAGGTGTGCGTTGGAAATATTCAGAAAACTGGGTCAAACGGATGGCACGGCCACAGCGATTCCGTACAAAGTGTTTGTCAATTTTTTATTCAAACGCATCTATTCGTTAATATGATCTTTGTATTAGACAAAGAAAGTACAATATCGACAAATTACATTCAATATTAAATGAAGTGCTAGTAAAAGGAAGCTAGATTATTGATTTGAAATAATACTCACTTATTATAATATAATAATTAATATATAATTGTATCTAATAGTTGTATCTAATAGTTGGATTTATACTCGACTGGAATTATTCTCGGTAGATATATTCGGTTTTAAGCTGTGACTTTGTCGCTTTGTCTCTTTATGCGAAAAATCGGAAAGCGCGACCCTACCAGCTACGCGGAAAAATGTCGCATTTTTTTCGCCCTTGGCAAACGAGAGATTTCCGGCACCCTCTCGGGCGAAGGAGTATCGCCACGCGTACTTTCCGCCCTTTTTCCCATTCTCTCGTCTTTTTTTCTCTCCGGATTTGTACTCGCGTTCGTCGAGAGGATGAAATGGCAAGTGGAAGGGACAGAGAGAGAAAGAGAAAAAAGAGAGAGAGAGAGAGAGAGAGAGAGAGAAGAGCAAAAGCGAGAGCTCAACAAGTCGAATAAAAAGCTCATAAATAAAGAGGAGGAATTCTCCCTTGCTCTCTCGAAGCGCCCGGTTGCCCTCGACGTTTCCACCCTCTCGCATCCCTCGCAGTTTCTGCGAATGTCCCCGCGGACACCTGTTGCTGTTACTCTCCGCGCGGCAACGACAAAGAGAGAAACGTAGAAACGGGAATCTCGATGGCGGAAGTGCGAGCGAGAAGCGACAGAAGGGAAGGGAAGGGAAGAGGAAATTGGAGGTATTCGGCGTTCTGATTCCTCGTCACATTGTCGAGTGTCGGGCCAGGCGCGATCGCGCGTGATCCTGCAACGCGCCGCTGATCCACCCTCGACGAAACGCGTAGTGCTCGAAACGGAAAGAGGTGAGCGTGACGCCGTGAATAATGTCCCTGCGTCTGCCATTCGCTTCGAGTATTTTCGCGTGCGCTCTTTCCGGCTCTCCGTATCGTATATCACTCCGCTTAAGTTTTATCGCGTCATGAATGCACCGGTGAGAATACGATTCTACAGGTTGGCGTGAAGTGTGGTAGAACGGTAGAATGTACGTTCTTGTTTAATTAAGAGCGCTTGTTCCATAATTTCTCTTTCATATGTATAATTAAATTAAAATGCATGGTTATACATAAAGTTTCATTTTTGTTATAATGCATTACGTAGCATTGTTCCACCATAATTTCGCGTGATTGTTTCGTGCGGATATTTTCAAAGATAATATCCCGTATCCGCGATATTTTGTACGCGTTCCAAAAGCTTCGAGATATCCGACCGGGAGTGAAGACGATGCTTCCAATTAGCGGGCGAAAATATGAGAAACGTGAAAAACAAAACGCAGTCTCTAATTTCGCTCATGAGCTTTATCAGAATGTCATGTCCGACACCATGACAGCACACCGCAAGCGGGGCCACGGGTATCCGAGGCAGCTGCTGATTTGTGATAAATGGAATCCGGGGAACGCGACAGGAGTGGGAATAGTATGCCCGTCGGGTCGTCCCGCTAATTACGGGGTGGCCTCGAATAAATTACAACCAAAAACGCCAACTCGTTTGTACACCACCGTACATTATAATTCCGCAGCGTCGTCCTCGCCGCGCGGTCAGGAAAACGATAATCCAAGGAATATAAACGGGGACCATCACATTCTCGGCCGAGAAGCGTACAAACAGCTCGACCTTTTAACATTGTATGTGTAGCGTGTGTGTTCGGAATATGCGAGGTATTTTATTTTCTAATATCTGCGCGAGATGTTTCGTCGTCGGATGTTTCAATTTCGGACTCACCGCGACCGATCCCTCGTCCCGACAAATTGAATCAAGCGGAACGCCAACAAGATCATCGAAGGTCCAGCTTCTCTTCTCACCGCGCAGATGAAATGATTTTCCCCGAAGCGTTAGAAGACAAATTGAAGCGCAATAAATATCTAGAGTTTCGATCTTATATTTCAATTAGCTTTTCCAATACACCATGCTCCGGTGAAAGAAATCTTGGAAAGACTTACAGCTTGGAAAGTTCAAGGAAAGTACGATTTAAAGGCAGAAACAGTCGCCCGGTTTTTTAAAATGATAATAAAAGTCGAGAAGTAAAGAGCGAGACCTCGTTGGTGAGTCAACGAGATCCATTTGCAAGGATTAACTTCGCGAAATTGGACCTCTTTAGACGTTGTACAGCTCGCGTCGGAATAATAAAGCTCCGGCATTATTCCGTATCGAATGCGTTTTCACTCTCTTCCGCGGGGGAGAGAGAGAAAAAAAGGGGGGAGAAGCGGGACGAGCCCTATCTGCAAGCGCCGGCTTTTCGCCTGATCCCCCGAGTATATCCGACGCCGACTCTCGATTACAACTTTTTATTGCATTTCCATTTCATCTCTCGCCCAGCCGAGCAAGGAGTGGAAACTCTCGCGAGCGACCGAGCACCGGAGTGAGATTGAAACGAATGCGTTTTAAACGCGATTATTGCGCCGTCTCGGACAGACCCAGGGGAGAACGGACGTTCGTGATATACGTCTGCGACGCGCGTCATATCACGAAAATGTTGCGACGGTAATTTTAACCAACGCGTAACTATCTCAGTAATCTTAGAGACGCAATTACAAACGTGTAGTGACGCAACTAATAATCGAACTAAAGGAGCGGTGATTCATGACGCGGCAGAGCGTAGGACTTTAATTCCGATCTACCGATATTCGTATTCCTCTGCAACATCTGCACCGTGAAAATGAAGAAAACAGTACGATCGATGGTACGGGCGACCGTTACGCCTTCGCATCTTGAGATAATAAAGTGAGGAGGCGGCACACCCGCCACATCGCGTTGCTATTATTTATTGAGTTAATCTTGGACAAACGTACGTACATATACACGCGCAAACACACGATTCTTTGTCTCTCTTTACTGTCTTCTCTCTCCCCCCCCCCCACCCACGGCACGCGATAGACGTGCACGAGGAGCATCGTGCACCAGAAGTTTCCAGCGCTACCGGAAGCTACGATGAGATAGCGCTAAGGGCAATTTGTCGGAGCGAAAGATATAACGCGTATTCCACCTCTCCGCGGGGCGAATCGGCCGGCCGAACACACGCACTCTTCGATGCGCACGCGTGATTCCGCTGAACAATGTTGCGGGAGCCGCTACGACATGATTGATGAAACATATCTCACAGCGGAAGGATTCGAATCGTGAAATCCGAGGGCTAGAACAATTCTTGGGCGCAGAGAAAAAAAAAATATCGCTCGCGACCGACATAAATCGAGCATGTATCGAGACTGATTTTTTTTTTATTCAATATTCTATATAATTTTTGTCTTCATCTGTCAAGTAAATAAAGAGGAAATAAATGTCAGCATGACAATATATCAGTAAGTACCAGCAACTGAAGCCGTCCACCCGGTAGCTACCCTCCAGTCGATGTCTTCTTTTTTCGGTGCGTATCCGAGGTAATTCGGGGATGCGTAAATCCCGCTATTTACTGCGATAAACGGGGCGTGAGCGATATTTGCAAGAGAAAGAGATAAGTGGAGGGAGAGAGAAAGAGAAGGGCAGATGGAACGACGATAGAGACAACGAGACAGTAGCGTGTAAAGCAGCGGCGAGAATCTCTGCCTGCGTCAGCTCTTTTTGTCCCTCTCTTTCACTCTCTCTCTCTCTCGTTCTTTCTGTGTCTAGAGGCGGCCCGAGGAGGTTTTAGAGAGCATTCAGAATGCATTTAGGCATCGCCCGAGCGAGGAGTGTCGCGCAACCGAATGTCGGCCACCCGTGGCGATCGACGGGGGCGTGAAATCGGGCGCCTCTTTAAACGCGAGGTGACACCCGCGGGGCGATTATGCGACGACGGTGACGACGGCGACGACGACAGGAGCAGACCGATGAAAATAGGAGCGCGGTGCCCTTTGAGACACGGTCAAGCGTGCCGAGCGCGAGAGTGCAGCGCGTGAGATATTACGACAGGGCAGGCACCTCGATCTGAATCCGAAACCCGGTCGTCCCCGTGGACTGTGCAGCGCGTTAACCCGAACAAAACATCGCACCCTCGTTCCTCGAGCGGTATATTTTAATATCAACCGTAGAGAAACTCATTAGTTTAATGTAGGTCACGTTGTGGGCGACCTAGCGGAAATACCGAGAGAAAATTAAATGGCTGCAAGTTGAGAGGGGCATCGAGAGAAATATACGTACATACATACGTACTTATTTCGCTATTAAAGATCGCGCGGGATCTTGTAGGGCTAAAATTCTATCCTAGAGAGCAATTTTACTTTCGAATTTATGACAAGTCCGACAGACTCGCATTGGTCGAGTAAGTAAAGTTTAACAGCGCGGAGAAAGGATGACTCTAATTTCTAGAGAAGCGCGTTGGCAAACGAGACGAGCGGAATCGAAGGGGGCGTGTGTTATTAACGTGGAGCACATACGGTATCCGCGACGCGGTATTCTCCCGATTCCCCCCGCGGCCGGCAGCCCGTTTACCACGGTCGGCGAAAAATGCATCGGCGATAAGCATCCGGCGCCGTGCGCCGGATAAAAAGGACCGTCTATAATAACACAGTGTCTATCTGAAATCCCCGAGTCGAACCGTCGCGCGGCGGCGGGCAAATAACCGCGCGCGTCGCGCACAATCACGATGCCAGCGCGCTCAGGTATTGCCATTACCGTGCCCGTGGGATTATTTACGGTTACCATAACTCCCAGGCTCCGTCGCGCTTAAGATCTTAAGAGGCCCGTGCACATACGCATTGCGGACGGGCGCAAGTGGAAAAAGCACGTGTAACCACGAACGATTTATTCGTGCCGGCTGGCTGGGGACTTTCCTCCGCGCGAAGGACGCCGCGAGTATCGCGTTGATGAAATTACGCGGCTAATCATCATTAGCGACGCGATTTTCACGAAGCTAATTTCTAAAGTATTGGTTTCCTTAGCCTTGTTAACACTGTAACGAATCTCTACAATTTTTTCTTAATTATAATGCAATATATAGAATATTCTACAATCACCATACTATATATACTTGTAATAGTGAATTTAGAGAAGAATTAGAATCGAAACTCTTGATGTGAAAATTATTACAAAAACATATAATTACAGATCGCGATAGCTGATAATTTTAATAACATTGTAACCTAAGGAAAGAATCACGTTTGATATCTCTTAATACTTGTCGCAATTGCATCTCGAGAAGGAATACGGAGAAATACGGAGGACTCACACATGCTGCCTACAGGTTCGAGTCTCGCCAGTCTTCTCTGCATGAATGACAACAACGTGACCTTGTGTATACACGACGTGCTATAAGCTATACGGCTGCCAGTCAATTCGCCACGAAATAATTAATATATTTACAAGATAAATGCCAAATTTTCTATTCTATACATTAGAAATTGTAAAATGAAATGACCATTATCGTATTAAATAAACACATTTATTTGATGCATAAAATCTGCCTTATTTTAATCGGGGCAATATTCATGTACATTAATTAATTATTGTTATATATTGCTAAATGTTTATGATGTGAAGAGTTGCGTGTGATTTTAATAAATCAAGTCAATAAAATTAAATCATAAAAAATATGGCTAAATTTTTTAATTTGAAACTACATAATTTTATTCCTCTTGGAACATAAAAATTTCGAAATAATAATAAAACAAATAATGTAATTATAATATGTTTTAATCATGTAAAATTATAAGATAAACTTAAATTCAAACTTAAATTTAATATTAAATTTAATGATTCTTTTTAGAATAATTAATAAATTATTCAAATTTCTAGTAAAAAAACGAATTAAATAATTTGTAAAAACAGTTAATATTTACCTATTATTTATAACATTAATAATCAATGCGAATTTCTGTTAATTTTTATAATGTATGTAATAATATCAAAGATAAAATCAGCTGACAATGAGCAGCAAAAATCGATATCACCTGGTCTGTGAAAATCAATAACAAGATGACAAGTAGGATTTTATATAAAAACCTTTCGATCTCCATTATTCTTAGAATACACTATTACAAAATATTATAGTGATATACTAATCTATTCAATATTTATGTCTAGTGTTTAAATATGGATCCAAAAATCACAGCTATTAATGAATTACTCTAATTTAAATTTGTAAAAACATAACCCATCGATAAATTGTAAATAAATTCGCATCAAGCTCACGCAAAGTTACAAAAACTGTATAAAGCTTCAAAGGTAACTATATAGTTTGACCGAATGTTTTTGGGACAAAATCTGTATACAATAAGCAACACAGCAGCAGAAATAAAAATAATGTTAATCACTCGTCATCCGAAGAGATAACGGAATCGCGCACGTAAACGCCGACATCACGTCTTTTACGTTGTCTTACGCGCGTCAAACGTTTCATGGAAGATCCATACATAATGTATACGTAATGTAATATCACCGACACGTTAGTCCGCTATTCTGCGTAGAGACGCGTTTCCGTCGTTTCGGTGACAATCTGATTCTCCGTTCGCTACGCAGCCGAGTTGTGCGAGAAGTCACGTCGCTGATAGCTGAAGCTGGAAAGAGGAATGGGACGAGAAATAATGCGATCTCTAATTATCGTGCGAGGATCCTCTCGGACGTAAAAGGCGGGAAGATCGCGGTAGACAAACGCGGGCTGTACGAGCTGTCCGCGTCGAGAGAGAAGGAAACGAGTTCGGAGCGCGCGGACGCGGAGGGAGGCGTACGTCGCGTAACGCCTCGCGATTCCCAGCATCTAGGATCGGGTTCTTCAATAATTAAGGTGCCCCGAGACCGCCGCCGTCGACGTGGACGGTAAAAACGGAAGTTCTCCTCTATACGCTCCCAGACTTGCCGAGAACTCGATCGATACTTTGGTAAAGGTGAATTCCATTGCGGCATTTCGTGACATTACAACGCGATCGACAGTACGATGATACGTGCAATGAAATTCGGAGAGTTGCGGAACAAACGCAGACGAATAATATTTGATAAAATTTGATTTCTTTTTTATTCATCTCGCACGTCACCCGTGCCGTTGTTCATTTACAAAGTTTCCAGGATGCATCGTCGTTGTATATGAACGTATGCTAATGTCTAAACGCACGAAAGCCTAAAGAGTGCACGCGTAACGCTAATGCGCTCTGGACTGGCCGTATTAACGACTCGCGTATTAACGACCTCGCTAGGTGCATTACAATGTCGAGGGCGAGGAAACTAATTAAGAACGCACGGAGATTCCGGAAAGAAGCGAACTCGCACGGTAGCAGTGCATGTTATCAGTTAAACGAGTATTAAATGCAAGAAAATTTAACGTTACTCACACGCTACTGTGATTATCAACGGCATTAGCGTGAAGTTATTATGTGATGGCTTTATTACGAATTTCTAACACCCAGAAATAAATTGGCACAATGCATCACGAAAATAATTAAATAATTAAACGCAACATCATTTGTCTAAAATAATATTTCCAGTATCAATTTGGTTATCGGTATCAAAATCGATAAGCGGCAGAAAAATTACGACTTGAGACTGTACGTCCGTATAATTAGAAATTAAATGAGTCACACGACGTACTCGCGTCAATTGCATGCATTCAGTCGTACCTCTGGTGAATCGAAACGTCTTGCGTGCACCACGTGCCACGAACGCATCGGTATGTTGCGCGCGCGAGAGCGTGACCGAAGGAACAAGCGGGACGCGCCTTATTGTTAGATTATCACAATGTAACGTTCTCGCACGAACAGGATCTATGGTAAAACTGGGCGCGATGCTTCCGCGTGGTCTCGCGGAAAAGTTTAGGAATTGCGCAACGACATTACTATGGAAGAAAGAAAAAAAAAAACAAAAGAGTCGCGGCGCGCGGCGAGTACATTCACCGGCGTCGTAATTCAAAATAATGTTACGATTGCGCTACATGCGAATTAGCGCAATTATCGTCGACGGCGCCTACGGTGAAACCGAATCGGGTAATCGCGAAAATTTCCGCGATATTTCACAACCACAGGAAAGAAAAACTTCAACTCGCGCAGAGATATAAATTCAATTTCGTGAAAGGAGTGTAACAACTAATGATAATGATGCATTCCGGAAACGGAACGGAAAGACGAAATTTCATTAGCAAGTAAAAAATATAACAGAAGTGTATACGACAATACAGTAGCTGCACCGCGAAAGGATATAAGGGACTTAAGGGAACAGCTGAGAGGGTCGGTTTGCAATACCATGGACTCGTCATCTTTAGGAATTTAATATATAGAATTTTTTTATGGCTTTGATTCTTTCAGGTTGCTACCGCCGTTTCTCCTGGTACAAGGAAACGCGCGCGCACGCGAAAGACAGACAGAGAAAGAGAGACAACAGACGTTACGCTGGATGGATATGAAAAAAAGAATGGGACAGGCAATTCTTGAGTATCTACGTATCCAGCTCAACGCGCTGCCAACAACCCAAGGAATCGCTGCCGCCGCCACCGCCACCGCCACCGCCGCCGCCGCCGCCGCCGCCGCCGGTTGGTATCATTAAAACGTAATCACTGCTGTTCGCTAACCCCGGTGATGCTAATTTGTACGTTAATTAATGCCGAGTACCATTGTGCTCGCTTATGCCTACAGAAGCGATTATTTAGCGCGTTGCCTAGCGTTAGATACCAACAGACGCATTCGCTCGCTCGCTCGCTCGCTCGTCGATCAACACGCTCGCGCTTCCTGTTTTCTATCTGAAACGATTACGGCGCGCCGTTTCTCGAGCGCGAGGTCGGTTCAATGTGTTCCCGTCATCATCGGCCTCCGTGAAATCCTGGTTATCGAGGACGCAAACACATGTGCACGCATCGCGTCGCAGATCGCGCCGGAGATTTCTTCTCCTCAATCGAGCAGAATGTAAAAATCTTAATACGTTATGTGTAAAACACTGAAACACTGAAACATTTTTCTTGCGATCGAAATAGGCTGAGTGAATTTATAGTCGTTGAGAATATTCTTCACATTACAGCAAAGTAGAAATCAGTTTGAATATCTCGCAACGCGAGTGTACATCCGGACCGTTCTGTACAAAGCTGAGAAGAAAAATTCTACGTTCTAACGGCACGATCCATTCTGTCACGTTCATAATTATAAAGCTATTACGCGGATCGAAAGCATTGTCTAGTCGAGACGAGAGAGAGAACAGCCGGTATCCTGCTATCCCTCCTGGGCGCCAAAGTGCTCTTCTCGTAGGTGCTCGAACGAGGTGCGCGTTCAGTTTCGGCCCGGACACGTTCGTTGTTTCCTCCCGAGGCACTCTCCGTGCCTTTGCTCTCTCTCTCTCTCTCTCTCTCTCCCTCTCAGATGTTCTTCATTATCGAACGCTAAACGGCCGCTTCCCACGACAATGGGCTCCCTCGGCTACTTCTTTTGAAATTCCTTTTGTTCCTAGCGGCTACAATGATTCTCCTGCCTCGAGAGGACTTGGCGCGAAGGAGACGCGACCGTTGCTTCTGGATATTTACGGGGTTCCCCCTCGCCGCACCGAGATTCGTCGTCGTATCCAGGCCATCCGGTAATTGGCATATTCGCGAAAGCGCAAGTTGGTTACACGCGAGTGCAATTATAGACGACAATAAAGCATTAACTCACGGCACAAGTACGCTCTTCAAGATGCTCAATGAACTCGCTTCTTCTAATAATACGTGTATGTGTGTGTGTGTGTGAAAAAGATGTGCTCTCAGAGAACAGTGGCATATGTGAAGTTTAAGCTAAATGCCGTCGCTTGTAATTTAATCCTGAATTACTCAGCAAGTGTATTGGATAAAAATTGAGTTGAGTTATAGGGCTAAGTTTCCATCGTCGTGACAGCGCGTAATCCCTTTTTATCAGATAGCAATCGCAAAAGTCGATTTCAGATCGTACAGAATCCACCGAGATCGGCACACCCCTCCCCGATCGACGATATCGGTCAGCTGCTCTCCCATGTATTCTTTGTGCCGCAGGCTGACGGTGCAATTTCGACCCCACCTCCCGTAGCCGTCGAGGCGAGTTTTTTAGCGAATTTAATATTTATACCGAATGACTGATGACTATAATAAAGAAACGGGGCCGTATTGTTCGAAACATTTTTGTCATTGATCGATACGACGCTCCGCTCCGCGTTTCCGACTGGCTGCTGGGAAGAAATGCTTTCACGTATGTACTCTGTGGACCCTAACGCCACGATAGACATGCGTACCGTATGTCGGATATATCCACGGCGATCATTTTCAGATCCGAAAGTCGACAAGTCAAAGTGTAAATCGCGTGCAGCTATCGTGCGAAATGCTCCAAAGCACTCTACTTTCTTCCTCGGAATTTTAAAGGCTCTTTTACAAATTGCAGCGCTCACGAAGCTCAAACTTTAGCGGCCGTCCAGCCGAAGCAAACGTGGGATTCGAGGACACAATAAATTGAGACTATAATAAACAAGGACGGATCTCTTTATGAAAGAAAATTATCACGAAGGCCAGAGATAAACGTGGTATTGCTTAACGCACGCAATTTAAAACACTTTCGAACATTCGTGCTGAAATGCCGATGATGTACGATGCGGTGTTTTTTAAGGGCTCGGATACCTGCCAACTTGCTCTACGCCCCGTTACACTATACCATCTTAATGTCGAGACGAAACGTTACTCGCGATCCGCGTGAAATTCCAATTGTTCCATCGCCCGGGCGTTTGTACTCGGGCTCGGACAAGACAAAGTCATTTCCACCTTGCAGAAAGGAAGGCATCGAATCTCGTAGCGACGACGTGGGTACGGGCAATCATTAACAAATCATTATCGTTTCGCCCTGGCTCGGGGCCGGGACCGAGCTCTCGAAACAAAACCATTAATGATTTCTATTTGTATTCGTCCGTTTCGCTCGTTTCGTGAGAAGGAGGTGGAGGAGAGGGCCCCGGGTCCCGGGACCAAGTCCCCAGTGAATTATGTGAGAAGTTAGCTTATTTTCGTTAAGCCGAACTCCCGCGGCGCGAACAAATCGTCCTTCGCTGCCGCTTCTCGAGACTGAGCAGGGCTTTGTTTTTCCTCTTGCTGGCCCTTTAGCTTTGCTGTGCGATATCGCTTTCTCGCTCGCTTGCTTTTAAACTGGCGCGCGAGGGGCTTCGCGCGTCAAGTCATCGTCAACCTTTCGCCAACACTTCTCACCTGTCCACGTGTCATCGTTCACATGTATCAAGGGCTCGCCAACGAGATTCTTCAAACAGCTGAGAATCGTAAGGTCGTGTCCGTTAATTATGAATATGTTAATTATATTGATTAATCGGATTAACTTTGCATTTTTATCGCGTTACCGTGAGTCATATTTAATTATTCGATAACGTTAATATTAAATATCGAGAAATCACATATGAGATATCATTCCACGATGACCGGCGGCGCGGCCCTATCGCATAGCTGCCAGCTATTCCCGACTGAAAACAAATTTAACGACCGACACTGTTCGCGCTTTGCATCCCAATAGAGTGGTAGGGAAGGTAAGACGGAGACGAGACGGCGACGTGGTGGATAGACAGGGAGCAGAGAGCGCAGAATGAAGTAAAGTAGGAAGAGATGCGAGAGAGGCGAAGCGAGAGAGGAAGAGAGCGTGTTGCGTTTCGCGCGCATATATTTCGTTTTCTGTTGTTGCCTGAGAAAACAGACGGTCGGACCATGGCCGACCATCGGCCCGTCAAAGTAGGGCCCTCCTCGTTCTCTTCCTTACACGTATCCCAGACCCGCCGCGGAGCCCTTCCTTCTCTTCCTTAAAGCCGGGCAATCACTCCTCTCCCCCTCCCCCCCTCCCTCGCTCGTCCCGACACTCGGCGAGAGCTCCTCTCGTTATTTATTAGCAATCGCGAGGAGTGATGCGCCTAAACCAATATCATCAGAGGCGCCGCGTTCGATGTTGGCTGCCCGTTGAGAACAACGACGGTAGTAATGACGACGACGATCGCGGCACGGTGTCGGGTATGATTTTCCCCACGCGAGGTACGTAGATACATACGGACCGTATATATCAGGCGCGCGTATCATCTGTGAAAACATCCCTGCTAATTGGCGCCCAATATTTATTGTAATTTCAAACACGTGAGCTCGCGCCGGGACCGCCTCCGTCGAGCGCTCCTCTCTCTCTCTCTCTCTTTCTCTCATAGGAGCCCAGTGCCCCGTTCCCTGCCCGGTGCCCGAGCGTTTTACGACCTCGTTGAACCGTGGATTTATTCCTTCTCAATAGGCGATCCGCATCGCGGACTCCGAACACGAAGAAATTCGTTTGACCTCTCGTTAACCTTCCGATCACATCGCGCTATTTCCATCTTGAGTCAAATTTCCTATTTAGAGTGATAACAGATATTTTTACATCGACAATGGCGCGCAATCGTCGACATAATGGCACGAGATGCTTGCAATTCGCAACCAACGACATCCGGATCGACATCACGCTTGAAGGAATCTCGTACAAGAGTGTGTTCACGACATGAAAGTACAATGTTAGAGATTGATATACGCGCGCGCGCCCTTGGAAGTATCTGATAGTTCGCGCGAGAGGATATCACACAGTACCATCACTACTCTCGTGTTCCAATTTACATCAAATCAGGAAGACAAGCTGAGAGAAGGACTCAGGAGCGCGCAAGAGTTGCCCGCGTAGAGAGACAGGCCGAACGTAGCGCGAGATTCTCTCTTTCTTTCTCTCTCTCTCTCTCTCTCCCTCTCTGAATATACCTGGATGTAACCTCGGAGGCACTGACAGAAAGCGACCCGCCCACAAAAGTAATCTCGCCCTCGGTCGAGAGAGAAAGAGAAAAAGCCACACCTGATTCATCAGCGAAGAATAAATCGAAAGACGAAAGGGCCAAAAACAAAACGATTCATCCACCGCGTATAATTCCCGCTCTTTTCTTATCCCCCACCTCTTCGCCCCTTGCATATACCTACTCTCAGTTTCACATTCTACCTCTCATATGGTCTACTCGGTAATTCCAAAATGATGCATCCCGGGACCGTTTACTCCGCGCGTCTAATACGCCATGAGGAAACAAACGGATTCACGTGTGTAGGTGTAGCTCGCCCTGTCTCTCTCTCTCTCTCTCTTTCTCTCTCGTTTCTCCTCTCTCTTTTTCTTTCTTTCGATCGAGACTCGGCCAGGTACGCCCCGACTATCCGTATATAAATTACCTTTTTAATTTCCCGCCAAGACAAATGATTTAATTTATTCTATCAATTATCGATGGAGCGAGGCGCGGCGGCGCGAGGACGGGTGGGATCGGATTGGCGGGAGGTGGGCTTGTTTGGTTTTCATTTCGATTCGTCGATATCTGATCGGCAGTGAATCTCTTTCGCCCGTGTCCCTCGATCGTCGATCTCGCTCATTCTTCCTCTCTCTCTCTCCGTCTCTCTCTCGCTCTCTCGATACCCGATGCGGCCGAGCCTTTCTTCTTTTCATTCTCTACGCTACTATGTTGCGTATACACCGAACGGCAGCCGCAACGGCTTCTTGTTTGCCCGAAGCAGCCTCGTTCGATCGACCTGGCACCTCCGTCCCTCCCGCCACTTGTCCGGACCTTTCGTCGCGAGGCGAGGAACAACCTCTCGGCCTCGTCCGGCCGATGAAACGTCTATTAACATGAGGAACGATCGGTGATTCGGAACGAAAAAAAGCATGTCCTCGCCTCGCCATCTCTCATCGAGATCGATCGCGGATCCCGAAGCGATCTCGCAGCGCGCGGCGCAAAGAATACGGATGGAAAAAAAAAAGGAACGCTTCGCGTCCGAGAACGGTAAACCGCGTGCACTCGTGCGCGCGCTCTCGTTGCACATATCGCGCGAGAGCGACGCGCGGGGAAAACGAGATTCGACAAGGAGACTTCGCGGCCAGGCCAGGGAGGAGACGATCGAAGCGTAGGGTACACGTCCGAGACTGAAACGGCCATTAGGTACCGAATCGACCGAATGATGTATGCGCGTGTACGTACAGTGTATGCGCGGCCGATAAAGGCAACGGTGAAAAAAAAAAGGGGGAAAGGCTCGCGCATAGGTGCGCGGAAGACTCCAGGCCAGATGAGTAGATACGCATGCAACGCGCGAATTATGAGCACCGAACCGATAAAATCGGGAATGAGTGGTCGCGCGTACAATGCGCTGGACAAAGGGACTCAATGAGAGGAGGGGGGGGGGGGAAAGGGGGGAAGCCGCGTCGCTGAGACATATGTTTCCACGGGTAGACGCGGCCGAGACTGCTCTTGGAACCGGTTCGACATGTATTCCGTGGGCTCTCTCTTTCTCCCGGGCTAGGTCAGTTATTCAAAAACTGAAATATCGTCTCATTAACGGCGGCAGCTCGTTTGCAGACTTTCTTAAGAGACTGGAATATGCGGCCGGGTCGCACCGCGCCGTTGTTGCGTCGCCACGGATTCACCGGAAGCAGGACGTCGATCGCGAGATCGGTCGACTTCGTAGAAATCGGCTGACTTCCGAAAACATGACATTTGACGCATGTCCGCGTGACATTTCTTTCATCGTTCGAATATAAATTCAAAGACTTGTAAAATTAAAATGGTACTATACACTGTTAAACTCGTAGTGTCAAATTATACTAAATTTGAGTTATTTTTAACTATTCCTTAGGTCGCCACTGCTCCTACTCAATATTTCGTTAATTTTGACTAAAAGGAAGATAAAGTTTTGACTAGCATGGAAGTTAAATTAGATAAATTAACAACATATTGAGTAAGGCTTACTCAATATGTCTCTAATGTTATCTAATTGTTTTAATCAAATTAATTGAATATTGAGTAGGAGCAGTGATAAGCCGTAGGAGTTTACAGTGTATTATTCTTGTCAATTAGTAGCAAGTGTACAATCAATCTTAAACATCTTGTAAAACGCTGCGCGATACGCCGAGCGTATCTACGCACACGGTGAGAAATGAAAACGAGAAAAAAGGGCAACAAACGCGGGAAAAAGGGGCAGATGGTAGGGTCTGCCTAGAGTACCGCGGTCAAGGGAGAAGAAGAGAAGAATGAGAGTAAGCAACGAAATATCCGCGCCGACAAAACTGCTCGTTCTCTCGAGCAACGACGAATGGCCGGACGGACGGAACGGAATTCTCCCGCTCTCCTATTTCTGCGTCCGTTTTCTTTAGCTCGATCTCATATCCGAAATTGGCCGAGCAGAAGATTCTCGTAATACATCGCATGTATAGAATCCCCCAGCACGCCGAGGATCAAGTTTATACAATGCTGATATTTCCGCGGGCAACGGTTGTCTAAACTCCTCTAGTGGCGTGAGATACGATCGAGTCAACGAGGAGCCAGCGTTCATATATTGTACATGTGGTTACGGACGAAACCGCGTATTAAGTTAACGGCAACACACTCGGATGCGTTTAAGAGCACCCATGCGCGCGCGCGCGCGCGCGCCTTCTCCATCGTCGTACGGTTCTTCTCGCATCTCGCGGGAGTTCGGGTATCTATCATCTGTCGATAGATAAATAATTCAGCGGGATATTACACGCGAGGCTCGCAGGTGTTTAAGTTACGATCGTTTTCTGGCATACACGTAGCTGGTACTCCCGCTACGGGGACGCCGTGCGATTTATCTTGCGGCCCGTTTTCGAGTACCCCACAGTACCCCAGATTACGCCCGAGACTCTTCTGCGATTAATCATCATTTTCGCCGCCGATTAAAGGCCCAATTAAGTCCCGTTTTTGCAAGTCTGATTGTCCCCACGATCGCCCGGCTCGTATCATACACCCTGCTCTCCGGTACGTTCCCGGGCACGCACAGTTTAGCTAGTCTAGGCCGGTCTTATCTCGCGCGATGTGCGCGAATTAAAATGTACTTTATGGCCTGTGTCAGGCGATAATAATCGCCCGAGACACCGCGCGAGGATCCGCCGCCCCCGCCGCTACTCCTCTCGCATTCCGGTATATGTACGCGCGGAGCACTCTCATTGCAGCGTTTCGGATCGTCAGCGGGATTAAAAAGAAATCGGCGGCGCGGTTCTTATCGCGATCGAACGCGCGATCGCGAAGCACGTCGGAAAACGTAAAGTTAGTAATTGAAGCAATTTCAATGGCCTACGGCCCATAACTTTTCTCGCAAAACGTCACGATCGTGCACAATCATCCTATAATTTATTCCGCGGTGCAATGCGGTCCGATCCTCGCTTCTTGTCGGGACCGACGTCGCAGTACATATACATATCATATACCGTAACGCCGTTAGAGATTAAATCATTTAATGGACTCGGCTTTTTCACCGATCGATCCAAGGCAGCACAAACGGCGTTTCGAGATTTCGCCAAGATTTTTGACAATTCTAGACTTTGACAATTAAACCGAATCGAACGCCTCCCGCGATCGTTTTCCCCACTTTTGCCGGATAGCTTTGCCCCAAGAAGACGCCATAACGAGCGACGTTGATAAATAGCGAACGCTTTCGAGAGCCAGAATCCCGCGTAATTACATGCCTATGCTCGCTCATGGATACTCGCCGTGCGCAACAGTCAAGATTCTCAGCGTCCGAACGGATCGTTTTGTTCGATTCCATCTTAGCGATCGAAAATTATCCCCGATTATTCTTGAAATATTAACATCGATTCTCAATACGTTAATCGCTATGAATTAACAGTAATCCGAAACTAATCAATTTCTTTTTATAAACGCGCGGTTTATATAATCTCTCAAACGTAATAATATCTTTTCACTCTCAGGGGCTGAGTTATTAAAAATGTTTCTTAACTCCATGTCATTCACTGTTGCACATCCGCCCTAATTAACTCACGCTCATTCGCGATTCGTTATCGCTCGGACCCCTCGTCAAAGCGACAAATACGGCGAACACCTGCCTGCGAAATCGTCACCGATGACGATCGACGAACCGATCGGATACACCGGGGCGGATAACGCGATATCCACGCCACTGCGAACACGACGTGGTCGGATGTATCAATGTCAAGCGCTAATAACACCTCGGCTGCTCGTTCACGGGCCCCCCGAACTCTGTGTAACTCTGTGTAACAACAACGGCTGGCAGCTAATTCCGAACAATGATATAATTACATATTATTCGTCGTTATCTCGAGTGCGCGCGGCGTACATAGCGGGCGCATTAAAAGATTGCGACGTTACACGATGACCAGCTAGGCACGACCGACGATGAGAAGTAATTCACGAGACGCTGGAAAACATAAATTAAAACCGAACTTTTTCGTCGAACGTATTAAAAACTTTCCGATGATCGCGACCATGCAAGAAATCCACCGTTCGCGTACAATTGCCGACCACGATTAAAAATTAGGCTTGACTTAAATGGCAAAAAGGGATGATGTAACAATCGTTAGTCGGTACTTTGAAGAAAGCCCGATCGCAATTAGAAGCTTAAATAGCAAAAAGAGATATCGTGGATCGGAGGATCGCCAATCGCTTCTTTTTCGGTCATCGTCGGCGAGGTCGTAGACCGAATCGGTTCGTATTATTTGCATGTTGTTATGCTTGGATTGGGAGTATATGCACGGGAGGGCGCCCCTTCTCTTTCGTCGATCTCGTCGAGATCGCCTAGATCGCGGAGAAAGAGAGAGAGAGAGATGAAGAAAGATGGAATCAGATGATTCACTCCACGAGATTACACCAGAAATGGCGTGCCGGTCTAGAGCCGGTTTTCTTCGCCGGGCTCTCCGAGATCGCGATGCCGTGTTAATGAAAGGGCAATTTCGACTGATCCCAAAAACGATTTGGACTCGAGTCGCGGCTGTCGAATGCATATTTCTGCACGAGCTTAATAGTCTCGACGAACTCGTTGATTTAACAATAAATATCCTTGCTTACGCGAAATCGCAAAAACGTACAATACCACAATCCGCGATAACAATCGCGTACATTACCGTCTGTATTTTAGAACATACCTAACACGCGATCGCCCGTTTTTTCTTCATTTAAAAGAGATATCCGATTTTCGACGACGAAACCTCAAACATAACTACGTGTACGCAAATCGCGCAACTTGGATAAATGGATCACTGTCCAATCTAGGTCCGTGCGTAACGATCGATAATAGTTATCGGCGGTTATCTCGCCTTCCTCTTCCATCTCGCTCCCTCCTGCCTCTCAGCTACACAACTATGAAGACTATCAAGAAGAACCTAAAGACACTAACTTGGTCGCGGATTCTCGCGCAACTTGCTCGATCAATATCTCCCAGTGCGCGATATTTATCCCGTAAGCCTACATTCATAGCCTTGTGTGCGAAAGGGAAAAGCGCGTAAACGATCGCGCGTAAAAGCGAGGCATCCGCTATCGCCGGAAGACGTACATAGAAACGAGAAAGAGAGAGAGAGAGAGAGGGAGGGAAAGGGAGAGAAAGAACTAGAGATGACGGGCCCCGCGAAGGAAGAAGGAGCGGAATACCAAGGAGGAGAGGTGGCATGCGTGCATCACGCGAGCGGACCGCACGCGTGTAAAGATGGCTCCTCGCCTCGCCCGACAAAACCGGCAAACGCCGGTCGAGTTGGCTGACTGGGCTGACTGGGCTGACGACTCGTAGCTTGGGCACCCTTCAAGGGTATATCACAGGGGCTATCAGGCGTCCATGTACGTAAGATCGACTCGACATCGAGTGTAGGGATCATTACTATAGGAGCAGCTACCCGAGAGCCCGATTTTGATTGACGCGCGACGTTGCGCCAAACTCGACGGCACGCGAGCCAAACGGACGGTTTCGCTTGAGCCGCCGCTGCCTCTGACGATCGGCACCGATTTCGCCGAGGCGAAATCGCAAACAATCGCGACTTGGGCGCCATGCATCGTGCCACGACCAACGCGGTACACTAAGGCGTTTTCAGGCGAGGCGTACTTGCGCGCGAGTATCCTAGGCTTTCATAACATTCTTATTCACGATCGTAACAAACGAAGAAAGTAAATCACGCTAATTGCAGGCAACTATGATGCTAATCGCAACGTTTGCGCAATCGATCCGGATAAGCATATAGCTCGGGACGAGCGTACGAGTTCTAACAACGACTTGATTTCTCTTAAACGCCCAAGTTCTAACTGCCACCTAGCTTCTCGGGTGGTCTCGTGCGTCGTTTAATTACCGTATGTAACGAGTTGGAGTGGCTAGCGTGCACACGAAGGCCCCCCTTCCTCTCTCGCGAAAGGGGTGCGATATGCTCGCTGACGTCGTCCACGAATCACTCGAAATTACCGAGTATCGCTGTGACAGGCCGCCTCGCGAGAGGCGAAAAGGGCGCCTTTCGTGCAGTTTGCATACACAGTCGCTCGACCGCTGCCGACGAAAACTTGAAATTCGTTTGGACTATAGCATTCCGACGTGAGACGACGGCGACGATTATAATGCCAGAGCGATATTACCGGGTGACGCATAATTGTAGCAATTACGCAACGCCATCGACCAACACGACGACATTTTCGCGCAGATTAAGAAGCTCTTTCTCTCTCGCGTCGCGTATACATTTCGCAATTCTATGCTTATGAGAAAATATATATCAGCAAACATATATTTAACTGGAATATTTGCTAGTTAATAATAATTCGATGATCGTGCGGTACATGTCTCGTCGGAATGTTTCTCATATCATTTCCGGCCAATCAATCATTTGTAAATTATACGTGTGAAACTGATATTTTATGTCGTGCGAATCAAACTGAGATAAATTCAATATATACTTCAACATTTCGAAATGACCAAGGCAACGTAAGCAAAACAAGCGGTTTACCTTTTTACGAATGACATCGTGAATAACGATATCGTGAAGATAATAACTCGATCTGGTATGCAAACAAGCACGGAGATACAGAATAAAAAGACGCAGAAGAAACTAATCATCTAATGCGAATCTCTACTATCGGATATGAACGATTACGATAATAATAAAGCAATATAATCGAGATAGGATTCGTACTGACCCTCGGATCGATTCCGTTAAATCTGAGGCCGCATAAAATTGTTGCCGTAAAGGATTTACGAACCCGAGCGCTCCGGTAGCACGACACGTCCACGACGAGACCCGGCTACTATCGAGGCACGGCTTACTCGACGTGGACACGCGATTGCATGTACAAACGCGGGATTCTTAAACGTGTCTCCCGAGGGAGATGGTTAAGAGCCCGTCGCGTCGAATGTTTTCCGTATACACGATACCGTAAGGACAAGTCATAAGACAATATCGATTAGAAAAAGAAAATGCTTTATCGTAATCTATATATTTATAATACTTATATACTTTATACAAATTTTTTTAAAGTCTTTTTTCGTCCTATGTTGTTTATAGGAAGACACGATCGTCCTGATACAAAGGGGAGATTTTCAAGAGATTTGCCAATTTGTCAATTAATAAATCTATTACTTGAATTATTTATAAATTTATGTGCGTTATTGCGATGTGTAATGAATATTCGCGTATTTGCTCGACAGAAGCGATTCCAGTCGGGAGTAACGATAAAAACAGAGAAGGATTAAGGACCCTTGTTTCGCTCGGCGAGTTGTTACTGGGTTTCACCAGCCCTATCGGGAGAGTGAGAAAGATGCGCTCTTGGGGATAGTTCTTTACGAGGGTGGCGGCATCGCAACAAGGGTAGAGGACGAAATGAGACTCGTGGGTACCGCTGCCACAATCAGCTGTTTTAATGTGGGTCACTAGCTCACGCAGAAATAATCGATTTTGGCTCCTGCGATGCGATGCGGGGGCCAATGTTAAAAGTATGTAACGCAATCCGAGCGCTTTTGTCAACGACGAAATGTTCCGACCAACGCCGCCAACCTTGCTGTGTGTCTATCGCAAGAATCCATTTGCGCGTTGATAGAAAAATCTTGTGCTTTTGAAATAAAATCTAAGAGGATCGGATGCATAATTTGATTACCGTCACAGATAAAGTACACTAAAATTATTTAACAGTTGTACGTTTAATGTAATTCAAAAAAATAATTAAATCTATTTATGCTTCTTTAATCTAAAAAGTATAAAATAATACAGAAATGTAAAAAAACTATATTGCTAAAAATATAAATAGTATATCCGTATACAATTTGGAAATAATGTGTGCGTATCGTATGCTCGGCAAAAGAATCGATTTGTCTTGTAAATAATATGAGAAATGACGGGAGAAACTAACTGCGGTTCGATCGGATCGTATCCATCGGCCCATCGTGATTGGCGAAAATACGCATTTAACAGCGCGGCAGGAAATACAAAATACCAGCGCCGGTATCGGCGCAACAGTCGCGTATTTAACGCCCTAAATTGGGAGCCTTTCTCAGGTTCCGTCGAGCACACGGCACGATAGAAGAACGCATTGGGGAACGCCGAAAGGGAAACGCGGAACGGGAGCCTGGCGCCATTGCGATACAATACGGGGCCCCGATGACTTGCATTTGTATCTCGCCATCAAGAGGCCCCGTGATTATAGCCATGGGCCCGCTCGCATCCTGCTCTCTCTCCCGGCTCTTCTCTCCTTTCTGGACGTATCTCGTACACGGGTTCCCATCGTCTTCGAGAAACGATCTCATCTTACCGCATGCAGACGGCCGGCAGACGATGCAGAGATCGCGATAATAATATTGTGACTTTATCGTTGCACGCGCAGCCAACACATACTCTTCTCTCCCTGCCTGAATGCAAATTAACGCTCTCCTTAATTGCTTTCAACTCGCGCAATTAGAATAAGCAGCATTCTGATTGCTCGGACGTCTCGCGATCCATTGAATACTGATAGAGTGACGATTAAACAATTTCGCATTGAATTTAGACAAGACAGATGAGACATATAATCGCGCGTATTTAAAATTTTACAAGTTTTCTGAAGAGAAGAAATAAAAGATGGAGATATCTCGATTTCGTTACAGCGGTCGGCCATCTTCGGAAGCGTTGTAGAAGCGGGCAGCAGCGTTAAAAAGGGGAAAAGTACGAAGAAACAGCGAGAGAAAGAGCGGTAAGGTGGGCGAGTGGGTGGGTAGCTCGGTTTTAATCCTTCTTGTTTGTCTTTGCATTAATTATCCAGAATTAAGAACGCTGCCCGGCCGCGACGCCGCGCGCAGCCGGATTACTGGCTTTATTATTACTTGTTGCAGATTATTAATTACCGAGAATTACGAGCGAAGCGCGGGAGTAGGCTGGGTGGTGATGGCGGACGGTACTGGGACGGTGGATGAGGGGGAGGGCGACGGACGGATGCTGGGAAGAAAGGCAACCCCTCTCAGATTTGTGTTTTCAATTAATTTCCGTAAATTAAGAACGATTGTAAGAAGAGATTAGTGACCGCTGGCCGTGCTTCGAGGACTGTGAGAATTCCATAAATGGAGAAGGCCGCTCCGCGCTCCGGTTTCCCCGGAGTGGCATCGAGTAATTAAACAACTCGATAAACTACTGTAGTCCACAAAGCTGTTAAACCGACAAATAAACGAACAGATGAATAAATGAACGATACCGCGGTATGTGACCGTATCATTAAATAGCTCGGGTGCGAGCTTCGAAATAGCCAATAACGACCAGCATCCGGATACGTTACGATGCACTCGGGTTTTCCAATTGAGGCGAAACAGTTCTCACTTTTTATCAATAAAAAGCTCGCGCGCGGCCGTGTTTCGTTACTGTACATTATAAAGTTCAAGGCTTATCCGCCTCGCGGTTTTCATCGATTGGAGTTGCCTGAATTATTCTCACGATACTGGACGCACAGTAGCGGCGAACGTGCAGACTTCGTTTTCGGTTATGGGATTAATCGACAAGCAGATTTAATGGAGAGACACGCACGCGCACGTATTCACTCACGCACGGTCGTGGGTGAGTCTACGAGCGCGCGTGTACATACGGAACGATGGCAACAACATGCGCGTATATCTCGATGAAAAGTAATGCTAACAATGGGGTCATGCGAGCCTTTATAATATCACGCTGGCGGCCCAATTCCCTGTGCAGGATACGTAACGGGGAAAAAAGGCCGAGAGGCCTGCCAGCTGCTGTAAACGATACAATTACCAGATAGATACGTGTTCGTATACAGAGAGAAAGAGGAAAAGAGACGATGAAAGAGAGGGAGAGGGGGAAGAGAAGATGATCATTCTCCACTCGGCGTCGCTGTAGCAAAAGAATCGAGCGATCCCTTTTCGAGATGTCCGTCCGTCAAATAATATCGCGACGCTTCCCGAGAGCGCATAGCCGCGGAGAAAGCACAATCGCGTTCATACGAGGACTTTACCGAGCCCTATTTGTGTATTCGTGCAGTTAACACGAGCGCATAGATATTAAAAG
Source organism: Tetramorium bicarinatum (assembly GCA_928718305.1). Classification (NCBI taxonomy): domain Eukaryota; kingdom Metazoa; phylum Arthropoda; class Insecta; order Hymenoptera; family Formicidae; genus Tetramorium; species Tetramorium bicarinatum. The sequence continues at coordinate 15,665,150 of OV788323.1, read as the reverse complement.
CTTACGTAGCCTATAACCACGCATCGGCGCACGGCAACAACCAGGAGCTGGGAGGAGCGAGCAGAGGAAATAAATATTAATAACGGCTTTCTGCTGCCATCTCTTTCTCTCTCGCCTTCTCTCTCTCTCTCTCTCTCTCTCTCTCTCTCTCTCTCTCTCTCTCTCTCTCTCTCTCTCTCTCTCTCTCTCTCTCTCTCTCTCTCTCTCTCTGTCAGGCTCTTGCTCTCCCTCTCCTCACCCCTCTCTTCATTGGTTCTATTCTCTGTATACCCCTCCTTTCTCTCTTCCCCTTGCCACCTCTCTCCCCTGTGTCTCTCGCTCTCTCACAATATGTCTGTGCATTGTTAGGGCCATTACGGGAGCCAATTAATCTATGCACAATTTTATAATTAAACGGCTAATAGCGCATAGAATTATAGTCCAGGGCCGCGCGCACTCCCACGTACCTCCAACTGGCTGTTGTTATACCAGGTACACTGAGCGTCGCGCTCGATAGGAAGAAGGAAGAATGAAGAAAAATCACGCGTCGCTCCTTTCCCCTCTCTCCGTATGCTCTCCTCCATCTTCTTTTTCCTTCTTTTTCATTCTTTTCTCTTTGTCTCCTCGACACGACCTCTTTTCGCGAATTCCCAATTAGAGACTCAATTCTGAAAAGGCAGTTTGCGAGGCGAGGCGAGGCGAGGCGATCGTTCGTTCGTTCGTTCGTTCGTTCGTTCGTTCGTCCGACCGAGTTAGGCAAATTAATTAATATAATTGACTCGTCTCGTTAGCTGTGCGCAACGCGGCCGCGTTATTATTTCCTCGCCGATTATCGTAGGGCTCGCATCGACTTATATGCAAGATATACGACGCGCGCAATTATTGCAGTCGATTACTTTTCAGTCTGTAACAAGAATATCTGACGGCGTTCTCGATCAGATAGCGACCTCCCCGTCTCGGATTTGCGTCTTAAGGACGTGCTCAAACGTCTACGGAGAGAGAGGAAGTCTCGCGATAAGAAATAAACGTGGCATTTAAAAATACACCATACCGCGGTAACGATTCACGCATTGTGCGTTTGTTGCACGGGACGTTCCGACACGCGCGCCTCCCTCACGGAACAAGATCTTTCTCTCTCTTTCTTTCTCTCGCGGCGTTATAATTTCGCATTCGTCGTTGTCGCTTGCATACCCCGCTTTTTAACACTATTACTGCCTGTGAGCACGAAATACGGCGCGTCCGGCGCAATCGGTTCTGTATCTACGGGCCGCCCGAACGGAACAACGCACCCGGCGCCGCGCTGTAAACCGCAAGAAAAATCCCCCTGAATTATTGGTGCGGTTCTGGGCGCATGCTGTTGCATCGGTCCGATAGGAGCGCAGAGGCGGCGCGGGGTCGACGTGCAGCCGCTTTACGTAGGTGTGCAAGTGCATGCGCGCGCGTATTACACCGCGCGGGCGTGTGTTTGGCTCGTCGTAGATGTGTGTACCCGTTTTGCTGTCGCTACCGTTGTCGTGTATTATCAGAATGTAACGACGTCAACGCTACACGCGATCGGACCGCACAGAACGACCGTGTCGCGCAGCCTCTTGATCATCCTGTTTTTCTCAATTGCCATTTCACTTTTCTACGATCTCTACGTCTCTACGTCTCCGCAATCGGAGTAATGTCGAAAAATCTATGTAAACAGTATCCGAGAATTTCGAAGACAAGCTGAAGAGCCAAGAGCTTGCTCTATTCTTAAGATTATCGCGACGAATATATAATATGTAACGAATACTTTTGAATATGTAAATACGTCTATACTAATAATAAATCGTAAACTATTCTTGATATTACATGATATTGCATGATAATTTAGAGAAAAAATTCCAAAACCTGATGGAATTATTCGAGAGATAATTTGACAGCAACCTTTCGTTTTCTACATCGTAACGTTATTTGTAACAAAAAGAGACGTAAAATTATCTAATGAGCAGAAATAATAAAATATCGAGAAAACTAGTGATTTTTCATCAAGCTCAACCTAATATCGCGAGAAAGCGTAACCTAGCGAGACGACGAAACGTGCTCTGGAAAGGCGAGACCCGCACGAGCCGACGGCTCGCGGAACTCTGTTCTGTGACTGCGACTCCGGATTATTTGGATCCCTGCGATCCCTACGAGCTTCCTCCTTCTACCTCTCGCGCTCGCTCTCTCCTTCTGGCTATCTCTCTAGCTCTTTCGCTCCGTCCCTCGGGATATCTCTCGATTCCCTCTCGCTCCCTCTCGATCTCTCTCTCCGTGTCGCGTTGAATCCGTTTCCGTTGTGACTGCCACTGCGCATCGCACGCCGAACAAGTATTGCCCATTTGCCGCGCGACTCGCGGCCCGCCGCGAACGCCAAAAAATCTCGGTCGGATCGTGACAATTAAACATAACGAATGATTAATTTGTCGAGAGAATATATCGAGCGAAATTGCCGAGCCTATTGACTGGAACGAAACGTTGATCGATGGGATGATCCCGACTGATAGACGACGTTGGGAGGACAACACTTTCCCTGACGACCTTAAATCCCCTCGTTCCGTTTACCATTCCATTTCGTCTGTCGTCTACCTCGTGGGTGGGGTGCGAGAGAGCTTGTACAACCAGGCTCTCTTCCTCTCGCCCGGGATCCTCTCTTTCTCTCCCTATTCGGGGACGATTCATTCAGAGAAACTGCCGTGAAAGGGACACCTGTTGGCACGGGAACTCGGTGACAATCCTAGAAACGGAGGAGCACGTGCCGCTGCCACACGACTGGGATATCTTAATTTTCTATTATCGTGCGATGCATCGAAACGATTGCTTCATTTCATGAATATTATTTTACAAGCGGATATGTCTCTCTTATTTTGAATGCAAATAAAGTGATTCTCGAAATGGCATTCCGTCCAAACCGCAAAATGCAACCTGGTGAAGCAATTTCACAATGCACGAGGAGGATCGCTCGTGAACTGCCTATACGAAAAGGCCCGAGGGTCACCGGGAGCTGTTTTCGACGATGATCAAGTCTTAAGGAGCGGTAGGTGGTGCACAATTAAAGTACTTTTTGGCGGACTGGTAGCGTGAAAGCCAAGCCGAGGTACAGGGCGAAGATAAAGTGCTGCCCAGCGGCGACACCGTGCGTTATTAATGTATGCGAGGATCGTAGCTTCCGTTCGTAGTAACGGCGGCGAAGAAAGCGCGTTGAGACGCCCAATACGCGAGTGTTATTTCCGGAGTCTTCTTCTTTTTTTTATCTCGTTATCGAAACAGACTAGCATTAATTATAGATAACAGTCGACAAACATCTGCTACTCGTCGCTATTATGGCCTAGGATGCCTTCTCACAAACGTTCGAAACATGGCAACAGCACGATCGCCACGAGGCAACGTTAAAAAAATTAGTTTCGTCGAGATTCTCACGGTCTTAAAAGCCCTGCTCTCTTTCTTCTGCCCTGAATATTTTGGGCATATCAATCGTCAGCGAGGAACTTGATAAACCAAATGAATTTAAACAAACACGAGGTTTTCTTGAGATGCCTGCTCACGAATCGCAACGACCTAACCGACGACCGAGAATTACAGCAGATAAGAAGAGAAATCCTATCGTCGTGTGAAAGTCGCCTACGAGAGTCGTCAACCTACCTGGCTGTGGTGCAGTCCCTGTAAAGAATGTCGAAGTCCTTGCAGCTGAGCAGCTTGCACCGATTGACGCCGGGCTGGATGGCTCCGAGACCGCGTAGGATCCTCACCTGCTCGACGTTACACACCAACGGCACGATATCCAGTCGCTTGAGCTTCGTGTAGACTGTGTGGAGGCCGCCCACGAGGTGTTTGAGAAACAGCTCGAAGGCCTGGGGCAGACAGAGCATCGTGTCGCCGGCGATGATGAACGCGGCGACCTTCTGGCCGCGGTAATCGACCAACTTGCACTCGTTGGCGGTGGGATCACTCGTGCTGATCGGCGGTGGACTGTTGTAGGATCTTGGTGGCAGAACCGCGTGATGGGCTGCCATGAGCTCCAGCGGCGAGCCATGGTGCCCGCTCAGCATACCACCGAGCTGGCCCAGCAATCCCAGTCCCGGCGGCGGCAGTCCCGGCATACGAGGCACCATGCCCGGCGGTGCCCCGGGGCCGCCCCCGGCCGACAACGGCGGCGGACTCAGAGGAAGGCCCTGGGGTGGTGAACCTCTCGTGGGCGATCCCGGTGTTGGCACACCACGGTGCTGCGGCTGATGATCGCGGATCTGATCGCGCCCGTGCGACTGCTGATGAGACGGCGGCGGCTGATGCTGACTGCCGTGGAGCTGTTGCTGCTGTTGCTGGCTCTGCTGCGTCGACGGGCTGTGAGGATGTTTCGGACTGCCGGTTACGGGACTGGCACGGCTGCTGTGGTCGGAAGAGCTGTCCATCGCTCCGTGGTCCATGGGGGGTCGGAAACGCGCGTCCCTGTGCTTTCTACAAACTCGTAGAGACGATGAGACACTCCGGCACCTTTCTGTCGCCAGCGATACGCTCCGTGCCCCTGACGTTCACGTCGCCGTATCACTGTGTGAATTCGCCCGCTGGCGAATATCGCTACGACTCCAATAATCGAGCGTGGATCGTTTCAATGCATGTTAAAGCCGTTTCTGCCGCGATCCTCTATGCGAACTCTCGTAGACGCTCCAATAGGTAACGCGTACTATAAAACAATTGAAACCTTTCAGACTAGCGTCCTTCGAACGTTCCGTATATCACTGCAAACGAGAGTCGTGCGTCTCGGCACAAGTCAGACCGCACGATTCCTTCAGTCTTCACACGCACGTGAACTTCTGTGTCCATAACAAATTTTTAGTCCACTTTCAGTTCACTTTTAGTCCACTTTCAGCGCGTATTTAATTTTCACCGATCCATCGCGAAGACGTTTAACTCGACGACAACACAACGACAACGAGGCTGACAAAACACGTTGACAAAAGCTGTCGCGCCGAGTTGGTCAGCGAGACGTCAACAACTTGTTCACTGGCTCACGAGGATGATACCTTCATATCACAAAAAAAAAACAGAAAGCAAATCGCGACAACTACACCGAGCTCCAAACGAAACGCGTGAGCACGAGGGAACCGTGTGTACGATGTCAATGACAAGATGACAGCGACGAGGAAGACGACGGCGACGGCGGCAACGACGGCGACGACGACGACGACGACGGCGGCGGCGACAACGGTGGCGGCGGCAACGGCGACGATGACAACGGAGGCGGCTGCCGCGGTAACTCGCAGGGACGCGCGTCGCTCGTTCTCAAAGTAGCAAACGCTCTCTCGGTCGAGTCGGGAGTATTTCCCTACCCAGTCACAGATGTAATAAATAAAAACATCAGTGGGAGCCCGACAAACGGGGAGGATGGGCGTTCTGTGCGCGCAACCGACTATCCGGTTGGCGGAGCCACCAGGGCGGCTGTTCTCGCTATTGGACGGCAGGCTCGCACTGTCTACGCCTTTCGAACCTTCCCCCGAGTGGCGGCGGCTCGACCACCCGCCCCCCGCGTCCCCCACTATTTGCCAACCTCTGCCACCGACGTGGTAGACGACGACGACTACGCCGGTGAGGACGGTTCCGGGGGCTACCAACACAGAGGGACAACCAGACGCAGACGCGCAGAGAGCCTGAGGACAGTACGACTGGAACGTACCGGCGACGCGAGCAGCGCGAGTGGGGGATTTCTTCTTTTACCTCACTGGGTTTGTCTTCTTTCGTTGTAGATCTTACGTTCTCTTTCCTGCCTCGCTCGCTCGCTCGCTCGCTCGCGCGTATCTCTCCTCGCCCCACTCTCCGCTTTTATATCTTTCACTCTTGTCTCTTATTTCGCATGCTATTCCTCTCTCGGGCATCTTGATTGTTACCCGGTCTCTCAAGTCTCGCTCTTACTTGTTTCCTCGGCTGCTTACACCATTTCCGTCGTCGAGTTTCGATCTCGCGGATTCTTCCACTTTGCTACGTCCGATTTCTTCTTTGTTTAACAATTCTTTGTTTTATTTTTAATTCATCCCGCATCGCTGTTCTCTCATTTTTCGCATTCTCGATTTCTCGAGGTCGTATATACCATTTTCACTTTTCTCTCGTTCTTTCCTATCTTTCCGATGCTATTCTCGTCTTCCGCCCCCCTCCGTTTCCTACCCTCCACGTTCTCAGAGTTCGCACTCTCTCGCGCGACCAGCCCACCCTGGCTGCGTTCTCGCTTTATCTCCTTCTTTCGTCAATCCCCTCTGCATCACGTGCGCACACACGTACTGCCCGTGTCTCCGTCTCTCTCGCTCTTTCTCCCACTGTTCCCTGTCCCTACGACGAAGAATGTCGCCAACGTTCGAATCGATCGCTCGCTTTCGCGCGCGCTGCCTCCCTTCTTTACCCTTCTGCCGTCCGCGAGCCCACTCCTCTATCTGCCCCTGCTCTTCTCCCTTCTCTACCTTCTCCTTCACCACCTTCTCTTCAACCTTCTCCGCCACCCTCTCTACTCTTCCCTCAGATCTCCTCTACCATATTCGCCATCAGCATTACACGCGCGCACTTATTTCTTCTGTAGGTAACTCCGCTTTCCTTGCGATCTCTCTCCTGCTCTGCCACCCCCTCGCGCCTTCGCCCACCCTTAGTCCACCTACCCCCCCTCTACCGCGCGCGCCACCGCGTTTCCTCCGCCTCTCCATCCCCACCAGTCCAGCACATAGGATAGTCTACGCTCTCCACGGTTAGGGTATGGGTGCTTAATATCTTTGTGCCATACCCAAGGCGCCCGTATCCGCCGACAGTTCCTGGAGGTGAACTTTGCCGCGATCGAGTGCCTCGATTCGCGAGACAGAGATGAAAACCGTGTACACGGATACGAATAATTACACGAGCGAATGTAACAAACAAGACGCTTAATCTCAAGAGTAGATATATTCTCGAAAGGAGCTTGACGAAAACAAGGATTCGTATTCACATGCTAACTAAGTCAAAATATTATATGCGCGACAACTCACCTCTCACTTTGGATGAGAGCAGACAGATTAACCAACTTTTCCTTTTTAAGGAGCTTTAATCCGTATCTTAAATGTTTCTTGACTTTGCTCAAACAAACTCTGCGAAAAATATCACACGACAAGGAAGATTCGACGAAGCCAGTCTCCGATTATCTCGTCATAGACGGTTCGTGGCTGGTAGCGGCTGGAGGGGAAAAGAGTCTAGCTTCTCGCCTCTCTTTTGGCCAGTCAACCCCTCATCGTCCCTCATCGGCCCGGTGACCCAGATTCGCTAGGGAGACCCTTCGCGATACGAGTATCGTCGTATATGTTTATACTGACACGTCCGTGCGACCGTACGCACTCGCACACACGGCCATACTCGTGTTCACGTACAGATTCCACGGTCCGTAGATACGTTTACTCGAAACAGCTGATCCTATCACCTTATAGATCCCTAAATGAAGCGAGACCCCCTGGGTCTATCCTTCATTGAGTACGGGCGCACAAGCGAAAAGCCCGATCGCTATTCGTACATTCGCAAATTCAGTCAGCCTGTCGACATAAATTGCATTCTCGATAGCTACATGTCGTCTCACATGTTAATTGACATTCCACATTTATGGGATCGTAATTCATTGTAAAGAAAGGAGCATTTAGTGTCTTGCAAAATTCAGATATATGCACTACGATCGATTTATTGTAATGGTATCGCTCGCATAATCGCATAAATATCTAATAACGGCCAAATAGATTCGCCACTGACTATGCTAATAATTCACAAAAGATTTATGTCAGACGAGTTTGCGAAACCGATATTCCTGCAAGTTCGAAACCACCGTGGATATGATAAAGTGCGTGCGCGAACCCTGTCTGTTGAGGGAAGGCTTCGAATACTCGTTCAGAACGGAATAAGAATCGTCCTTTGTCTTGCGAGAGGACGATCGATCATGAGATCGATGCGCCGTGGTCCGGACAAGTCGGGGGGAGGGGGGGAAAGGGGGCGGTCGGCAGGGGACCGATGTTTGCCGCGACCCAAACCACGTCCAATTAGTGGAATTAATACCGGCTGGGCTTTGGGGGAGCTAATGCCTCTGTGTGTGCATACCTACGGGTATGCGCGCCGATGACTGCACTTTCCTTCGTGCGTAATGAAGGACAATCCCGTCATCGTACCTATACCTCGATGCATTCGCTCGTGGAAGTGCGATCACCGGCTGCTCTTGTTCTGCGGTTACCGATGAAATTCCGTAAGTCTACAGACTGTGTGCGGCGGTGCTCTCCACTGAATCGTTAAGAAACTTGGCTGGCTAATTTCGCTCGACTACCACCGGAAAGATTCGCGCAGTCGTGCACTTTGAAAAATACGGGCGTCGCCAAAATATTAAATTTCATAATGGGCTCAATGTAAATACGTTTGTATTAATCGTGACTACAATAATAAGTATAATCTCGATACACTCTATCTCATTATTTCATGTATCCCGAAAACCGTCGCCGATCGGTAGGCTGATTTAAATGAACCAAACGTCAAGCTAAAATAATGACGCGCGAGAGATGTAACAGCGACAAGTTCTAATCTATTCTTTAGAGGGTTTCAGGCTCTCGATTATCGGAAATTTATTTCGGATATTACGCTCGATATCACACGCATACCGCTCCTTTGCTCCTCGGCTCACACCGTCTCTGTGTCTCTCTCTCTCTCTCTCTCTTTCTCTCTCTCTCTCTCTCTCTCTCTCTCTCTCTCTCTCTCCCTCTCCCTCCCTCCCTGTCTATTTTTCGAAAGCTCACCGATATCGCGCCTCTTGCTCGCGTTTGGCGCGAGGTTTGGCACGACGGGGAACGAGCGCCAGGCATTTTCAGACAGGCCACCGTGTGATACGCATTGTTCGTCCTGGACGTCGCCGCCGTCGCCACCGTAGTCCCTGTTACCGCTCGTTGCCCACCCCGCTACAGATACGCGCTTAGCGCAACACGGTGTGTTTGCATCGTGCATAGCTGTTACGTAACCCTCGTCATTGTTTGCGCATCGTCGTTACACGCCTATATGGAGAAAGGGAGGGTGGAGGGTGGTTTCGCCGCCGTTACGGGCGAAAGGCGGGTGGAAAAAAAAGGAGGAGAGCGCGCACGGACGGATTTTTGCCCATCCCGCATAGAGAATATGTGAGCGCATCTAGACGCAGTTGAGCAGACTCGCGTCGGGAGAACTGCATCGAGAACAGGCCCCGATTGCTCTTTTCGATGTTCACGCCGTGCGCGTTCACCGTATTTCCTCCCTCTTCCTCTCTTTTTTTTCCTCTCTTTCTCTCTTAACGGTACGCGTTTCATCGTTGGATAACTCCCGCGGCGGATGAATATCGATCGTTACGAAGCTCTCACGCTGGAATATCGTGCGAATGCCAATTCTACCGTTTTAATTTTGCATCGGCATACGCGGCTATTGGAATCACAATCGCAGAATCAATCGGTAGTCGCCGTAGTCAAATTTGTCCGTTCGCCGGGCGAGAACAACAAGCGGGTGATATGCAAACGAGCGAGTGTCGGCGAAGAGAGACAGAAAGCAGGAAATAGAACGAGAGAGAGAGAGAGAGAGAGAGAGAGAGAGAGGAAGATCGAGCGAGCAAGCGAAGCGGAGGGTGGGATGGTTTACATTTTCCAGATTGAAATGTTAACCCAGTAGAAAGGTGGTCGGCGTGCGTGTGCATTACGGCCGATAACCCGATAACGCCGAGCTGCGTCGGTGTATGCATCACGCCCTTACATCCAGCATCCCCGTTCTAGTCCGCAATGAAGCAATCACCGTCGATAAGCATTGTACAGGTCCAGCACAATGGACAAGACTTTCCAGCCGCCCTGCTTCCCCTGCCCTCCTTTATCCGAGCCACCATATCTCTGCCTCCCTAGCCTATGAAATCCCGGCATAATCTTCTCTGATCGAATAGCCGTCCGAATTAAACAGAAGCGGTCTCGTAATTTCTTTTTCATAACTGGCTTCAAAGTCGCCAGTCCTAATTTCGGTGTATCGAAACGCGAAGCGATTACTTGCAACTCAACTCATCACGATCTATCCTTTACAAAAGTAAACAAAAATTTTAATCGACGTGCGGCAATTTAAAAAAAAATAAACCATTGACCATATTTTTCCGCACTGAAAGTATCGAATAGAAACACGGCGAGATTAAACGCAAAAGTTATCGAAGAGGCCTATCTTTTTATGATCGCTTCATCTGACGCACTATATAAGTAGTGGCCTATTTGTGAGCCCCCTCGTGTAGTTAAGATTAAAAAATCAATCGTGGATAAAATCGTCAAAGTGCAATGCGAAATTTAATTGCACCGACACAATGGAATATGCACGGAACCGCGATCGAAAGTGTTTCTCGAGCAGACAAGTTGGTGGGGGAGGGGGGGGGGAAAGGTGATGAAAGTCCAAATAAAGTAAACAAAGGCGCGATGAAAAACGACGGTAATTTTTCTCGATACCGATACCCGCGTTCGGTTTTTCACTGTGGCTTGCGCGCAACTAATTACCCGTATGCCACGTGTTATTATAAATAGCCAATCGTTACCGGCACAGCCGCATTCACGATTCGCCCATAATGGCGTGTTATCGGATAAATAAAACAGATAGCCGGGAGAGAGGGTGCGCCTCGATTATACGTCGGCATCCCCTGCAAACGTAGCTATACTCGCGGCTCGCAATTTCTCGTTATTATTTTAGCACATTCAGACGCGATAGATACACATTGCGATAGATACACAAATTGCGGCGCGCATGCTCGCGCACGCATTATCTCCTGCATAAGACATAGCGGGAAACCGAAATGAATACCTACCACAAATCCGATTCTCTATAAATCTACAAACAACGGAAAAAAAAATCATTAATTGCAAAAGAATTTTAAACAACAATACAGCGTCGTGAAAATAAATGTACTTCGGGCTTTACTATCAGACTTTTATTTTTACGGTAAAACGTTAAAGCAAAGTGAATTTGTCACGTTTTTGCGTTCTTTGTTTTTTTTTATTTAACGAAAAGTTGAATCATGCACGAAAATGATCTTCTTGTTGATATTGACGGCAGCGGCGGCAAAATGCGCCTCTGCGACACACGGGGTAGTAGTTTTCGCCACACGCGGTATTCAAGCTAAATACATTAGAAAGCTCATTTAAATACGACACAATGGCGAAGCCGGGCGCCGTGTCGTCCGGATAAATTCGTTGGCCGAAGTAATACTGTCCATCGCGTTTCCTGACGCGTCATCCTCGGCGGGACGGGCGTCGCGCGAATCGATATCGCCGCATCGGGGGAAACTCGGTCGTTATTCGAGATCGCGGGACAGCCGGCACCCGATTTTAATTACTTTAACGACATTTATTCATTTCCGAGCGACGACGAGCGCGACCGGTATTTTCGGCGGTTGCGCACAAGCCCCGACGTCAATACTTTCCCGTGGCAAACGCCGCGGAAGACAATCGCGTTGACACCCCGTGATGGATGTCCCGCCTGCTCAAAATACCCCCTCAGTTTTCCCGCCAATAAAGCCCATTGTAAATGCGAACTATTCGAAATATTAGATCGGCACAGCGATTACGGCCCGTTCAGTCATCGCCGTTGACGCACCGTAATCCTTTCCCACCTCTCTCTCTCTCTCTCTCTATCTCTCTCTCTCTCTCTTGCTTTCGCACAATTTTATATCATATCTTCACGCTTAATTTTCGCACATCTCGTTTTCTCGCAGTACAATAAGAAAGAAATAATCTCCTTTATTCCTATTTGAACGTAATTTAGAGAAAAGTGCACTAAAGATAAAACTCTCAAGCTTTGTTACGCTTGGAAATTTAGCATTGGAATATATAAAAAGACATCTGCCAATTTTTAATCATTTCTAATTTCTATTATCACGATTATCCACAATTTGCCTCGTCTTTCCGGGAACAAGACTCGACAGTGGGCGTTAGTCTCTATTGTATATTTTATGCGCAATTACGTAATAATGCGGGCATTTAAGAAACCGGCTATATCCAAAAGTTTTTAACAGTTACTAGTGTCTGGCCCGCTGCTGCTCGCGATTAAATTATTAAAGCTCGATAAAATTTCCAAATCGCTCGTAATTATAATGCGCGGCGGGGGAAGGACGAAAAGTCGCCACTGGTTCTTAGCTTCATTCTTCTTGGCTTTATTAATCCAAAAGCTTAACAAGATGTTGAAACGCGGCGTTGACGTTATACCTATTATTATGTTGGGACCGCGAAGGCTACTCTTCTATCAGATACGGACAATCTGACATACCGCGTGCTCAATGAACAGCCTCGCATTGATATTTCAGTAGTCGTGCGCGTAAGCAGAAAATCGCGTGCGCCACTGTAAGCAATAACGCGAGATTACAACACGGCGCATTCTCGCCGCACGCTACAATCGCGTTGCACAATGTCCCTCCACCCTCCCGTCGCGATCGCGAGTGATAAACAAACAAAAATAAATAAATCAAATTAAATAATAGAGCTCGAACGCGGGGACCGTTACGCGGGAAACAAAGACGAGGCCTTCTCGTAAGTTAAGCGACGTGTCTTCCGTACCGCCGCGTTACCTCGACGTGGGAAGTTGTTTGGATTGTTTTTAATCTCCATTGTAATTGCACGAGCGCGCGGCCGCTGGGAGCTGGCCGGCCAATTTTGAATTTGGATTGTCGGCCCGATGATGGATCGGCCTTTTGTACGCGGCGCTGATGATACCTCGCAGATGTATCCACCGCACCCTTTTCGGACGAAACCACTTGCCGGTGATTATCGATTAAGCGCATGCACACACCGCCTCTCTCTCGCCGATCCTTTTCCCCCGCCGCCCTCCCGTCTTGGTCCTCCTTTTTTTCTCTCTTCGAATACGCTTTGGTATTTTTTATCTTGAACGCTCGACATCTGGCCTAGACGACTTTTCGGAGCCCGTCACGAATTTACGCTCGCTCTACCGCTCGGCTTTTCGATATACACGGCGGAGTCGATCGGTTTTATAATGCGCAATTAAAATAAGTCCAAAGTGATTAAAAGCCAATTTAATTTCGAAGATGTCTTGCAGCTCGCGCAGCGCGATAATGACTTTTTAATGCAACCAATAAATGAATAATAGTATAAAGATATTAGCTATGCTTTTGATGCGAAAAAAAAAGATACGTGCAAAAGGCGAAGCAATAATGTCGCTACGCGCGAGGCCTATCCCGGAATAAATAAAGTTATACAGAATTTAATATGATCGCGACACACACACACACACACACACACACACATTTGATCACGACACACTCACACACACACACACACACACACACACACAGAAACACACGCAAATATATCGTTAAATTCTTTTTTAAATTGAAACTGCGAATCATTTTCGAAATCAATATTTCCCGTAATTAATAATGTAATTATTAATGTTTGGAATTATTATCGCGTTTTTAAACACACTCTCATATATAATCTTCGAGTTTTCCAAGTAAATATGTATGTACATCTATCGGGAATTGAAATCACACGCGCAATTGCCAAAAATCACTAACAGATGTTCCCACTTTAGATATAATCCCAGCCTAACAGATGTTCCCACTAATCTAATCAGTATCATTAAATAAGGAATACATTTAACAATCAATATACACCGCATGCTGCGGTAAATGAAATTCATACTATCTCGATAAGTAAAACATCAGAGACTTTATCGCCTACCGGGTAAAAAGCGCCCTATCGCTCTGTCAATGGAGTCAAACTCTTTTTACGTCTCGAACAATCGAATTCGAAGAAAGCATCAATAATAACATTACGCTCTTACATTCCCGCTTTGACACTGCTCGACTTACACGTCGATTTACAGTCGTGACTCGTAGTCGCACGATGTAATTACGATTCGGTATGTGCGCGTTCTCCTTAATGCCCATATAAAAGCAGCTCTACAATTTCGACGTATTCTCGTCATTTAAAACGTAACACCATGCATTTAAATGCATTTAAATATAATTACATCGGCGGCGGGGACGCGGGGGATACTTTCGCGCGTCGCGTCTATTCCCTTCGCGCGTACGAGCGTCGAAGGGGAAAGCGGATAAATGAGCAGGTTGCGGTTACTCGAGGTTCGGAGGATCGCGCGGCCGATTCGCTCCGGAATCGGCGTACACTGTCCACGTGATATCCGCCGCCCATAAGAAGATCGCATTCGCATACGCGGCCACCGGCCGCAGGCCGCGGTGAGGTAGCCGCGCAATTTCGCAAAGCACCGTAACCGTAATTACTGTTATTGCAGGATATTTAATACACAGGGGGAGAGAGAGGAGGGGGAGGCACGTTTTTACCCGCGGTCCACCCCTCCCGAACCAACCTCGCGGCCGCGACGAGCGAGTAACACGAGCCACGAAGATATGAGCGATCTCGCGTCGTAGCCGCCGGCTACGAAGGACGAAACACGCCCGGGGTGTGCTTTCGCCTTTATAAATAATAAATTCGCGCAGGAAACGGGCGAAAAAAGTTGGCGAGAGAGCGAGAGAGAGAGAGAGAGAGAAAGATACGAGAAGGAAGTAGGACGAGATGAAATTGAGCGAGGGGAAGGGGGATGGTAAAAATGTGCGACAAAGAAGGGCATATCCACCGGCAACTTTACCATAAACAACATTCTTCACGCCTGAAAATAAGCGTTTCGATAACTCTATGATATCCTTTTTTAATCCTTCTTTTAATTAATTTTTATTTCGGTTGAACTTACTTTTTATCTTTTTCCAAAAATGTGATTTTTTTTCTAATTAAGAGTCTATTTATTCTAAAATAAAGCAACGCGAGGAGAAGCGGAATTCAAATCGGTTCCATTAGATTCCTCGCGAGTGCAAGGCGGCACGGTTTGCGATCATTTGCGCCGCAACGAAGGAGCGTCGCAATTTGTCCGTCGGTTCCCTAATTAGTTTTTACGACGGCGCACGCGGAAATACCGACCGGTGCCGCGCTCTAGCGGTGCATTTGCGAAATACAGGCGGCGCTAACGCGCGCGATGGAAAGTTTCGCATTATTTAATCCTCTGCGCAACGTCCCTGTACGTTCGAAAAAAAGATCAAATGCGAAAAGCCGCGCGAACGAATAAATAATTAATTGTATAATCAATCACATGCAAAGTAACTTCGAACTCACCAGCCGCTGTGTAGTCGCTCTGCCGGCCGCTCGCGCCTCCCCGTCGCGCCTCACCTTCCAAAGCCCGCATCCCTCCAAAGCCGCGAAGTGGAGCACCTCGGCACAGTCACAAAATTCGGGACGGCAATCGTAATCACATACACGCGCACACGCGAGTTAAAATAATATGACGGTCGCGTCCCGGCACTTCGCTTCCGACATTTTGTTCAGCAGTATTCGGCGTGGCGAGTATTGAAACCGGCGCGGTGGGACGGTAGTTACGCGAATTAAAATGTCAAGTCGATCGATCGACACTTCTCTCAATCACTTTACGAGCACTCGACGTTCCATTCGAACGCGTAATTCACATTCCGACGTGTAAAAAAACCGCGAAAGTGCCCGGCGCCGATTACGAACTGTCGACGCGGCGCGAAACTGTTATGGCGACCGCGCAAGCGCGCCCACGATACGTTTGTGGCTCGCGGGCAGAGTCTCAAGTCGCGATCGACGTTCCTCGATATCAGCCGGACGCGGCCGCGATCGCCAAACCGACGCGACGCGGCGATCGCGCGACGATCCGCTCGACACTTCCGGCATTCGCGCGAACGCGAAACTTGCGTTCGGCGACGCGAAAAACGCGAAAATCGTGAGGAGCGCGGCGCGACGTGACCGCGCGATCGTCGCGGCGCGGCGCGAAACTGCCATGGCGACTGCGCATGCGCGCGACATCTAATTAAACGTTGCAATTAGGGACAATTGATACTTTCTTTTCTCGACCAATCGTTATTTTGTCGCTGTTGCAAGATATTTTATGTTATATGCTGGAAACAAATAAATTTTTCAGCACGACATGCTTTTAATAAACTGATTGCCAGAATTTATTTTCTACTGTCACTAATTAAAATGTTATCGACCTTGTTAAGAGCGAGCATATGGTAAAATGATGTAGTATGGTAGCTGATCGTTATCGATTTACCGACTGACGATTTCGACAGCTCGATAATACGAATTTCTGCAGTATCCTACTATCTACATGTCGATATTAGGTAACTATTTTAAGTGATAAAAAGTCTTGTGACATGATAGGTGTGTTGTATACATTCGCGATCAAGACTATCGTAATTCTCGTTTCGCGAACCTGGCCCCTGGGACAATCTAAATATCTGTGAGAATAGAAATCGCATCGAAATTTTTTTGAGGTCGGATCGACCTAGCTTTAACGCCGTCTGCAAATGTTTACATTCTCGATTCGTCATTGACGCGTATATCGGAGTACCAGGTAAGATCGTTGCAAAACAGGTGAATAACAATGTTACACTTGTTGAGTTTTACATTGATCGCAGTATATAATATCTGGATCCTTAAACTTTTTTATTACGATCGTTTTTTACTCCTTTTTAAAAAGGATAACGTTATTAAATAATCTCAGATTAAATATCCGCGTTTCACACCACATTTTATTGTGTAATATATCAATTTATTTGCTTCAGAATTGTTTGAACAAGACAGAAAGTAAAGTAGAATTTTTTTTTGCATTCGTCAAGGGTTTAAATGCAATAATGGGTAATGCGGGAAGCAATCAGCCTGTCGGCCATCATCATGGTACCACAGTAAGCAGAGAGCATCGGCTCAGCAAAGATCATCCTCCGCCTTCTCCAGGAAAGGAAGGCCAAGCGTTTGTCTTTGACAAAAAGCCTAGCCAGAAGCTTGTATTTCATTCCTTTGGGTCCTATGAGGAAGAAGAGTCATACTTTGCCAAAGTAAATCAAGATAATATCAAAATGACATTTATATACAATGACAATGATTACATTGTAATTTTATAATACATAAATAGACTGGCCAGCAGGACGGAGAAGACTTTGGATCGCAGCGACCAAGATCCAACACAGTGTCTGAGGGAACAAAAGTCGCAGACAGTAAGGTACTACCGACTGTTTTTAAGTGGGAAGGAGGTGGAAAGCAGGTATACATTAGCGGGACGTTCACCGGGTGGAAAACATTACCGATGGTAAAGAGCCATGGAGACTTTGTTACGATAATCGATCTGCCCGAGGGAGATCACCAGTATAAATTTTTCGTTGACGGAGAATGGAGGCACGATCCTGGACTGGTGAGCATTAAATTTCTAAATTTCATAGCTCTATGTACATTATTTACACTATATTTATATGTTGCTGGTTTGATGTTGTAGAAAATTGTGGACAATGGTATGGGCTCCAAGAACAATTTAGTTTCCGTGAGGAAATCTGACTTTGAGGTATTTCAAGCTCTTGCGAAAGATAGCGAGGGCGTTACTAGTAGCACTCAAACGGAATACGGACAAGAAATACCACCGCACAAACCTTGGGAGAAGATAACCGGGCCGCCTATCCTGCCGCCGCATCTGCTGCAAGTTATACTTAACAAGGACACACCGTTATCCGTAAGTTCAAAAAAATAGAAAGAAAAATATATATATATATATATATTTCGATGAAAATTCAGCGATTTTTTGCCATCAAATATCTTGCTTTGTTTCAGTGTGAACCTACTCTTCTACCTGAGCCAAATCATGTTATGCTGAACCATCTTTATGCCTTGAGTATTAAAGACAGCGTGATGGTCTTGTCAGCCACGCATCGTTATCGCAAGAAATATGTCACAACTTTGCTTTACAAACCGATTTAAATATTAAGTCATTCCCGTGTTTGTTGGTGCTGTACATTTTTTAACTATCGCGGGATAACAGATGCCCGAGTGACGCGACATTGGTGCGTAAAGTTTTTACGAGCTTCTTTGAGGCGAAGGTAGATTATAATATTCAGAAATGGTTGTTTCGTCGCTGCGTTTATTATACCTCACACAATCATGTGTATAATAATGTAATTACTATTTATTAAAACCAGATATTTTATATTTGCTGTTTTTGCTACCATCAACAAGCGGAAATCCAAAGTAACAGAAGTTACTTCGAGATATGCATCCTGGGAAGATATGATTGCTTGTATATCGTTTTCATTTAGACACTATTTTCGGTTACTTCCGGCATGTACGCATAAGGCGGATCCGATCTCGTTCGAAGAAAGAATAGACCCTTGGCGGTCTGATCAACGTGCTCTCCCATGAGCACTACTTGCGAATCGGCGCATTTGCCGGTCATGTACGAATCCCAGCTGTCGCATTTTCTAGCCAACAGCCCTGTTTTCGAATTTATACTTTCTGTGAAGTATACATATGACCGTCCATGACTGCAAGCCTCTAGAATAAATTAAAAAAAATAAGATGTCTATTATAACAATTTGTGCTAATGACAGAGCATACTTTACCCATTATCTCAGGGACGCAACAACATCCGGGCTGAATCGCCGTGCCAGCATTCGGATAAAAGTCGGCTTTTCCCACTGGTTGAAGAAAACCTAATACACCTCCGCAGGAGTGTATGACGTCGACGAATACCGCGTCCGTGGGATCCAATCGAGTTTTTTCGGAGGCGAGTACATGGAATCCCGGCAGCGCTGGATCCAAACCTGTTACTCTGCTCAACTTTCCGGAGGTCGTCGCACTACCAGCATTCCCAGCAACGTGTGCCCCGAGGGAATGACCTTGCAGATAAATGGCAAATTACGATTATGAATAATAGTATTGTTTATACAAAGTAGTATACCGATAAAATGAATGTCATCTGTTTTCAGTCCAGTCTCGCTCACTAAAAAGTCTATAAAGTTGGCGGCATCAGTCCCGACTCTTACGGTATTCTGCATCGGACCCAAGTAGAATGTGCTCGCGGCCAAGGGTTCCCAATCCACGAGGATAACGTTGTAGTCGCCATGAGTGAGAAAAGCTGCTCGAAAGAATGCAAATTGTACCTCCGCAAGTGTACCTCGCAATTAATCGACTTAATTTACAAATCGATTGGAAGAGTAAGCAGTCGCACCTTCTTTCATGTTCAAAAGTCCGGTACTCATAGCGCTCGACTTCCATCCGTGCGTTATGAACTTTGTTTTTCGCGTAGCCTTGAAGTCCGAGGCAGCAAGATTCGTAGTGTCATTTAGAGTCATCCGTGTGCCTTCTTTCGGATTAGATCTTAAAAACATTACGGGAAGCTAAGATCAAGTAAATAACGACAGAATATTATGGCGCAATAGCACGTTGAAAGGTAATACGCATATTGGGACTAGCAATTGGGTACCGAGTATAGATTATATAGGCTATTTCCGAGCCATCCAATAAGCCTCTCTTTTCGTTGTCTTGGATCTTGAACACTGCTACTTGGGGCTGCCCGTTGCCGTCAGGCATAAATATCCAATCCTCTCCATAACCGTCGTATTTTTGGCGCAAACCGCTTTCCCACTGTTGCGAATATACGAAATACCGTAGTATAACAAGAACGAAGATTTGTTTCAACACTAAACTCGATAACATTTTACTGATTTAATATCTTACTGATTTAATATCCTTAGAAGCAAAAGATATCAATCGCGAGTTGTACGAATTTCGCAAACGACGGTTATAGAAATCAAGTTACTAATG